>CM028928.1:15557326-16157326 GCA_016801845.1 Polydactylus sextarius
ACATGTGGTGCTTGGGGAGTAATATTGTTGTCTAAAGTGTTATTTAATGTGACCCGACCTTCATGTTTATACAATGACTTCCTGTCTTAAGTTAATCATATGTAGGGTACAGAGTATTAGTGTCATAGTGCCAATTTGATGATAAAAGGAAACAACCTTTACAAAGGTACCACCACACTTGGCAAAACATTTACTCATATTGAATTTAGTAAAAATCATGAAATAGTCTGTCATGGAGGATGAGGGAATATGAAGGTATTTAAAATCATGCCAGATTTATTTTAAAATCATCTGAAAATAAAGTACTTTGATACATATGAATTTACTTTTGTTGCTAATTACTTATGTGCTAATAATGCTGATGAACCAAGTACAACTTTTATCCAATGTTGCTTTAAGATCAAACTGATTTTTTTTTTCTTTCCCAAACAGAAGAACCAGTGGATGTCCTTAAAGTATTAGAATTTCAAAATTACCCCGAAGGAGTGAGGAAAACATCAGGATTTTGCACAAACCGAAGAGCATCAAAGCCGGACTCAGCTTACAGAGTTTCCAAGCAGGTCCAGATCAGTGCCCCCACCACGCAGTTATTCCCTGGTAAGTCAAACCTCTCAGCCTTTAATATTAATCAGCTATCATGTGTTTCCACTGTGATTCACAAAGGATTATAAATGTGTTCCAGCTTTGTTCTGTCAATGTCTACTTTGATTGTTATCATGAAATAAGAGGCAAGACTGAACAAAAGTATTTTGGTCCTGACAAAACCTACTAGACAGAAGTTGAGTTGACACACACAATGAAAATAACATTTGTTATAATTGTCTTCCCGTAGTTGCTTTCTGTAGCTCCGAGCCATAATATTGATGATGTTGTCATAGTCTTGTATGCACATAACACTGTTGTGAGAGAATCACTTGATGACTAAATTACCTATGACTTAGAATTTTCTACATTATAGTTAACAAGGTCAAAAAGAGGACATTTACTAGTTTTTTCACGAAATGCCTGTAGGTCACATCAGCAAAAAGTTATTCATGTCTGTGATATGAGGCCTGGTTACACTGAAGTGTTTGAACAGTGAATCTACTTCAGTTCATGTTGTGAGTGTCTTAACCCTTTCACCCATATTTTCCACTCCTTTACTTTGGTCCTTGTAGGAGGTGTATTTCCTGAGGACTTCTCCATCCTGACCACAGTCCGTCCCAAGTCTGGCCTCCAGTCTTTCTTGCTGTCTATGTACAATGAGCAGGGAGTCCAGCAGCTGGGTGTGGAGGTGGGACGCTCACCTGTCTTCCTTTATGAGGATCAGACTGGTAAACCAGCCCCGGAGGACTACCCCCTGTTCCGTAGTCTCAACCTTGCTGATGGAAAGTATGTTGAATCTGCATGTACATGCACTCATGTACTCAAACACATCCATACACCCTTAGACACAGGGCTGAAACTGATTCAGAAGGAAAGGTTTTTGTAGCCTGCAGAGAGGGGACCAGGCCATAAAGTGTATGCTTTGCCTATTTGTAGCAGTCAATAGCTTGATAGACAATCATTCAGCATATACGGCTCCCATTTTTGCAGCTGATACATTTAGCCAAGTTCTTGCAAGACAGATGATCTGGAAATCAATAGTCCTCTTCAGTCATACATTTTGTGATATGATAGATCTATACCCTGGGTGATTATTCTGTGCTTTGATTAAATTTCCCGTCAGTACACTTGAATTCTCAGGAGTCACTTGAGCAGTGTTCTGATCTTCTTAACACTAGTAAAACAACCAAATCAACTAAAATGTTAGCAAGCAATCAGACTATTTATGATTTAAAATAACGTATTCTTTTTGATAAAAGCAAGAAAACAACCCAGATCTTCCCATTGTTGCACCACAGGTGCTCATCACCGGATTATCCATCACATCAGGGGTCCCTGGGCACAGAGACAGGTCAGAGACAGGGAGACACTGGATTATTGGGGCACAGCAGGGAATGCTATGGGCAACCTGACCCCATCTATGAACTCACTGCCTCTGTTATTTTAGAGAGGGGGAAATAAGGAGGGGAAAGGGGCAGTGCTAAACTTCCTTTTTGACCCTCTTGGATTACCTCATCCAACCAGAAACAGTGCTTCTAACCTTTTAGTATAAACCTGATTATCTGCTCCCAGGTTTGGAAATTCTCTCTCAGAGCTTCAGCTTAGCTGACATGAGCCTGTGTATGGGGGCAGGGGGGAATAAATAAACAGACTGAATGCTGGAAGAGTTCATCGCTTGAAAGAGTATTTTGTAGTGTTCCCCAGATGTAATTTAAATGTTTTCACTTGCTGAATGTGCTATGAGAAGATAGTTTTTTGAGCTTTCAAAGAAAGTCATAACCCGGTCACAATATTTTGGTGCACTTTAAATAGGCTTAAAATCAGATCTGGTGTACACCATTAGTCACAACAAAAGGAAGCTTAACAAATCCTTAGAAAATCTCATGTAAGCAAGAACTCTGCTTTATGTGCTGGTTGCAACAAAGAAAAACAGTTAACAGTCCCAGCCACCTTGGTGTCAGTCCTATTGGCTGTTTTGTCCAGTGTGTTTAGTTTGTGTGACCCACTCTCTGTGGGGCAGTGTTTTCTGTAGAGGATTTTAACACTTCTTGGTCTGGATGCCTTCCAGCTGCAGGCCTCATCTAAATCTTCAGACACTGCAGCTCAGGCTTCTTACAGTCTGAAATCCCTGTGGATGTATTCATTGTTACTAAGAAGCACATGGCAAGCTTGAAAAGAGCAGCACAATGATGACATTGACAAGGTGAAAAAGAGAATTATCCTCTTCTGTAAAAGGAATGGGAGGATTTCTAGTGGGCTCTGATGGAGTATATCATTGGTCTGAACTCATACAGTGTAGAAGCTCTTAAGTATATTTTTTATGAATCTCTCATTTTCCCTTTTAAATGCAATGGGCTACTCTTCTTTTTATGATTGGAGTAAACTTCAAAAGTTTGAGGTATTCTTTGAACTCCATTGAAGCCAGCGTTTGCTTTTCTACCATGTAAAGTGACAAATAATCCTTCCTGTTGTACTTGCTAAGCCCAGAGAGTGTGGCATGCATGTTTTCCTCTAAGCTTCAATGTCTGCCCTGGAATGTGTCTCCATGATCTACATGTGTTCAAAGCAATTGGGCATTTTTCCTCCATCCAATAACAACATTTACTACACCAGTGGTATCAGATATATATCTCTGTACCTGTGATACATGCTTCTCATACTGCCATCTTGACTTGAACAGTGGTGCCAGGTCTCATCTTCCACCTCGGAACAATGTTTTGACTGTTTGTCTCCTGCTCTGGCAAGACAGGCCTTCCTGCATCCTGACACACACTTTCCACAATGTTCACCATGTCTGTCATGCCGAGTAACCCAGAAGGAGGATTAAGTTTGGAGTTTAATGAGTGTAATCCCGTGTTAAACAGGGCCAAAGTGTGGGGGCAAGAATGTGGACCACTGCTGCCTGGTATGCAATAGTCCTTAAGTGCAGTGGCAAATGGTCCAGAGGTGAGGGAGGTGTCAGTCTCACGTGTGACCTCGATTAAGCTTTTGAATCTCTGGGCGTTGTCAATTGAAATACATCATTCATAAATTTGTTGGAATATTTCCTTCTGTAATGAATCCCATCATATGAAAGAGACTGCTGGGTGTCTTTCTCCTAGAGATGTTTTGTCATGTGGAAATTGTAATCGTGTATTCCTAATGCTAATAAGGTGTTCTTACACCTTTATAACAACTCTTGTACAGTTGTAGTGTTCCGTGTGCACCACAGTAATGACTGTTTTAGGATTATTTCATTTTAGTAGCTGCACTTTGTACTTTGTAATTGTTGAATTGGAATTTCTACAATAACCTGAACAACAGCTCTGTCCTCCTCTGTAGTCAAATTCCTCTGATGACACACAGTGTTATCTCTTTAACCACTGATAACTCATGAACTGAATGACCCTGTCCTTTTTTTTAATCGCCCACCTCTTCTTGTTGTGTCCTTGACCAGGTGGCATCGTGTGGCCATCAGTGTGGAGAAGAAGACAGTCACTATCATCGTAGACTGTAAGAAGAAGATTGTTAAGCCTCTCCTCAGGAGTGACCACGCTTCCATCAGCACCAACGGCATTACTGTGTTCGGCACCAGGCTTCTGGATGAGGAAGTTTTCCAGGTACAGTTGTCAGTGTTGGACTGTGGGATGAACATATCCATTTTTATTGAGTTATTTCTAAAAGCAAGAGTGAGTTTGTTTTCTGGCCTGATTATCTTTCTGATTGCCGTCCCAACATATTTAATCTGAAACAATGTGGAAGCCATCTATGACTAAAAAGTGTAATGCTTTGGCACTTCACCACATTCAAAGTAATGTCTTTACTGTGTGTCCAGATTTCCATATCTGCCAAATACATGCTTCAAGTATTATGACTCAAGGGGAGTTTTAGTAAAGTCCCATGGAGATGGCCCCCTTTGATGCTGCCTAAAAGAATGTGGAGATGATAGAAACCAAATGATCCTCAGTTTTTTTGATTTTATGAGGAGCTTCACATGATATTATACATATATTGTATCTGAGATATATGAAGCATTTAATCTTGGCTTGTGCTACTGCAATTTAGTGTAGTTTGTGCACAGCACAAAACAACTCCTAACAGAAGTTTTCAGCTTGTCTTGTTTTTGACTCCCTGCTCGACCACGTGAGCAACTTGGTCAATGTGCTGGTCACACTTTTTCAAAGACTTCAGAGCTAATCACTGACTCAGAGTTTTTCAGGCATGAATTTTGTGAGAGTGTTTCTGTGGCTGTTCTTGCTATTATTTACTCCTACTCTGTTGTTATATTGTTGAGTATAGATAACAAAAATGAAAATTAGACACATGAGCACGTGATATTGTGATTTGGATGATAGTGAAAACTATTATCTCTCCATTTACCTAAACAGTCCCAGCAAACAGTGAATAGATGGTGGTATTATGGTTTCTGGTTAAGTAACATGCTATGTCCACAGCTGGTGTCACCATTTTGCTGTATTTTGTGATTTGGACCTTAGGCGTATGTAAGTGGTTGGATTTAGCCACATTTTGTTAAGTATCATTGCTTGTTTGTTTGACTTTTCCTACAAAGCACACAAGGGCTTTTGTAAACTTGTCAGACTCACATCCTCTGTTAAAACTTCTCTTTACCCTGTAATTAGAGACACTTAGTACCACAGGAGCCGTTTTCTGGCCAAGAGCTCACAGTTGGTGCTTCACATTGTCAAGGTTTACGAGAAATCTAACAGACTTATTTTGAATGCTCTTTCAAATGTGATATTTTGCAAGTGAAATGGTTGAAGTGTCTAACAACGAATGGGCTTGATTGAGAGACGATAAGTGAACTGAGCAAAAAGGTGTCAGGCTGCTACAGTTTTGTTGTATTTATCCTTTTTATTAGTTGAAATATGTACATATAAACCGTGTCTGTTGAATAAAAGGTTATGACCCACCATCAAAATTTAGATTTATTAGACTAATATTCTGAAACATCTGTGCTTAAAAGTGCAGTTCATTCAGAGGGGGATGCTGGCATTTGTTCAGACAGATGTAAATGATGGCAAACAATGGCTGAATTGTTATGACAGTCATGGTCTTTGGTGGGAATTCGAGGTCACTGAGAGGTTGTATTTGGGGCTGTGTTTGCATGTTAGAGAGTGTTGGTTTGTTTATGGACAAGAGGAATGACTGGTCATTATTCTGCTGCTGTGTTGACGCATAGTGAGTGACACTTCTGCTAATGTGTTAAAGATATATATGTTTTCGGCATACCTGGTCGTTGTCACAGGGACAGCATGTGTGTAATAGTCACTCTTTTTGACCTTGTGCTACACTGTGGTCATTTGGATTATGACATGTAGGTATTTGCTGATTACGAGTTAAACACAAAGAGCTGACCTAATAATAGATATTTATTTAGGAGGAAGGGGCTGTTTTTTTTTAAAGGTGTGTCAGTGTGATGATATGTAGTCAATTCTATTAGTGTCTGTCTGTAGTAGTGTATAGTATGTTGCTAATATCTGATTACAGACTGAATGTGATTACTGTCACATTACTCAACAACAAAGATCGAGAGATTACTGTTTTTTAGCTACATGGGTTAATGAACAGATTTGCTTTCATATCTTTTGTTAGTTTTGTGAAACTCTCGTTTGTGTGAAACAGTGTGTCCAGTCAGAGGTTGGTGAGTGGAAGTGCTGAAAATAGGAGCCATAAGTCAGCTAACAGGGTCTTCTCTGTGTCCTTTTGGAACAGGTCTCCTGTCTGTTCTCTGTCCCTGCTCTCCACAGAGATCCACAGGGACTGATGCAAGCTGGTATATACAGGGAAGGAAATACCTCGGCCTTGTGCATTTTAAGTCAGTGGTTAGAATGAGAAAATAAATGTGACCACAGTCAGTTTTTTTCTGAAAGGTATGCCCAGGAAGTGTCACACCTTAGTGGATTCTCTGCCAGACCTCCCTGAGTTATTTTAATTAGTCACTATGTTTGATTTAATCATAGTATAAATTAAATATAAGAAAATTCGAGAAATGTAAGAAATATTGTTCAAGGTACAAGTTTAACCGTTTTAGTAATGAATATTAAGTTACAGGTTTTTAGTTTCACTACATACTTACATACTAATTTAGCAATAATAAAACATTACACAGTTTTTTCTGCTATTCAAAATCTAATATTTGTTTTCATAAGTTGACCTGCATTTTCATAAGCGTCTATTCATGCAATACCTGGCTCAGGTTGGAGGCAACCACTGTCGCAAAGGGATCTGTTGTAGATGAATGGGAGGCTTTCATTGCCCTGCTAGACCTTCCTCATTTCCTCACCTCCTCCCCTCCCTGCATATTCTCCCCTGCTCCCCACCACCACCACCACCTCCCCCTCCTTCTCCTCCCTCCCCATCTTGAGGCCTCCCTACCGTGCCAGAGCCATGAGACTGTCTATTCATGCCTGGCTGACATTACCTGTTTGAATTGAGCACACACTTATACATACATAGCTCTCCCCTCCATCCCTGGATAGCAAACTCATCAGTGTTCAGTTTGTTGGGACGAGATGGTGCTGAGGTGTTCTGTGTCATACTGGTCATGCCATCAGTGCTGCCAGAAAATGCATCATGTCTAAAAAGTTGTCGGGAGCTTGTCTGTGATTAATATTGTTTAGTCTCCTAACCTGGATTTCCAAAGGAAAAAAATGCAGCTGGTACTAAATCTGACATTTCTAGATGAGTTTCATAGTTATAGGTAAAAATAACTAAAATTTAAATGAACTTTGATTTGACTTTGGTTGACTGTATCACTTAGTCTGTTGTCAAGCCCCTTGGTTCAGGACCAATGTGTCATATAGACTTTGGGTGGTGTAGTTAATTGTTGTGTGTGGATGTCTAATTACAGCTAGCTATGGTCGGGCTAACGGTATGTTCCCTCGAGCAAAGGCATGTCAAAGAACCTACAGTGACGACTACATGTGTTTTGATTTGGCCAGTGATGGCCTGCACTCACCCTGTAATTACAACATCCACTAGGATCTTAGTAGAGAAAAGACAGAAGAGGAATCTGTCAGACCAATCAAAACATTCAAGACCTGAAGGTTCTCTTCACGCAGCTATTCCGTGGAAACCATACACTGCTATAACCTTTGACCCCATCCATGTGTATTTATATCCTGTAGTACCTTGTAGTCAGGATGAGGTCAAGGTGGATGGTGCATTTAGAAAAAGACAAACGGCATCATGGGCTTTGCACTGCCAACAAATTCTATTATTTACTACTACTATTATTTTAATTATTTAAGTTTTCTTTTCTCTAAAATATTCCTCAGTTCAACCAATGTCAGATTTAGTTGTGACGAGTAAAGACCACAGAGTAAAAACAGTTCTTGCCATCAAAAAATTGAAAAAACATTTGATATCTTACCGTTTAGGGCAGCATGGCGGCACAAGTGTTAACGCTGTTGCCTCACAGCAAGACGGCCCTGGGTTCGACTCCCGGGTTCGACTTTCTGTGTGGAGTTTGCATGTTCTCCCTGTGTTTGTGTGGGTTACCTCCGGGAGCTCCGGTTTCCTCCCACCTCCAAAAACATGCAACATTGGGGATAGGTGAATTGCCCCTAGGTATGGATGTGAGTGCAAATGGTTGTTTGTCTAAACATGTTGTTCGTCTATATGTGGCCCTGCGACGAGCTGGCGTTGCCCGTACCCTGCCTTGGCCCGTAAGCAGCTGGGATAGGCCCCAGTCCCCCCCCTCCCCCAAGCCCGAGTACGGGATAAAGGGGTATAAAATGGGTGGATCTTACCATTTAATACATAGTCTATTTTTTATTCTATATCTTTGTGTGTTTTGCAGATGTTACATTTAAACACCCAATGAGTTCTATTGGATCAGTGGATGTAGCAGACATAAACTAGTGATTATGGAGAATTTTCACCAGGATTCACAAACCTCAAGCTGATGATCTTGACCCAGCATCTCTCTTTCAGCCTCCCTCTTCTTATTGACCTCTGACATGGCAGTCATTAACACACAGCCCCACGAGCCTGTTCCTGTTCTGTGTTGTGCCGTGTGCAGGAGTAGCTTATATTTTGCAGCTCTGGCTTTGCTCCAAGTTGCTGGAGGCTTTTATCTCAGCAGTCCACAATGGAAGACAGACCAAGAGCCTTAACATAACTCTCCCCAGGTGTTTCCCAGCACAAAACATCTTTTACCATCCCAGCTGCTCATTCTAAAGTCCTGCCTGTCTTGGTGTTCTCTGTTTGAGTTGACATCAGTTTCTCTCTTACCTTGTGTTGGGCTTGTGGATTGACTCTTCCTCTGTTTGGTGATTCAGTTTCAGCCTTTTTTTAAAGCTGGTAGGACATGTTAATACTACAAGTTGTCCAGGAAAGTAGATGAACATCTGTAGATGATCATCTGGTTCGGACTGTGTTCATGTTGTGCTCATTGAAGTGGTCTAGAATGCAAATCTAAATTCAAAGTAAACCAGTTTGTTTGTTGGGATATACTTTCATGCCTCATGAGAAAACACTTTGTGTCTTTGTCTTTTTTATTTCCATGTGCATTTGCCATTGACTGTATCTGTCATGTTACCCACATCCTCCCATTAAAGCAGTTTCCTGGTTGTGCTGATGTGATCTGGAGGTAGAACACCATGTCTCCGCAGCCTGTTTGTATGCTGACGGGTGGCTCTCAGACATGGACTAATTAAAACTGACTGGAGGCAGGGTTCAAGCATTCACTGTTGGTCTTTGGTTGACACATGAGGTAATACATGTCAACTTGAGTCAGGGCAAGGCTTGATCTCTGTCGAGCCTTACCAAGCACACATACACACACACACACCTCAACTGAAGCCTTCCTGTCTTGGCACCTATTGTAGGTTTAGTGTGTTGTCCCCTGCCTGTTCTGCAGGTGAATTTTGTATTTTCATGCTCAGTACAGGAAATCTTTTTAATTGTGCTGCTGCATAATTCTTCTTACAGATAAGTCACATATAGAAGGATACCTTTCATTTTATTATCATGTAAAACCTTCATCAGTAGACAAAAACAAAAAAGTTTTTCGCCACCATGTCTGTCTCTTCACTGTTTGTTACACTGATGTTTGTGTGGGTCTTCATAATGACTTTTTTTTTTTTTTTTTTTTTTTTATCTTTCTTTGTCCTTTCCACTTCTTAACAGTGTGATTACACTGTGGAGTAAACACAGCTGTTACTCAGCCTCTGTTAGATGTTGTTTCCACGTGCTAACTGTTACTTTGTTGCTGTTGTGATGCTTTTCTGTAGTCGCAGTCAATCACACTCACAACTACTCCAAACAGTCTGGCAGCAGTGGAAAGGCAGACTGCTCCTTTTCCTTCCCCTAGTAATCCTATAATTGGCATTATCTGTTAGCATGTGCCAGGTTTTCTGGCTCTCACTCAGACTATTCGCATTACCCAGTCTCTACTCTTCTCTGCCCTGTTTCTGTTTGGCTGGAGTAGGATTGTGCAGCTTGGTCCGAGCTACTTTGTTTGTAATTTACAGTGCCAGGGCTGTAGGAACACTGGACTGTTGTTCAGCACACACAGAATGGAGAGTTATCAGTGTCATAAGATATTTACTGAATTTGACAAAAAGTACATTGGAATAAAACTGCTTTCTCAATCCTCTAACATATCACAAATAATATAAGAGACATTACCTTTAGCTCAGCTGTTGGGAAACTTTCAGAATTGGCATTTTCATATTCTAGGACAGACACACAATGAGTGAGGTGATGCCTTGGCTACACTGCAGATCTTTGACTGCAGCTACTGAAAAAGTAATACATGCTTTGACAAAACCTGGTATGAACAGAAATCCTGTGATTGGCCAAACAAATCAGAAGGTTGGATGTAGGCATAACAGTGTGATAAGATCTGAAGCTTGACAGAGGAGATGGGCCAAAAAATATGTATTTATTGGCTTACAAAACAAAACACAACAGGGTGCAAGTTATCCTGTTTTAAGTCAGTGTACAGATGCGCTGTACTTTACTTGTTTTATTGTTTGAAATGCATTCAACCATTCAGAGAAATCAAGTCCTCTTAAAAGAAGCTTGTTGTGCACCCAGAGGCAAACAGAAAGGAATCTGTTCAGCGAGGTGTTGATGGATAGTTACACAGGGAAAGTTTCAAAGGAGCTGCTTGTTTTCCCTGGACAAGCATTAACACATATATGTTTATACTACGGCACATGGTATAGATCTATAGATCTAGTTTAGAGAATTAGCACTCACATACACATTCTCTTGACAAGTTGCAGCATGCTTCATTTTTTCTCATGTTTCACTGCCAAACTTCAACATATAGTGTCTTTGCTGAAACAAGTGCCTCGGGATTTTACCTCTGAGCTCTGGCATCTCTATGTGCTCACCTGCCAAACATCCTATAAGGGCACGCCTCTTCACCCACCTCATAAGGACCACAGGTTATCACTGCGATGTGTATGAAGGCTCGGAAACCAGCCTGGAGGAACTTGGTTCAAGCAATTACAGACTCCAGAGAAAAATCCAGATGCTTTCTCCAGTATTTTCGGTGTCTTGCAGCGAGCTGTGTGCTTTGGCTGTAGGACCGATAACAAGGCGAGACAGTGCTGGAATGGTATCAAGCGCTGTGGTGTCCTGACCCAACCGCAGAAAGAACAGTGTGGTTGTTTGAGTGACTTTTCTCAAATGCTGTCTGAGATTTTGGAGGTTTTACTCCTTCCTTTGTGCTATTTTAATGGTTTTCAAACAAAGCCTTTATATGCTGTTGGTGTTTTCTCAATGTATTTTCTCTTCTCCCATATGACATTTTTTGAAGATGGCTTAAGTTTAGAACAATCCCTTTTGACACTAATTGTACCAGACACCATCAGTAACCATGTGGTCTTGTGAACTAAGCCTTAAAATTAAAAGCTGTTTATAACTGGTTTGATTCACTGCTTGACTGATTTTCTGGCCGGTAATGATATCATTACCTAAGGGTACATAACATATACACAAACTCTTGTTTATTTCCATTCTCTGGTCTATTCTCAGGTCTTTCATAGTGCAAAAACCTTTGTGTGTATCTCTCAAAGAAATATAACCCAATAATATGGATTGTTCATAGTAAGAATGGAATTGTTTTACTGTAGCACACATGGCTGTGCCAGGTGTTACTTGGGTCTTGATGAAACACGTTTGTTTGATTTCCTGGGGTGAACTTCAGCACTGACAATAATAATTTTCCCAGTGTCTGAACTCAGTTTCCTCCTTCCACCATGTGAGGGTGGAATCAGTGGGGTGTGTGCCAAGCTGTTTAATCATACTAGAGGGGGATTTAGTCTTTGCCAGACTCTATAAGTGTATGGGACCCAAGAGATCACACCTGTAATTTAAGATTTACATTTATGCCACATTGCCTCACATGAGTGTCTGAACAAGATGAGACACAAGCCTCTTGTCAGTATTTATGTATAGCCTTGTCTTGTCTGTTGCTAATAATCTGGTTTTATCACCCCTTACTAACACAGGGATGTGGTAAGGTGTAATCATAGTCATGTGCATGAAAATCAATTTGGATTCAAAATATTGATACTTGACCCCAAATCTTTATTTTAGCCTGGAAGGTTACACATGGGAAAAATCAGCTTCTACAATGACTCATGTTTCCTTTTCTCTTTTCTGCAGGGAGATATCCAACAACTTCTGATTGTGGCTGATGCCAAAGCAGCGTATGACTACTGTGAACATTACAGCCCCGACTGTGACACACCCCACAGTGACTCCCTGCAGGCCCAGGAGCCAGAGGAAGAGGTCAGCCAACCAGGGAGGGTGGGGTCAGACTCTACAGAGCACCAATTTAGGGTCCTTATGTTTAGTCTCACCATTGAAGCAACCCCAGTGGGACTTAAAACTGTTTTAAATTAATTTAAAAAAGATACTTTTCCTAACTAAGTTATTAGATCTTGGGAAGTATTCTTCACTGACAAGTGATGTTTTTTTAAGAAGTGGAGATAGGCCAAGTTTTTGTCAGAGAGTTTCACAAATCTGCTTCAGGTTTTACACCTTAGGTAGGCTACACAGTCCTGATGCACCTGCACATGTATATGTTTTAACACCTTTCTATAGAGGAATTAACAGTTGTTGGAAAAAGTTAAGATGCTGACATATAAGGGTCCTTGACATATAAGGGAAAATATAATAAAATTGGAATCTGGTATTGTAAACACAATCTTACACAAGTCTCTATTGACACAGACATGCATATTTGTCTGAATTTATTCATTTGATCCGATTATCCACTTATTGTATCATCCACCAATCATTCGCTCTAACTGAGATACACAGCCCACATGTGGCCACACCCCAGTCACCCCTGATGTTATGCAGGTATCCTCCATCAGGTAGGTAAAGGTAAAATACCTGCACTAACAGTTCTAAACTGGAGGTGTAGCCAACACACAGAGCAGCACAGCAGCTGTGACCAGCTGTGAGTGTGTATCTCTCAGTTTAAAGATTTTGAGTTGATAGGGCTACCTATGCTGTCCCTCTAATCTCTTCATCTGTCCCTAATTTGTCTTTTAAGCTAAAGGATGCAATATAAAAGGCTATTAACTTCGGCTGTTTACTTACAGTTTTTTTTTTTTTTTTTTTTGCAAACAGCAGCAACACAGTGGAATATCTGTGTTTCTTTGTTCGTTTGCAGATTTATCATCAATTTAAAATACTCACATATTCACAAGTCTGCATTAGATATCAGTGCTTAAGATAACCCATTGCCCATTGAGCATTTGCATGATTATGATGAGCCAGGTGAAACAACCAAAGACACTGACCTGCTGTAAAATGGTTCCTCTGGTGCCTGAATCTATACCCAGGCCAATTTAACTGAAATAGCGCCATATTTGATTAATTTAATAACTGACAGAATATTTTCAACAGTTAGGTGTGGTATCATTTTCACCCAAGAACCTGAGTCATGATTCTATCTGTCAGTATTATATTGTATGGTTTGATTTTGCCTTCTCAATAAGGCAGGTAGGCAGAGAACAACATAACTGGAAGAACCCACACTTTCTTTAAATCAGAAACTTTTCATCTGGCTGAATGTAGAACTTGTGCAGTGTATAATTTACATGTTTGCAGTGAGAAAGTTCCATTACAATATCCCTGAAATGCAGCTGGTAATTTGGTCTCCGAGTTTCCCTGTTGTTTTCTTTCGTTTTATGAGCTTTTAAACATCCCATCTGCTTACATGTTTGTAGACGAGGAACCATATGGCTAGTTACAGCATGTGTTTACTTGTTTGTTCACCATATTAAGATCATTATCATATGTAGCTGAACTTGGTTTGCATTATTTGGAGGCAATAATGTTCTCTTTATAATTACTGTTATAAACTATAATTTGTAGCATTTTATATGATGCTATGTGTATGATATTACTACTGCAATTATTACAATTATTTAATCTCTGCTAAACCATTCTTAGTGCATCTGCAGTGAGGAATTCAACAGTTTTTTAATGCTGTTATTACCACAGTTCTCTATCTTAATATTTTTATGTTATCATGGATAATGATTTTTTTTGTTTTGTTCTGTTTTTTGTTTTGTTTTTTTTGTGTTCAAACTTGAACTGTTTGAACTTGGAGCATGCTCAGGATGATAGGTTCCATATGTATCATCTTCTTGCTGAAAGAACGAGCACTCTGCATCCTTGAAACTAATGCTAACATCAAACCCTCTCTTCATCCCAACCTCTCTCTCTCTCTCTCTCTCTCTCTCTGAACCTCTCCAGTACACTACTGATGATTTAGATTACTCTCAGTTCTATGATTACTCTGAGGGAGCCACAGACATCATTCCAACTGATGAATATTCTGAAACACAGGTAAATGAAAAAAGGAAAAGAAAAGAAAAACTTTGTGTTTCATGTGATGTCTCTTGTTGTCAGTCATCCATCTCATCCCTCGACTCATCTTATGCGTTGTCTGTGTCCCAATGTTATGTTTATGTGCACGCTAATACACCAGTGTTACCAGTTATTTCTTTTTCCAAATTTTGAAATTGTCGCGTGAATCAGCTTTGATATATTTTCTTATGCTTCATTACACTGAAAGATTTAGCAATAATCTAAGTGGTTTTGCTTTCTCTGATTATGACCCTGCAGAAAGGCAGCAGAGGTAGATTTTGTAGTGTGTGCATGTAAACAGTGTGTGTCTCAGTGTGTCAGTCCTTGTCTGTCAGTCTTTGTCCAGTGTCTGTTTTTTAAGGCTGCTGCCTTCTCTCACTGGGAATGCCATCTGCTTTGACTGTGTTTTTGCATTTCAGCATGTCTTTAAAAGGTTTGAGTACATTTTGAGATATCAGCAATATTATACTTCACATTTTGCAAAATGCAGCAAAAGCAATCTAACCTCTGTTGCTATTTTATTGCACTGCAGCTCTAAAGCTCTAAAGTGTTGCTAAAAGGCAAATCCTCTGTGTTTTGTTTTTGCATTATTCCCAATTTGATACATTTATGTGTCCCAAAAGTCTCCTGTGTGTCACATGAAAGGCCCAGTCCTCGACTGTTGTACAACACCCTCTCCACCCAACTGTCACATAATCTGAAGGTTTTGTTAACATGCCAGTATTCCAACTGCAGCCCTTGCAGTTGGTTTAGATGGTAACCATGTGAAAGGACACCATGCAGACCAACTACTGTACATGGGCTGCTACTGGCAGAACCGAGGCTCTGACAGTTGGGATGGTGAAGACTCTGTGCAAAAGTCGCAGACTATGCCTTCAAATCATTTCCACTTTTGAATGTTCCACATTTGTCTTGGTGTTCTTTGTCGCCGCCACCTCTTCCAGAGAAAGAAACGTAGTGCCTCCATGAAGAGGACCAGAAAGTCCCTCAGTAAATCTAAGGCCAAGCCCTTAAAGTTCTTGGCGACCAAAAAATCATCGGCTAAAAAGTTTGCCGCTAAGAAGAAACGACTGCCTGGCTACCAGGCCACAGCGCCGGCACGACCCAGAGGCAATTTTAGGGTAAACCATGTTAAGAAAAGACCAAATTCCATCAAGATCTTCCTGCCCTGAATTCTGAAGGGAAAATCTGTGATGGGAGACTTAGAACTCCCTAACCTCTTTTGTGTAGCAGTAGCACAGCCTGAGAGGACCCCTAGCAAATAACCTCAGTTTGAGCCTCTGTGTTAACCCTCGCTTTATTCTTCTTTCCTTTTTTCAACATGACTCAGCTAAACAATGTAGAAGGAGATTACAATACAGACATTGACTACGGAACTGTAGATGGTACTCAGACTCAGTCTCCCTTTGCCACGAGTGGACCGTATGAGGTAATTTTCATCTTCATTCTCATATACTTTTAAAAAACCAGTGTTTGGAGTAATGGGAAATGTGAGCAAGGAAGATTTTACCCAAGGAAGAATTTGGTATGAAATGGCAATGACACAGCAATTCAAATGAATTGATGTGTCTTTGACTTACTAAGGTTTTGATGTAGACAGTGGACATTTTTTTAATGTTTGAAAGCTACAATCCACTTGCTCTGCTGCATACACCATGTTGATTCTAGGGATGCATCGCTGGTCTAAGAAAACAATGTGGTGGATGCTGTCAAGGTCATTTGTAGCTTGTTGTTGACATTTAATCTTGACTGAGGCTGCAGATTTTGTAAGTTTCCAAGTTATGAAAAAGTTAATGCTCTTATTCTTTTTTTTTAGTTGTGGGATATGTTAGTGTTAAATTGTTTATGTGAAGATGAAACAATACGGACAAGATGAAACATATTGTGCTGTTTGTTGAAAATCAAAAAGAAAGTAATGATTTGAAAGTAATGTTCCTTTGAATTTTACTGTAGCTCAACAATTAATAGAAGCCACTCAGACTCTTGGTGAAGTTATATGTAATTATTTACGTGCAGTCCAAATGTGTTAAAGCCATTACTGTTTGCCTCAATCAAACTGGATCATCTGCTTTTATGACCCACACAAGGAGTGGAGATTTGACAAGATTTGCAGCCTCATCCAGGATTAGAATAAACTGCTAATGGCAGAGCATGTCTCAGCCAATGCCCTTTACAGTAACTGATACTGAAGATTATCTGCTGAACAAGATATGTCCTGTCGTCCATCACTTCACACAAGCTTAATTTGATCAGTAGTTCTGCTAATTACTTTTGAAAGAACTACGATCAACAAAGCCGAAAATCCTCACAGCCAGCTATGAACATGCAATGTCTACTGCACTGTTTGACAAAGTGGACGTAATTATAGAGGCATCTTTAAATTTATAATATTGGCTGGGGTGGAGCGCTTCCTATTATAACTGTGTAATTGCTTCCATTTTGTCGCTCTCTGAAGCCTAAAACACACTGATCACCGTTTTGAATGAAAGAAAAACTGATAAGTGACAGTGGTTGTAGTACTTGTGCCACATAACAGAGTGCACCAGTGGTGGTACCAAACGATTTCAGTCAGTTTAGTTGTGTTTATCTTGATGCACTCTGTATATCTGCATAGCTGTTACAATCCCATTATTAATTTGATGCTTGTGTCAGGGCAGATGTGTTTCTCAGCCCATCTTCACTTTCTGTATCTGTATAGTCTGTTAATCTGTATGATAAGAAAGAGACGAAGGCTGCAATAACATTAAATCTGTCATGATATGTACAAATAACAAACTTTTGACTGTCAGTCACTTATTATGGTAACACTTTATCTATGCCCTTGTGCTGTAACTTGTCTAATTCCTGAACTGGGAGATGCTTTAGGTTTCGATAGTATTGTTAATTCACATACTTAATATTCACTAAATGAATAACATGACAACATCAAGTAGTTAGATGTTGATGTTCTCAATGACTCCCTGACAAAATATATCACTTGAGATTGTTGCACTAGGAATAGATAAAGTGTTACTGCTGCTGTTTAAATGTTTCTGCAAATTATGCTGAAATCATAATTATTTATTTGCAGTCTGCTTTAATAACATCTAAAAGTAATACTTGCCTCAGTTGCTAACATGCTTATATCTTTGGTTGCTCACCATTAATTACCTCCCTTCTCTGCTTGGGCAACACCTGAAAGGCTGTGGAGGAGGATGTTGTTGGTGCTTATGTCACTGAGGACACTCCCATTGCTCCAGAACCCACCACTGTCCCAGAGACAGTGGACAACCCGGACACTGGTGCAGAAGCGTATGACTTTAAGGAGTATGACCTAAAGGAGTATGACTTGGGCGAGGTTGACAACAGGTTGTATAATTATGAGGCATATGATGAGTATGGCACGGCCCAGCCCAAGCCCGAGACCACCTCCGATGATGAGGTGGGGCCTGGGGTTGCTGCAGAGACCGACATCTCTGAAAGTACCGTAAGTATCGCACCCTGAACTTGCCGACCAACGGGTGTGTGCATGAAAAGCTCGTGTTAGGGACTCACTCTGACTTCCAGTGCACGTCTTCCTAGTCGGTTGCTTGGCATGGGAAATGTGTCATTGACATGTTTGGTGTGGAGTCAGTAATTGCATTATGTGTGATTGGTGATTGACAGCTGTGACAGGGACAGTGCATGCATGTGTGTTTTATTAGAAAAGGTGCAACTGATCACTGATTGAATAGCTCTCATTCTGGCACAGTGTGCACAAACAGAAATTGGTTACACTCACCCATTATTCTCTTCTCTCTTTAAACATTTATCTCCACATGCAGTCTTTAATTGAATGTTGACCCAACCTGCAACTCAGTCCAACCCCACTGCCCCCTCACCACTCATTCCTCTCAGCCTGTCTGTGACATAACCCTCCATGTATGCACAATTAGCCCGTAACTCATAGACAGTGCACACATATACATACACAGTCATAATAAAGATGTCATGGATTCCTTTTACTCCCTTTCATGCCCAAACTTTTGAACTCTTCTTCAACCTGCCAACAGTCACAGCTTGTCACAGTTCATCTAGTTAGTGTAAATATTACACATATATCTGTTTCCTCACTTTGTCTTTAAGTTTTAGCTGTTAAGGCTACAGTGCTGTTTAAATATAACCAATGTCAGAACATCATCAAACATCATTTTGTGCCTATGTGCTGTGGGTATTGTTAACATTTTTGAAACTTCACACACACACACACACACACACACACACACACACACACACACACACACACACACCCTGCCCTCCCACTCATAGAAGAGGGCCTCCTAACCCTTCCCATCTCATGCCACTTCTTCCAACCTCACTCCCACAACATATAAACACAGAAGACAGATGAACTGAATCAACACCACCAATGAAACAACAGCTGTGCTTGGTTGTTTATATAAATTTTATCATGTGTAGTGTTGGACAAAGAATAGAAGACACTTTTGTGAGAAACCGTATATTGTAGAACAATGTCTCTCATTCCTTCTCTTTCTTAATGAATGTATCTAGTTGCATTATTTTGTGGTGTTTGCATGACAGGAATAACCTTGCTGGTGTTAAACAATGTTTTGTCGGATCACCTTTAGCCACACTGCACAATGGAAATGCAATGACAGCACTGCTCCATTTCAAGCGCACAGAGTAGAGGTCCATTCTTGCTGAACATGACTAACATTTTGCCTGTTTTGTTTCACAATGTCATTTCACTTTGTGTTATTCTTTACTCACTTTCTGCCTCTGATGTAGCTGCAGTAGTCACAACTGAGTCTATGATTTTGATTGACTGAGTGAAATCTTTTCAAGCATCCAGATGTGTTCTTTTCGTCGGCTGAACTGCCATCCACAGTCATCGTTGCGATTCATTTACCTATGATGTGTAACTGCAGCCTGATGAATGTCACCTCTGTGCTCGCTGTGTAACTGCAGGTTGCTGGTGTTGGGGGAAGCTTCGGCCAGAAGGGAGAAAAAGGCGAGCCGGCTGTGATTGAACCTGTAAGACCCAAAAAGTCATTGCTGATATACATATATGAGATGGAATTTGTCTCTCTCCGACTTTCATTATTATACTCTGTAACAATTTGAATTAAACTTTGTCAGCTACAAATCTTCATCAAAATTTTACTCCAGATTTGTTGACTCACCCTGAGCTTCTCTATAGTGTTTCTGTTGCATTTGTGCTGTTAAAACTATGTTTGTTTTTAAAGGGCATGCTGATTGAAGGACCACCAGGACCTCCTGGCCCAGCTGTGAGTATATTGATAGAGAAGAAATAAATCAGTGTTTTGAACTTTAGCATAATAATTCACTGTTGGGGAGGGGGTCAAAATTTTATGAGCTGGCAAGCTGGTGGTCCACCGACTTATGTTTGTTTTTTTAGGGTCTTCCAGGTCCCTCAGGCCTACAAGGACCCCCAGGCCCTTCTGGAGATCCTGGTGACAGGGTGAGTTGTTACCTATGTCCCCAAACCAGTTAATGTTAAATAAGCATCCTAGAAGTATTGTGTGTCCACAAATATTTCAAAATGAAAGGCATTGTTTTAGATGATAGTGCACAGGCATCTCATATGGCTAAATACATGCTTAAGTAGTAGATAAAGCAAGTATGTACACACAATATGTCAATTGAGTGAATGAATATTTATATATCACACATAATATATGCACACCAACTTAGCGTAATTCAATTCATTGCAGAAAATTCTACAGAAGTTGTAGAATAACATCCATCAACAGGAATCCACCACTCACTGGTCAACTAACCTGTTTAGTAATAAAATATAGCCACCAAGAAACATTGTCTCTGCCACACAAAGGCTCTCATTCCATTGTTAAGTTCACTCTATTTTTGCTCTTTTGAAGTTATGCCAGAGACTTTATGTCAAGTGTTAGCACTACAATCAGTTATTTAATAGGCAATAATGTTTTGAATGTGTATTAGGAAGGTGATATGTAAGCTGTGATTTAAAAATGTATTTTTATTTTTAAATAGTATTACATTTCACATAATGTGGTGTGACTGAACTAACTATGGCTTAAAATGATTTGGAACTAATTTTGGGAGGTAGAAGCCAGTTTATATACTAAGACCGTGAAAGTGTTATTTGCTTCGGGTTTCCCTTCAAAAAATGTATCCATATTTAACACCACACACACACACACACACACACACACACACACACACACACACACACATAGGCACCAGAATTTATGGAAAGGGATGTTGGTTTTGGATCGTGGACAGTAGCGTGGTTTACAGATGGACAGGCCTAGTCTATGTGTGCTGGAGAAGGAGGAGCACATGTTAATGAGACTGACAAACAGCACACCTCGAGCATTTACTGCCCCAGCTGTGTGTGTGTGTGTGTGTGTGTGTGTGTGTGTGTGTGTGTGTGTGTGTGAGTGTGTATATTTTCTTCCATGTTACAGCTACTGTAGCACACACACAAATATCAAAGCATATTTTAAGGTTCAAACCAAAAGAACTCAGGATCAGGTACATTAGACACAGCACTGAATACATATTTGTACATTTTGTCAGTATGTTTAACTGATTCTACACCATTATACACATTTAACCTAGATGTAAATTTATAATAACATGTACATTGTACAGTTTTCTGAGTTGTTTATTTAGTCATTACTGAGAAGCCACTGGATGGTGAAGAAATCCAAATCTTTATCATTTTGATATTGGCATGAAGTTTTCTGTTTTCTTAAACATCCAAAGTTTATAATTTTAGGTGACATAATACTTAGGTGATATATCTTCTGTGTTGCAGGGTCCTCCTGGGCGTCCTGGTCTGCCTGGTGCTGATGGTTTGCCAGGGCCTCCTGGTACCATGCTGATGCTGCCAGTGAGTGCTCATAATAACTCATGGCGTAAATCCAAAACCAGGCCAATTTGTAGGGTCTGAAATAGTGGATGAGCAATTTTGTAATGTCTGTGTGCATTTGTTTGTTTGCAACAGTTCCGTTTTGGTGGAGATGGCGAGAAGGGTCCAGTGGTGTCAGCCCAAGAAGCCCAAGCTCAGGCCATCCTCTCCCAGGCGAGAGTAAGTAGACAAGGACATTAAACAAGCCTCTAGGAAGCCAGACCCCCACCTCTACCTCTGCTCCCTACAAACACACAGCTGCAGGGGGAAAGGAGGGGAGGGAAAGGATAAAGGAGACAGAGTGTGGTGGGGAGGGGAGGAGAGGGAGGGCACACTGAGTTTGGTTGGCCGTGCAGGGCTAAAAAGAGACATGCCGAGCAGGCTAAAGAGCACCAACATAAAAAGGCCACTTTGAACAGATGGACAGACAGGAGAGACTTAAAAATACTTACAGGCTCTGGATGTGCGGGTGGGCTAAACCAACAGGTGTGGAAAGTGTCTGTGTGTATGTGGGAGACAAGCTGGGCTGTTAAAAGGAAACACAAAATCTGGACTTGGTATTTAGGAGACTCGTTTGGCTCCACATGATATCCCACATTAATTACATCCTTGGATACCAGAGTCAACAACAAGAGATGAGATGTGGGAATATACATGTGGATTTACTACACCACAAGACAACAGAATCAAATATGAACCGAAGAAAGTACACAGCATGGAAATGAGCCACTTTGTAAACAATGTAAAAACTGTATTAATATTTGCATTTCTTCAATATGTCCAATTTACTAGCCCAAGATAAAATACACCCAGATCCTGATTAATAGACAGAGGGGGTATACTGTGTGCCTGGGTTCAAATAACTACAATAAAAAAATACAGCTGCGCTAATAAATGATGGTTCCTTCTAAAGCAAAACAGATTGCAGATCAAGTACTATTCACATTTTCGCTCTCACAATAATACATATAGTACATTTAATAACTGGATTTTTGACTGTTGTTTCATGTGTCTGCCCTGCAGCTGGCTATGAGGGGACCCCCCGGGCCGATGGGTTTGACAGGAAGATCAGGACCAGTGGTGAGTCTCTCGTGTTCTTTTCTTTTTTTAGTGGATGCTTTTAGGAATTGTCTTTATTTTTTATATAGCAACATAATTATTTTCACACATTCATGGTCCAGTCTGTTGTGTTTGCATGTCATACTAATAGCTGTGGATGTCTATATTAAGTTATATCAAGTACCTCTCAGCAATAATTCAGGAATAGCATAGCTTTTTTTAAAAATATGATGTATGATGTAGTTCTGCATCGCTGATAAATAAATTGAAAATGACTGGATGTTGTTTGCATTTATGTATTTTTGTTACCAGAAGAGAAAACAGCAGAAAGCCGATTATTGATTTTGAAATGTTGCATCAGCACTTGGTGGCTCTGTGGCCATACTGCTTGTCTGTAGGTGCAACCAGCTGCCAAGAAAATTTCACTCTGCCCCCCATCCCACCCTCCCACCACCATCCCACACCCCTCCTCATCCTTTGTATTGGGCATGTTGATACACGATCCAATATTTATCTGCAGGAAAAGTCCCAACAAAAGACACTGAGAATTATCCAGGTCCTCATCTGCCCTTTGCAAACTGAAAGCCAAATATATCGATCTGAAATGATACGGCAAGAATTAGATGCAAAGAACATTGGAAGTGATAAGGAATTTGCGGCTTTTATCTGCTGTAAATGTGCCATTTGAAATATTTCTCTTCCTGGTTGAATGTATCTTTAAAACTCAGCTTTTCTGATAGTCAAAAGTTTTTTTTTTCTTTGTGATTCTAAAAAGATCTGCCTGTAACAACTAAATCACCAGCTTTGAATCCATGCATGTCTGCAGATAGATTATAGTAAACAGTATGCCCCACATCTCTGCCTATACCAACAATTTAGGATTACATTTTTAGACTTAAGTATATGCCACAAGACACTCTGATGTGTTAATTTGCATGTCTTATATGCGGTTTTCAGATGATCATTTTGTGCTATCAGGGTAACTTTTAGTTGACTAACCATAGATATACCAGAAACAAACCTTTATCATACAGATGAAGGGCAGTCTCCTCTGCTCATAATGACTCAGGAAAGACAAACTTGTCATAATAAAGTGACAGAATTTATTCATACTTGGACTCCTCTCAGGTAGCTCTGGATCTGCCATAAAAGGAATGTGTGTATTCATGTTCTACAGGCGAACATGCAAAAAGAATGTGTATATTAAGCTAAACATCGCCATCTGCTGTTTACTTTACATTTTTTTTTCTGATCTGCCCTGTAGCAAACTTCACGAGTCATAATGTGAATTAAAAGTGTTCGTATTGAGTTGTTTGCTCTTCTCTTTAGGGTCTACCTGGAAGTCCTGGACTGAAAGGTGAAAGTGGAGACCCTGGTCCTCAGGTTAGAAAGAAATGATATTACTACTATGATACATAAAAGTGTCCCACCCTACATGTTGTTAGTTAGATTATTAGTCTACTGGTTACTAAATGGTCTTTGTGTCTGTTCAGGGTCCCCGTGGCATCCAGGGGCCTCCAGGACAAGCTGGCAAAGCTGGCAAGAGGGTGAGTGAACTCAATGACCTGCTACACTCTGTGCAGTGTGTGTGCTCACATGCCTCTGTGTTTGTTGTTGTGTGGTTGTCTGTACTTGTGGTCACTGCTCAAAACGCTGAGAGGCTTATTTCCAGTTCAACAAACAATTGCTTGATATGTGCTTAAAGACCTGCGCTGCCTGCAGTCCTCGGATCAATGACCAGGCAGTTAATCCGTCTGAAAATGCCAAAATAGGAAACCTGGCTGCGGATGTGGGACACAATTAGTGTCACGGTGAAGCACAGCCAAACATTGTGACCTAATTGGTTACTAATAAACATAAACCAATCATAGGCAGGTTATTAATATAAGCTTGACTCATGGGACGGTTGTGAATCATTAGCTGATTTTAATGGCAGAAAATGTGATGAAAGAATTTCATTAAATACATTAAAAACAACAGTGTATCAGAGGATCTGACTAGTGTCATCAAAATAAATATGTTTTGATTTGTCACAGTTTGTAGTAGTTAGTATTCTTTTTAGTAGTGTCTGCCTCTTGTTGTAAATTGGTGGTCAGCTTTAAAGATGATGCCTCATGATTCTTCCCCCATTCCTCCTCTGCTCGTTCCTTTTGCTTCAGGCTCTACACTGTTTGTTCTCTGATTAAGGAAGCATTTCAGTTTTCCTATTACTAATAAGACTTTGCACAACCTGACAAACCACCTGGACCTCAGGAAGAACAGCTGTTGCTCTGGTAAAACTTAATAGGAATCCAAATAAGTAAACAAATAAACCTACAGGGCCCAGGCCACAGCTGTTGCCATAGAATGTCACTGTTTGATAAAAGAGTCGCATCCAAAATAAAGGTGTACTTAACAATTAGACTTTATAGCAGTTTTCTAGACCAAGTTATACACTGCTAAGTTATAATAGGATAACAACAAAAAAGCAAATAAAAAAGAAAACAGCACATCAGCAAACTTCTAATTAAATCATACATTAACCGATTTTTGAGATTTTGAAGGTTGTATAATATGTACATTTTTATTTATTTACATGGTTAATGTCTCATTTTTTAAGGGGCGACCTGGAGCTGACGGTGGCCGGGGGATGCCCGGAGAGTCAGGCGCTAAGGTACCATCTGTCAGCACACGACCTTTAATGTTTATGTCAATAAATGCAAATGAGAAATAGAGGTACTGTCGTGTGGAGGCAACGATCAGTTGTCTGGTGTCATCCTCTACTCTGCTTCAATTCATAATAGGGTGACAGAGGCTTCGACGGACTCCCTGGACTGCCTGGTGAGAAGGGACACAGGGTGAGTACAGTGTAGTGGATGCCACCGGCGCAGTTTATGAAAATCCTGCGCCAGTAACCTTCTCAGAAACAACACATTTACTGTTGCACATTCAACACATGAACAGTTAGATTTTTTTGCACCAAGAGTACAAACAAACCAGATTTATAAAGAATCCCCAGAAACAACAGAGTATTGTTCCTCCAGAGAAAGAAGCTTATGAGCAACAGTATTACTTCGTGTGATAAGTCACAAAACTGGCATTAGAACAAAATCTTCTAGTTATAAGGGATTTTTCTGAGATTACCTCCCAGATTTACCAAAAGGTTTGGTGGTTGATGGCAAAAGTTTTGGACATAATTAAATTGATTTGGCTGCTGGTAATATCATGATGGTTATAATTTAATTAAAGTTATATTTATAATTTGTCTAATTCCGCTATTGTGCCTTCATTAATCAGACTAATCATGTTTGTAGAATGTGGCACATTTAGTTAGTTGGATCCAGAAATTACAAACCAAATTAAATTTGTGTGTGATTTTACTACAAACTGCACAAGCCTAGTGCATATGTTTCACCTCAGCGTCCTGCTTTTGACATATGTTGTTCGTAATAAAGTACACCTAGATTAGGAGAGATGTTACGTAACAACATGATACAGAAAAAACAAGTAAACAATAAATAAAAATAAAAATACATAAAGAGTAACTCTAACAGTAATCTGTTTCTTTTCTCTTTCATCTCAGGGAGAGCCAGGGCCAATGGGACCCACAGGTGCCCCTGGAGAGGATGGACAGAGAGTGAGTACTTCCTATTTTAACCGGAACATCATAAATCATCACAAACATAATTGAACCACCAACAACTTTGTTTACATCAGCTGTGGTTCACCAGCTCAGCCCTCAGGCAGCAACAGCTGGGTGGAGATTATGAACAGGGGAAGGAGGAGGTTTGGGTTTTACCTCTCCTTCCCCTGAAACTAACTACACATCCCATCCCCCCTTCCTCCACAACCAGGCTATGACTAGATTCAGTGTTTGGTTAAGATTAAGCTACTAAACACACTTGAGTATGTTTGATTATTGGTGGTAAAGACTGATACTTAATAGTTAAATAGTAGTAGTTAAATTTCCTTCGGATTCTTATTTTGTGGAAATTAAACAGCAGCTCAGTCTCTTCACTTTGGCCCAGTTCACTTTTACTAAATGTAATCTCCTGTCTTTCTCTTCCCCCAGGGCGAGGATGGAGAGATCGGGCCCAGAGGATTAGCTGGCGAGAGTGTAAGGCTTATCTGCTGTTGGTGTTATTTCTTTGTGCCATCCCAACATGGGATTCCAACAAGCTGCAACAAGATCTTCTTTAATCTTGCATTCAAAGAATCTCTGATTTCTCTTTGACCACTTTGTCCACCAGGGGGACACAACTGTCCCACAGGAAATGATTCCTCACTACATTGATCACAGATTTTCATTTTAAGACATTGCTTCTCATTCTTCATAGGGTCCAAGAGGTTTGCTGGGACCTCGTGGTCCTCCAGGACCCCCTGGATCTCCTGTAAGTACCATCATCTTTACCATCCCCTTTTTTAGCATCACTTCCAGTAATTAACATGAGTTGTACTTGAATCTTTTGTTATCTGTTCTTCACAGGGTGTTGCTGGAGTTGATGGGCCTCCAGGTCCCAAAGGAAACATGGTATGAGCACAACTTCCTCTCAGTTAACTGTATGAAATGTTGTCTGTGTAGTTTCTGAGTTTCAGAATGTTTGACCCATACATGAATGTGTAAATTTGGACTGTACATGTAAGCTGAGGAGAAGTGAAGCTGCTTGAACTGCAACAGAGGTTAGGTATCACAAGATAAATAGTTTTACAATGGCAACAGCTCCTGAACAGAACGCTGATTTAGGTGCACAGGTTTTCTCCACAATCAACCACATATATAACAAAAGCTTGTATTATTTCTTTTATTTAATCAAGATATTCCCACCACAGCTGTTGTGCAGTTTGATACCAGAAAAGAATTAGCAGTATATTTTAAAGTCCCTCTGAGGCAAAGAGCAAGGTTGTCTTAGGTTGTTTTACTAGAGCTTCTATTTTACTCTGATGTTAAACACTCAGCAATCAGACATTCAAGAGACACATCCATTATTCTCTACAAGTAGAAGACATGGGGAAAGCAGAGAAAGCAGCGACATGACATGTTGCTTCTGTAACCAAAAAGAAAACAATAGATTGACAGCCCAGGTAGCTCAGAGGAAGCCATATTGGAGTAGATAAGGAAGGGAGAAGGTGCATCAAAACACTTCTCCCAGGAGTTACAACAACTACTTAAACAACTCCAGGAATGACTGATTGATAAAATGGAAAGGAATAAGAGAATGTACAGCTGGATGTGATCTTAAATGCTGTCTATCCTACTTCTCATACATTTTCCATTATTTAAAAAAAAAGTTGATTGTAAGTAAGAAAACAGTAAAAAACATGTTTTAGAGCCATGGGAATTTATGCTGTTGATAGGTAGAAGGCTGGATGAGCTCCATCTGATTGACACCGATGTGTGTCTAGTATTTGGACTAGCACTGAATGTAATTTTGACAGCCTCCATTTATTTTCAGGGACCACAAGGAGAACCAGGCCCACCTGGACAGCAAGGAACTCCAGGAACACAGGTAAACACAGAAATCACACTGTCTCAGCACTGGTGACAAAGACAAACATAAATACACCACAATGTGGCCAAAGAGACACTGGTCTCCACTGCTGCCTGTGTCTTCCACAACAAACATCAGATTTACTTTGGGTTCAGTGTTAATAACCCAAAGAGGCATTTTATGAATGAAAGGCAGTTGAATAACTTCATTCTGACAGCATGGTGTCATGTTATTTATATTTCCAGGTGTGAAGACAGTGTTGTACATGGTCTAGTTATATTTGAGTCATCAAATTGACTAAATTGAACTGTCAGATCAGATGATCATCCTCATTTTTGCCTTTTTGAATTGGTTCCTCCTCACTGGGTGTCCACCCATTCCTCTATTTTGCAGCTACTTCTCCCCGGAGACATAAAAAGTACACACACACACACACACACACACACACACACACACACACTCCAAACACACATTTTTCTCAAATATTTTTCAGGGGTTTATCTTGGGAGGGGGAATGTTTAAGAGTTGATCCAGTTGAAAGCATCTTATTCATGTTGGTGGAATTCCTGCAAAGCTGCCACACGTGTTGGAGCAAGCTTCAGTGCCTCAAATTACTCTGACACACACACACACACACGCACGCGTGCACACACACACAGGCACACATCACGTAGCCACCTAAAAATGTATGTATATGACCCTATGCATAAATAATTCAGAACAATGGTAGACGACAATATGCCTTCTGACCCAGCTCATTGCACACACACACACACACACACACACACACACACACACAAGCTTTACATTCTTTTAGCAGCACAGCTATTTACAGCTTCAACAAACTCAGTTTATCCAGCTTGCGCATGTGTGTGTTTGTGTGTGTACGTGTTTGAGCATGCTTGTTGTTGCCATAGCAACTGACTCTCATTTTAATCTATGTGTCTCTTCCTCACAGGGTCTTCCTGGTCCTCAAGGCCCCATTGGACCACCTGGAGAAAAAGTATGTTCTCTTCATTTTTACTCAATATAAATTAAAGCAATTTAAAGAGCTAAGCCCAATAACTTGGGGATTCAGTATAAGAAATTATAGTCAGTTAGAAGAAATGTTTGATTAGCTGAACATAATCAGTGACCTATAGACTTTTTGTCAGGATGGCAAAGTGCTGAGTGTAAAATGATGAGTGTACAGAGTGTAGCTCTTGATGGCTGACAATGAATGACATCTGAATTGGATTGTTGTCGTTAAATCAGCTTCTTTAGCTACTTCTCATCTTCTCTTTTAAATCTATCTCTAGATGACACAAGTAAAAGTTCAATGTTTTCACTTTTTCTTTCACTGCATTCATGCTGAAAGCCAGTTCTAACACTTGTTTATTATTGCTGATGTTTGACCCTTTGTCTTACTTTTTCTCATTCAGGGACCTCAGGGCAGGTCGGGATTGCCTGGATTACCTGGAGCTGATGGTCCTCCTGTATGTACTCATATACACATTAATACAGTATATCACTATTACACACACATGCAACAGATATGTGTCTTTATTACTGTAACACTTACTCAAACTTCACTCACTCTTGATTCTGAAAAACATGTCTGTACACAGACTTTTCACACACATGCCTCTACACCTGTTTAGTTTAGTTTGTTTCACCAGGTTTTAGTGACTATGCAAAGGTAGATATAACCAGACCAGTGGCCAAGGTAGAGCTGACCTGTGTAGAGGTGAAGTGGTGGAGAGAGTTTAAATCACGTCTGTCAGCTTGACTGAGTGCTTTGCTCTCATATGCAGCATGGAGAGGGTTGGTAAAAATGTACTTTTTGACCCAAATAATTCTATTATAAGAAACTGTCAGATTTATTTACTTTGCAATATAAGTGTAAATGAATTTAATAACAATCCCTTAATGATTAAGGGAAAGTCAACAACAAATGGTCATTGATCAGATCAGTGTTGACAGAAAAAAAAGTGGAGAAGTGAGGGGAGCAATACCTAACTGTGTCTTAAAAACAAGTAATAAAAGTTTAAAATCAATTGTGAAGGCCACAGGTAGCCAGCGCATGGAGGCCAAAACAAGAAAAATATAATGATATTTTTGAGCACCTGTGAGAAACCTGGCCAGACTTGTACAAGATAGTACTGTTCAACAGATTGGGGCAAGTCACTGAATAAGGAATGACAATGGTCCAATTACCGTAAACAAAGTCATGACTTAGGATATTAGTGTCCTGGAACAATAAAATTTGATTCTGCCATCTTTGTTACATTTTGGAAATGAAAAGAAACATTTAGGACAGAATTAAGAATAACTTATAAAATTCTGGCCTCTTTTGTTCAGTGTAAGTCCAAGGGAAACAATTCCATTCACTTTCGTATTCCCATCACTTCATTTTTATGAGCCTTTGAGGAAACCTGCCAGGCAGGCTGCAAATGATGTGATAGTCTGCTTTATTCATGGACAGGGTGTAATTGGCATAACAGTAGACACAAATGTGATTCAGTTAATTGTGATTTAAATTCTGTCAATTTGTTTTATATTTTGATTTATATTTGGTGCTTAAAACTACATTCTGCCATTAAATGTGTTGATAGTGTGCTTCGATATGTTCTCCTTTAGCGCATGACACACTGAGCCAAGCTGGTAAAATGTAGCAGGTCTATGTGTCAGAGATCTCTTAAGGCACAAGCAGGTTTGTTCTTCCAGACTTGTAGCTCATGTCATCCTTCCTTCTCTTCCCTCAGTATAAGAGGTGTGAAGGTTCAAGATGCAGGCAGCTATAAGTTCCCTCCAGGCCCAAGAGCCTGGTGATTTACAGCTTTCTGCCTCAACCTCACACCTTAGATTTGAAGCACCTAGTGTTTGCAGCTTAATGTTTCCATATGTATTTGTGTGAACATGTGTTGAGATCTTCACATAAGCCTGTCCATGTCCTCTACATCATTCACCAGTGGCCATCACATGAGTGGCTGTTAATCTGCCTCAAACTGCTCCAGAGAACATCAACTCCTTCATGTTTTGCTAAGACTGGAGAGACTGTGTGCAGCATCTCTTTAAACTCCATGACACTGACTTTGTGCACTTGAAAAGCACAGTGACCTGTGCGGCACACAGAGGACCAGAGAGGAATCTCTGTTGTGTGAAGCAAACAAAATGCTGCACTTTAAACCATGTTTGATACTTGTGATTCAGGTTTGGTTTGAAAAGGCGAGCACAGGTTATTCAGTGGCAAATTTGAAAAGATTAGCGAATTAGTTCATTTCCCTTCTCTCATTCCAACTTCACACAAAAGCCTCTTCCATATGCACATATGTTGTGAAGTTGCCAGTTCAGGCACAAATACCATTCTGCTTGTTTATAAAGATGTTTTAACCATACATACATGCTCTTTAAAGTCAGCCTTTGCAACAACCACTCTTTAAAGACTTTTTTGATGTGTGATTTAACAGGGTCATCCTGGTAAGGAGGGGCCACCTGGAGAGAAAGGAGCACAGGTAGGTGTATTTAATACATGTTGTGGTAATGAGAGGACAGAAATGTGTCTTTTAAGTAAAAATAGCTGGTGAAGTAGCTGGTGTTCTAAATGTCAACTTGAAATGCAGCTTATTTCAACTGTACTCCAACGTAAATGAAATTATCTTCTTTCTTCATCTATATTGGTTACGTTTCCATCTGTTCTTCTGAAGCATCACTATATTAATGTTTCGGTTGCCCCCAATTAACACAATGTTGTTAAAAGTTTGTGACAGGACAAATATAACCTTTCATTACTTAATTTAATTATTAATTTTTCCTGTGTCTTTCCATGTGCCTTCAATCAAGCAGTCAATCAATTTGATGAGCACTTTCTTAACATATTTGGATGCAATATTTACCATGTGCCAGTCTGAGGCAAATTTATTTAAGCCATTTTTTAAATTAGAATATTTACACCAGTCAGTTTTTTTAAAACTGACTGGACTGGACTGACTGAACTTAAAAACATTTTTTTCTACTCATTTACACACACTAGTGTAAATGTCTCCTGTGCTTCCAATCACTGTGTGTAACATACAGCCACTCTGTTTTCTTCATTCCAGGGTCCACATGGTCCACAGGGTCCTATTGGTTATCCCGGCCCTCGTGGTGTGAAGGTAAAATTTCTGTTTTACCACAATGGCCTGTGATTAACCTGCCACCCTCATTGTTTTCACCAGTTAAGACAACAACAAAATGTGTGTAAATGTGTTGTATTTCTAATCCATGTCTTTTTTTTTTTTTTTTTTTTTTTGGATAGGGTGCTGATGGTGTCCGTGGTCTCAAGGGGTCAAAGGGAGAGAAGGTATGCACTTTTTAAAATACAAAGTGTTTCCACTTCACACTAAGTCAGCTACTAAGCAGCCAGTATAATTTATATATCATAAAGTGTATTTATTTTCTTTTGTAAAGCACAGGATAGAAGATGAAAAATAAAATACTGTTCTAATGCAGCAGATTTTTTTTTCCCAGATTTAATAAATAAATAATAAATCAGTCTCAGTTCAATGGGTATATATATATATCTGTCAGTGACAAAGTTAAAAAAAAATGAGGTCTGAACTGACATGCTGCATATTAAAATTTTTATAGAAACTTCACTTTGTAAAGAAGGTGAAGACAGCAAAATAAAGTCGGGGCAGAGTCAGTTCACGTCACAGTCGTTCTGTCTACCTTGACTCCCAACTTTGTTTTGACTCTTCTGAGCTGGAGACAGCGGCTGCTACAGCCTGAGGTCAGCTGACAGACATCTTCAGTGGAGACAGAAACTTTCTTAGAGTGGCTTATGATCAGATTTTGAATGTAAATCTGTCACGCTCAAGGCCTTTAGTTTCAGAGAACACTACAATTCATCTCAAGTACTTTTGAAGTGTTTGACTGCATATAGTCACAATGTAGAATTTAAACAAAGTCGACTCTTTATTATGCATGATGTTTATTTAAGATGACTATAGTTATAATGCTACATAAAATCAATTATCTGACTGGGGGGTATGGTGACAGGCATTCTTATCAGTTTTTTATTGAATTATTTATAGCTAGAGAGTCAAAAGACAAAAACCTTGAGGAGAAAGTTTTTGTTATGAATAAAGGATGTTTTTTTTTTTTACCTCAGGTGTGTGTATGTGTGTGATATAGTGTGTGTGTGTGTGTGTGTGTGTGTGTGTGTGTGTGTGTGTGTGTGTGTGTGTGTGTGTGTGTGTGGTCTTTGAGATGTGAGTTACTGGCAACAGACATGCTCTGTGCTGCATTATGCATCAGACAGGGTTGAAAACATGGACAGGTGACAGGTGAGAAACAGAAAGTGTCAAAGAGAAGACACAGAGGTTTGGCTGAACTGTAATAGTGGACTTCAAAATCCACTGCACTCTGTTTTTCAGAGCAAGAATTTTGATTTTCTTAATAGTCACAAAATTGCCATTTGGCTCCACTGTATTGAATCTGAATCTGAATCTGATGTATTACCCCCCTTAAATGAATATTACCCATTTTATATATTAGTTTATCCCAAATAAAACCATTGGCAGCAGGTGCTTCATGCAGATCATGTACATAGAACAACATCATGCAGCAGCTGCATTGAGTTCCATGCATCTGCTGTTCCTCTCTCTGACCAGCAGATGGCAGCATCAATCCTGCGCAGCACATCATGAACATGAGCAGGCAGAATTTTGATCAGATGCACAATAAATACAAATGTCAGGAGACTTAATCATTCATGTTCCCCAGTGAAATGATAGACAATAGTTTTATTCCAAAACTTGGTGTGAAATAAACAAATGCTTCAAATAACAATTTTAATGAAGTAACCAAAACAATTACTAGAAAACCCAATCAACTTCTGTTTGTGTTATTTTTAGGGTGAGGACGGTTTTCCAGGTTTCAAAGGAGACATGGGAATCAAAGGAGACCGGGTGAGGAGCTCGACTAAAATAACATCAGCTGTCATCTAAATTACTTCCTCCACATCCAATGCAGTCCTGTCACAAGTCTTTGCATGGAAACAATAGCACCAGTGCAATGTTTTTTTCTTAAATCTTTGTGTTACAGGGTGAGCTTGGCATGCTTGGAACCCGTGGAGAGGATGGTCCCGAGGGTCCTAAAGGCCGAGCTGGACCCAACGGAGAACCGGGTCCCATTGGTCCTGCTGGAGAAAAGGTGATAATTAATTACATATCTAACCATATATTTTGTTCGCAGTGGCTTTTTTTTTTTTTTTTTTTTTAACTTTGCTGTGTTGAAATGATGCTGTTGTGTTGACATGTGGTCTTGATGTTTTCTCAGGGTAAACTTGGTGTTCCAGGATTGCCAGGTTATCCAGGAAGACAAGGACCAAAGGTAAGTTAACTAATAATCTGGTATTAAAAGTAGTGCATGTAGAAAGTCCATCTACAAAGGGTGTATAAGCAGTAACTAATGACTGTTAATGTATGATTAAATGTAACACATGTTAACCCTTGATAGATCAGTTGAGTAAATGGTAAACTGCAAAAAAAAAAAAAAAACTCTTGCCCTCATGTTTACCTTCCTCAATTGTGAAGTGTGTTTTGACTTTTTCAGATCTTTAATAATTCAGAAGATCTTAAACTACATTCTGTCTGAAAAGGTGTTGCAGAGAAAACATTTTTTAAACCGCAAGATGATCGACTGAGAAAAATGGTCACTGGGATATTTCTGGCAATGTCTACACATTAATATTATACATACGCCTTATTACTAGCTATAAATGAGTCATGAACCATTAGGTCATTTGTAAGTGATTACTTAAAAATATTGACTTTTTTTAAAAACAAAAATGAATATTCAGTCATTTTGCACAGTTAAAGTGGCTTATCATACTTATCATAAAGAAAAAAAATAGGATCTGATTTTGTCTTATTTGGAAATAATGGGAATCAGACCAGTGTCTCAGTTTATGATAAAATGATTTATTAATGTTAAAAGCTGTTCATGAAATCTGTTATTTATTTGTTTGTTTATTTTAAAACATTATTTACCATTTGAGAACATTCACGTGTATTTCATGTGCAGTTGCAACATAGTATCAGATATGTTTGAACTTTGCTCATCTTGCACTTCCATTTTCTACCTCATATCTCACATCTCGTCATGCCTGCTGTTCACTATCCACACCACATGTGGATCTCAGTCACACAGCTGATGATTCTGTAGCACCAGTGTTTGTCAGAAGAGAGTGTGAATAGGTATGAGCTGATGTGGAGACATGCTCCCAGCTTGATGAAGCAGGGCTACATGCCAGGTTCCAAGCCAATTTGTACTGTTTTATTACTGTTGAGGTTTATGCTTCATCAAAACACTATAGAAGTGTGTGAGTATCATTATGCTGATGACACAGCTCTAAGGTCAGAGAATGTTAGACCTGAAAATCTGACCCTAAATCAGTATTTCAGTAATGAGCAAAAGCAGAATATTTTACTCAATTTTTTTCAAAACACAATGAACTAAATGATTAAACAACATTGATAGTGTGAGATTTAACTACTTTATATGGTGAAAATCTAATTAAACATGAAAAAACATCTGACATTTGGAAGAAGTCCAGGTTTGTAACTGATATGATTTTTGTTGAATGTTTCCACTGCATCATGTGTTGAGGTGCTGCTCAGTAGGTAAGCTGTTTTTTAATCCCCCGGCCACAGAATTTGACTAAATAAGGTCTTGTGTTTACAGGAGACTCGTGCTTACTTCTCTGCTCTATTGGTGTGAATTTGTTCTCCACATAATTATTATAATATAACTTTAGAATATTTGTATGAAAACCCCAGTTGGGCAGGTTTGCTGAAAACTATTAAGATATCACAAGGGGAAAAGTTGTTGTAATTTCATATATTGTTTAGGGAATATAGGGAATGTTGAGTTATTTTGATGTAAATGATGTAAATATTTTGATGTTTACTTCACAGGCATATCACATAAGGTGTTTTATCACTTTAACATATTCACTGTATTGAATAGTGTAATTCAACTAAAAGGAAAATATATGAACAACTCAGGAAGTAAAGTTTTTAGGGTGGGGAAGTGATCGGTTTCAACTTCATGCTAGGATTATGAATAGTCATGCTAAATTGATGGGATTTTGCATGAGGGCCATGATGTTAGCTGTGTGAAACTAAATGAAGATGACATTCAACACTGGTGCAGATAAATACAGGATGAGCGTTCATTATCATGCGTGCTCTGACCCACCCAGCCTCTCTCTTGTTTCTCTCATTGCCATCTACATCTCCCTCTCCCACTGACAGGGCTCGAGTGGTTTCCCCGGCTTCCCTGGAGCCAATGGCGAGAAAGGAGCCAGGGTAAGAAAACACCACACCATCATATTCCAGCACAAAAGATAATTGATTCCAGTTATAGAGGCATCTGTATGGTGACTTGGCACAAAAAATAACAGCAATAAAACCAATGTTGGAGAGAACAGAAAAGATGTGGAAACAATTGGGCTTTTATTGAGTTCCTCTATTTGTAGGCTTTGAAAAAACACAGAGTTTGAGAAGTTTAGAGAAAAAAAAAAAACAAGGTACAAGTTTTATTTTCAACAGCTAAGAATAAAAGTTCCATGCTTATCTTGATTGGCCTTAATAGAACTGTTGATTCACACAGGTAATGACAGCAATGGTATCAGTTTCAAATTATTTTAAATGTCCAAAGAGCAAAAAAAAATAAGATCATTCATTTTACAGTCTTCGCAAAGGACATTTATGATCTCATTAATGCCAGCACTACCTGCCAACATTTAAATACTTTTAACACTTTTTCATCAAATCGAATTGTATCCAGTGTTGACACAAAGCCAGAAGTAAATTTTGCAGCTGTTATAGAAATATTTTTTCTTCATTTGTTGGCAGGCTGTTTCACCTGTTTTATTAAGCTGAGAAGTGTAAATAATTGAAATTTATAAGTCCTGTCTTGTTGTGCATATTGTGGCTATAAAATCTCCAGAACTTTCTGTTTTACAACAGAGATTTTATGGATTTTAGGTCAAAGTTCACGTGGATTTTATTTGTAGACTCATACAAATGAAATTTGTTTTGCTAAATGGATAATGACAGTGGAGATGTATGTGTGTGCTCCTAAAATGTTTGTTTTATTATTATTATTATTATTTAATAGGGTGTTGCAGGCAAACCTGGTCCAAGAGGGCAAAGAGGTCCAACGGTATGTACTACTGTCGCTGTGATTTGTATGATTGATGAATTAATTAAATGGTGTTAAATCACCTTTTACATCCCATCCACCTGAACGATATAACCGTAAGGTTTGACTAGGTTTGTCACACTGTTGCAGCTCTGTTTTAGGTTTTGTATGTTTGGTTTTGAATTTTTATTTTTCTCTGTAGGGTCCTCGTGGTGCTCGTGGAGCCAGAGGTCCAACAGGAAAACCCGGTCCCAAGGTACCAACACTTATCTCAGCAAAACACATCTCTCACACCGATTTGAAGCTGAGGATTTTGAGCTGAGCTGACGCAGTTAAACATTATTTTTTACAATGAAATGATACTTGACCAATAATTACCTGACCATTCTCTACAGCTCCCACTGTGAAGCCATACCTAAATATGTTGCTGTGTGTTTCAGGGCACAGCAGGCAACGATGGTCCTCCAGGCCCGCCTGGTGAGAGAGTAAGTTCAGAACACACTGAGTCTGTGTTTACAATGCATGTGAATATATAAACAAGGCTATCTTAAAATCATTAAGGGGTTAACAAGAAATAAGCAGAAATTAACTGATTCAGAAAATAGCTGAAACCCTTCCATTTGTCCTCAGAGCTCTAAGAAAATAAACACTCAGCTGAAACTCTCTCAAAAGAGGAAAATGATCCGAATTTAGATTCATAGTATGTTTTATTGTGCTGTGTTCTAACCGTAGGTAGCTAACTCAGTGGCAAAATTAACAATCCCTCCATTTGCTTCATAATAAAAGCCTTCCAGCAGTGCCACCTTATTTAATACCTTTAATTAGATTTTGTTAGATTTCCAGTGGTGTTTTGAAGCAATTTAATTTTGCCGCACAACACAAGAAAATCCAACAACTTCAAGTAAGGCATGAAACAAAATAGGCTTCTACAGCAGCTGAGGCAAGTGCTCAGTTTGCATTGACAATTGGCTAACACCACATGAGGAGAAATGGATTTTATTACAAATTTGACAGAGTTCCATGGGGAGTCTATCAGAAAACAGATCCTCCCCACAGTTAGATAAAGGCACATAACAAGAGTTTAGGAGTGTAATCAAATGCTGTAAAGGGACTTCTTGCTTTCCATCCACGTAGAGTAACTTACCTACCTTCTCTTATTAAAATGGACACAAACAGTGTTTCTAGTGTCAAAGGCCAATCTGAATACTAAGCACCATTTGAGCTAGATTTACTGATACCCACCTGTGCAGCTGTACACACTTACTGTTAGTTTTGATGTTGCTCAGCTTCAGCCAACCAAGTGTTAATTTTCAGATTAAAGTGTCATGAGTTAAGTTCAAATGAATTAGTCAAGTGGCTCAGTGTTTTCTCTGTCCTGTAGAACTTCCCAGGGCTCAGTTTTTTTACACATACTTTATGTTCGATTTACATTTAATCTTCTTAAATCTTTAAACTCTTACATTATATCAACATCATGGTGTAGCTTTCAACAAACAAATGTTCTCTTCATCAACATATTTCACAGTAACAAACTTCAGTGCTCGACTCTGAAGTGTGAACATCTCTGTCAGTTATGTTGCATAAGCTGCACGCTGACCTCTTTTTCCTGCCGCCCAAGACTCTCCCTGGTTGTGTCTGATTTTTAATTCATTATTTGCTGATGCAGCTCCTACTTTCCTCTCTTCGTTTGTCTCATTTTTCAGTTGTGTTCTATATTTTTATGCTGCTTTCAACCTATCATAAGTATACCACTGGAATATATTGCGTATGTGTAGGCATGTATAGGTGAGCGACAGTATGTTGATATATATAACATAATTATTCTGGGTCATTTAATATTAGGTACCAGGGAAGTACATAAAAAAAAACCCTCATTGGTGCCTTTATAACTTTATTACAGCTCTTTGCCAAGTCATATCACCTTTGCCTTTGACAGCAGCGACCTTATTTAACTAAGCAGTTTATTCATTTCCTCAGAGCCTTATGAAGCACATAAGGCCTGAAAAGTTACCTTTCAAAATGTATCACCACCCACCCTTTAGATAACACATTCAGATTAAGTCTAGTTGGACCACTAAATTATCACCAATGCAAAGTCTAAAAGTCTGTTGTCCACATTTGCTACTTTTCTGTGGCAGGAAAAGTGGCTATAGACCGAAATCTTAAATCTCCTCAGTGCGTCATGCTTTACTTTCTCAGGCCATTAGTCATAACGTCCAGATAATGTTCTTTTAGATTTTTGCTCTTACATTTTCTTTTCGCAGAGTTCAGTAAGCCACCACAGCACTTTATTTTCTGTGCATCTCTCATCAATCTGACTATGTGGTGATTGCAGGGACCCCAAGGACCTCAGGGACCTGTTGGCTTCCCCGGACCAAAGGGCCCACCTGTAAGTATTTCTCCTCCTCCACAATATGCATTTTCCAGCTCAATGTAAATTCACCTACAGTAAAATGTGTGGTCTGCAACTCATTCAGCGTCTACACTCACACTTCCTTTCCTCTTCCTACTCTCTCAATAGCAAATTAGCCTAGTTTTCAAACATTATAAGTCACAATTGATTCAATTTAAGGAGTTCATCGGGTGCAGTAATATATAGCAATATCCGTAAATTCTGTGCAGGGATCATTAGTCTAACTGTTATTGAAGCAGAACCCATTTTCTCACTCTCCAGTCTTGGCGAGAGACAAGTGGTAATTTCCACCTATCGATTCAGGTTCAGATTCATAGCTAGCTTTTAGTCTTCAGCCAGTGATTTGGTTCTTTTCAAGTGAAAAAATCCAGAGCTGCTATTTTTTCATTAGTGTTTCGGTAGTCTAACAACAATTATGTGTGCACTGTGTTTTGCACAACACTGCAAATAAAATTGCTAGGAAAAATACATGTCTGTTCCGGTAATAGGAGCAATTTCCTAGTGACACTATTGACTTCAGGTATAAATGTTATGATGAATGTACCGGGCTACCTGTCAACTGTGTATTTTAATTCCTACCCAACAGGGACCACCTGGAAAGGATGGGCTGCCCGGACACCCTGGCCAGCGCGGAGAAACGGTGAGTTTTGAAGACACGGTTTGAACTGTCAGTCACCTTAAATGTTTAATCATTTATCGTGAACCTGAACTGTACATGAACTGCAGGGACATTACAGAAAACGAGCTTAGTTTGATCTGACCAAATCTTGTTTAAATCCTGCAAGAATTCTGTTGTAATTGTAGTTGTGTTAATGGCTGATAGTCTGTATAAACCAAGCTACACCTTTTTAACTCTCATTCTTCAAATTGCCTCTCAATTGTGTGAATAAATCCAATCCTCCCCATCAGTGAGCAGCACTACATTTGACACGCCTCCTCCTACACACACACACACACATTCCTACCACTTATCTCTGTTTCCCTTGTATGCAAGCGATTATAATCAGCGATACAACATCTTACTGGTCTGCCAAAGGGCCAGAGATGCCTCCTAAAGCAAAACTCTAAAGACAAAGCCCTTCACAACACAGTCTGAGTCGATCTGCTTGTCTCCATTCACACACACACACACACACACACACACACACACACATAGACAGGAATCCAGATGGCTCCAACTCCTGTCTCAAAGAGAGTGGAGCTAGGGAAACATACTTTACTGATGGAACTTCTGTCTTCTTGTTAATTTGGCAAGTTTGCAAATATTCAGCAAAATGATACAGCATTTATTTTGTCCAGTTGCAGTAAGGTTGTGTGGTGCTGCCTACTGGAAATAACTGAGCCATGAGTACGCTAACTGACGTTATGTTCACGTAGTTTTTTTTTTTTTTTTTTTCTGAGTCGCTGTCATGAGCTTAATGAAAAATGACTGTACTAAATTTAGCATGATGATACATGGACGCTGTATCTCATGAGACGTAAGATTCATCAGCAACAAAATAAAAAACAAAGCAGAGTTTGATTTGATCACACCTAGTTACAATCCACCGCTCAAATTCGATTTCCCCATACTTGGTATGCATCAGCGCACCCTAGTTTGACGAAGCTCAGAGGGCAATAAATTCTACTAAAAGCTTGAGAGATCATCACCTCTATCATTAAAGCTTCCCTTTCTGCCTGCTCGCACCTATAGATAACATGATGCTCCACACGTGAGTGCTTCTGTGCCTTTGCTGCTATTCAAGCAACAACGATAGAGTCTTCATTAAGTGTTTATGGCTGTAGATTTATGCTTTGATGAACAGGCCCCTCTAGCATCCAATATGAGAATTGATCACAGCAATAAAGATGCTCTGAGGCATCAGGCCCCAGCAACCCAAGCTGCATTTGAGGAAGTACAAATAAAGATTTGAGTTGGTGTCTCTGAATCAGGGCCGATGCTGCAACAGAATGGCTTAAGGGTTTCCGCTGAATAATGCATCACCATAAATCACAACATATACTGATCAATAAGCCTGGAGCAATAAGTCAGCCAGGATCAGCTTTCTAACAGCTTGGATTTGAAAGCAATACCTTAGTGAGAAATGGTTATGTATGGTGGTTGATGACTGAGGGATTCGAATATCAGCTGGAAAGCAGTGGAGAAGTAAAGGTTACAAAGAAAAGTCTGTGCAGACCACACACCCCAGCTCCCATTAACAGCATTTTACAGAGTTCACTCATGTCACTCTGTTTTAAAACATTACTTGTTTACATTCACTTATAGAAAGTAGTGGCAATTATGTCTCCATTGAAAATATGGTAAATGGAATCACATTTACATAGTGCTTCTCTAGTCTTTGTGACCACTCAAAGCACTTTACACTACAGGTCACAGTCACAATTTCACACACAGTCACACAGTGTATCTATACATTGCACTTATCTATAGCTTCATACATATGTCCATTATCTATCTTTTCACACAGCATTCACACTCTGATGGAACAACCATTGTGGTAATTTGGGGTTCATTATCTTGTCCAGTAGTTTATGAAATCTGTGTTAAGGATACCAGTCAGGCTGTGATGTATTATTTCACTTAATGGCTGACTTCTAAGCATTACGCTGGGTTAATATTTGGAGAATATTCTAAAGAGCGCTTGGAGGGAGATTCGAGCCAATGCACATTGGATTGTTCCTCTCCCAGAAGAGAAAAGTTCATCTGATTTCTGCTGCAGCGTTACAGTCGATACTGTAGATGTTAAACTAGTATCTTTTTTTTTTTTAACTCGTCCTGTTCAGTTGTTTGAATCTATAAGGAAAACCTGCAATGCAAATCAACCACACACACTGATGCCTAAACTCACACTATTAAGTTTCTTGTAAGAAGTTGGTTTGCATCACCTTTGAAAACACTGTGTAGTAACTTTTAAATAATAATTATTATTATCATTGTTATAATTATTGGTAAAATGCACAGTGCAGTTGCCTTGGATTTTCTGCAGATAAAGGCAAAATGGAGAAATAACTATTCCATTTAAATAGGATCAGATAAATCAGATTTTTTTTTCTTCCATTTAAATTAACAAAGGTTTGTTCAGTTAAAACCTTGTAGTCATAGACATCTTTGGAGCAGTAAGACACTGACAGAATCATAATCATGTCGGAGGATGAGGCTGTGGCTTGTGTGATTACAAATGCCTAATTAGCCTTTCATCAGACTTTGAGCAACATTATCATCTCAATAGTGTTAGATATATTGCTAAAATTATGTTAATTAGGCCTAATGTTCACTGGCCTTTTAGCTCTGACTCATTGGTTTGGATGTTTTAATGTGAGATGCTCTATTTTCTTGAGCAGTCACTTGTTTGCTGGAGCTGTTTATTATATACATATAACATTGACAAAATATCAGTGTTGCCTTAATGAAGATTCACAGTCATTTATATTACAAAACAGGAAACAATAAAAGTTGAAGTTATGAGAATTTGACAATATTTAGTTGTTATTTATAGTTATTATCATAACTGTTATAAGTATTTTTACTCTCACTGATGCCCACCAACTTCAGACTTCAGAAAAAAAAAAAAAAAAACACTAATCTCTTGAAACTGGAGGAATGAAAGTGTGAGTTCATGGAAGAGCACATCAAATTTTTTTAGTCTTTAAAACAAGCAAGTATACCCTAGATGCCCTAATGTCGATGTTAGCTTTGTTTAATGTTGCCACTTGAATATCCATGTTTCTGCACCGACAGGTGAACTCTTGCTCTTTTGTTAATCTTATTTGCATCAGCCAACTTCAGAGGTGCTACTTTATTGTTTTTCCTAGTGGTGAGGAGAAATAAAAACCTCAATTTATTGCTGCATTTATTGCCCATGGATCTTATAGAAGATACAATAAAAGGTTTGATATAATAATTTCCTAAAGACTTTTTTTTCCCTGAAAACAGAACAAAGATATTTCACACTGGGCATGCCAGTTTTATTATTATTATTTATTTTTTTTTTTACAAATTGACACATCATGAGCAACAAGAGGGAAATCATGCTGAAATTTATATTCACATTTAGGCAAGTTATTGCTCCTGTCAGGATTGCTAAGCATATATTTATAGTAATGGATCCAAAATTCAAAGGATCCATGTGGGTAAAATATTGCAGCGTTATCTCTAGCCAGGTACATCTATTGCATGAGTGGGCGTCGTGATTGCCTGGTTTAATTCCAGCTGAAGACCAGTAGTCAGTAAAGGTTTAAAACCAGAAAATGTTATAATTTAATTGGACATTTAGTAAATGAGGAGCTCAGTGCATATTAAAATAATTAGTATCTCTCCACTGTTCCACAGCACTAGAATAGAATCTATCCTTGTTTGTGAACATAACCCGAAAAACCCCTTTGTTGCTACATGAAAGAAATAGTCAAACAAGTCAAAACCTAAATCCCTGCTTATCAGCTGAAAGTTATGCAGAATCTAAATGCTTTCTTTACTTGGGCCTTAATAGATAAGCCATGTGTTTCTGTTGTTGTAATAAGATTTTTTTTTTGTCCTTTTTTCAGGGTTTCCAAGGAAAAACTGGTCCACCAGGCCCAGGAGGTGTTGTCGGACCGCAGGTAATGTAATGTATTATTAAGGAAAAAATTGAAAATGAAAAGATGCATTTTTGAATGCGGTGTCTTGAGGGTATTGTTAGTTCCTCTCAATGAATGTTTACTATGTGGAAGAAATGCTGTATAGCAGTAGTAAACTACCTGACAGATTTTTATGATGTACAAAAAAAAAAAAAAAAACAACTATAAAAACTTTCAAAAGTATAAATGTGTGATGTTATCAAGCAAACAAATGTGCCAGTGTTATTGTAATCTACAATCCTTAGTGATTAATATTGATGCAATGGTGCGTTTATTTGAATATTTAGATAACAAGGTAGATGTATTATACATCTGATCACAACCAGAGATAAGAGTTAATATATTGTTCATGTTGCACCGTCGCTGTGTTGAATTATAAGTAAAATCAATCTGCCTAATGACATCTAAGGGACCCACTGGAGAGACTGGTCCCGTTGGTGAGAGAGGCCACCCTGGACCTCCTGGTCCCCCCGGAGAGCAGGGTCTTCCAGGTGCAGGTGGCAAAGAAGGAGCAAAGGTATGTAGCACTAAAAGGAGATTTCATACATGTTCAGTTGCGGTTTATGTTCAGTATGTTGTATTTAAATGAGGATGGTAGTTAGTTGTGCAAAAGATTTTATCTGATATAAATGCTTATTTATAGACCACAACACACCAGAAATGCCCCTTTGTTCCCTTCTCTCCTTTGTTGATATACATATTAATTGTACTATTATAAGAGGGGACTCAGCTTCTCTTGTGGGCTGTAATAGATTTTGTGTCAGTTACACAGATGTGAGGAAGCCATGGAAGCTGATAAAAAAGATCAGAAGTATAGATGTGGGCTGCAAATTGAACTTATGCATTCACAATTATGGTACATGATTTGATTTTGCAGTTCAAGCCTTCTGCATACTCAAGCAGTTATATATCTGAAAGGCATGCAAAGCTCAGTAGATTACTGCATTGCTTAAATAAAACTGTGAGAAAACAGGAGCAAATCTGTAGCAATAATTCACCCTGAGACACCAAAGCACCAAGTCTCACCATCAGTCTCTGAGCTGCACTGGGCTTGAGCAAGTGACTGCTGAAGATACAGTAGCTGAGATTTGCGGAGCGTCTGGCTATGTTCCCTCCCCAGCCCTCCCTGCCCACCAATTGAGTGCCCATTAGGAGCAGACAGCAGCCATTTTGCAGAAGTATGGGCTGCTCCAAACCACCCTCCTGACTCCCAGGACGACTCAGCATGCCCAGCTCACGATCCCCTCCCTCAAACCCCACCACCCTCCCACTTTCATTTTCTTCCTGTCTTTCACAAGCAGACAGTTTAATCAGGTTCATCGGCTAACTCCAAACCCCTGCGCCACTCACGGCCTCACTTCCCTCCCCATCCCGCTCAGGCCAGTGCATCAGTATGCCAGGAACACTTTGTGGAGGTCTTGGCAGCAGAGCCCAAATCCTCTTATACTTCTCAAGCCCACTCTTCTGCACTTTCCTGTTTGCAGATAAAGTCAGTCTGCCAGTACAAAAGAAAAGAGAACAAAGCCAAAAGTAACTTTTTCTGAAGTCAAATGTCCTTGTTTTTTTTTTTTTTTTTAAACATGGTGCAGAATCAGGAAATATATGAGAATGTTCACGCGTTGTTGTTGTGTGGAGTTTTTTTTTTTTTTTTTTGAATGCCTGAACATTTTCCAATAAGCAGCATGTCATTACTTGTTATTATGTAAATTTTTCAACAAAACAAATCTGTCTCTCAAAAGCACACTGAATTTACATGCCATCTCATTAGTTTTAATTGTAGTTGAGGTTTATGTACTGACCATGTGGTGACAGCACTAATGTTTCCACAGATAACATACATGCTTTAAACAAGCTAATGGCCCACCAAGATGGACGTCAGCTACAAAACAAATACATTTCTGCTTGTGGCAGGACATACAAAACTGTTAGTGTACTCAATATTTGCTTGTTATATGCTTTTCGATCTGTATTCAGATTTTTTTCAGCTTCTTTATTTAAAGCCTGCTGTTGCTCAGCTGCAACCTGTGCAGTGTAATACATTACTTTCATACATAAATGCTGACATTTGCGTGCATATAGTATGCGAGTATAGTATGTCATCAGGAAGCTTGAGAGGAGGTGGATCGTAAGAATCTTTAAGTAGAATAGGCATGATTTACTAGGTTGTTTCTGAGAGCAGTGCAGTTTTCAAACATAAAATTTTGTTTTTCCTCTCCAAACCTACACTGACACTACGCCAACACCAATCCAACACTTTACAGCCAGGAAAGTCACATTGAACTCGAGGGTAACTCACACTTTTTGGACTGCTAAAACAACAAATTTTCAAACCGGAAAAAATACAACAGCTGAAACACAAACTACCTGCATAATATCCCCAAAATTCAGCACTCATTGAGTTTGATTGAGTAACAGGTCATGCCGAGTTTACATTTCTTCAATTATTTGTTGTTTGTGAAATTTGGAAATTTAAGATAATATTCTTCCATTATCTGCACATTTGCAATATCATATTTGTTCATGCAATCAGAAGCAAAAAAAGAACAAAACATCACCAGAAACAACTTTTTATTTTTGAGGAATTTTTGATCCACACTAACTCCATGTATGATTGTGTTTGTGTGTGTGTGTAGGGAGACCCTGGACCACAGGGACTGCCCGGTAAGGATGGTCCCCCTGGCCTTCGAGGATTTCCTGGTGAGCGAGGTCTACCAGGTGCCACGGTAAGTGCTCCCACTTCACCTGCATCCATTCATCATAGCTCCCCTTTACATGTGTCTGCTAGAAGAAAGTGACAGAATGCCGCTACATAACAAATGAGCCAGCAGCTATCTAGAGCTATTCACTTCATTAGAAACACCAGCCTTGGAATTCATTGCTACCAATCAATCCAATGCGCAACAAATCCAAAACGACATCTTACAAATGAACAGGCATGCCTCTGCATCGCTCCACCACCACTGACACCACTGTTTTAACTGCCCCAATGCATCATGGGCCTCTCTTATAGAAATCGACAGTTGTCGGTTAGTAAACCATTTGTAAAATCCTTGGCTAGTTTAACTCAGGGACTTGAACTTTTTCCATATTTCAATGGTAACATTTTTTTGGGAGGGATGGGGATTGGGGGGTTGTGGGTTGCACAGTTTTTGTTTATGTATGCATGCATTATTTACTTAATGAATTATTAAGTAAGAAACGCTGGCAATTAGACTGTTGAAGCTGAGAATGGATATACTGTAGGGAGAGGTGGTGTTGTGCTGCCTGCTTCCTCAAGGTCAGTGAGACTCTGCAGGCCAGCAGCACTGCTGATTGTTTTCTGCCATTGTAATTTACTCCAGTACCCAGCTAGAGCCAGCACAGTCTCATTACCAGTACTGCCGTATGCTCTTTTGTGGGCCTCAAGGGAGCTGCACACATGGACATTTTGGACCCTGCCAGACATACAAGACGCATATTCATGGAGAATACTTGTCACACCTCAATATGTGCCAAGCGAAATTCATGTTGTATTCATTTCAGTGCTATAATTTATTCCGGTGGTCTGTCAGGATGAACATGACAATCATAATCATGTTTCCCAAAGCAATGTCATTGCTGGAATGGCATCTGATGATGGAGCTTTTGAAATACAAGGCTATAGAGTGAATGGATAGCTGATGTAAAGTGTCAGCTATATCAGGGAAGTCCTCATGTTTTTTTGTTCTTTTTGTTTTTTCTCTACAGGGCCCTGCAGGTCTGAAGGGAGGAGAAGGGCCCCAGGGTCCACCTGGTCCTGTTGTAAGTACACTGTTACCTAACATCAGGGTACCGTTGGGAAACTCACATTAAAAATGGTTTCTTTCCTCACTGTATCAGATTTTTATGACTTTATGTTTTATGACTTCATATGAGATTTGTGTTATTGATTAAAGTGAAGCTTTTTACGTGATATTTAATATTTTAGCAGAACCTGCACCAGAGGGCAGCTTCTATCATTTGGATTGGAAAAGCTGTAAAATGACATATTTACCTTGGCTAACTGCTAGGTCATTTTTATATTTACTCCTATTTTGACATCAACACCTGGGAGGCATCTGTCTGTTTTAGGCAACACTTGAAATAAAGTTCTATTTGTTTGTTTTGTTTTAACCTTTTTTGCCCAAGGTAAGGTTTGATGAGCCATATGCTCGTCTTCAGCGGGGCATTGCTGCCAAATGAAGACTTTACACTCACTCACACATTTGTCAGATCCTCAGTATATATCCCATTGTAGCAAGTTTGGTTAAGTGCCTTGCTCAAGGACAGTACAACCAAAAGAGTCTTCTCCTTCACAACAGGAATAAGAACTGGTGAATGTGTATAACAGCAGTCACAAAAACCTTAAAGGCAAACATAATTGAAAATCAAAGAGAGTAAATAATTCAGTTGTGCCAAGTGAGCTAAGTACATGTTTAATGTAAATAAATAATATATTTTCATGACTTATAAAGTCATTAAGCCATCATAGCCATATCTCCTGTGATTTATTTATTAATTTTTCAATGAAAGCATCAGCAGATTTCATCTTGTCCCACTGCACACAGCGATTTGTCTTGGAGGCAATCATGCGCAGAGTAGCTGGGTATCAAGACTGTTTGCTCCATTGCCTCTTGGCACACAGGCCCAAACAAACAATCACACACTAACAAACACACTCGCAACCACACAGCCAAGAGCGCATCCATATGGTGAGTCACAGTGTCTAGCCATCAGTCCCAGTTGACAGTCCCAGGCACACCGCAGCACTTGATGGCTGCTGTGTTCTTACGCTCTTACTCAGATTGTCATAGAGACTCTGGAGGTTCTTCATAGACCATATTACACGGTTAGCATTGTGTCTCGGTCTGTTCCTGTCACAGCAAAGGTTTTACTTATCCTTAATCATGACTTGTGTTTGCCTTTTTGTAAGCTACTGAAGCAATGAAACTTTAAAATATCAACTGCTATCAACTGCTGCTTAAAATGTTATTTTGTGATTAATTGTGGTTGAAAAAAATCAGTTTTCCATATTTCCATATTTTGATTGATCATTGCTAATGTTGTAGCTTTTGTCACTACTTTTTCTATTAACTCAGTCTCTTGCTCAGGAGATACATGTCTATTGATTATATTAATTGAACATGCTGAGAATAAAGCAGCAGCCCTGTGGCCCCACCACATTAATTACAGCCCTGGTAAAGTAATGCACTTGTAGCTTTCTATCCAAGGCCACAGATTTTACTTTTTCAAGTGACAATCTATTTAATGTGGCATACATAACATGTATACATATTGCAGAAAGTATTTTCAAATGATGTGAGACCTTGTTGCATCCCATATATTCAGGACTATGGAGATATCATGTAGTGCATTTTTTTGGTTGTACATTTACAATTTTCTCATACACCCATGTCTTCCTAGGAGCATAAAGGTAGTGTGCATGCAGGTAAACAGAGGGTTGACTCAGTGCAGTGAAGATAAAAAAAATGCTGAATGTCATTCACCATCATGTTTTATGGATTTAGGTGAATACCGAGTTCTTGTATCTGAGTACTGATATACAACATCAGCCTCTTCCATTCAGAAATGCATTTTCAGCAGCACAAGTGAGCTGCTAAGAGCTTAGAGAGCCACCAAGATGTCGATTCCCTGGCAGCAGATAACTGAGTCTGCTTTCAAGGAGCAGTACTGCTTTATTAGAACTTAAAAGCCGCCTGTTACTTTGTGGTGTTCCTGCTGCTTTCTCCCTATGCCTTGAGAAAAGATTTGTTTACATAGGTCTGTTGATCCATTAGTGGTAGAACTCAACTGTGTCTTTGTAGATGTCTCAATGGTTGTTGTCCAACATAAAGGAGTTATGTTTATGGTCAGCCTAACAGAATTATGAAATAGGTCTCCTCCCCCAAAAATAAAACTTTCCTTCTGCCTTTCAGTGATTATAGTTATTGGTCATGATGCCTTACTTTCCCTCTTTTTCTTTGTCCCACAGGGTTCTCCTGGTGAGAGAGGTCCTGCCGGTGCTGCTGGTCCAATTGGCCTGTCTGGTAGACCTGGCCCTCAGGGTCCCCCAGGTCCTGCTGGAGAGAAAGGTGCACCTGTAAGTGTTTTTTTCTTTCCTTCTTTTGACCTTCACCTCTGTTGTTTTTATTTTCAAAATATAATTTCAACAAACACTCATTGCTCTTCCAGGGTGAGAAAGGACCTCAAGGTCCAGCTGGTCGCGACGGTGTCCAGGGTCCTGTTGGCCTGCCTGGGCCTCCTGGACCCCAGGGTCCACCTGGAGAGGATGGTGACAAGGTTGGTGAAGAGCACAAATCCCATTCCTGTCTGCTCAGTTACAGCTGGGACACAATTTGAGATTGAACCAGTTTGCCAGTCAGTCTTTATGGGAGTCAGTCTTCATTTACATGTTCTCACTCAGGCCATCTGCATGGAAATCTGTCTGTCTTTTGCCCTTACTGTTGCTCATCTAGCCTCATAACCCAATGTGCCAGCAAATGCAATTAGAGGAGATGTAAAAGTGAAATACTGTTGCTCGTTTCTTCTCCTCCAATCATTATGTCCCTTAAGGTTACGTTCAGGCATTGCACTGAGCTGCCAAACATATGTCATATAACGCTGCAGAGGTTTGCTATGAAATTAACTAGACAATAAAAAACGTGCATCTCCATATTTGTGCAGGGAATAGCTGTTTGTGTTAAGCCAGGGATTTTAAAAGATTTTCCATAACCTTTTTATAGAAAGATGATTATGTGTGTGTGTGTGTGTGTGTGTGTGTGTTTCACTTTCTTAGGGAGAAGTTGGAGAGCCCGGTCAGAAAGGAAGCAAAGCTGACAAGGGAGAACAGGTGTGTGATGGGGGGCATTGTCCATTGATTTCAGTTTTGGACACATATATTCATCCTTTATTTACAGTAATTAAGAACCTGGTGATATAAAGCTTTTGTTTGTATGAGAATTAGCTTTTGTTCTGTGCTCATATTGCAAAATTATACATGAGTCCTTGCACAACTGTGCAGCCATTCTGTTTTATTGAGGTAATAACTTTTTCTCATCTATACTTAGGGTCCTCCGGGCCCCGCTGGTCTCCAAGGTCCCATAGGTGCTCCAGGTCCTGCTGTAAGTACTGAACAACTATCCAATCTGGCATGGTGGAAAGGGACATAATGTACAGAAAAGTTAAGATAGTTAAGACTATAGTATTTCTGAATAGTAGACAATAGTAGGCAGCAACATTTTTGTTTCTGCATTGGTTTATGGTAAGAATAAATACAAAAATTAACAAGTGTAACATTATGATACCCAATGTGTCTACATTGTTTCTCAGGGAGCTGATGGAGAGCCTGGTCCCAGAGGTCAGCAGGGTATGTTTGGACAGAAAGGAGATGAAGGTCCCAGAGGTTTCCCTGGACCTCCTGGTCCCATCGGTCTGCAGGTTGGTGCCATTCACACGTGTACAAACACATGCTGCTCACACTCTATATGTTGGTGGTTTAACACTGCAGTATTCAGGTTTGTTTTATCATTAAAACGCATGTCTAAAATAATGAGCTCTAAATTTTACATTACAACAGTTATCACTACAGCTGGTGTAGATGTCACAGAGCCCATGTTTTTTGCATTTGTAGTGAACTTCTGAAGTTGCACTTTTTTGCACTTTTTTCTTAGCACTATAGGTAAATCCAGACATTCAGTCAGTGAGCACTGTGTAGATAATGAGTGGACTATAGCTATAGAGATCATTATATAAGACATGTTGTATAAGGACATGTCAGTGAGGCAGAACTGTGTATATTTGGAAAAAAAAAGACAAAGACCATATTTATTTCCAACACACGTCAGTCACGTATGAAGTGCATGAAAAAGATCACTCCAGTCATATCACTAGTTGTGGAAGGGCACACGCTGGTCCCACCAACTGAGACCAAATATGCCTCTGCCATATTTTCCTTTCTCAGACTCACTCCAACTGCATTGCTGCCACACTGTAGCTAAATTCACTTGACAGATGATAGCAGTTATTCTTCTGTGGTCGTGTAGCAGTACATGGGAAAAGAAACTCATAGCTGAGGTAGAAAAATATCCAGTTGTCTATGAGCCAAGGTCCCTGCTTCGTAAACATAATCATAAAAAAGACATTTACTGTAGAGTCACATGAAGCTGGTGAGATTGACTCTTCAGAAGAGGAATAGCACACAGTTGAATCCTGAATCCAGGCATCACTTCTAATTCATTTCTTCTATTTTAGGTTGTGGTTCTGTTCTACCCTGTAGCCCACATCTGATTTGTGCTATGGTTAGCACCTAACACAAGTCATGTTGTGGTATATCACATATTTTATGTTGTTTTTCACAAAAAAGCATCACACAGTGTTTAGGGCCAATCTACTCCTAAATGTTTTCAAATATTATGCAGCAATCAACAGATGCGAGGAAAGATAGAGCTTGACATAGGGAGCGACAAGTTAAAACAGGGGTCTGAATTCATCCTTTTATTATTCATTCTCATTGGTAAATTCATCCCTCACTATGCTGGAGTGCACGCAAAAGATGCACAAACTCACTGATCTGTGCTGCGTGTGGCACGGTGACCCGGCTTTGACCTGCAGTGATTACACCTCTCACCTCCATTCGCTCACAGCATCCTTCCTCCATTACCACCTAGGTTAAGGCTTTCTCTCATCAAAATGTCTACACTGTCTCCCACTGAGCGGCAAAGCTCGATACTGTGTGTGAAGCATTGGGAAAAGTGTTCATCATGCTGCTGTTTTTATCTTTCTGACACACATTGGTGTGTTAAAGTTAACTCTACATCTTAGTTGAAGCTAGACTGAAAAGACTAGGAAAAATTTAGAAAGCACATCAGCTGGATACAAAAATATATACATAAATTATTCACTACTACTATGCTTAATGATGTGTTGTAGCCTCATAATAATAATATAATGAGGTAGGACCTTCCCCTCAGCATTATCCTGTTTGTTAATAATCATCTGTTTTATTAGTAAGCAGTTTTGTAAGATGAACATGTTACGACTTTGCTGCAGAGATTAGGGTCATTGCCTTGATGAAATTACATAGACGACTGCTCATCGTTCCAAGGTACTATACTATCTCTGCTGGATTTTTTTTTTCAATAGACTTTTAATTGGAAGTAATTCACTTCCCATTGAGATTCCATTAATTGCGTGGATTGACCTGCACTGATAGTCAGTTCTTCATCAAGCACATTTACCATGCTGCATAATTAGGAGCACGGCTAACGATCTCAGACTTGAGGCAACCTTTACACAGATGAGATTTCTCAGCACGAGCAGAATCAGCGTGAAGCTACACACACTTCTTAGCACCCACAGAAAACACTTTCAAACAAAGCACAGGCTTAGATGGAGGACAAAACATGCAAGTCTTTATTTATTTTTTTCCTCAGTCTTGTGAGTGTTGGTGTAAGCAGATGTAGATGATTGAATTCTTTGATCTCCCTCTGAACAATCTTGCACCTTGCATTAATGACAAACTGCCTCTAAATCAAGAAAAGACAGACATACACACACAAACATAAAGGGAGATGCCTGCTACAGCAATTTACCCGCAATTACCAGAGAAATGTCAGGGAGCAAACACACATATAAGGCTTTGACCACGCTTCTCATTTAACAGGCATCAGTGAGCAGCATCTGTAGTATTTCTCCACCTCTGAGTGAAGAAGTCCCTGATTGTAAAAAAGAGACCAAAGAAATGAGGGGTATCATCTTACATGTATGCCGAACAGGGTACCGTGCTGCAGAATAAAATCATCTCAATTTCATTTTATACAGAAGATTAAGCCCCCTGATAGACTGGCGACCTGCCCAGGGTACACCTTGCCCTCAGTCACTATCAGCTGGGATTGGCTCCAGTCCCCAAACAAAGAATAAGCAGTATACGTAATGGATGGATGGATTAAATCCCCTATTGTGCATACTCCCAAAAGTGGATATGAGAACCTAATTGCATAGACCCAAATTACATATTTGAATGCATGTCTGTACAATATTTAAAATATTTCATTTAAGAATTAAAATTCTGTCTTCTGTCGTCACTGCTTTTAATCTCCCCGGCACTCTCTTCTGTTTATCCACCCAAGTGTGACCGCTTTTGAAAGTCTCCGGTTTATCTTGTGTTAGACTCGTCTACAACCCTGTTCAGCACATACTCACCGGACTTTTTCCCGAACAGAAAATAGTACTGGACTGTGTTTACACAGATATGATATTTCCGTGCATCACCATAACATTGCTCAGCAGGCCAGTCACAAATATCAAATTAAATCTCAAAGAGGAACAGCTGTTGCAAATGCAGTTAACAGCATGAACAAATGAATCATTAAGAAAACCAACGCTCATTCATGCAACAAAACAATTTTCTTTCCTGATAGGATAACCATTTATCCATTCTTCTTATCCTTAGGGTCTACCTGGGCCTCCTGGTGAGAAGGGAGAAAACGGTGATGTTGGCCCCATGGTAAGAGAGACATTTGCCTTTTGCAAGTACTGTTATAATATTGTAATATGTTTTAATAACACTTGATCTCTTTTGTTTAGGGCCCACCTGGTCCCCCTGGTCCCAGAGGTCCTCAGGGTCCTAGTGGAGCTGATGTACGTATGACTGATACCGTCATGTACACACTAATAATACAACCTGCATAAAATAATGAGGACATTCTACTTGTAGGATGGTGACACAATGATAATGTATATTTAATGTCTTTGCTTCACTTATCTTACACTGAGGAGCCTGGACATTGTCATGCACTAATAAATAATGACTCATCTCTTTCTTCATTTCCTGTTGCAGGGTCCACAAGGTCCTCCAGGCGGTGTGGGTCCAATGGGATCTGTGGGTGAGAAGGTAAGCATCATTGCACAACATTGCACCCCAGGGTGTTCTGCCTGTCGAGTGCGGGTTTGGGAGTGAAATACAGATTTCGCCCACCTCGTCCACATGCAGTCTGGTCATTTTATATGCCCAGGCTTTCTGTCTGAGTTAGTGCTGTGACACTATTAATGTCTATTTTACAACACTTCCAACAAGATCCGTCCATTTTACTGCCATTTATCAGACGACTGCCCTATAAATACTTAATGCTGCACCACGACTGCAAAAATGACTCAGGAATATGAAACATAGAGGGCTACCAACACTTTAAGAGGGCACTTGGAATATTGTAACTTCTAACACTCATACATATATATATATATATATATATATATATATATATATATATATATATATATATATATATATATATATATATATATATATATATATGGTTATACGTTATACAGTGATAGACTTAGTTAAGATCATTAAGTATTAATATGTAAGAACTGAGTTTTAAAAGACTGCACCTGAGTTTGGAGAGGATGTGAAGGTTTATGAGTCAATGTGTGTTTATGTGTGAAGTTTCATCTGACCAGACACTGACATTTTTCTAACCACAGGGTGAGCAAGGTGAGGCCGGAAACCCAGGACCACCTGGAGAACCTGGAACTTTTGTAAGTAAGCTCTGTCTTTGTTGGCAGGAATGTCTGTTTGTTTGAATGTTCTTGTGTATTTGTGTTTGAGTGTTTGTAAGCACAGTGCATCTTGCTGTTTAGCTCACAGTTCACGAGTTGGCTTCTGTTCCAACTGAAAACCTATTAAAAGTAATTTCACTTCACTTGACTTCACTTTATTTTATTGTATGCACCAGTAAGGTTGGTAGAATTTATGTTTGCCACCGAAATGTACGAGATTCAGCAACATCAGCAACACGCATTAGGCAAATATAGCAAAATCCAATTTAACCAGGAGTTTTTTTTAACTCCAGAGTGACTCTGTGTATTCATCACAGTGAAAGTAATTGCTCCTCACACTAAGGCTGGTTGTTTATCTCAGCATGACTCTTCTGCTTTACACCCCATGTCCACATGGCCTGCCAAATTGAGTCTCTTCCCAGACTCTTAGGACATAATTACCAGGAGGATATGCCTGGTGCTTCTGTCCTAAAGAACAATGATTGCAGTCACCATGAAGCATCAAAACATCAGGCATACACTCTGTTGAGTCCAGCTGTTATTTGCTTGTTTTGATAGTTTCAGTGGGGAAGTAGTAAGAAACTTAAAACATTTGTAAGTTTGTATGTTTTTAAATAATTGTGATTGTATTATAAGTGTGTATTATATTGAATGGAAGAGTTCATTTGAAAGAATTTACAAGATTGCATGTTAATTTACCTCATCCATGGCTTACATTAGATCTTGCCAGACAGAGATTTATGATCACTTAATTAGTTTTGTTTATACTTTTAAGATTTTTTTTTTTTACTAAACACCTATCACTGATGGCTCTATTGGTGCTGCTGCCTCATTTATCTTTATTGAGGTATGACAGTAGATTGAAAGATAGTCTGTTACCAGCGGGAGTGACAAGGGAGTGTGATTATAAACACTCATAGTCATCAAACTGTTGGTGTCAATGACATTTCCAAAGTCAGTGCTTAACTTGGGTCCCCGTCATGAGCACAGTTTTAATCAAATGCCTTTCAGATACTTTTTTTTTGTTTTTTTATATGCATGTTGTGTTTCATTTAATGTCAGAAGTTGCAGAGGTCTACTCACAAGTTGTTTGGGATGCAGTATTATTATTGATGGCAATGAAAAATCAGAATTCTGTAAATGACTACAGAACAGGATGTAGATCTCATACTAAATGACTTACTACTACAAAAAAAAAATTATTAAGACAAAATTAATAGAATTTAATTTACTAACTATGACTAGGACTATGTACAATAATCCCAACAACTGATTATTAGATTTTTTGTGTGAAAAGTTCTTACTTACAGTTAACAGACAAGAAACATACAATAAATGTTAAACGTTATTAGGATATGGATGTTACCAAAATGTAAAATGAGCTTGAGTCTGTTTGGTGCTTCATCCTACAAAACAGGAAGAGTGTGTCATTTGATCAGCACAAACAGAGCTACAGGAGCAGGAAACTGCTGGCAAGTTTCTGGCAAAGACAGATGGTGACACATATGACACATGACAAATATTCTCATTAGGGATTATGGTTATATTGGCTTTGACTTTTAGTGCTTTTTTTTTTAAAATACTACACGTTGCACCTTTGAGATTCAGTTGTCTGCATTTATCAGCTCTGGAGAGGCACAGTTCAGCATAGTCTGATAAAAAAAAAAATAATTGCTGACCCCTGTGGTGCTTCTGTAATGAGTGTCTTCCAATCTGTCCCTGCCTCCATTCCTACAGGGACCCAAAGGTGAGAGAGGAGAGAAAGGAGAAGCTGGGCCCCCTGGAGCTGCTGGACCTGCTGGTGCCAAAGGACCCCCTGGAGATGATGGTCCGAAGGGCAACCCTGTAAGCCTGCCAAATACTGTCAAAATCTGCAGAGGATGTTTTCCAGCACTCTGTCACACAGGCTCAAATGTTCTGCTTTAAAGGAAATGTCCCTTTCACCCTTGAGGCAGGCAGTTTTATCCTAGAACATATTCAAGAGCTAAAAAGCCCTTTTACTGCGGGAGATTATATTTTATGCCTGCATGGTAATGGAACGCACTAAGGCCTTTTCTCATGGATTTGCCACATCATCATTAAGTCCATCAAATTGCCTTCAGTGATTGTAACCAGGTCGACCAAGACTGAATCGCTGTCTAAATTACTAACCATAGCTTTAATGCCTGAACCCAAAGAGATTATCAGCAACTGCACCACACTTGCTACACTGACGCATCTCATTTCTCTTTCTTAAAGGGTCCTGTTGGATTCCCTGGAGACCCTGGCCCCCCTGGAGAGCCAGGTGTTGCTGTAAGTATAAAAAGGAATATTTACCTCATACAGTGTTTCTTTTTTATTTTGAGCTATATTTAGTCCATGAATTTAACAGTTTAGACAAGATAATATAAGACAGATATAACCAGTGCCACATTAATGTAACCTACACATGTCTCTGTTATAGGGCACTGATGGAGAACCAGGAGAGAAGGGAGAAGATGGTGAATCAGGTCAACCGGTAAGTTCTTATCTTTTTAAAGTGTATGACTGATTGATAGGATAGTACCAATGGAATATACAGTATACTGTATGTTCTTAAATGACTACACTTCACCTGAAGGCACTTTAAAAGGAGCCATGTATTCTAATAATTTCAACCGCTTTGTCACAGCCTGTGAATGAGTACAAATATCTCTTACGTCTGTTTTATAATAACGTCGTCCACGAGAAGTGCCTCCAGTAAAAAAATCTGTAATTATATTCAGCAAGTAAATAATTTACATGGCAGCATTTTAATTTATGATATTTACTTCATACTCTTGTGAACAGGGTAAATAGACTTATCTGCTTTGCAGATTCATTAAATGTCATTAGAAATAAAGGCCAAACTGTAATGTGCTGGCCCTGTGTTAAGTGCAATGAATTAAAACTCTTGTTAACATTTATGAAATGTAAATGGGCCTTTATCATTGCCAAAGAGAAACATAGACAATCTTAATTTTTCCATCCATGAATATTACATGTTTGAACTTTTGTTTGTGAGCTAAAATGTTGAAATGGAAAACAATGTTAAGAGGATACTGTTTATCCTCCTGTGTTCACATTTATATCAAACTATATACTCAACCTATAAACCAGCCTTCACTTATAGTAGGGCCAATATTTACTAATGCAAATGATAAAAAATTGCTTTGATTGCTTGCAATTAACTCTGAGATAATTGAATGAGAGTGTCTTGGGGTGCACAGTGCATGTTATTTCCGGAAGAGCAGCTTTTTGGGTTTTGGCTTAACTCCTCTGGACTATCCTGGGCTTGATATTCCCTAAATGTCAGTATACTCTTTGTGTTTGTGTCCCTCTGGCAAAAAATAACCAGACATTTCACAGAGCAAGCTGCGCTCATTAAAATTCATATCAGCACCAACTGGTTTGTTAATACAAACTATTTTGTGTTTTATAGCATTTTTTTATAGCATGTTTCCTTGTTTGTTTTCAGGGACCTCCAGGTCCATCAGGAGAAGCTGGCCCCCCTGGACCTCCTGGCAAGAGAGTAAGTCTGTGGCTATTAAAATAAAATGAATTGCAGTATTTGTGGATATACACTGGTGTTCTTACAGCAGTAATCCAAGACTGACCAGATTTATGTTGTTGGCATTTTATAATTTCAAGCCGTTTGAATTGTTTTGATCTGAAATCTCTTGCTGACCAAAGTTTTTATTTAAGTATTAAAACCATGACTTAACAAGACAATGTGGAATATCTTATCCCTGTTCTAAACTAGATAAAAAAGAGTTTATCTGTTGGCTAATGGACCAGTATAATGCCTGGCCTCACAACTTTTCTTCAACAGCTCAATCTTGGCAGTAAAGCAGGAGAGATTCATTTTCATTAAAAACAGAGTTGGGAAAAACAAAGTGGGAGAGGTTAAGGCATTGGGCTGTCTGAAAAGCAAAGCCTGTCTCATGGCCTACTGAGAGATGGATGTCAGGATGTAAAAATCAAAAATCAATTTTTGTTTTCTTTACAATAAATTGAAAAGGCTTACTAAGAACTAGCTGGGAGAAGGAGCTGTAGGTTCCAAACTCATTTATGTCATCGTGACAGTGGGAAGAAAGTGTGTGAAAGGGAGAGATGCTACTCTGACATGTTATTGATCTATGGCTGTTTGATTGACAACTGAAGCAAAACAAAGGCATAAAATGGACGTGGTAAAGTTGTTAAGAGGTTATTTGAAGAGAATGGCTGGCTTTAGGAGTGACCACCAACAAAAAAAATGAAAGAGATAAAACCTCTAACGCTTGACTGAGCTGTAATGTGACTGTCATCACTAAGATTTTGTTCTGCCATAAGTGGGGAAACTACAGAGGGTGTTTACTTTGGGGAAACTTCTCAAAGTTACAAGTCTGAGTTAAGATAAAACATAAAGATTTTCACACATTTAAAAAGCTTCCTGTGTCTTTGATGTCCATTCCCTCTCGGTCCAAGAAGGGGATCTTCTTTATAAACTTTATGAGGCTGATATATCTGTGATATACCAAAGTCAGATGCTTTTTGAAAGCACATCAGAGATGGAATATTAACATATTTCCAATATGATGGGAAGCTCAAAGTCACTGCAAAAATGAGCAGCTATTCTGAGTTTGAGAGAAAAGTCACAATAAAAAGTGAGTGACTGCATTTCAAAGGTTCTAAGGCTCGGTCCAATGGGAAGAAAACATATCATGCATTTTTAAACCAGGGTTGATTGCTTTTCTAATGTGCCCAATGAAATTTACATTCTGAGCATGCAGCATGGTATCAGCATTTGCTGCACCTAAATGGCCCAGGGATTATGGCAAGGAAAGGGGCTATTTTATCACACATGGCTCTTTACTCGTTTAGAAAAAAATGGGACCTGTGATGATCCGCCACAGGTTGCTCCTCTGAATTTGTAATTTCACAGCTAGGTTTGTTGTAGGATCTGTTTTTGTGTCTTCTCAGCGCTTTGGTTGCACAAATTTGCCCACACCGCCCTGAAATCTCTCTCCAGCTCAGCCCCTGATTCTGAACAAGTCAATTTAGTGCAGCAGCAAATTTTGTTCCATCTGATTAGATAATCCCCTAATGCTGGAAATGTATTCAACTTTGGAAAAAAACCCAGAATAAGTTATTAACCTCATCCAGCTTCATTCTTTTTTTTTTATTTGGGAGTTCAGGTCAGTCCTTAATTTTTTTTCCACCCTTTTATCTTTTCTTGGTGACTGGGAGCAATTTAATGCAATTAAGAACAGCAATAAAGTGTGTCTCAGACTTTTGATGTTGCCGAGCCAACAAAAAGGTGGTCTGGCAACCGTGCAAAAAGAAGAAACATATAGTACATTGAGCTGCTATATATTGCGCCTCAATTGAAATGGCTCTTTGTGCTGATCGTGCTGATCAAGAGCCAGTCTCTTCACTACCAGTAAGAGGGACACGTCAGGGGAAGATGAAAGGTCCAAGACAGGAGGCAGTGTCACAGTATATAGCAGGCTCTCAGTCAATAGCAGCCACGTTTGAGAGGATGGAGAGCAGCTGTGAGGATGGGCGAGTGAAGGTGGAGCTGAAAGTAATCGTTGAGGATCTGAAAGATCTTTACCAGAAAAGAAAGGTCGACCTTGCACAGATGAAAGCTCTGTGTGTTCTTACATTGCTACGTGAAATCCTAAGACAGACTGATAGCATCTGTGGTGGCGATGATCCCTCATTGTTTAAGACCAAAACATGAATACAGTCTGTGTGATATATTCTCAGAAACATTAATAACATAGTAGTGACGTATGTACCTGTCTATGTTAGTGAGTCTCAGAAATATTGTCAGAGATTAGTGTTGACCATGTATTTGTCTTGTTGAAAGGCTGGTGTGTTTTGATGTTGTGTTGAGATTCTAAAGCAGTGTCCTGTGTCCTCCTCCTCTTCTTCATCCTCCTCCTCTTCTTCATCCTCCTCCGTAGGGACCTCCAGGCGCCGCAGGTGCAGAGGGCAGACAAGGAGAGAAGGGCGCGAAGGTAACAAAATCTATACAAACACACACAGGCACAAAGTTCAGTTGGCTTTTTTAAGCCTCCTCTTAAGTAACAAAAAAAATCCAAATTATAGATAACTGCACTAACACATGGAAACATAGTGTACATGGAAACATATAGACTACATAAAAATGATTGCAAACTAATTACAAGAATATATAGCACAAATATTGTCTGTTTATGTCTGCTTCATCTTGAATCTTAAAAATATGACCGAATTATAGCTGTAACACACAGTGCTTGTAATCACTCCGGTGAAGTAGCTCTGCTGTTTCGCAGTAAGCCTTTAATCTGTAAACACCTTGCAGCTCAGACTCTATATCTTATTTTCATGTGCCGTCTAGTCTGTGTGCATATCGATGCATTTCAGATTACAGCTGGTCAGCTCCGACACTGAACTCATTGCAGTTCACCATTCACTATTGTGAAGTTCATTTGGATGAACAGGAGCACTTTGCCTCATTTGATAACTCAGACTCCTGTTTACTTGCCCTGATTTAGCTGATGTAGCTACTGCATAGTGTCTCAACATAATTTAAAGCTAAAAGCAGTTGGGTGAGTCAGCTGAGTTCAGGTGTCTAGAGGCTCTAGACTCTGATATTGCAGATGATTAAATTATTTACATTAGATTTTTATGAAAGACCAAAAAGGTTTTTTACTTTTGCTTTTTATTTAACTTTTTGAAGTTTTGGTAAAAGACTCTCATAATTTCCTTAATTATTACTTATTACTGCTGATATGATAGACTAATTTAATTTAATGCTTCTTAATATGTCAGTAAGATACCAGTGCTACAGACAACAGGTGAATTCAGATTATCCTAAAAAGAAGCACTTTATTAATAACATAGCAATATCATCCTGGATTTTGTTCTTTCATAACACTCGTGTACCTACATACAGGGTGAAGCCGGTGCAGAAGGTCCAGCAGGTAAAACAGGGCCAGTCGGGCCCCAGGGACCTGCAGGAAAGCCTGGTCCAGAAGGTCTACGTGGAATCCCTGGTCCAGTTGTAAGTCTGAGCCACAGCAACCTGTGATTTACTCCCTTATACATTCAGCTACACTCCAAAACAGACATGCACACTCAAACTAAAAACACACCCACAGTGTGCACACGTAGATAAGTCCTGCTAAGGCATGATGATGGACTTCATGGAATAATCAATACTCCCATTTGGATTATACTTTAGTTTCGCTTGTTTATTCCAGCACAGTTTTTTCTCTGTTTGGGCTATTAATCATCATGCTGAGCACAGAAAATCAATGGCAGGCCAGAGAAAATACAGCAGCCTGTAATGCTCACTACAACTGAACGCCTTTTTACAGGGTGAACAAGGACTGCCAGGCTCTCCGGGACAAGATGGCCCACCTGGTCCTATGGTTAGTATGCGTAATCTCTCTCTATCTCTCTCTCTCAGTATTTATTTATGTAGCTGGATTTAGAGTCAGAAAGAACATGAAGATGAATAGAAGAACTCTGGTCAAATGTATTTACACAACTAGGAATCACATTTGTAATGTCAGCCAACAAAAAACTCCTCAAAAAACTTTTACACCAAAAAAAAAAAAAAAGATAGACCCCTCTGAAAGACAGGAAATACATTTTGTGTACACAGCGTGGAGCAACAAAGTAAATTCAGAGTACTGACAATCAGGATATACAGAGATGAAGCTGCAATTGAATTTCCCTCCAAAATTAGTCATATCTGTGATGCATTTATAGTTTTCATCTCTTCTGCAGTTTTGTTTCAGCTTCTCTCTTCATACAATGATGATGTTATTGCATCTTGTTTTATTTTGTCTAATTTTGACACTTCTCTTTCTCGTCTTGCTATCCAATCCTAGTTCTAGTTCTAGTTCACATCTCATTTCCTATTTCAGGTTTTGTGTAATAGCACTGCAGAACAAATCTTTAACTATTACAATTGTTGTATGTTGAATTCAGGGTCCTCCTGGTCTTCCTGGTTTGAAAGGCGACCCTGGATCTAAGGGTGAAAAGGTGAGTGCTGCTCATTTTTTTTTTTTTCTATTTTTTTCATTTTTATGACCAGTGAACCAAAGATGTCCTTCATTTTTATGATTTCAAATAGGTTAAAAACATTTTGGACTTTACTTTAGTTTTCAGTCGTGGCAGCTCATGACTTACACGCAGTTTTGTAAATGATCAAAAGCAACGCATCTTTTAGAATTACAAAGCAACATTAATAAGGGTGCGGGCTTATGTTAACATTAAGGAAACTAAATTAGTTTTTTGTCATAGCCGCTGTAAGAGAAAAACCTCTTAACAGGACTGAACATGCAGCAGCATGTGATGTATCTCTCTAATCTTTTCTTCACTGCCACTGTCAAATTTGCTGGTGAAATATAACTGCAAAGGATATTCAGACAGCACACATTACTCTACCTAAATTGCCTCCCACACAGAGAGAGAGAGAGCCATTTAAAAGCACACAATGGAGGCACCATGTTTTGTGTTTTTAATGCTGTCAAATCATCAGTTCTGGTTAGAGCTTTCCTATTTCAAAGTCATCATCTTTGTGAATTGTCTGTGATTGCCTTTGCATTTCCATAGCAACTCTTTTTTTCCATTTATTTATTTATTTGTTTTTTTGCCATTACATGAGAGACATTTCAATTATATTGCTTGAGGACTTGTATTGTAATGAAACTTCACCTTTCTTTCCTTCCTGTGCATTTCCTTTTGGTGTTAGAAATCAGTTGTGTCCTTGTCAGATTTGTATTTAACAACATAAAAGTTTTGAGCGCACAAAGAGACATTGCTGTAATCCCTGATTGTTCTTTGTGTGTGCACATTTGTTTTCATCCTGCAGGGTCACCCTGGTTTGATTGGTCTGATTGGACCCCCCGGTGAACAAGGAGAGAAAGGAGACCGAGGTTTGCCCGGACCCCAGGGTTCTCCTGGTGGCAAGGGCGACAGTGTAAGTGATTGATGACTCCATTCTCTAGCTGGACCCTCCACCTCTTGCCATTTTTTTAGCCCATTTGCCCTTCTACCACCACCACAGGTCTTGCTACAGTCATTTGCTGGTGACTAAAAAAACTACTGAAAATGACAAATACAGTACAACTGAGCCATGCACTGGTAAACACATCTTACTCACCATATCCACCACAACACAAAATGTTCCCCTGGCTCTGGAAGGAATCTCCTTGCTGTTTATTTTTCATTGTTTTAATTTAATATTCTAATATAATATTGTTATGTTATTTATTGTTTTAGTTTATCTCTCTGTCAGTTTGGAGAGTTTGGGGCTGAGTGTGTAGATACTTCATTTAGTTTAGTTTTGCTCTCTCAGCAGGTTCAACCGTTATTCTTCACATGTTCAATGAGCAGTTCAATGAGCAGCTTGAACATTGTGAATTGTGCACCAAACATTTTCATTTTACCACTACTTACCACTTGCCAATGTGGTCAGTTACTGACTGATAAACACTGTGATGATATAATATTGTGCAGTGTGAAAACACTGATAATACTTTCCCTCTGAACTGCAGTGTTAAGATAAAAATACTTTTTCTAAACCACTTTGCACTCGAGGGTTTAATCTCAGCTTTGATAAAGAACTGATGACAGCCTTCATCCATTTTTTAATAAACATTGTAAAGGGACTGAATGTGCTATTCTGTCCTGTTGTGTCCCCATGCCTGCCCTGGTTTAGTGATTTAAACTGATGAGTTGGATTAAGTATCTAGAGATTAAGCCTAATTAAACTGTAATGTCCCTTTTTGTCAGAAAAGAAGGGCTTCCAAAAAGTTTTTTGACCATCTCTACTTTAGGACCTGAGTAATGGTTTCCTATTGTTTGGTTTCACTTCAAAACAGAATGGAGATATGAAATTTTCAAGAAAGAACCTAGTGTAGGGTTTGGCCTTTTCTTGACGGCTAAAATAAAATAACAACTCTGTTTCTGTCTGAGTTAATAAAAATCTTCATAACTCCATGTGACAATTTCTTACCATTATTCATCGGTGCAACTTCTAAACAATCGGTCCTCCGTCATCATATTCTGTTTTTTCACAGATTATTCAGGCCTGACAATAATACTTTTCTTCTTTCTCCAGTGTTTCTTTAATATAAATCTGACTTGTGATTTCATTTCATCATACCACAGGGTATCGGTGGAGCTGCCGGGCCTCTCGGTCCCCCAGGTCCCCCTGGTCTGCCTGTAAGTCTTTTACTGAATCAGTCATTCATTTAGATTCTACGCTGCAGACAGAATGATTTTACTAAATTGCTATGCTTATGTTCTGTCTTCTGCAGGGCCCTCAAGGTCCCAAAGGATCCAAGGGTTCATCTGTAAGTAGGATCATTTTATTCAGAGACGTATTGTCATTATGATAGAAGTTAAGTGAAGTGAAGGGTGTGTGTTAAGTCCAGTTTGAATAATATATTGCCATCTATGTTTCATCTAGGGTCCTGCTGGTGCAAAAGGAGACACTGGTTCAGTTGGTCCTCCTGGTCCTCCTGTGAGTATTTAAGCCTAAAACCATCTAAAACCATCATAGCATCTTTATAAAAACCCCGTTCTGACTCTTCTCATATCAAAACTAAACCATCATTCGTCATTGCACCCCGTAGGGTCCACCAGGTGAGGTGATTCAGCCCCTGCCCATCCAGTCACCCAAGAAAACCAAGCGTTCCGTAGACATGCAGTCAGATGCAGCCAGTACCATCATGGACTACGGTGAGGGAATGGAGGACATCTTTGGCTCGCTCAACAACCTCAAACAGGACATTGAACGCATGAAGTACCCCATGGGCACACAAAACAACCCCGCTAGGACATGCAAAGACCTGCAGCTGTGTCACCCAGAGTTCCCTGACGGTGAGTCCAATCATAGCACTAGAGTTTAACCCAAGTTAGTGGAGAGGAGTTCAATCTGTATTTGTAATTCTCTTTCTAATTTTGTTTGAAAGAATAAGGAAATGTTGAAATTTACAGCAGTATGGATTGATTTAGGTTGATGTTTACTCATATTATTTATGAAAAAAAAATATATTTTGAAAAATTATTGAACATAAATCACAGTTTGTTATAGGCACAATAAAAACTTTATGCTGCAGTATGTAAGCCTTGAAAAAAAGGCAGCCATAACTTTTAAACAGAATTTCACATAGGATTAAAGAATCCAGCACAATTGATTTTGGAGCTTTAGGCCATTTTCTGTGGGCATCATTTGAACAGAATGTTTGAGCGTGTTTGGTTCTCCTCAGGTGAATATTGGATTGATCCAAACCAAGGCTGCTCAGGGGATTCCTTCAAAGTCTACTGTAACTTCACCGCCGGGGGTGAAACCTGCATCTATCCAGATAAGAAGTCCAGTGGAGTACGTGACTTATGATTTTCACCTACCAGATTGATAACTGCTTGTTTCTAATCATGATGCCTCATCAAATATTAAGGCATCATGTTAAAACAGCACAGCAGCAGTGAGCACGGCATTCAGCTGAAGTTGCTGGAGCCAGGGAACTATTTGCTTTGCTTCAGGCTAAACTTATAGATTTGATATTAACTTTACTGCAAACAACAGCAAAAATATAAAACAAAAAAACACCAAAAGGCAAATACTATAGAATTATCTCTATGAAGATCGTAAAATGACATTTTAAAGATATTAAAATAACAAACAAGTTCATCTTCTACTCCCAGATGATAAACGTCGATGCTATCCTCGAGGCTGTGCTTGTGCTTTATACAACTGAATGATAAAATAACAATCATTTCTGCCATTAATATATTGTCTGGTTTTGTTTTCTTTCGTGCAGGTTAGAATATCTTCATGGCCTAAAGAAGTCCCTGGGTCGTGGTTCAGTGAATTTAAGCGTGGTAAAATAGTAAGTCTTTTTTTCATCTTCAGCTCATTGCACAAAACAGAAACTCCAGAAACTCAGAGCTCTACGAGATAAATTGCCCCCCATCTCTCTATTTCTTCCTGTTTTCTCTTATGTAACTGTGTAGAGAAAAAAACAAGCTTTTGCTGATGGATACAAACAACAGCACCCATGAAATTGTGGGGCAGTGACCTAAGGTCTCTGCCCATAAATAAGATCCAAACTATCTAATTGGATGAGTGTGATCATATTTTAGGCAAAGCTGGCACACAGCATTTTAAAGCTCCGGGGATGAGCTTTAAAGTTGTTCAAGATTGGCGTTTAGTTAAAATAATCCCCATCATTTTGAACCACAGCCTCATTTTCACTTATTGTGGGAACATTAAATTCTCAGACTGTTTCATATAAAGAACAATTCATAAATAAAACATTACAGAGGGTTTAAGTGGAATACCTCAGAAGTTTAACATCACAGTAGTCCTCGCTCTGCCCTTGAACAAATTGTAAGTAATCTATCTGCTACTGTTTCTTGTCAACAGAAATGAATGACACAGGCTTGTCCTGCTTCATCAGACTGGTGTTATTCTGCTGCATCTCCACAGAGAATAGACTTTAAAAGACTGTGACAGATCCTTGTAATGATAGATCCTTGTATAGTGTATTTCTAACATTTCTTACATTTCTTGGTTCCTCCACTGAGAGTGTTTTCAGGGCACATGTTCCCACAATGTTCACACAAAACTGATGTTGTTAGTGTCATGTATGATCTGTAGAGCTCTTAGTTGACTAGATTCTAGCCTTGTAAGAGTTTATTAAACAGAGAATCAAGATGTATTGTTAAATATGTAGATAAATATTCATGTGCTGCTAAACTGGCCACATGGTATTTAATGAGGTCCCACAAAACGGTACATTGGTGTCTGGGGGACTGGATTTGTCTCTCTTTAGCTTGTTTAATTGCTGAAGTGAGATTTCTCTCAGAGTTTGGAAAGCCCTGTTTTTTATACCGTTCAGACAGAAAAGGATCAGACAGAACAGTTTAACACACTTCAGTACGCTCATGTACAGCACACTTTATACTCTTTATTGCACCTTAGCTCACTAAGGTTGACCCCAAACTGAACATAGTAATTAGATTATGTTGACCATGTTAGAATTAAAGTGCTAATTACTAAGACTAATTGGCGCTTAAGTGCAAGCCTTTGTGTGGCAGGGTCTTCTCTTGTTGGCTGAGAAAGCAGGCTCCTCTGGGTCCAGGAGATTAATGAGATGCTGAGCAGTCAGTCTGGACTGACTCTTTGAGGCAATATGGCTTTAGTTTAAAGATGGAGCTGCCCTGGTTTCATTTAGTGGCATTTTATTGACAAAGAACGTGGTTTATTGTCACTACCCTTAAAATAGCTTCTTATGAATCAGAAGATTTCATAGACAATGATATCTGCTTTATCCTACTGGATAGGCCCGTTCTATAGTATCTTAATAAACTTTTGTGATTTGTGTGAACTGTATTGTACAGTGCCAAAAATAAATCAGTGTTTTTCCCATAGAAACAAACTATCAGCTCATTGTTTTCATCATTTAAATCTTCTTACTGGCTCTGGCTTTAATAAACTTAATTTTATGTGCAAAATTCTATTACAATTCTACTTTATGTTGACTTTACGTTAGACTAATCATCCTCCTCTTTTGTTTCAAGTTTAAGGAGCGCAGCCAAATGTTTATGTATGTAGACACAAAGCTGACTGTTGATCTGGCTGCTGAAGATGCAGCGCGTGTTGTCTGTCATCTTTGTCTGTTTGTTTTCTAGTTGCAGTGTTGATTATTACAATGCAAGTGGGATTTTTTTTGTTTTGTTTTGTTTTGTTTTTGTTTTTACAGTTTTTACTTATTGTTTTGTCCTTGAACTGAATCATTAATATGTATGACTGTTGTTTTATATTTTCTTAGATTGTTGTGCTTTTATGTTTTTCATTAATAACAAATGAATGAGTGCATTAGTTGAAATATGGATATTTGCTCCTTATATTTGACCCCTCTCTCTCTCTCTCTCTCTTTCTCTCTTTCTGCCTCCCACAGCTTTCCTATGTTGACGCTGATGGAAACTCAATAAACATGGTACAGATGACCTTCCTCAGACTACTGACAGCCTCGGCCAGGCAAAACTTCACCTACAGCTGCCACCAGTCTGTGGCATGGCATGACATCACCAGCGACAGCTACGACAAGGCGCTGCGCTTCCTGGGCGCCAACGACGAGGAGATGTCCTATGAGAATAACCCTTACATCAAGGCCCTCTCAGATGGATGCGCGGTAAGAACAGTCCTAATGAACAGGAAGCAGATCAGTCTGTTACTGGCAATGTGACTTTGTTATCTGTTTTGATTGGGTCAAATTTGGCTTTCATGTTTGATTTTTTTTTTATTTTTTTGAGGTGGTTTTGGAAGAGTTAACCTAGCAAATGGGAACATTTTCCAACAAAAATCAAGCAAGATTGCTGACACATTTGCTCTTGTGGTATTAGGAAAAAAAATGAAGGAAAATGAAGCCTTGAAAAATCATAATTAGTTTTTCATCCATGTGGTGCATATTACTTCTGAAATGAAATTACATTATTAATACAAGAAGAAGAAGTGAAGAGCTGTGACTTGAGGCTGAGATTGCAGCTGATGTCAGCTGATGACAGCACAGCTCCTCTGAGCCACACATTAGTAAAGTTTTCTCAGGGGTTCACGTTCACAGAAATCAGAGTGAGTGTCAACACAGTGAAAGGTTTTATGTGCATTTTTGTGTGATTTGTTTACCTAATTGGTTCCTATTCTTTTTTTTTTCCTGTCTCTCTTGTTGCAGACGAGGAAGGGCTATGGAAAGACTGTGATGGAGATTAATACTCCCAAAATCGATCAGGTTCCAATCATCGATGTCATGTTGACTGACTTTGGGGACCCTAACCAGAAGTTTGGATTTGAAGTTGGGCCCGTCTGCTTCCTTGGCTAAATAAAAATGAAAAAAAGAAAAAAAAAAAAAAGGACTTGATGGGGCCAGCAAAGAAAGTCAAGTTGAGACATTTTGGGTACCACCAAACCTAGCCCCCCACCCTTTTCTATGCCACATGCAAGTTTTGAATAAGAGATGGTGTGTTAACCACGTTACGGAGCAAAGGTGAAGGACATTTGAAGGCGTGGCAGAGGAGTGTGAATCAGAGGAAACCAAGAGAGGAGGTCAGGCGACATAAGGGGACAAAGACCTCCTCTCTGGATTCTCCAGGTGCTGTATGAAAACGACTACAATGGTGCTTGTTCAAAACACACAAAAGTATAAAGAGGTGCTAAGAAAGAAGGTGTATTTTGATAATTATAAAAAAACTGTAATTATTATTTTGTACAATACTGTTATTTCTGAATCCACTTTCAAAACTTGCATGTGTATCAGATTCTGCTTCTGGCTCTTTAATTTCAATGTTGGTTCAAAAAATATGCTGTGTAAGTTGAAGACATCATTCAATCAAATAAATTTATAATTCTGGTATTGTTCCAAACATACTGTGTACCTGTCATGAAGCAAATAAAGTGAGCATTCAAACAATTCTCCATTGCTAAATTAGACTATATGCCCTTTGTATATATTGACAGTCCAAAGCTTGAGGTTATTTGCTGTTTTGCCCTTGTGACCATAGGTGAAACAACTGGAAGTATCACACCAGCACGTATACGGCAACATCTCCCACTAATGTTGTGATCCTGTGCTAGTAGGAAGCAATCATGACATTCATTTTCCTTTATTTAATTCTATTTGTTGTTTTTTCTGTTTTGTTTCCTGACAGGCTTTTATTTTGGTTGTATACCTCAAACTTTCTTGATAACCTTTAAGATGCAAGGATGTTATGCCCTGTATATACCTTGGTTAAGCAATTAAGTTTATATATTTTGGGTGGGGATTTTTTAAAGAGAGAAATACGTTAACTGTTAGACATCCACTGTTCAAATCCTTCTGTGAATGCAATGAGAAGCCCTTTAGGTGACCCATTTTTGTAACTAAAATGAGAAAATGTTTTAATGTGCTTTTTATAGTTCATTTAAATATTAAAAACTGGATTCAGTGAACTTAATGTCTCAATGGTTTGTGTAAAATGACTCTGGAGTAGATCTACCTACTGTACATGTCAAAATGCTTTAAATCAAGAATATGTTAATTCGACTAAAACTCTGGGCTGGTGCAATTCCATCTCTCTTGAAACCAATAAAGTACCATCTTACAATATTTTCCTTTCATTCTGAGTACATGAATGAAACGTGAGTAAAATGTCTCCCTTTGTTTGTAATGGGAAGAATGAAAAAAAAAACTTCCTTATCCACTGCCTCTATATTTGCTGCTTGTTTCCATATGCATCTGAGAAGGATTAGCTGTGGACTTCAAGCTATATTTCACTGTGTAGCAGAGTCTTATTCAGAAAGCAAACACATATATACCCAAAGCCACTTAACACTCCAGGATAAGTGTATCATTTTCTGACTATAACCTTTTCTACTCAAGCTGAATTACAATGGTTGAGGTAGAGCTTGGTGGATTTTTTTTCTCACAGTCTTTGAATCACCTGTAAATGTTTTGATTGTTTATACTGCACAAGGCAGAGATGCGTAGGTGAGAACACTGCAAAATTTGAAATGCATGAGTGTTTTGTATGGCTTGGTTGGAGAGAGACGGCTATTCATAATAACAAAGTGCTGGAATAGAAGTACAAGACTTGTTCTCACACATGCAATACACATTGTCACTTCATACAAATATAATGCCACTCACAGCTGTACAGTAAATGTGAGTGGAACCAGCAGTCAGTTACACTGTGTTTGTGCAGGACTATTTGTTGGTTTTTTGGTTTATCAGTGGTCATCTAAAAAAAAATGATCAGGCCATCACTTAGGAAAAAATGTCAATTTGCAAATAGATACAGACAGTCAGATTGGGTAGAAAAGGGTCCTTTAATAAATACATAAATTAACAACAAAACCTGTTTACATCAGTAATCAGCAATAAAATCAACAATAAAAACTCAGGTTGACTGAGTATTAATTAGCCACAGTTTATTTTTAATTTTAAAGAATAAAGAAGTAGTCACACTAAATTAGAAACTGGATAATTTCATAAAATACTGAAATTCTCACCAGTCCTATGGCAACTGCTTACTGCCAAGAAATAGTCTGGTACATGTCTCAGCAAAAATCACTATTAAAATGGTTTCAATGTTGTTAATATGACTTTCACCCTTTAGAGCTAATGCTGTTTTACCAATAAAAGGCTCTTAAAGTTGATTCCACACCCAGAGCAACCAAAATAAAAACTTCTGTCATTTGATTTCAGTGAACTTGGCATATGTACCGTTTTCAACTCATAATTAGACTATTATAACCATTTGATCTCATTTTGTTAATATTATCTCAAAGAAAACGGAACCATGTGAGATTAACGTTGGCATTAAGTAGGTACTTACAATCGTTACCAAAATGGTAGCATTAAAGTATAGTCCCAGAGACCTTATGAAAAAAGAAAGACTTCCCTGGAACAGCCTGCAGTCCTCACTCTTTCCAGATGTTTCATGTGCCAAGCACCGAGGCAGGGAGTTTATTTCTTTTACAACTAAGATTGAGACTGCACATATTGTAAAGATGGATAGAAGATGGACTCCTCCATTTCCTCCTCACTTTATAAGAATGAAGATGAAGCACCTGAGTTATCAGTTTTTAACCAGTTATCAGAAAAATGAAGACTTCAATATCAGTGTGATATAAACTACCTTAATTAACAAAACAATATGCATTGGCTGCACACTGTGGTGGTTTTGCTTGGCCTGTGATTGATCTGCTAACTTGGAAGGGGCAGGATTTATGAGCTGCTGCAGCCAGCCACTAGGGGGCAATTGATACATGAAGTCACTGAACTTATTTTTATATAACTAGCATATGGTCCCTCTTTATATGCACTTAGTGATCTTGACATTTAACTCTTGGCTAGAAAGCAAACAAACATTGTTACTTTAAGTCTTCATTTAATTTAGGGAATCCAGTGTCCAACTGTGCCAATTGTTGCAATTATCTGAAATGTGTCTCTCCATGTAGCTAAAGAAAGAGAAGTGGGAAAAAAAACTACTTAGTATTCAGTCCTCCTGTGTCTCCTTGAAACAAATGTTAGCGATGGCCTCTGTCACTTCAAAGGATTGACCACCACTAAACCTTTTATTTTCTGGAAGAGTGCAAAAGAAATCCTCATAATAACAACTGACAAGTGTGTGTGGAGCAGAAGAAGAAATGGTCTTTGTATTTTCTTTTTATCTCTCAGTCTTTGTGGTGGATATCTTTGTGGAGAAGCAACCAAAGAGAATACTCATGTGGAACCACATGCAAAGAAAACAATCAAGAAATGCTTCCCATGCTTTCAACAAAGAATTTAGATCCACACTCATGTTATTTTCAACTTGTTTCTGAGGTCTCTAATAAATGCTGTTTGTCTCAAGAGATCACTTGCATTCTTAATATTTTTTTTACATATGCAAGACACACTCTTTATTCAAATGAAGCAATCAAAACTGCATGACTTGTTATGGGAGATCATAGTAATAATCTACTACATTATCATATAAATAAGTGTCTCTTGCTACTCTTGATAACTGATTGACAAAACACAATAGAGATTTAAAGTATATCTACTTTAGAAGAATCTCTACATTTGCTGTAAACATGTTTTTCCAACCTTGTTCCCCTGGGAACAACAAACTCCTCTGTGCCACAGGAAATTGTGTTGCTAAGTTTGTGGTATCGGAAAGAGAAGAAAAGCAGATAAAAAATGTCACCTATACAACGTCATTCGATGACTGGTGAGGTGAGCAGTTCAGAAATACCATACCACCGACGATAGTCTGCCGGCATGGAAGAGCAAATGTGCCACTTTTATTAAGATGCTACATTAAAACCTCAAGTGACAAAAACAAACCTTGAGATTAGAATGGAAATCCCATGTCAAGAGATTTCTGCTGATTACTCATCTCTCCCCAGCAGTGCTCTTTTATTATATTTAATATTTATCTCTCAAGCTCAGTTTCTTATCCCTTAATGGTTGCATGGTGTATTTTGGTTGTGCATGTTGTATACAATTACAAAGACATCACAAGCAGAAAGCATTTAGGCTTCAGTATTGCTACAGCAGGGAAAACAGCATTTGTGTCGGTTCAAATTGCTCCACAATTTCACTGGATCAGAGGATGTGAAAAGATTACGCAGTGTCCCATTGAATCACATGGTGCCCTGATAGTCACAGTGGGCTCTAAGTGAACTTCAGATACTCATCTCAGACAAGAGAACAACCATCTTCCATTTGGGCCCACAGAGAAACAATCAAACACACTTTAAATCACCTTGAAGTACACCATGGGCAACTGTCTCAGGTCAAAACTGATTTTAGAAAAGAACATACAGGTCAAAATATGTGTGTGACATTGTGACATGATAATGGGGGTCAAATATTTTAGCAGTGTAGAAATATACACCATGACACAAATCGGCATGAAGACAACTTCACATAAATATAGTTTGAAGGTACATTTAGTCTGTGGGCTGGAATGTGATCCTGTTGTTCAGTTTCAACTCAGTCTGTGTTTGTTAATCCTTAAATTTTGAATAATCAAAGCAGCCTTAAACATTTTTGCAAAGTTTGTTTTTTGTCCTTCTGGTGATAAAAACGATGAAATTATTCACATTCTGCAAGAAGTTTTTTTCTGCTTTTCAGACTTTCTTTAAAGGTCTAATACTTGTAGCAACTGATTGCTGAAAAAATCACCTTTCTACCACCAACTGCAACATAACTCACATTGTATTGTATTTTTCTTTGACGTTATTACAGCTTCAGTCTTTTAATGTCATCTTTTCAAGAGGTAATTTGGGCTATTTTCAATTAGTGATAAAGAGAAGCTGCAGGAAAACCTAAATGTCAGCAGCAAACACACACAGCTAGGAGTGCTTAATGCTGGGGCTGGTGGCTTACTGAACCACACTAGCAAAGTATATTGGAAAATTAATTAAATGTTTTGTATTGCTCAATTATCATAATTTTATTTTCAAGTAGAACAAGAATAATGTTCTTCATGATGTTCCACAAACAAATGCAATTTACTTAAAAGGACTTTAATTGAATATATTCGGAGACTGGGAGTCTCTGGCCACAATCGCTCCTCTGGTTCATATGAGGCGAACTAGCTGAGTGGCAGCTCCCCAAGCTATAATCTAAACTAACAATGAATGGCTTTTAAGGCTTTCCCAGCACCCCACCCTACATAACACATAAATTAAAAGCCCTCACAAACACACTGATGTACAGTAAACATCTCCTTTTGTCAAATTTTATTCCGTTTATATACATTTGATAGATTTATTTCTCTTCACCTTTGCTGCAGAACTTAAACAGTGGGGAGCATCTACACATAACAGATGGCTTATCACCAGATGTACTCTTCATTTTAACTATCCCTATATGACTCCCCAAGCCAAAGCAGTGCATTAAACATGCAGGCAAAGTGCCTGGTCAGCACAAATAGAGATTCAGTAGCCATCATTTTACAGCATGGACCTGGGGCTCAACCCGGCACTGTCCTCAGAAAAAGAAGTCAGGGAAATAATCTTGTGTCTCAACTCAGACTTTACTGTTGCCATCATATCCATATTTAGCTAACTCTTTGTGGATGTAAATACACTGTAAGCTATTTCTGTGATTCAGTTAATTAGCAATCTTGGCAGCCTGATGTTGCTGTGTTCTCTACAGAGGAGATGAAGGAGCTGATCAGCTGTAGGGAGCCACAGAGCTGAAATTACTTTTAATAATAAGTGACAATTATATGCATCAAAATCACTGCCACGTATCTGCTGTAGTATTATAAAGAGGATCTGCTATTCAGATTTTGTCAAGGCCTTTACATAAGGGCCTCACAAATAAAAAACAGACCTTATTTATACACTTTTCTTCTTATTTCATTCTAGGAGCAGCAGTAACAAAACATCTAAAAGAATGGTAAACATAAATGTATTAGGGATTTAGTGGATATGCATTTTAGCCTTGTAAATTGAAAAAAAAAATGTCTGTATATCAGATTAAATGCAATGACACAAACATTCACAAAGAGTCTGTATCACTACCACCGGTGTGTATTCACATTTCATTCCAAATCAACTGCTTTTTAAATATTCAAATATTGACACTGGATATTTAAAATGCATGTTACATACATGGCAAACGTCATTCATTTATAGCAAGTGCTGGGTGTAGAGCTTTAAATAAGAAGAATGTGGGACACTAATATGTGTAGTGGAAACAAAAAATGAACACTAACAGACACTAACTAATTGTGTAAAACGCAGCCATCTCCAGTCTGTATGAGAGCTTGTATCAGCAGTTGTCAGATTCTGTGTACAGGTTTATAGTTTATGGTACTCATTAGTAATGAGAACATACAACTACCATCAGTCCCAAGAGGTCACTGTACTGATAAAACATTGTTTCAAGTTACTTTAACACTGATCTCTGTTGTAATGCTTCAATTTATGTGTCTGACAAGTTAATTTGGTGACAAATGAAAGCTAAAAAATCGAGAAGTTCAAGTTGTTTTCAGTGTCAGGAGAGTGCTGCTTGTGGCTATATTCTGGAGGTAGAACATAACAGTGTCATCTCTATTCATATTGAACTCCAAAAGGTACCAGTAGAAAATATGGTTGAGTCTTTTCGACGAGCAATATGTTTTGTGTGTGGGCAAAATCTACCCTATAAAAATCAGCCCTGTTTGTGAGGCTGTATGACGCAGTCTGTCTTCACAGACGCCTCGTGGATCATCTTGAGGAAAAAAGCACCAATAAATTTGACACGTGTATGACAATAGCTACTGACGCAGGCAGGATTTATTTTGGTATGCTTTCAGATGGACCTTGCGGTCTTTCCAGTTTTGTGTCTTATTTATTCTCCCTGTTTTTTGCTGCTTTTAGTTAACACATGCTGGTGCTATACATGACTGAAGGGACAGAAGTACAGCCACTGAAGAAAATGTTTGACACTCTTGTAGTAAACTAAAACTGGGAGACAGACAGTGAGCTTTTTTAAGGTGAAGGCTGAAAACAAACAGCCTGACATCCAGAACTTTAAAAGTCACCAACAAACAGGTTTTAGGATCATCTTGGGTTATGTTATCACAAGTGGACAACTCTACAACTATAACACTTCACACATGACGTTATGAATACGGCAATGCACATCTTTAAAGACCACTTGTTAGAAATGTCTCTATGTAAAATCTCTTTTTGAACATCTGTCCCTCCTTATTTCTCTACTTAACATCAGAATCAGAATCAGAATCAGCTTTATTGGCCAAGTATGTGAACACATACAAGAAATTGTCTGCAGTTCTTTTCCTTCGCTCCATTGTAGTTTAAACATACAACCATAGAAAAACACAGAATAAACATTATATACACAAAATATAATATAAACATTATATGGACTGAGCTGGAGGACTGCGGTATAGAATAAATATGAATGGGTGTGAATTGTGAATAGAAATGTGTTGGTCTGCCCGGTCTATTTAGATTAAATATATATTTATGTATATGTATATAAATATTAAATATTATTTACAGTGTGTTGTTTTTTATGTACATAGTGCAAATTACAAATTATAAATCAGTCAGTCAGAGTGGCAGAGTTATGTGCAATGAGTTTGAGTTTGGTGGGTACAGTAGTGTGTAGGTACAGTAATATGTGTGTAACGTGTGTAAATGAGCTGGACACCAAAAAAAAAAAAAAAGGACTCATATCCAGTAAACTGTGTGATACCACCATGTTAATATGATCATGTTTTATAGTACTACTCAAGATAATGAGGCCATAATTAAAACATTAAACCACAGTCTGCACTGCTGGCTTTTGGGCAGAGCAGGTTGTGTTGAGCGCATTTGTTTAACAGTGGTAATGATAGAAATGAGCTGCTCTTTCAGTCATTCATTCTGATCAGAATGTTGAAGAGGTGACCCCTGCTCTTGATATCAAAACATTTTTATAAATTAGACCTTAGGAAAGTGGATTATGATGTATTGATTATTTAGTTTAAGTGTCTGGTACACAGGTTTTATCATACAGACCCAGGTTGGTTGTTTCTGCCAGCCTTTACTTGCTATGCTAAGCTAAACTGAGCAAAGTCACTTGACTGAGAGTGGTACTGATCTGCCTGTCAAACTCTTGGTAAGAGAGGGAAGGTTTCTTCTTTAAGGTATACTTATTTTACTTTTGGTGCAATTATAGTTACCTGATCATTTTGATATCAGTGCCCATGAAGGTAATCATGCAATACAGTTCACAGACACCGACTGCATGTAAGATGAGGAGTGTCAGAGTTTCTGAAATGTGAATCTAAAATCCATTGCCAGTGTTGACTCCAAGCATCAGTCACTCTCAGGACATCCTTGGAAAAACACCCCGGACAGCCATGAATGATTCAGTGGACAAAGTGACACTCCAATGGGACCCTGAACCACTACCTGGTGAATACAGTCTTATTCTGTATTTGCCTTTCAAAACCTTCAAGTGGACTTCAAGGCCACATTTAAAAATGGTGATAAAGAAGTGGAGGGAGTGATCAGAGAGGCAGACCAAGTGATTGTGAACAAGCCCTAAGGCGCATGCCAAAGCTCGCCTCATTATAAGACCTTAGAGACTGTCAACCACAGATCAACCGGGACCCATAACAAAGCTCAACCCATGCAATGCTTCAAAGACATACTTTCATTTGAATAAGTTCAGATGAGCCCTGCTCTGTAATCTCCCATCCTGTGCATGCAGTATTGTAGCTGTGCGTGGCAATGAATCTTGAACAGGACAACAAGCTCTGACCTCCCTACCAATAAATCCTTGTGTGTCTATCTGGGAGGTAGTGAGCTGGTGTGCTCTAAAATAGCAGGTAAGGGACAAGCGTGAAGATTGTGTTTACCAGCCAATGACAAGGGAGGCAAATCTCACAAGATGCAAGACAGTTCTGAGTGGATGTTGGCAGCACCTGTTAAAACATTTAAGGGGTAGACTCTTCAAAAGTCATTTCTTTACTTGAAAAGGGAGCATCACCAGGAGGAAAGGATCTCTGCCCTGTGTTTGTAATTAATTAATAATGTTTGAATAAAGATGAACTGAGTGAACTGATGAGTCTATTCTGACCGCGAATAATGTCTGCATCTCACTAAGAATGTCTTAAAGTAATTCCATTGATAATTTGAATTTAATTACATTGCTTTGGTTAAACTGGGACCTGCATAATTAGGGTGCATTATAAGGTAAATAAACAAATACACTAAGTAACATTTGTGAAGCAGTTTCTAGATGTCCCTGTGTGACTGAGTGCACTTTCTGTGAATTATTATTCTCTGAAACATTGTTGTTTGTTAGCTGAGCAATTACCAGTGTGTGTGCGTGTGTGGTGTCGTGTGCGGTGAGTTAGATTTAGGAATTTAATGGTAAATATGAGCAGCGAAACTTTCTTGTTTAACATCTCTCAGTCATGTCACTATTTATAACCATGTCTCTTAACATGTTATTTACATTTGAATTCTTACAACGTATATTGGGTTTACAATGTATATTTCAACTCAGGTGGCTTTAGAAGAAACTGATAGAAATACACTTTAAATGATGCTCACCCGTTGTCACAGGTATGAGAACTTTGTCACCTCTGAGACAAGTTTGGACAAATGCTCTATACAAGGTCACACCTATCGACCTGCCTCTGATGGATGTGATATTTAGCCTCTGCAGCCTTATTCATATTACGACCATTTGAAGTCCTGTCACATTCAGAAAGGGGAAAATATTCTACCTGAAAGATTGGCATTTTCATTTTTGAAATAAACTATGCACCAGCAAAGTGCTGTCATTATTTTGAAGCTCTCACCCTTTTTATTTTCCATCGCCATTGAAAATGATTAGCATTTCTGGTTCCCATTACCAGTTTTTTCCCTTCATTGAAATTGTGTTGATCTGCAGAGCAGGTGACCTTAACATCACTTTCTGAAGTGATAAAATAATCAATGCTACATTAAATTGCAGCTTTACTCTGCAACAAAGTAGCTCGCATTCATCTGCCTTGCATAAACCTCCATGTTGAGACCATAGTTAGATGCAGTTGTTGTGCATTTCTATGTTCAAAATATTTAAGCTAAACCCTTTAATTGAGCAGAAAATTGATGATGTTACACATCAGTGGTCTAATCCTCTGTGTTTAAAAACCTTCCAAGGCAGCACAGTGTGGTCTGTACCCTACACTGCCTGTTTGTGCATTCACAAATGTGGTAAGTTGGTAATGGTAACATGCAAACATTTTCTAACTAAGAGTCTGTTAATTAAGTGATGTGATGTGATCTAACCTGTTACTCTCAATCAGTGTCACTCCTGCAGAAGTAATTTCTACGAGACTTTCAGCAGGATGATGAGAAAGTCAGCCTTGTGTTTAGAAAACATTAATTAACATTAACAACATTAACATTAACATTAACAACATTAATATCATGCAATATGAAAACATTTTTGTTCCTGTCTTCAAGTACCAGGAAACTGTCCTTGCATTTTAGTGTGAAGCACCAAACTTCTTCATATTTAAAATTCTGTAGTATTTCATTCAATTCCATTAACCCTATGTAGACTAAGTGAGGCAAACTCTCCACTTCCCAATTTAACTGTATTTATTGACAATAAATTCCAATAAATGAAGGTAGCAGACAGGAGCTTTGAAATGAACACACTCAGGGACAGTGGTGTAGTAAAAGATTCAGCTGCAGAGAGATGAACTAGCGATTATTGACCATGAGCCAGCGTGACTGACATTTTAATGATGAGTTTCAGGGCTAATTTTACATCTGTGAGACTTGGTAAAAGATGAAATCACAGCGCTTTGATCTTCAGGGAGTTTGAGAGAACTGAACTGACGCTCACCTTAATTGCTCATAAAAATATTTAGAGGAAGTGTGTTTGCTCAAAGCTTTGAGATAATGAAGGGATGACAGATACTGCACACTCTTATTCTCCAGAGCTAAGCTGACATTGTAAGTATGTCAGCTTTGACAAGGAGGAGAGACATGTGGATGGGCCGCAGGGAGGTGGGAATGAGGGTGGGGGGGTCAGGGAGGATGAAGGTGATTAGTCAGTGTCCTGTAGCTGAAGTGAAGGGCATGGTACCTCTATACACTGACGACACAAACAAACGAGCTTTATTTATGAGGATTACACTCTAGTTTTTCACTGCAGCATTAGAAATGCAATTATCTTTTTGTCAACACCCACCCACACTAGTAATTTGTTGCTACATCTGTTTCAGGTTTTATGCTTTATTGTTCATACTTTCAGTATGTTTCACCTTCATTTCAAAAAATTTAAACTGCACTCAGAACAAATATCAACCAAATTTTCATTAGAACAGAGTATTTTATAGTGATGACAAGTCTGATTAAAGTGAAGAGTATCTGTTAATAACAACTGGATGTTTACCTTGTTGATCTTGCTCTCCAGAAGTATGTCCCTAGTGATCCCTAGGTTTTAAAGGTACCATTTTATTTCCTTTTTACAACAAGTTAACATAGTTCTATGAGCTCCACTGAACATGTCTCTAAAATAGTTTGTTGAAAATACCTCTTAGATTAGGCATTTTCACCTGCCTCTCTAGCCCAGAGGGCAGGCATGCTCCCGAGAAACAGCGTGTTCCCTTCAGAACATGCTGTTTCTTATTAGAATTCCTATATGCAAATGAGCTGCTACTGTTCATGCCCTATTCCGGAACTGGAGGCATACACCAGCACCAAAGATTATTGAAAACTGACCCTCTCTGCTCACTTCTACTTGTAAGGCCCATTTATGCTCTATGTATGATATACATACAGAGACGGACGGAGTCTATTGTCCATCTCTGTAATGAATCTCTGTAATCCATTTCTGAACAACCATACCAACGTAAAGTATGTAGTAGACTACGGAGTAGGTGGGAATATTCCACTAAGTTGGAGGGTGGAAGGTGGTGTTATTCAAATATCCTTGTCTGTGACGCACATAACGATGACAAATCTAAATGGATAGTTTAGGCTACCTTTAGACAGAAACAATCTGAACCAAAAGCCCAAAAGTGGCATTGTCATTCTCACTTTTAACTCAGCTTTTAGACAACCATTTTGGGGTGAAATCTGCATGCAGACGGACACACAAAAGTGTGTGAAATTTCCTATTTATTGATACAGTATGCACTCCAGATGGCTAGGTGGCAACACCACCAATACCAAGCACCTGCATAGAATCTTTCTACTTCACATCAACTCTATGTGATGAGAAACACAGTTTTATGCTTGCAATCCTTTACATGGTGATGCGAGAGTGGAGCGTTTTTAAGATTTCCACTCTGGAGGAGGAACTCACAGTGTGTGTAGAGGCAGAATAGACCCAGAAAGACATTCCAAAGCTATCAAAAGTAATTGTTTTCATAATATGGGACATTTAATAAATGTGCAAATATCAGTATTAATCCTAAAAAATGCTTGAATCTTTTCTTGAATATTCTTAGGCTCTGAGGTATCATCAGTCTGTGATAATCAGTCTATTCCATGAGTCACTGTGGGATGAAACATTGTAATTTACTCTGTTTTTGTGGCTTGTTTTTATCTAGTTGTCTTCAGTTAATAATTTTCTTCCTTTTCCCAGAAGGCCTTTGAACAATCCTAAGAGAGCAGGACTCAACTTGTTCCATCCACTCTTTGATTAAAAGTACAGGTGGAGGCACAGAAGTGCTGGGAATTCTACAAATAAGTAAATGAGGCTTGTGGATGAGAAGCAATTGTTTTCACCTTTTACAGCCTTCATTCGATTCTGATGTATCTGAGAATGCATAGAACTATGGCTTGTATTGATGTGAAAGTAGCCACAATGAAAAAACTGTTTTAGAAAGACAACTAACCTGAGTGGAGAAGACAAAACTCAAAGCGTACAGCCATTCAATCCATACACTGTATATAAAGACTGATGATGTTTCCACTTCCTGAGAATATCCCATCTTGGAGTAATGAAAGTGTTAAGAGCCAGAACCCAACCATGATATGGAGCAAAGTTTAGTCAGTATAAAGTCAGTATAACATTAAACAACTAGCTGAGACAAAACTTCTTTAAGATAAATAAACACTTACATCAGTTACACCACTGAGCTTGGCCCATTCCAGTCTGCTAACATGGAGGAGGTGGTATTTATGACCTATTTTGCAATTGCCCACCAGGGGAAACAAGCTTTTGGCTTCAAATTTCAGGAGCTGTAATGTCATCCATATGTATGTACAGTCAATGGTTGCAGTCTATTATGAGTCATGCAGCTCCACTGATTAGCCAATCGGAATAATTCCCCCTCATCACCAGCAGTGATCAAAGCGTTCCTCTTTAAGTCCATCATATTAGATTTAAAAGTTATGTGTGGCTCAGAAGATTGGACAGCAGACTTTCACACCAAGGCATGAGTCTATACCAACTTCAGTTTGAGTGTTACACAGATTTCAGCGTTTGTCAGAAATGTTTCTTGTTCTTTTTGTCACCTTAAGGCCTGCAGCTTTTTCCTGTTCTAAACCGACAGGCAGTACTTAGGTCCCAGGCAGAAGTAACAAGTGTGACATGGGTGTTGATTCAGCTCTTTGGTACGTTGGAGGTTGCAGCTACTGTTAAGGTTGAACTGTAGAAAAAAAACATTATGCAATTGACATCTCTCTTATTCAATGTCAACAGAAACTTAACATTATAACCTTTATAATGGTATACTGCTGTAGCCTACTGTTGGTCTACACTGCATGTAGCCAAATGTAAACCTTGATATACTTGCTACCAAGAACTCAACTATCTATGCATATTAGTTTTTGTTCACTCATATGCATAAGTAATAAAAAACACAGTACTTAATGTACAACAAAGCAAATATTTTTGGACAGATTACAAAACCCATAGAAAATTTAAATATTGTGGCTCAATGTGATTCAGTTGAGTAGATATTGTATTTCAACGCTGCCCTCTACACCACAAAGATAGTCATTTTAAAAGTAACTCGTGCCCTTTTTTGTCTTTTGACTAACTCTGCTCCATTAAATATTCTTTTTTTGGCTCATGTTGGTCAGGGTCAGGACAAGTGACTGGATGACTGGAGTGTTTGTTTACAGAAATCTGTGTGTATGATTTAATTCCCAGAGCCTTGTTAGAATCGCCTGCTTGTGTTAATTGAACTTAAGTCCAGTTAAATACATTGCCTATAAAAAGTATTCACCCCCTTAGATGATTTACCCTTTTCATTGCTTTTATAAATCAATTATGTTCAAGATAATTTGGCTTTTTGACCAAAAAAATGTCAAATTGAAAATTGAATTATACAAATTAATGACAATGACAATTAATGACAATGACTAAAAATATATAACAAAAAATAAATGAATGCATAAACATTCACCCTTCTTCAAATTAGTATTTAGTAGATGCACCTTTAGCTGCAATTACAGCACAGAGTCTGTGTGGATAGGTCTCAATCAAGCTTGCACATCTGGATACTGCAATTCTCCCTTGCAAAACTGTTCAAGCTCTGTCAGGTTGCGTGTGGATCAAGTGTGAACAGCCCTTTTTAAGTCCAGCCACAAATTCTCTATTGGATTGAGGTCTGGGCTTTGAATTGAACACTTCATAACATCCACCTTGTTGTCCTTAAACCATTTCTGTGTAGCTTTAGCTGTGTGCTTTGAGTCATTGTCTTGCTGCAAAATAAATCTTCTCCCAAGCCATAGTTCTTTAGCAGATGGAATCAGATTCTCTTCCAAGATTTTCATATATTTTGCTGCATTCATTTTACCTTCTACCCTTACAAGCCTTCCAGGGCCTGCTGCTGAGAAGCATCTTCACAGTATGATGCTGCTACCACCATGCTTCACAGTGATGATGTGTTTGCGGTGATGTGCAGTGTTTGGTGTCCGTCAAACATAGTGTCTTGTCTGATGGCCAAAAAGCTCTATATTGGTCTCATCAGATCAAAGAACTTTCTTCCACTTGACCATGGAGTCTCCAACATGCCTTTTGGCAAACTCTTGTTGAAACTTAATATTAGTTTTCTTCAACAGTGCTTTTCTCACTGCCACTCTCCTAGCTTTTACTGGTAAAGAACCCAGGCAACAGTTGTTATATGCCGAGTCACTCCCATCTCAGCTCCTGAAGCTTGTAACTCCTTCAGAGTCGTAATAAGTGTCCTGGTGGCCTCTCTCAATAGCCTCCTTCTTGCACGGTCATTCAAATTGTGTGGACTGCCTGATCTTGACAGATTTACACATTTGCCATATTCCTTCCATTTCCTGATGATGGATTTAACTGAACTCCAAAGGAAGTTCAGTGCCTTAGAAATTGTTTTGTATCCATCCCCTGACTTATACTTTTCTATAACCCTTTCACTGATTTGCTTGGAGTGTTCTTTTGTCTTCATGTCTGTCTTGTCTTCATTCTTTTTTTTTTTTTTGAATTTCTTTTGGTCAGAACTTACTTTTTATAGGCACTGTATTTAACCATGCTATCATCTAGCAATATATGCAGGGAGTCATTTAAGGTCCATGTAATGATTCCAGCAAAAACTATAATTTAAGTATACATTATCTATTATGTGCATACATACTGTGCAATGTATATCTTTTTACATGGACATGTCTTTTTAAGTGAGCTGTTTAATGTGAATTTCTAGGAAATCCACAGGAAGCATCCAGTGACAGACAGTCATCACTGCAGCTTTAAAGAGAATGTGTGTTTTGGCTTTTTTGCTGCACATTGCTCCAACATTTCAGTTAAATTAGTCAAATACAAAAGTGAGTTACATTAAACTCTCTTGTCGGGTCACAACCTGTGCTTTTTTAGATATGAAATGTGCCTGATGAGCAAAAGCATATTTCATTGTAGAATATAATAAAGAGATCCATATTTAGATTCAACAAAGCAACAGTCATGCTCTAGAAGCCACTCAACTTCCAGCGTTTGAGAGGCAGTTATACAGGAGCTAATTAGTGCACTGTACATTGAGGTGTGCACACTGAAATGAGTGTGGTGTTGCTGAAAGTTCCCGGGCTTCATTTAAAAAGATAACACAATGTCAAAGAGCGTTGTTTATATCTAACTATCATCAGGATACAAAATCCTGAAACCAGTTAAATGAAATTCATTTATTTTGTAGATAAACTGACATATAAAACAGTCATCCTTGAAAAAATAATTTATTAATTAAAGCTTTGTACACCCATTGCAAAGCCCCAAAGGTTATTGTGATTATTTTAGCTGGATACTTATTACTCTTTTCAGTACTGTGTGGGGTTAGCTTATACAGGGTGACTCCTTGACTGACTTCTCCCTTTATTGCATCATATGTTATAGGTTGCAGGTATGTCAGCTCCGTTTTGTGATTACCCACAACAGGGCTTGTGAAATATGTGTCTATACATCAGTCTCGCTAACAGGCCTGGGAGATGTGGAGACTTGGTTAACATGCTGCATCATAATTACCAGCCACTAACTTGTAAATTGTGTTCACGTAAACATCCGAGTCATAATTATGACTGGGGATTTTTCTAAAGGCTCTGATATACCTGACATGGCACTAAAAAGTGCAGAAATACTGCCAAGGGCCATTGTTAAAGGTAATTAAATGCTAAAATTTAACAGATGACTGTGTGTTATCAAACTTTGTTCAAATTACACTCTTGTATAGTAGCCATTAATAGTGTTTTTATCAATCTGCTTCAAGCTAGTATGACACTGTGAAGAAAGGTAGCTAGTGTGACCGTCTGTTGTGCTTTGTCACTGTTTATTGAAGACAGTTGGAATCTCAGGTAATGAGTGAGAGACAAGAGCACAGGAAGAGTCACAGCTGCATCCTGAGTTGTGTGAAAGCTTTCATGTTGTAAACTTGAAAATCTTTCCCATCTTTCTGCACAATCGTAAGTCAACAACAAGCCTGGGAAGATGCTCCACATGGCTCTGGAAATCACACCCAACCGACACAAAGCTTCACTTTGCTGGTTTGGTTTTGGAGTAAACCCAGTGCTGCTCACACAATGTGTCTGACAACATGTCGTATCTCTGCCAACCTCCAGCCTAAACTTGCCCCGTGGGCCAGAAGTGAAAGCATCTGTGCAGGTGTCTGCATCAGTTTAAGACCTTGCACACACACTGACTGCATTTTGCAAAGTCTTTTTGATAACTCAAACCTGCTGTTCTGTTTCCCTTTTCTTTTTAGTGATGTTTTGCAACATTTTTAACAGCAGATAGCTGCAGCCAGCTGCTGACAACCATTATTGATGTTAGCAGTCCTAAGAACTCCACATGTAAGTCCATGTACATTTTCCTTTACAGTAGAATAAAAATAGAAAAGCTTACCCCACATCATCTCCAAAGGAAAACCATTTAGCACCATTCAAAGTGTGCTGTGCACATTTAGAAATAAGAGTAGCATTTGATCAGTGTCCAAGTGCTTTTCTAACCTACAAGCTTTAAAAATGCCAAAGCAGCCCCCCTCATTCTGACTGTGTTGTTTCATCCCCTCTATTTTTCTGTACTTCCAAATACTAGTTGATGTTGCTGAGCAACTAATGCCAGAAAAGACCAAGGGAGAGAATGGAAAAGGAATAACACAGCAGAGGGAATGACAGAGGGAGGACAGAACACGGTAGCACATAAGATTTTTTTGGCTGGGTTGAGTGAAAGGACAGGAAGGCAATTTGACAACAAAATGCTAAGAAGCAGAGAGAAGCTGTTAGTCTGTGATTGTTGTCAAGTTCTAACATGACAAACATCTTTTTCCAAGGAGATATGGATTGCAGCCTGATGTCTATCAATGTCTCTCTTTTATGGCAGTATCAGACACTTGTTATCTGTATGTAATGAGGGTACATTCTGTAATAATCAATGTTTAGTGCCAGTGCACACTATATAAAATATCACGGTGAATGTATAATATAAATACATTTTTTGGTTCTACCTCATATACTAAAATACAACACATAAAAGCATCATTGTTGCAGTCATTTCTGTGTGTGTGTGTGTGAGTGTGTATACAGCCCCCAGGTTGCCAGCGGTTGGTTGTGCTTCCTTCATAGTTTTCAGCTGCAGCGGTTGTTCACCATTATCTTGATACATTTCAGTGCATCTGCTTCATGCTGTTGTCTTACGGGCTAAGTGGCTCTATGATGTGTGTGTAATGACTGCTGATGGGAGCTTGTGCACCAGTTTAATTGCTTTACTCCATATTTTCTCACGTGAGACGGTGTTGAGACAGAGTGTTTGTAGAATGTCAGCTGCTGGAGAGACAGAGTTTCATCTGAGGTTATCATTTTTTTGTTTCATCACTATAATATGATATTCTACAGGTTTGGCATATTCCTGTTGATTGGTACTATTGTTTTTGCTTTTTTGTGCAGAAGTGCTTCTTACATACAACATTTAACTAAATAGTACTTGTAACCTACTGGGTTATGGCCATGCTTCATATCACAGCAGATGGACACTTAGGCGACTCAAGTGCAAATCTCAGATCAAACCACCTAAAAGTCTAAGAGCTCCTCCGGTGCTTCTTTGGTCCATTTAAATATCACGAGTGCAGCTCTGTTGCGACCTTTCCCCAAAAGCTCAAATGAGGCACATTACCTTTTCCTCAGAGGGGCATCCTATAGAGACTTTTAAGTCATGCCTATTTTTTGCCAAAATATCATGATGAACATGTTTTTACTACCAAAGGGACAAACTTTACCGTCTAGCTGTGAATTAGCCCAGCAGCCTCCACTCATTTTCCTATGCATCAGAGGTCTTTGTGTCTGTTGCTGTCTGTGTGTATGTAAACAATATTAATATTCTTCCACGCCTTGTGAATTTATGCCCTTCCACCCAAGTAGGGCTACTTTTCTATTTTGCCTATGCCCCCTTGAGGCTCTGTACACTCCACTATTTGTGTCTAAGCCCTCAGTGTTGTACTGCGTATAACAGTTTCTTAGTGTCAAAATATTTTGCCAGGGTATTTTTCTTTAGCTCCCAATGGAAGTGTTCAGACAGTGTATCTGTCGTGGCTTTCTTAAAACAGACTCAGAGAATTCCCAGGATGCCCAGTTTGCCTACACTACTGGTTGGATGTGAGGAAAATATTTTTTTTTTCAAATACCTTACCAGTGTTACAGTACAATGAGATTTATTTTATTTTAGAATTATTGGATCCATGGTGCCTTTCCTTAATTTTGTTTGAATGAGAATGTATTTGATTGTTATGGGACTTTGATAAAAATGTTGAGTTTTTGTGGCTTTGGTGAGATTTTGGCATAGCGCCATCATCTTCCTGATTGTTTTAGCTCTTGGTTGGGTGGCTTGTGATCTCTCTGTTTATCTGTTATGTTTGTTCTGTATTTGTCACAGTCAGATATTTTGTAGTTGTGTTGGTGATCCATGAAATGTACCACTTTTGAAAAAAAAAAAAAAACAAGAGGAAAACAGGACATGTAAGTAATGAAATTTACAGGCTGGATAAATATTTTACAGGTAAACAAGATAGAAGACTGAATATCTAATTGTGACTTTGTGTAGAATCTTTTATCACCTTCTATAATTGCTCACCAGGCTGTTAAGTGGTGCTGCTGTTAATTGTAGATTTGTTTTTTTCACTCATGATGATGCAGCATAGCACCCAGATCTTTCAGAACAGCTTTGGTTCATTTGCCGAGTTCACTGCATGCTTCAAATCCCTGTAGAATTTACGTATACGTGACACACCAGGGGAAAGTGGCACAGAGCTCATTAAGATCTGAGTGTTAAGCATTAAAGTGAGAACTTGTCCGAGTGAAGGTCAGGAATATAAGGCAACAAGCACATTTAGCTTATTGCTCATTTCCTTTCAGCTTTGTATGTGATTGCAAATTAACTACAAACTAATGAGTTGACAAATTGAAGTTCTCAACATGTATTTAAAGCTGTACGAAGTTTGATTTATAGCAGAGCAATTGAAAGACTGGTACAGTGTGGCTGGTATTGAATCCTGTTTACCAAGACTCTGACTGACCACCTCACGACACATTCCTACTCCCCAGACAACTCATTAGATGTCCGCTGGGCAAATTAATGCACATGCACATGCAACCTTCATTCACAGGCACACACAGTCGTTTATCCCTCAGCGATATGTTAACCTTTAAACACTGCCGCACATCTGATAATCTGGTAAATACATACACATTCCGTGTTGGAAAACCCTTTCAGCAATCTGGCGCTATTATATGCACTCAGTTTGTTCAAGTAATTACTACATTAGAGACCTCAGTTCTGCTGAGCTAAGTCCAAACCCAGCTATGGGGTAGATATATGCTAACAGCATTACATATGACAAGCAACAGAGTCTGGAATCCACCAACAATGAACCCATTGATCTCCATTGGAAGGTCTGTTTAATTTTTATTCAAATTTACCCATGCAAACTATCTCTTGTAAAATCTGCTCTGTGATACTGCTTTATATGGATGTGACATCACTACCTTTCCCCTAATCTATTTTATAGATTGGATTTACATTACTTTAAAATTTTACCATAAGGTTAAGTAAAGCTTTTCTAATTAACATTCAAACATGGATGTATGCATACTTTCTTATTAGTGTCAATGTTTTCCTCTTTAAACAGATGGGACTGAGGATGGCTGTGTGGAGCTCATTGGTAAGCAGTGCTTGAAGTGATGTATTGAAAAGCAGTTTCATTCCCTGTAGCTTTAAACTATGACAGGAGATTTTTCCTGTCTGCCACAGAGGGAGCACTGTGTTGCAGTGTGAACACAGTATGCCGCCTGAAACAGTTGACTGCTTAAAACATACCAGGCACAATATACTATGTGGAATCAGAAACAAAGTAAAAGATGGGGATGAATATTGAAAAATAAAATCTGTGAAATAACAGAACAAATTCTTAAATCTACCACCAAATTATTTTAAATTAAAGTATTTTGCCAGTAACCATGGATTGCATCACCACTTTCAAAAGATGACCAAGCCATGGAGACGAGTCACATTCCATGAGTTATGAAAGGTCCATCTTTCACATACACAACAGCAGTCTGCTATTCTCACAGCAACTGGTGGTGTTAGTGCAACCAGACATGAGCTGAGAGACCTGTGGTGAAGCCACAATGTTTCTACACCAATAAGCCCTCCTGCACACCTTCACTGGATAGCTGCAGAAGAATTTTCTTCCCCTCACTGTCTCTATTCCTTATTCTTCTCTTCTACATGATGGTGTTAGATAAAAACATAAAATATGACTGAAGGCAATTGCTCTTATCTTGACACATAAATGTCCTGCCCAAATTTACTGGCAATCCATTTTACAGGTTTTAAAATAGATGAAAAGTTAAGGGAATATCAAAATCATTTCTATTCATTGACTGAAGATCATGGATTCCTGCCAGGATGTTTGAGTGTTATATTCCCTCTGTATATTGTGGGTGTGTATCTCTAAATGTATTGAGCATTTTGAGTGTTAGCTGTAACACAATTTTTATGACCAAAAGAGTGCAGGATACACTAACATAAACAAAATGCTTCATTATCCTGAGCTGTAGGCTGCATAAAGATAACTTTTAAACTGAATGTTCTACTATGATAATTCTATTCTATGTTGCATATATAAAATAACAGCAAGACATAAAAGGACTTAATTCAAAATGTCAAGCAAATATTAACACTTACATTCACTAAAGGTTGTCTAACTTCACTACAATAAATCTTTTCAAAGTCTGCAGGCAGGAGAAAGACAGTGGTAATATCCACTGAATTACTAAAGGCTAAACAGGTTACCAGGCTAACAAGCTGTCTATGTTTCTGAAATATAAGTGAATCCAGAGAGCCCCAAAGCCCTGTGTGGTCTATTTGACATTGTTTTGTACAAGTTCTTCATGTAGAGGAAGTGTCAAATGCAGACTGAAAATGAGCTGCTATGGGCTTTACGGTAACTCTGGTAAAACCCTGAGGGATCAGTCATCACCTACACTGCTTCAAGCTAAACTTTCTCATAGTATTAAAATGAATTCTTAATTAAAGTTCAAATCATTTCATTCAAACTGCCTATTTGGTGACATGTAAAAGTTGAGTAGTTGAGAGAAGTTTGCTTCTGGACTTTAGAGTAAAGCCTGTGGCTATTTCCTGGAGGCAAATGTACCAGTGTCAATTTGATTGAGATAAACACAGTGGTGTTTCACTAAGAGTGCTTTGAAAATAACAAGTTACAAACTAGAAAAAGCTGCAATTCATGTGTAAACTTGGGATGGATGATATAGGATTAAGTATTCTGGCATGAGCTTAAACTACATATGGATTTTGACTAATTAAAGTCTCAGTCAGGAGTCTTGTTTGGTCATAAGTATTTTATCTTTCTATAATGTTACTTTCTTTTTTCTTTCTTCTCTTAATGTTATTTCTTTCTTGAATGTTACTTCTTTCATTTATTACCCCAATGTTAATCATCACATGAATAGGAAACTTACAATGTGATGTCCAAAACAGGGCAAAAAAAACTCATGTTACCTCTCACCAATCACTTCCTTTACTAACAACTGGACCCCACACACTACTAACCTCTTTCCCAAACGGTCTCATCATGTTTCATTCCTTATGGTATTTGACATCTGGACATCTTAACACTTCACACCCTAAAAATGCAGACAGACTGACAAGTACGCCACTATTTAGAATAAACACACTATTATAACATGCACACATATATTGTGTATATCACCTTGCATAATGAATTACACAGAGTCACACTTTCACCACTAGAATCCGACTGAGGTGTAAAGTGGCAGTTTTGTAAATAGACAGGTGGGATGCAGCGATTTACTGAAGTGTGCTTAGTCTGCCTGAAAGAAGTCGATTCACTGCTCTAACCCTTCAGAAGACATTGTATTGAAATTTTAAGAAAAACAAATATACCATGACATATTTTGTCACTGTCTATACTGCCCTGAAAAAAGGCCACACAAGTTTTCAGACTTACTTTACTTTTTAGGTAAGTTTTCCTTGTCTGACTCTAAGGACAGAGGTTGTTGTAATATTCTACAAAATGTTAGGCCCCTTGAGGAAAATATGAGATTTCTGATTTTTGGATACATAAATAAATATGACCTGACACATGATGAAAACCCCCAATACACAGTGTCACACAGCTTCTCAGCAGATTGTCATGAGTCCAGCAACTGCAACTGGCAGCATCTCAACCATGCATCTCACAGCGACGTGTTGCTGCTTTTTTCTCAAGGCTGCATCGTCACACTACCCTGCACCAGCATCTCATCTCCCGACTGCTGCTAGACTGATGAACAGTTTCATCAGTATCTCAGGTATGAGTCAGTTCATATATGAGGCTAAAGACGTGCGCAGAGCCCCTTCTGTGGACCCTGTGAACAGAACCCTATCAACTCTGGCTCTAAATAAAAAAAAAAAAAAAGAACAGGCTCTCTCAGTATCTTCCCTCTTTGCTTAAAGAAAATGTGTGAAACCTCACTATTTTATCACTGGTGTTCTTTATTATTATTGAGCCTATTTCACATCTGTGTTTATTTTTTTCTTAGTGATCTTGAGATTTAGTAGACTGTAAATATAGAGTGAGAAAAACACATTTTTTGCTTGAAAACATTATGTATCCAAGAAACGCACCTGCTCTGAATGTCTGGCTGCACAAAGCCCAGTGCAACATGATTATTCTTTCAGTTTGTGAAACCCTGGTTTTATGACATTTTTGATTGAAGGTGCAAAGATAGCAGATACACTGCACCTTACTATTCAATGTGTATATTGTGTATTTATGGAACGCAGCTCATTAGTTTGCAGGCATATATACTATCATTATCATCAGTGCACACTTACATCAGTAAAAAAATAAAAAATAAAAAAAAGGCACAAGGGCTGTCATCAACCAGATTTCTTGGATTAAGGTGAATGTGAAGGTCGAAAAAAGGTAGATAGATTCGATAGATAGATAGATAGATAGATAGATAGATAGATAGATAGATAGATAGATAGATAGATAGATAGATAGATAGATAGATAGATAGATAGATAGATAGATAGATAGATAGATAGATAGACAGACAGACAGACAGACCCTTAAACCCATCAGGTGATGTCACATCCTTGGTGCGCCTCCCCTGCAGTCTGCTGGAACTGAGATATTTGAATATTTACCCCTCACTCAAAACTTTTTTTCCTCGTACTGCCTTCAGCCGAAACACCGGGGAGTGGTGGGTGTGATGCCGGTGAACGTGTGGTCTGTGCGCCGCCGCCGCTGGAGCTCTCTCTCTGCGGTTCGACACTGATAAGCAAAAAAGAAAAAAGAAAGAAATAAGAAAACGCGCTAAGGTGCAGAAGAGACCAGGAGCTGTATGCTAAAGGACTGCTGCTGCACCTCGGAGGAGTAAAGCGCCTGGACGGAGCCCGTCAGCATGCGGGTCCTGTTGAGCGTCCTGTACCCCGTCCTTTCCCTCACCATCTTCGGATTATATCCCTCCATGGTGAGTTTTTTCATTTTTATTTATTTTCTCTACTCGTTTCTGCCACTTGTTTCGTTTCTCAAAGAGAAGATATCACATCACACACACCATTAACAGCTATTGTAGTCGGGTGTGAGGATCGACAGCCTGTAGTTTCTCTACAGTGAACCTCTCCCTGGTAGACTACGTGCCTCTGTTTCATTTAATACCAAACTTCACTGAAAAGTCCCGAAATTTAGCCAGATGTTGCTTTATTTACCATCAGTGATGCGGTGTCAGTCATATAATGAATCTACCACCGACATAGAATCTTATACATATATTTCCCAAAAAAAAAAAAAAGTATTGCGTTAATTCTATGCAGCAAATTCAAAATTATGCTCAAACACAACAATTATTTTCTGTCTAATCATCTTTTATTATTTATCCACCAGCGCCACATGTGGATATAATTAAACTGGTTATAATGTAATTGTGAGAACAAGTGCTTAAGGCTGCGGGAGCCTTTCAGCGAAAGGGTATTGATTTTTTCTGCCTTATAGATTGTCATGTTTAAGAAAAAGAAATGCTCGATTTATGACAGATGGAAAATAGTCCAACAGGATCTTGATTATTGTCTCAGTGACATAACCACTACATTAAACACGATGTTGCTGTCACAATTTTACAGTGTGGTTTGTCTTTGTGCTTAACTTTAAGCAGATTAAAAGGAAATGAAAATTGCTTGTGCACTGAGTTGTAGTTCCGTACCAATGGAAAGATGGAATAACCAAGACTAAAGCTGACAACTCCACTCACCTTTACTTATAATTAATGGATAAATCAATAGGAGTTCTGGTGGTGAGGGTGTGGAGCTGTCCACTCTCTGGTGCTGAAACTTCCCTACACATTGTGTCTGGCAGTTCAGCAGCCCACAGGAAAAAAAGAAAGAAAGAAAATGCTGCTATCCATCATTTCACAGGCAGTTTTCCTTTTGCCTTTTTGGGCAAAGCATAATGATACTGAGGAGATTACAATCAATGCCACATAGTCTTTCACTCACAGAGGTCAGATCCTTGATCCTGTCCTGGTTCTAAACCAATCAGATCATCAATTTCATAGACATAAGATGAACTGATGGCAGCTTCAGTTTACATTTATATCACTCATCAAGTATGAATGAATGAGAGTTTCTGCTTTTTTGTTTGTTTCATGTGGTTTCAGATGCTTTTTTAATTTGACACATTCAGTTTTCTGATTTTTTTTTTTTTTTTTGCTACTGTTTTATCAGTTAATAGATTAACTTAATAGATTAACCAACAATGAAAATGAATCATCACAGTGCTATGAATCATCATTGTACTTTAGAAATGTGTTGCAGCAGCGTTACCTCTGATGACTGGTTCACTTCAGTTTCTGTCTTTTATCTGTTTGTGATTAAATCGTTGAATGCACAGCTGCCATTGAGGAATATGTGATATAGTGTGAGTGAGAGCTGCATGCAAATTCCTAGCATGGCCCCAAAGGTCTTTATGCTTCATTGTTTATAAATTATTTGGAAAGGCAAACCTTTTATGGAATTACACTAAGCTGGAATTTATTAAGTTGTCAGTCACAAGCTGTCAAGACTCCGTACATGAGGTTGTACTCATTTCGTAAGGGGTGACTGCCAGTGCCTCTTGGCATTTAGTTGTTACCTTTTGTTGTGTTTTTATCAGATTCAGATTACACCATTAAATTATGTAGTCTAACTTGGATATAGTTTGAATAAAATGTTTGGTTTTTGGTTGTGTGGCATGATCTAGTTTGGCAGATATTACTTCAGCAGAGTACACAACTGATCCCTGCGGAGCCTTTGTGAGAAAATGAAATATTTGCATAGTGTAGTTTTCCCTTATGGTCCGTGCCAGCCGGGTTATTACACAGTGGCTGCTAACGGCACTGTGTTACTCTCATCATGATCAAAATGATGACTAGAATTTGTGTTTTATGATTACTCATTAGATTCCGCACCTGGAGGACATATGGACTGGAGGAGGAAGAGAGACTTAATAGACTTTCGGAGTCTGAAGTCAGACCTGTGCCAGAATTCAATTGGCCACTTATAATTCAATAGACACATCGTTGTCGTTGCAGCTAATAGATCTAATGCTGTCTAGAAATCAAGGCTGAATCACACTGATTTTATGCTAGTTGTGTTTTGTGGATGTTTTTTTTTTTCAGCATTGTATTTTGTAAAACTCAATGATTTGATATTTTTAAAAACTTATTGAACCCTGTGGGGAAATTGCTTTGTTACAATTGATCAGCACAAGATTAGGAAAGAGAAAGTAGGTAAAACAATAATACAAAATGAGGAAAATGAAAAATATATGAAGAGCGATCACAAAGTTAATTAACTGTTAATGAACAAATACAAAGGCAACCTGAATGAAAAGTGTAGTGTTATGTCAATACTAAATTAAGACTATATTAAATGCTGATTGAAAAGGGGAGGAACTGTATAAGTGAATATTCACAGAAAGGAAGGACCTCCTGTGTCTTTCGGTGGAACACTTAGTCATTCTGAGTCTGAGTCAGAAAGCACTGTGTGGATTGTGGGAGACACTGTCCAAGTTTTGACAACATCCTCCTCTCTGTAACTCCATAAAGGGGGTCTACTTTGTCCCCTAAGATTGAGCTGACCTTCTGAATCAGTTTGTTGAGTTTGTAAGTGTCAACAGCCAGACTCATAAAACATCCTCTGGCATGGTGCCACAGACAGTGAAGGACTGAAGTCTCCATGCAAGAAAGAGCTGACTTTGATGAAGTCTAATAATTTCGCGTCCAAAAGGACACCCAGGTATTTGAACTTATGTAAAATCTCCATTATCTCTCCCCCAGTGTCAAGAGGACTAGCAGGAGTCACTGATTTGATGAAGTCAACCATCACATACCTTAAGTCAGAGGTGCACAGGATAGCATGGGGACAGGATAATTCCTGTGGCTCACCACTGTGGCTTACACACACTTCTGAAGGTACAAATACCCAAGACATCTGGTAAAATAAACTAGATCACAGGACACTAGAGGATTATCAGCCTGGATGACAGCCATTTTCTTTACCAGATGGGCAGGCTAAACAGTATTAAAAGTATTGGAGAAATCAAAGAACACAATTTTCACTGCACCATCAGTTCAATTCAGATGTGTAGACATGGTGGAGCATTGCCCACTCCAACATTCAGTGGGTAGGAGAACTGGAGGAGATCCAGTGAAAGCTTGACCAGTGGCTTGAATCCAGGAACAGACTTTCAAAATCCATCACAATCACCACAGAGACAGGTCGTCTCCAGTATAGGCACCTGGTCAGCAGAGATGGTTGGAGGTGTCATTAATCCTGGGTGGCCATTGATCAAAGTGGTTGGTGTGAGGCTCCATGTCGAATCTATTGAAGAAAACAGATGGTGTCGGTGTTCCCATCTAGTGTCTGGCTGCTGGGCTTGTATTCAGTGACGGCTGCAACCTCTGGTCCAACTTACTTTAGGCCTCTTACCTCTCTAATATTTACCGACAACTTTATCTGCACCTTCCTACCTCACTGTCCACTGGCCTGATCGCCCTCTTCTTCTCATTCAGAAATGCTGAGTTGGGCTTGATCTTGGAAAAACAGTGGACAGTTTTGCCTGGAAGAGGGGGTTTCCATAGTCAGTATTGCCATAAGACTTTAGATCCAGAGTCTACTCATCCACTAATGCCAGTATATATATATATATATATATATATATATATATATATATATATATATATATATATATATATAGCTTATCATTCTATCTACTGCATCTCCGTTGTGATGAGCTTGCTCTTTACACTTGAACCCCAGTTATAATTAAGAGCAGTAAGGGTTTGTTAATTGCCTAATGTGTGAGGATGAAATGAGCAGAAAGAATGGCTTAATGTATTTCCGCTGCTCTAAGACAACCAATTTGCATGACCAAAATGATATGGTGTTATTTAAATAAACTGCAATATTTCTCTGTGGGACTTCAGGTAATCAAACAACAAACAGGTGCAAACTGTGCCTATTTCCTCTTGTGGCTGCACAACAAATGATGTGCATGGCTGCAGTGAGCAAAACCAGAGCGGGAATAATTTGAATGTTTATGGACGGTTTCTCTCTGGGATTTGGTTACAACACCAGTGGGATGAAGGTTTGTGTGGGCTTTTGCCTTTTCCGTTAGTCACTGTGAGTGGGTGGCAGGCAGGCATACACACACCCACATGCACCCACACACACACTCACACAAAGTGCAGCCCACTTACACTGTAAATGCCAAAGTTACCAATCTGCTGAGTTTCAGTTTTCAGCCTCAGTCCCTGTTGAAAGTTTTCAGGTCATATAATCAGACTTTGATTACTTATGAGGAATAACACTTGAAAAGTGATCACAGCTTGAAAGGTTGGGGAAATCCTGCAGAGAAAATGTTTCCTCCTCTCATTCACATGACACCCTGTTGATCATTAATCATACAAAACACTGATAGGCATTCTTTGAAGTAATTGTTTATTGTCAAGCTGAAAGAGTCGTCTGCCAGGAGCCAATGTTGTTTCTTGCTAGTTTGAAATCCTTTTCAGAGTGCATTAGCATTTATGTGGATGACCTGCTCAGACTTGGTTGGGAAATTTGTCTGGCACTGACGCCATATTAAAAGATGAGAGATGCTGCGAGCGCACACCTACACATGCACACAACCATTTAACAATGTGTAAAAAAAAATGCTGCAGGTTTTATATTTCACATTACAGTTTCCACTGGGGTCCAAATTAAAGATGACACTCTCTAACTATGTGTCAGCACAAACAAAGCAAACATCCAGCCACATGAGAGCCAGCATAGTCATTAGTCATGATGCATGTTTCACGTTTCTTAACAGGGAGGGGGGTTGTCAGAGATGATGGACTGGAAATAAAGACAGTAAGTCCACTGATGATGGATGTGAATCGTTTACACCAGCTGCAGGGCGAATATAAGCTTCTTCCTACTGGGATTTACTGTTAGAGACTGTGTGAGGCTGCGATGAGTTTTCTGTCACTTTCGTTGATTTTGTGGTGTGAGATGTGTCACTTGTATGTGGGGCACATTTTGGGAATAAAACAATTAAGCTTATGTTTGTCAGGCAAGAGAAATGATTCTGTTAATTAGTATTAAGATGTCAACATACTGACAGGGACAGATAAATACCAGTTACCTCTTTTTTGGCTCTTTTCTGGCTTCTGGTTTGTACTATTTGTTCCAAAATAGACAGACATTATTAATATGTGTAATTATGAAATGCTGTCTATTTATATATGATTATTATGACTCTTTAAAAGTGACTTTCCCATATTTTGAGCTTTTTTTCTACTCCTCGGGGTGAATGTAGCTCAGTTAATAATAGTATAAGCATAATTACAGGAGACATGATGTTGAAACTACCAGCGGTATAGTTGCGCCCTCTCTTTCTGTTCCCCTTATGATTACTGTAATTACAGCCCATGCAGTCTCCATAGCAGACACATATCACTGGATGAGAGCTGAGAGGCTGGACTTGAGAGCAGTGGAAGACATTTGTGGTCTCAATAAATTTATACTGTCCTCAATCAGCCGTAGTGATGATTATGGGCTGTGCATGTTAATTTCTAACATGCTAAGATAAAATAGATTTAACAATGAAGGCAGATTTAGACTGATGTTGAAGTGCTGTAGCAGTGTTCAGTCTGAGTTTGATATGAATTACTTGAAACTTATATTGAGACAAAAAAAAAGGTATAACAAAGAAAAAGTATAATACAAAACACAAATTTCTTATTTAACTGCCCAGTCTTTCTTAGTTACTGTTGCTAACCTTTCTATGCTCACTACATACAGTTTACACTGATAGCAATAACAGATTTACAACCTATTAATTTCTCAAATGCTGATGTCAGACAGGTGCATGCTTCTCATTCATAGAGTGCAACTGTCAAACTGTCAATATATTTTTGTCATATATATATATATATATATATATATATATATATATATATATATATATACACACATATATATATATATATATATATATATATATATATACACACACACACACACACATATATATATATATATATATATATATATATATATATTATATATATATATATATATATATATATATATAATGACCACATACTTTACATGATATTTGCTAAAAACAATTATTTTTGAATTCCAGCTGACTACTCCTGTACTTGATTTCAACATAACTCTGTATCACTGCTTAATTATGTATCATTTAAAATACTATAGTTATACTAATATACAGTATGTACCATAATTTTGCTTTTAAGATTATTATATCATAAATTTATGTAATGTCTTCTTGGTCAGCTTGCTTTAAATGTATTTTTGTTTACTTGATTTTAAGTAATGTAAAAAGGGTCAGTAAGCATAGAAAATAGTAATGACAACAGTTACAACTGCAAGTTACAATAGTTGTTGTTACAATTTTTGCCATAATACAGCATTGTATACAGGTGTTCTGTTAATTACAGCCTATGTTAGAGCTGATGGATTGTAAGTGTTTTATAGAAAGAGAAAAACTGACCTTATTTGCAGTTGAAGGTCTTCTGTCTAGTTTACACTTCACTTTTATGAAGGTGATCACAGGCTTTTTGGGCTGAAGGCAATTTTTTTTTCATTATTGCAGTACCACATATGACCACTGAAGGGAATTGGCAGCACAGCCAAGGGGCTAAGGGGCTGTACCCAGATAATTATTGCAGCAGCGGATTTGTAGTTAGCATGGTAAATTCAAGCTAAACCCTGGGGTTTTCAGCCATTAAAAAATGGTTCATTTCTTATCAGGGATAAATCACCTTGATAACTCATGCTGAACTTCAAACCTGTTCATGATACTCACAATAAGAGATCAGTGTGTAGAAAAGTTTCATCTACTGATTTTAGAAAACTGAAATCGCCATTTGTTAAAGATCCAGTGGAGCTCAGTGGGTGGAGAGACTCTCTTAGGAGACTCTTCAGAGACCAGCAAACCTTTCCCTTATGGTTTCATATGAGTGACCTTCATTACTGCAGAGGGCCAAGTCCTTAGCAGGAGTGTACTACCATGTAGGAGAGCCCCCTCCTGTCGTCTTCATTTCTTTCTTTTTTTTCCTGTCGGCTGCAACAATGTCAATGTCATTTCACTGTGGTTTTGTAGACAACAAGAGGAACTAATTGAACCTTTACAACCGTGTACATGTTTTACTTATAAGATATTAAAATAAGCCTGCTTGCCATTTTGAATAATGCTTTTAGATTGATTCCTCTCTTGCTGCCAAGTCTGTTTGTCATTGCTGCAGTTGCAGCTAAAAGACTTAGACCTGACATACACTCCATAAAAATCCTTCTAAACAATGCATTCATTTAATGGAATCCACAAATGTAATCATAGTCAAATCTGCTTATGGTTTAATGATGGAGAAGTGATATTATAAGGCCATTAACTTCACACAGCCTGTGATTTTTTTTTTTTTTTTTTGCCAGCTGTTTTTCCTGCATTTGGAAGCCTGGGTTATGCATGTAAGTTCTTTGTATGCCCATTTATCCTGCTTTTTTAACAAATCAGTAAAAGACACAAATACAGTAAGTTGCAGTGTCACTTCACAGAACTTTTATCAAATTAATAATTAACATAATTAAAGGTGTTGCCTGTTGCACTGGAGAAACTTAACCAGTCCAAACACATGTATCATTCTTAAGTTATGCATAATCTAAATTTAGACACTCGGTCTTCCTTTTGCCTCAGGATGGAGGCTGAAGTGGATACTTTTGACTACAACGTACAGACAACACTGCATAATTAGATGGAAAAAAATTCAAAGGTTGCAAAGGAGTGAGAAATAATCAGGTGAACTGCCTTTGCTGCAACATTTTGTGATATGTGACCTTGTCTAAGTTTGCACATTCTGTGGCAGCCATGTCCTCTTCCAACGTTTGAAAATGTGGCTTCCCATGGACACTCCACACACTTTATAAACACTCACTCTGAGAAGCTGCTGAGACATGTGCATGTTGATGACACACATTTGATTTGGGAATCAATTAAAGAAGGGTGCTTATCCAGACTTATGCAGACTGTTCCACTACAATTATGAAAATAAGATTTAAAAATTCCATTTACAGGCTCCCTTCGACTGAAACACATCTCAAAAGAGCATGGCTTAAGATGAGGGTGCTTAAAATTTCATGAAATGTACCAGTCTTATCATCCTGCGTTTTAATTTGGCCATGCTGATTTACAACTGATTCATTGTGGTGTTGAGTGTGCCCACACCTCTAATGACAAAGAAAGACCAAGTGACGCTTTGAACACCAGCTTTATCTCAGTGTTGCAAGGAATAACTTTACATGTGAGCACTGTCAAAGATGTTTAGTATTCTGCTTATGTATGCATTAGCCATTCAGTGTGGCCTGGAGCTGTCCACTGGCTTTACTCCACTGATAATGTTTGATGACTGTTTCATTATCATCCTCGGTGCTGCCAGTGACTGACATGTCGTCTTGTTCAGTCAGAGGACTTGCTGAAGCACACCCTAGAGAAGAAGCAAAAGGGTGTGAACAAGAGAATGCTGGAGCTCATACAGAGACTGTCTGGGGCACGATGTGCCAGGCTCCTGCAAAATTATCTATTCAATCTCCTCTTTGCTGGGGTCAAAAAAGGTAAGAAGGTGGCACGCCTCTAGGAAATTAATCTCCCTGCGTGCCTTTCATCACAGTCACATCTGAGAGAAAAGATGACTTTTTCTTTTGTCGCTCTGTCTTTTCTTCCCTCCCTTCAGCCTCGCAGAGTGTGCACCATCTCTTTGTCAGTATCTTTGTCTGAGACCTTTTTGGTCTCAGGATTATAGCTGCCAGGATTGCTGGTGCTGCTCTGTTCAGGGGTGTTGCCATTTGTCATTGCTGTCTTAGATGTCTGCATCAGTCTGATTACGGAGCTGGCTGCACATGCGAGTTCATCTTCCCCTGCCATTAGAGCTAAAATGTTAACTCATTTAAGCAGTGTGATCATCAGTTACAGTACTGACATGCGCATTCCACTTCACTTGCCTGTAATACCCTGGTGGCTTTTTGTTTGGACAGGTTGATGGATGACTGGATAGATAGCATCTGTTTAGGTCTTTGTCTGTGGCAGGCAGGACGGCAGCATTATTGTGATATGAGATGTTGGCATCACTGGCACTTTTTTTTTCCTAAACGCAATAGATGGCACAAAATTCCAATTTTAATCTGCAGATATGGGTTTGTGTTGAGACAGTCAAACCAATGGAGTTTAATTTCTGATATATTTTTTTGAGCCTGTCTGTAAAACAGGAAACAGAGCAGATTCTAAACTGTCATCGTAAACATCATCAGTCCTGATTTTCTGCAACATAATGGACACAGGCTTGTGTGAGTTACTTCCTGACTGCACTTCCATTACTCAGTAACGCTAGATGTCCTTTATGGCCTCTCACTCTCTGGGGAAGTTGGTTACCCCTTATGCTATTTATCTAGGCTGTATTTATAACAGATTGATTTCTGTCACTGCCACTGACAATCTTTTAATTTTTCAGCACCAGCCTCTCACCTGTGGTATCTCTCTGGGGAGTTGCTCGCATTGGCAGACTCATACTGCTGCAGAGTAGCAAATGGAATCAGCCATTATGAGACTGGCAAAAGAAATTAGATCAAGAGACCAAAGCTACACACAGTGGGATGACTATTAGTTTACAGTGCAGTCAGCAACAGTAGAAGAACTTGCTGGGAATCTTTGCAGTGCCTGAAATGAATCCCCTTACCGTTAAACAGAGTCATCCATCGTTGTGCATGCAAGAGTGCAAAGAGCAGCAAAATATCTTTTATCAAGTTGTAAGTGAAACCAGTAAAAATTACCAGTGTAGAAAATATTCCAAAGTGTATAAACTAAGTCATGCAGAACATCCTCAGAATGAAACCTACTCATTTATCTGCACTGGGTAAGGCTGATAGGAGATAGAATCATGAAAGATGCTGGAGAAATTTCAGGAGCACCGTTGAAAGATGATGAGGCAGTCAGGAAGACATGGGAGACTCAGATGTCTTAAGTTGTATAAAGTTTACTGATCAGGAGAAATGGCCTCAGCTTACAGCACAAAGCTTGCTGTGCAAAGCCGACACCACTTGTGACGCTTTCTCAGGAAGTCGGGGATTTTATCTGTTTTTGTTAAAGGTCTAATTGGGGTTGTTTGCTACATGAAGACAAAGTCAGTCGGGGCTCTGCACCAGTTTTATGACTATAATAAAATGGCACACGAGTGTCCTGAGTTCGCCAGAAATAGAAGACAAACGCAATATAATAATACATCAGTTATGTATAGGATGTGTGACCCTAACCTCACCGTTAATATATCAATTGTATATAGAGTGTGTGAATCCAGTCTCAACAACTAACCTTTATGTGAACCATAATGTGACTATAGTTACACAGATTACACATGTCATGTTATGTGTTTTACTATGAAGCCTGGGATGTTCCCTCACAAAATATGTTAATGCAGAACAAAAATAGAGGAGGCCAAATACATTTCTCTGAACTAGAACTGAATGATGTGCATTAAAACTAAAGAAAAAAACAACACTATTTAATGTTCCTCCTTTTTCCACAGTGTTTTCAATCTGTAATCATAAATTGCTCACGTCATGGGTGAGGGAGCAGGAAGTGAATCATATCTGATGACAGCAGCTCCATGCCATTATTTTACTCGCTTAATTATACCATTACTGACCTATCGATTCAGCCTGAATCCCTCATCAACCCCCCTATATCTTTCTTTAAATCACACCCAGTGGGCGAGGAAATGTTAATGGTAAGAAATATGTGTTCACCACAGAATAACAAACAGAAAAAAAGGATTCAATTAGGTGTGTACCTGTTTGCTGTGAAGAGCATGAATCATATCTTCCACTGGGAGGAATTCATTACCATGAATTATCATGCTTTGTAGGTGCACCATTGACCTTGTATCTTTGTACTGAGTTATTCATGATTACTAAAGTCAAAGTCCAGCCTTGTGCAGAAAGACTGTTGTGTAAATGTTTCATTTTATTAACTCTTTTTATTGTTGCATTTATTCAAAAAAAAAAATCACTATATCATTAATAACTTGAGCTTATTACTGAACATGTGGAGGAGCATGCAGCTCTACCAGTCTTATTTTGTAAAATGTATTTCAATTTGCAAATTTTCCAACTGGGCGGACTATCAATTTTGAGACCCAAAATCCTAAACCGATCACAAAAACCACAAAAATCAACCTCATGGTGATACAAGAGTAAAAGTCAGAGAATCACCAAGGTCAAAAATGCATGTCTGATAGTCCTGATTATTTGTGTAAAATATTATATATATATCATCAAGTGGATGCTGACACATTCCTGGCTGGTGGCTAGCCAAAATATAACAACACATAAAACTGGTCATTTCATGTCAAATTATTTTCATGATACCTCTCTCTCTTGTCCTCTAATGTGATTATGTCTTGCTGGCCGAATGATGCTGTCAGATGTAGTAATGTATATACTGTGATGTAAATGTCATTCTTAGTTTCACTGAGGCATGAAATGTCTGATGGCTAATTCACAGTTTAATCAGGGAAGTATAACAGGAAAGTCACAATGACCCTGTGTTCAGCAGTAAAAGTAATAAGAAAGTCACAAGATTCCATTATTGGTCCTGCTGATTAAGTCTGAATTACTGTATATAAGCTCTTTGTTTGTCTGACCAGACGACCAGTGTTTGGATTACTGAGTGGTTACCACAATATACAGGTAAACACAAAGAAACAATAATGCTCTTTACAGATGTGATATATATATATATATGTGTGTGTGTGTGTGTGTGTGTTCATTATATACATGAAAACATGCAGCGTCAGCACTGCAAGATCAATATATTTGCTAATATGTGGAGATGTGATCCACTTTGCTGTTCTGGTAAAGACTGTAAACATACTGAATGCTGGCAGCAAAATATTGTTTGCTGGCAACGTCACTTCAACAAACAAAATATTGATGAGTATACAATATCAGCTTTCAAAAAGCCATGAGTCAAATGCTGGCAAAGAGAGGCTGTCAGGAACTAGCATAAGAAACATGAATGTGTTTTGGCAACTGGTGTTTATGTATGTGTAGGACATTCTGTATGTAGCCGCTTCTTGTGAGAGTGTGTGTCCATGTGTGTGAACTCTGCTGGGTGGCTGATGAAAGCTTTGAGCTGCTAGAAGCTGTTTTGTGGAGGATGATTAATGACTAGACTTTGGCGCGCAGCCCATTGTAGCCTTGGAGCCTGATCTTCTTCTATTGAACATAGTGAGAGACAGAAAATATTGTAAAATTAGTCAGCTTGAAACAGTCATGGTTTGGGTTGATTAAATGAATCATGTCAGCAAGTGCTTATATAGAGCTAGTTACACTCTTTCATGTCTGAGATGTTATGCATTAATAAATGATTTTTCAATCAATAAGTCAGCATCACTGAGACAGACTTGACTGCTGAGAGTAATCCTGTTTTTTCTTGTTATCTGTTTCATTTTCTCTCCAGTGCACATTGCCCTCTCTGTTTATACCTCACCTCATCTGATCATCTTATGCTTGCTGTCTTTGTATTTCTTGATAGTTATATAGTATTTGCATTGTGCCAACTCTTTGCCTCCACTCCTCCCCCCTTTGTGATTGATAGTCAAGTCCTCATTCCTGTTCTTTGTCAGCACTATCCTGCTCTCTTAGTTTTTTGTTCTATTGTTTACATATAAAGCCACATTTTCAACTCCTCTGTCTAAATTTACTTTCTTTTCCTCTGATATGCCATTTGGATTATGGTGGATGACAAGGTTTACCAGCAGTGTCCTTGATGGCAAAGTACATAAATATTTATATGAATACAAAAGCGACTTTAGGCTTGTTTGTGTGTTGGAGCTTGATTGAAGTGTCAGCTAAATCTCTCTCTTTCTAGAAAGTACATGGTCACAAACCTAATGAAAAATTGAGAAATAGGTCTCGAAGTCACCAAAAGTCAAACTTCATAGCTTTAGCTTTAGTTTTAGTTCACCCTGGAGAACATTTGATTCTGACAACTCTACAATTCTAATATAGTGGTGTATCAATGGCATAGTAGTAGAGAAGTGCAACCTTTAGATTCAACGAATATTGTATAATTATTTATTTATTTCATATTATAAAATATGACTTGAAAGGACTATAAGCAGGACAGTCTTTTGGGCACTTCATTAATTAATGAAATTACAGATTACTTTCAAAACAATGTTGGGATACAGTGATGAATGAGCTAAGATACAATGAGTAAAGTAGTCTGGGTCAATGAAGTGTTCTAAAGATGCAAAGACAGATGTTTGTGTTTTATCAGCCAAACCTGAGATCAGAACCAATGTTTGATACTCTGGTTGCAGGGACATACAATTGTTGATATTCTCTAGCACAATACAAGAGCTACCTGTTATAAATCTGCAAGCAGAGGGGCAGACAGCCTCCAGGCATTTTAGAGTGGAGGCAGGCACATGCCTATAAATTATGTCTATAATCCAGAGTTGAGAGAAAGCCTGACTCTCTTTCTGAAATGTCTTCTGTCACTGAAGGTTTCTTCTTCAACTCTGTGTCATGTCAAATGTATTCATATGTGCTTAGAAGGACAATTCACCAGAAATTCAAAAAACCAGGACCTAATGTTTTTATCTAGGGATGACACTAATGTGTTTAGCTACACAAAACAACTGGGTGCCTCTTAGTGTTCAGCTTAAAAGCATTTGACATCAATAACAAAGCCTTTTTACATTGTTTTAATAGCCACATCAGTTACACTGTATTCCCTCATATGAAACCAGTAGTCATTTAAAAGGCAGGTTTCCAATAATGACTAGAGACACGGTTGACTTGAACAAATAAGGTTGGTGCTTAAATACAGGCTCAGGAAAAAAACAGAGGTGGTTTACTCCTGCTTTACATATTGATATGTATCTGCCAATTAGCTATAATGTACATTTTGACATTTAAGAGATGGCAGATGGGTTGTCTTGCTTAAAGGAAATGTTGTCTTCAACATGACAAACCGGAGTGAATCAAACTAAGGCTTGGAAGTAAAAAAAAAAAATGGTAGATATACTTCTCACACAGAGGGCCAATAACGTTCTGTATTAAAAGTTAATAAAGGCAAAAATGTATTGTACATTTCATTGCTGATTTAACATGCACCCAAAAACAAAATGGACCTAGTCTTGGAGCTTGGGGTACAGCTCTGTTTAGGATGTCTGTAGGTTTGTAGATTTTACACAACAACCTTTCAGACTTAAAAAAAAATAATAACTGTGCGTTGTGATAATTTGATGCAGTGTAAATAACTGCACACCACTGATGGTATTTGTCCAAATTTATTTCAAAATGGACAAACTACTTTTAAATGAAAACAGTATCAGGTTAAGTATAAAATCAATGAAAGTGCAACACGTAATCAGATATATCAGCCTATATCAACCTTACGTTGTACTTGCAGACCATCGGCCCAAAGGAAGGCTGGCAGGTGTACAGCTCAGCCCAGGATGCTGATGGTCGTTGTATCTGCACAGTGGTGGCACCAGAACAGAGCCTGTGCTCCAGAGATGCCAAGAGCAGACAGCTCCGCCAGCTACTAGAGAAGGTAAGTATATGTCCAGGGGATATTAATGCCTCACACACAAGCACACACACTTCACAAAAAATACAGCTTAATTGTTCTTTTCTGGAGTGTAGACTTAATGTCTTGTTATTGATGTCTTTAAGCTTGAGCTAGACGGTTTATCATGTGTATGTAACAATGGTAAACTGCTGCGAAGCTTTGCAATGATTTTTCTTTTTCCATTGTAGCCTGTTACACATTCAAGCACACATTGCAGGTTCACTATGGAAAATCTATTGGTGTGCATTTAGTTAGTTAGTTTTAGTAAAAAGAGGAGGATGTCAACTACTCACTTGCAGAGCAAAAAAATACTATACTACTAATTCTCTACTTCATGTTATCATGGCTGGTTTTCTAGGTGCAGAACATGTCTCAGTCCATTGAGGTGCTGAACCTACGAACTCAGAGGGATTTCCAATATGTCATGAAGATGGAGAACCAGATGAAGGGCCTGAGGACCAAGTTCAGACAGATTGAGGATGACAGAAAATCCATCATGGCCAGAAATTTCCAGGTACTGTACAGCTACATTTAATCATGGTCTGGTTTAATCAAATGTTCAATGGTTCTTTTCTCTTCTTCCCTCTACTTGACATTTTATACCATAAACATGCTTTCAAGTGTAATTCAGAATCATACCTTTTTTTATATAGTCTGTGTGTACGATACATCTGTTTTTATTAATTAATTTGTTATTGTCCTTTGAGGGGAAATATTATTTAAAAATCGAATGTTATAAACACTCAAACACAACGTACAAGAGAACATTGATTCAATCATACATATGCTCCTCAGCAGCATTATATTGTAGCTAGTATTCCAAACCAAATACAGGAAATGCACAAATTAATGGCCTGAGTCAGATTGAAAGCTATGAATTTTTTAATTGGTAATTTGTATGCAACCTTGGACCAATGTTTCATTAAAATATCATGCAAGTTAGATTGTCAGGCAAGTTAAAGAATTACTCAGACATAAAATTCAATTTAAGATGTATTAGTGGTAGTTAATATTATATTATTATGATGACAGACTGAATACCCTATCTGTTTGAGGTTTAAATTTTACACAGATGATAGTATGATTAATCTCCGTAACACTGGGACTAGGTTAGATTCAAGGTGAGCTAAAGATTCAGTCAAATTGTGGACCTTTTAAGTATACAAGGCAATCAAAATAATACATGGAATAATACACCTAATAATACACATATTGAAAGGCTCTTGAAGTCAGATAGTGCTTAGATCTTTAGCTGTCTGGGAGACTGTTTTGCTGCTGTAGTTTGCGCTGCATAGGTTGCACTGGACAGCTGGTATGGGAGCAGAAATGTGTCTGGTGTGAGATGTTAGATAATGAATGAGTAGGAAAACTAATCGTGTGGAACAACAACTAGTATGAAAGGAATATGACATATAATGCTTGAGTTGGCACAAATATTACAATATTTTATATCAATGTATCATCACACCTTTCAACATTTTTACACCTCACCCTCCATTTCTGCTGCTGCTGTCATTTTCACTTCACAGGAGCTTCAGGACAAGATGGATGAGTTGAAGCCATTGATCCCAGTGCTGGAGCAGTACAAAATGGATGCTGCACTTATATCCCAGTTCAAGGAGGAAATCAGGAACCTATCAGCAGTGCTGACAGGTATCCAGGAGGAACTTGGGGCCTATGACTATGATGAGCTCTATCAGCGAGTCCTTCGATTGGACAGCAGGCTTCGTAGCTGCATGGGGAAACTAAGTAAGTACTCAACATCACAGACAACAAGATGCTAGAATAAGTTGACATAACTGATTGCTCTGAAATGTCCATGGATTAGTCACTGATAGAGTGTTGGTGTAACACAACTGGTCAGTGAAATGCCACGAGACAGCATGATGAGAAGTCACCATTTTATACTTGCTGTGTTGTCTGACAAGAAACAGAAAACAAGAATGTCAACGAGAATAGCGTTATTGGGAATTCGGGTGTATTAAACTAAAATATAAGTGAACAGAGAGGGCTGGGTTCAGCTGACACTGGGTAGGATGCAAATACAACACAATGAAGGATGTTGTTTACAGTAATTAATTTTCGACTGTGTCCTCATTTTTTTTTACAAGTTACCAAGGAATCATTTGCATGCCATAAATTGTCCCAGCCTTATTGTTGTCATAGCAACACTTTTTTTTTGTCTTAGAGTACAGTGATATTCTGCTTCTACAGTGGAAAATATGTATAAGGGAGTTGTAACTATGATGTATTATCTTGTAGTTTGACAACCTTTCCCGTGTTTTGAAGAATAGACAAAAAACATCAAGTAGTCCAAGTCAAATTAAGGCACCATCATGTATCATCTTTCAAAGCCTCTTTCAAATCTTTCAAGCTTTCAAACACTTTTATTTGTTAATTCGCTGTTACAAACTGCACCAAAATGTGTTTCCTTTCAAAAATTAGTTCAATGCCAGTATGTTTTCACCTTCATCTTCTGTGAAGAAAATGAAAATTGGATTCTCATTTGATTGCCAATTAAAAAAAAAAAGCTTGTCACTGTAAAATAGTGTGTCATATTACCTCATACAGCATCTGTTAGAGTTTTTATATTTTGGCCCATTGTTTTACACAGCTTAATGTCAATTGCTAGAATCAAATCTGTTAAATTTAACAAAATCACTTAACTATAACTAAATATTTTTGATGTAGGCCTTTATATCCATAGAACTTTTCAAATTTTTAAGTCTTTAGCTGCACTCAAGAAATTAATATGTACAAGACACTAGAAAGCTGAGTTGCTTTTGTTTACAAAGAGTAGTTGAATCCTTGTGCTTCAAGTTAGATAGAGAAGCTTGCTGCCAGCGCTATGTTAGTATGCACAGAGGGCATACTCTCCGGTGCCACAGGCATGAAATTGGCTTGAGAAATCTAGTTAGAGACAAAAACCACCACACCACATCTTATTGTCGCATTTCTTTATTAACAGCGTGTGGGAAATTAATGAAAATCACTGGACCTGTTACAATAAAGACATCTGGAACCCGGTTTGGGGCATGGATGACTGATCCTCTAGCATCAACCAGAAACAACAGGGTGAGTTACGATAGTAGGAAAGAGCTTTCCAAGAGCATTATGTACAGTATTTGTGATCTTTTCAGGGATGGCAGATTATTGTAACAGCTGGAAAGAGGTCTGACTTATAGATTTTTTTTTTTTTTCTGCTTTTTAAAGTGGTGTAGTAGTGTAGTGGAGTAGTAGGTTTGTAGAGTTTTTATGGAGCCATTTTTATATTTGATGATTTTAAAGATTGGTTTTGAAAATATATGTTTTGTTGGTTGATATGTTTATCACGATGTACTAGATATGAATATATATTATAATTCTCACTATCCATTCCCATCATCCTCTCTGATGTAGGTTTGGTATATGGACAGTTACACCAACAGCAAGATTGTGCGTGAGTTCAAGACAATGGAGGACTTTGTAGCTGGAGTGGTTTCTCGAACCTACAATCTTCCATTTAAATGGGAGGGAACCAATCACATTGTCTACAATGGATCCCTTTACTACAACAAGTACCAGAGCAACATCATTGTGAAGTACAGCTTTGAAACAGGCAACGTACTGGCCCAGCGGGCTTTGGAGTTCGCTGGCTTCCACAATATGTACCCATATACATGGGGAGGATACTCCGACATCGATGTCATGGCTGACGAACTGGGAATGTGGGTGGTGTACGCCACCAATCAAAACGCTGGAAATGTTGTCATCTCACAGATTGATCCTGACACTTTACAGGTGCTGAAGACTTGGAACACCGAATACTCCAAAAGGAATGCAGGTGAATCATTCATGATCTGTGGGACACTCTACATCACTAACTCTCACCTGTCAGGAGCAAAGGTCTATTACGCTTACTCCACCAAGACTTCATCATACGAGTACATAGACATTCCTTTCCATAACCAGTATTTTCATATCTCCATGCTTGACTACAATGCCAGAGAGAGAGCTCTGTACGCCTGGAATAACGGACACCAGGTTATTTTTAATGTTACTCTCTTTCATGTCATAAAAACTGATGACGACTGATGACTTAGACATTATGTTACTTTCCAACCACAACTAAAGCACCATCATTTGTGATACAGGGACCTCCTAATTAACCATGTTTTCCTTTGTCAGAAGTGGACTATGGTATCTTTGCTTGCCATTAACTTTTCTAATTTGTGGCTCTGGACTCTTGGCTGAATTGAGCATGGACACCAATGACTTGATACCGTACTGGAAAACATGTAACATTTTTTACACTTTTCCATTGCTGCTGATCAGACTGGTAGGCCATGCTATGTGTTGGAACTGCCAGCCAAAGTCTCTTGATAGCTTTTGCATGAAACATCCACATTTGGTCTCTAGTGATTTCCTATAATATAGCTGTGTTTTTGTTGCAAATCTGTTTTGCTTACAGTGTTTGCATTTTGTGTGTATAAAAGTCTATCTAAATGTATTTAAACCTTAAAGACAACTGCATATTTGCTACCATGTAAAGTTAGCTGAATATAAAATATCACAGTCAGTCTTTTAAAGATCTGCCTGTAAAATATTGCTGTTATGTATGTGTCTGTGGAAGAAGATCATTTGTATTTTTTATATAAAAAAGATAGAATATCTGTGCATTTTCATGGAAATAAAAATATTATACATTTCATTAAAATGGCTTTGGCTGGTAAAAATGGACATCTGCTATGGTCTGATGGAGAAACAAACAACACTCAGCACTAGTCTATGGTTTCAGCCAATTGCAATCACCAAACTAGTATTCCCCCACTGAAACCTTAATCTGTCTTTTTTATGTTAGATTTTTGTTAACAATACATTGTGTAAGAAAGCAGCCTGTAGCATTCAATCTAGAAACTCCAACCGATGTTATTCTTAGAATTCTGAATTAAGGGACCAATTTACATTCATTCCTTTCACTTTAAGTGTATTCAATTTTTAAGAGCTCTTTGGGAAATAAATGTTGTTAGATTACAACTTATGACATTTTAGGCAGGATAAAGTGAGCACATCTCCTTTCTATAACAGAGTAGTAGAGCAGTAACAAACTGTAAAAGGTTAGTGCTGGTGTTGATGTTAAAGAGCACAGGGAGAAGTTGTGTTGTTTGTGGCTGCACTAACAATCACAAAAAACTAGAGTTGTTAAGAACTGGCATATCATACATAAACTGAGTATGAAAAAAATTGTTTGTCTGAGCAGTGAGTGAGTGACTGAGTGTTCCCACATTATTTCAGAAAACAACTGACATAGACTGGCTCACTCAAACAAAAAAATGTAAGTCTGAGTCTATAATTCTTACAAGGTATCATGGGGCCAACAATAACGTGAACATACATAATAAAAAGCCTGACGATGATGATGATGGTACTGACAGTATCTCTCAGAAAGCTGCTCTCAACATAAGGCTCTTGGATAGTTTGAGTGTCATCCTTTGGCTTTTCAATCAGTATGAAGGGGCAATTAACTGCTGGAATGATTCACAGCATTCACTGCAATTTCCTTCTCACCATTCTGTCTCTACCTTCACACACAAGGTGACATTTGCTTTATGGTGGATTTTCCAACGTGTCACTGTGCGGTCTCTCTTTTTTTATGAGTAAACACTGTTACGTTTTCATGCGCACATAATGAAAACACGCCCGAGGCAAAGAACATTTGCATGTGCTCTCATAAACAAATACAAATGCACACTTGGACTGTAATCTGTTCAATTCATCACCCTCCATCACAAGCCACAGGGAACTGGCCCTCTGACACAACCTGCAATGGCCTTTAATTCAAATGAACCAGAAAGTTTGATTTTCATTTCAAAAAGCAGCAAGTTAATTAGAGAAGAGAGCTAAAATTATGTCTAGATGCTTGAGACAATTTATCTAAACCTGCAATAAAAATAAAGCATGGTGATTAGATTGTGAGTCTTGAGAAGGATTTTATCCTCTGTCACTGAAATGTGAAGCACTAAAGCTTGACGAAATGTCTGTGGGTGGAAAGTTCAGGTATATAAGTGACTTGCTATATAAATCTCCTGACTATATGGTTGGGTTTCAACAGCTTTCACTGCTGTCTTCCCTTATTTACTGATTCCCCATCTAGGCACCAAGCATAAATGCAAATGCATCCCCACTGTAACAGCACCCCAACAACAGTAATAATAATTAAAAGAAAAAAAAGAGAAAAAAACTTCCCATTGGATAGTCTTAATTAAATAAAAAAATAGCTCATGCAGAGAACTCAATTATGATTGATCTTCCCACTCCGCCTCTGCATACACATGCACATAGCTGAGTGGATGGCTGGCTGCTTATTCATACTGTAGGAGCATCAGATCAAAGTCTGCACATTTGACCACACACATCTTTATCTGTGTTCAGCGGCTGTCACTGCATACACAGTGCAGGCAATGGTCTAGTGGATGCTGTATCTGACTATACCATATCTGGCCTGCCTCAGTCTGCATCAACCTGCATTTTTTGGTTGCCACTTATTTGGATTCAGTTTGGGTCATAGTCTGAGAAATACACAAAGAGGCCAAGTGAGAACTGAACAAACACAGTAACCATAATGTTCGAGGTTGTCTATTACTATATATCGTTCTATCAAATCTAAATAATAGCATTTTGGATTTTGGGAAAATAGAATAAAAAGAAAGCAAGGTTTGTGTTTTAGGCAGCGGAGGATAAAAACATTTGGTGATTTATTGAGTCTTCTTCATTTGAATATAAAAACATGTTTTTTGGCCACTGAAATGACTTAATTTCATTTTTCTTCAGCACACTATATCAATATACTGCCTGACAAGCAGCAAGGCCACAATAATAATGGTCTGTTCTCATGACATGTTTAAATGGTGTGCAACTCAAGACCTTTCTCTGTAGAGGCGCTGCTATCATTTAAGGTCAGGTAGTGAATCTGAGAGCTACATTAAAATGTTCAACAGTGTTCAGTGGTGCCTTTGTGTGGGTTCACCTCAGCTACCCCTTTTACAAATAGCCAGGCATGATGCTGAATGTGACTCTGTGATGTGATCTCCATTAGAAATTTCTACTAAATTAGAGTGGGTGGATAAAGTTCAGACTTCTCATCACAAAAATACCTGGTCACTCACAACACAGATAAAAATGATATGTACAGTAAATAATTATTATATGCCCTTTAGTAATTAGTAATTTCATTCAATCTGCTGTTTTCTCACTTTTCACAACCAGGAGGAGTTTTTCATTTTCACTCCCCACAAAGGCCAGGAACTGATAGTGTATTAATGTTCATCTCATGTGTTCTCTGTTGGTCTCTCACAGTCATGTCAAGGATTTACAGAATCCAAATGGAACATATTTTGTAATGTAACAATAGGATAAAAGATAGAGGAATCAATGGAGATTTTTCTGTGGCTTCTTCTCATTGATACAGAAGTGGCCACAGCCCTGCAGCACATAGTTCCATTTCAACTAAATTAATTGAAGTTCCATGAAAAGTCATTTATGTTCACATGCTGTAACTGGGTTGTTTCTGTCAATAATCCTTCTGAGCTCGTAATTAATTTCAAATTCATCTCCTTCTAGATTAAGTCTACAAACCATGATGTCATGAAAGGTTTCCCTTGAATCTTTTACTTTTTTTTTTTACTTTGAATGGCTACCGCCCAAGAAGATTCAGTTTTCGGTTTGTTTTCTGTGTCATCTGCCCAGATTTGATTGCTCAGGGCCATGTGATGTATGCCAATACCCTCAGAAGCCAGGAAGTTAAAGTCAGTGTGTGCTACAGCTTTGTGAAACTGTCACTTCCTTGAAGTCAAGAAAAGGGGGCAGGAAAAACCCGTCAGAACTAGTTCTTCACATAAGGAATCACAGCTGCCATCTTGGCTGACACACTGACAGAGACATTGAAGTTTCTTTGATAAATTCTAATTGTGTTGTGAAATCTCATCCCTCATCTCCCCAAAGCACTAACGCAATATATGTTTTATGAGAGACATCCACAACCACTTCAGTAACGTGAGAGTTTTGGTGTCTTGGTACAGATGCAATCAAATACTAATTTTTGCCTTGTGGATTGTTCTCCCTCTCTGTCTCCCTTTCCCTTGACCTCCTGCTCTCTATCTGTCTTTCTATTGTGTGACTTTTATTGCTTTGAAAAAAGGCTGGAAAATTACCCGTTTTTGAAGTAATAGCTTCACAGTTCTATAATAATTATCATGTCTCGTGAGTAAAAGTTGTGTGATGACATACCTTGTGATGAATCACAAATAAAATCTATTGTTAAGAGAGAGGCTGAATGAAAACTGACAAGAAATTATCATATTATATTATATCACTCCACTTATGAAGAGTTAAGTTTATTGGAAGCTAAAATGCAATTAACCTCAATGACATGCCTGCCCAGTGTAAACATATGTCACATTAAGGACACATGTAAATATTACCACAAAAGTATGAAATATTTGTATTTTTTCTGCTAACAATCACTGGAAGATTTTATTTGCTGTTACGTAATTAGCTACTTATTTCACTAATTTTTCCAGTCTGTAAATTTTGCAATTTTGCAAAGTTGCAAATATATTGATCCTTAACAGATTAAAACATTCGCAGACAATATGTTTGTTTTCAACCAAAATATCTGATCATTTTCTAGTGATGAAAGCATTATTAGATATACTTTTTTTTTACTTTTTGGTTTCATAAAGCCAAAGATCCACATCTGGATGCCATCCTTTGTAATTTCTGGGTTTTCTTTCATCCTGAATCCTACATGTCTCTCAGGCCTTGTAAACATCCTTGCTGAAAAGCATTCTCTAAAATCCCTTAATGATTTAATGTAGTTGTGTCAAGTCCATCAGCAGCGATGCATTATATCTCAAAGGGCATAAAAGTTCATGCTTTTTGTTTTCATAGAAGAAGCAGCCTTTGAAAATATATTTACATGAAAACAAATGAAGAAAGCAACATGTACTTGCTGTAATGTTTGGTTCTATTAGGGCTTTTTGTACACAGCACAAGAATAAAGCAACAAAGTGAGACGTGATTTTACTTCGCTGTCTCTGCTCTGAGGACAGAGAGGGAATCTCAGTGTGATTCAGCCTTACCTAACCAAAACAAAAGTAATTGAAATCTGATATCAACACCTTGGTTCCATTTTCATTTCATCTTCCCTGCCACATCTCATGTATCTTAAAGGTTGAATTGAAACTCTGTTTGCCCTCATGAGGCAGAGAAAGAGTTTGTCAAGATTTGTAGAAATCACCCACTGTGGAGGAGTCTGATCACTGTCATGGGCAGGTTTTTTTCTTAATAAAGCTGTTTATAATTACCTCTGATGCTTTTACCAACACACCTCTGTTTGTTTGTTCATTTGTGAGGATTAAACACACATTATTGATCTGATTTGATATGTAGTAAACAGATTGCTGAATTGTTGCCAGCTAGAAGTCATGAAAGGAGACAGAAAAACAAATATAAAGAAAAAAGCTGTCTATTTACAGTATGTGATCTGCATGTTAGACGATAACATGGATGCTGATTACAGGTAGCTTGCCACCCTCTTGTATAAATGCAGGAATAAAATTGACCACTCTGGGCAACATTACGGTGTCATGACTGTCATTATGCAGATGTCCAGTGAGTGCTGGTGGTTGTCTTCTTCCATTATAGCTCCTTACAGCTTTATCTATTCAAATTGACAAGGAAGGAGTTCACCCAATCAGAGAGCCTGTCCCTCAGCCAGCATCTAACAGCATTCAGAGCAGCCTAGCATGGGGAACATGCGTTTACCTGGTTTGTTATTCCTTGTCTCACATTTATAAATATAACATATTCCAAGGTACAGTCATTTCACATGACATAGCAAAGCATCACAATAACTGAAGACAAAAATGAGAAACATGTTAGCTCTGCTCAATTACCATAAACTTAGGCATTAAACTTCAACATATGTGTTCCTTTCAAGACCCAGATCAAAATTCACATCTGTTTTAAATCTCAAATCAACTAAAGTAATAAGAATCTAGTCATCTATTAAAAACATGCGGACCATATAAAAACATTGCACAAATTCCTACGACTTTTTTCTATTTCAAATCCTTTCATTTCGGGGTGATGAATAAGTGGCAAAATTAGTAAAGATCACATTCAGACATCTTTTAAGAAAATAGTGTGCAAATATTTTGTGTCTGCTATGTCCAGATCTTGTTAATATCATTTCAGTGTCTCAGGTTAAAGTTTCTACATCACATTTATATAAAACTGCATACTGGAGCTGGATTAACACATTAATCCAAATGAGATGGGATGTCACACATATTGAACTAAGAGTTAAGAGGAAAGAACTTTCCCCCTGTGACAACTGCTTTCAAAGCTTGTGAAACTCTGCACAGACCTTGTTCTGCACAGTGACAGTAACAATATGCCAAACACATTTTGAGTTGAGAGGGATTTTAAAAATACATATATTAATCTCAAATAACACCACAAAGCAATGCTGCAACAAGGAGTCTCATCCATCACAAATGAGACCACACAGAGTAGATTTGTTTTATTTGCCAAATGAAACTCAAATACAGATAACTCTTCAACAAAAAGGGCAACAAATCAAAACTTATGGGGGAAATTGCCTTCTAAATGGCAACATACAGTGACAAGTCATCTCTCATCCTTACACATGGCGGTTCCATCAAACTAAAAATAATGAATCTTTTGGGGATGTTGTTATCATTCATGGGGCTCGATTTGTCTTTATTCTGGGAAAATAACTGTACACTCCTTTTATTCCTGTAGCCAGCTCCAGATATTTCACCTCTGTTGCATCACTTGTTTGATCTCCATTCTCTGGGTTTTTCCCTCCAGAATACAGATTGACAAATATCAATCCGACGGTCCAAACTAGTAACACAAATTCATAATTCTTCTATTGTCCCCAGCGTTCCCTGTGTAATCGGCAAAGCATGTTACCAGTGTGCAGACCTAGTGGCTGTCATGGCTTAACCTTGTTGACCTGATCAGGTGATGAATGACTCTCACATGACTGCAAGATGCACGACAGATGATGGGACATACACCATACACTCACTCTCATTCACTGATTACCTGCTTCAACTGCTGTTCCCTCCTGTTTAAGTACAATATTGTTAGTTTGACAATATGAATCAGTGTGATCGGTCCAGTCTGAGAGTGAACTGTTTTCTTCTATGGCTATGTCTAAAAAACAGAAGAAGGTTTGCTGTGTCATTTAAAGCCCAGCGTAAAGAGATCTGAAAGAAGACAGAGCTTAATGGGATGTATCCAGGGATTCAACGGTCTTAGAATTATTTCTCAACAATTCTATGCCATAAAAAATGAGAGCTGTCATTGCCAACACTGATTTATTCCCACAGGTGTGAATTAGTTTCAGAGCCAGTGCTTTTTGGTGGCAAACTGCCAAAGGTTAACTACAGCACATCAATATGCTTCGAATAGAGACATCCTCTTCAGATCACACTTACTTTGCTGTCTCAGCTATGGCTCCACTTTTGTTACATTCATTTCTTCCAGATTTATGGAAAGATAAGCCTCCAGTCAATGTCACAGTCACTTATTGTAGCTTAACTTTTGTCTGTCACAGGGTTGAAACTTCATCTGTAGAGCCACATCCATATAGAAATATACAGGTGAAGCACTGTGAGATTTCAGTCTTTTCTATTATTCATTAATGTGGATTTTCCTATGGGGGTGAGTGTGTGTGTGTGTGTGTGTGTGTGTGTGTGTGTGTGTGTGTGTGTGTGTGTGTGTGTGTGTGTGTGTGAGTGTGTGTGTGTGTGTGGTGTATGTGTGTGTGTGTGTGTGGTCTAGGTATTCCTAACATTGTCGGGACTTAAATCAGTCACATCACTCACATAATGGGGATCCGTTGCCCTTATGGGGACAAAAAGCTGGTCTCTAAAATGTAAAAAACAAACATTAACGTGAAGACATGATTTAAGGTTTGGTTAAGGTTAGGGTCAGGTTTAGATGAAGGTTAGACATTAAGTAGCAACAACTGAGATCTCTAGGGTTTTCAGGAAAGTCTCCTGGAAATGAATGAAAGTCAATGAAATGTACCCTGAAGTTATGGAAACCAGACCGTGTGTGTGTGTGTGTGTGTGTGTGAGAGAGAGAGAGAGAGAGAGAGAGAGAGAGAGAGAGAGAGAGAGTTGTGTTGTGTTGTGTGAGCACAGGGGTTTTACAGATTGCTCATAGTTTAGTCATTAGCACAGTCACAGATTAATTTCTTGTCGAAAGTCAAGCTCTGGGGCCCCGACTTTAACCCACAGATCAAATCAGCATGTTATGAGTTCAGTGTCAGGGGCCTTTTCACATGGCTTTGAAAATTAAATTAGATCTTGTAATTGTAAAAGTAAAAGGATTTACTGAAATAAATGAATGCAAACTAGAAATAGCTGTGGTCTGATTCAGTTCACTTCAATTCAATTAGATTTCTGTTGCACCAAAACACAACATATATTAAACGGTACATTTGTTTATTGATGACCCATCATGACATCTTGCAGGACCTGTCTCTGCTGTAGGACTTCTCACTTTTTACCTTCACTATTTTGGTTCCCATGGTGCAGTGCGGCATAGGTATAGATGGAATCCAAGTGCTTAAATTAGAAAGTGACTGCTCAAAAGCTTTAACGTTGGCCTGTCCTCATCCTTGCAGACAAGATGCTCTGCAGCCGTCAGGAAATGCTGCAGTGTGATTGACACCCAAATCATGTGCAAATGAAATGAAACCCAGAGAAGTCTCAGCGGACCAGATTCAGGTTATTGGACCATCTTCAAGGGTGCATAAAAACAACAGGGAATTGGGGCTAAACTTGATACCAGAAATGGGAAAAGTAACAGCACAGTTACTCAGGCTGAGATTAAAAATAGCCCAGTATTCATTATAGTGATTAAATTAAATTAAATTAAAATTTCTGTATGTACCATAGAGAAGGCAATTCTCTCAAACTCTGATTTTCAGGACTTCCAAAAAATGATCGATATTGAATTTCACAAAACAAGAACAAGAGGTATATATGCATTTCTAAACATTCAGTAAAGACAGAGAATAAATAGCCCTGTCACTTGTGAGTTGCCTTATACTTTATACTGTAAAGCTCAATAAAATTGTGTGAAAGCATCAGCTTTATCTAGTCCCTTCATTGTCTGAAAGCTTCTCTATAGGTTGCTCTCTAATATCAGGTCGATCCTACATTGGACTGCAAATTTGTTGAAATTGAATGAGAATGTTTGATCATCTATATACATTCTTATGGCCATGTGACAGACTGCCAACCTGATCTGTGTGTACCCTGCCCTCGCCCACAGTCAGCAGGGACTGATGCCAGCAACCCTACAACCTTGTGACATACACTGAACTAAAATATAAACGCAACACTTTTGTTTTTGCTTCCATTTTGTTCATGAGCTGAACTTAAATGTTTTCTATGTACTCAAAAGGCCTATTTCTCTCAAATATTGTTCACAAGTCTGTATAAATCTGTGTTAGTGAAAACTTCTCCTTTGCCAAGATAATCCATCCACCTTACAGATGTGGCATATCCAGATGCTGATTAGACAGCATGATTACTGCACAGGTGTGCCATAGGCTGGCCACAATAAAAGGCCACTTTAAAATGTGCAGCTTTCCTGTATTGGGGGGTCCATTGAGGTCAGTAAAGCAGTCAGTATCAGGGGTGACCACCATTTGCCATCTTTGAGTTCAGCTCATGAAAAATGGGAGCAAAAAAGTGTTTAGTGTAGATAATGGATGAATGGATGACACCATGATTAATTTGACATTATTGAGACATTATTGACCTCGTTATACTTTCTGTTACCCCTTTAGTCCCTACAATTTGAAATAATAAGAACAACATATTACCATGTGTCTCATCTCAGTTACTGGTGGTAACAGACAAAATGAAACTAAATTGTGTTCAAGGCCTCATGAACTTGATGGGAAAAAAAGGATAAACAAAGTAGAAAGGGAAAGTGAACTGCATGCTGAGTTACTGAAAGAACGAAAAAATATAAAATGTCTGGAATGTAGTTCATCAGAAAAGACCCTCGACTATTTCAAAAAGTTGAGAAACATGAATTCTCCTGCAGTGTAACAGTAACAAGCTTCTGTACCCTTGACAGATTGGTGAGATGGCAAAAGCCGTCTAGAAACTGGGACAATGAGTATCTGGAGTTGCAAGTGTGAAATTATGAAGTCAGACAGAATATTCACTGAGGTGTTGGAAATTGTTTTTTTCTTATTATTATTACTGTCATTATCATTATATTTTTACGCCGAAGAGAATGGAGAGCTAAAATATGCAGGATTAAGAAATTAGGCTTACATGCAGATATGAAAATGTTGTTCGGAGTTGGTGCAGTTACATTTTAAGTTATAGTGACTAATTTCTAATTTTCTTATCTAATTATGAACTGTGTTGATGTTTTTAGTAGTTAAACCAATAAAGTGTGACATACACAGACCTGCCATTAATTAACCACTGCCTACTGAATAAAATGATTAGCTCATTAAAAAAGAAAGTCTTTGTGACAATATAGTTATATACAATTTGCAGTTGTGCCAGAACTTAGTTTAGTATAAAGCCACATTAGTTTTTTATCAATTCAGCTATAGTCTACACAGTGTAATTGTCCACACTAATGTAATTTAGCCATCTGATTACAGCAGAGCAGAGGAGCAGTGGATAAGTTCGGCAACCTTGTGGCTGGTCTTTACCACACTTATAATAACAGAGGCGAGAGTAATTCCATTGATAATGAAATCTGACTTAACATATTCACCAACCTACTTGACATTCTGCACACACTCTGCTCAGTGTGTCACTTTTTGGAGTAAATTAATCATTCCAGCTGTTATTTACATCCAGTGTGTCCACAGTTGGATCAGACAAATTATTGTAATAAATCTCAGTAATACTAGAGACTCTCCAGTTTGGATATGTGATTGACCAGTGTGAACTTAACGTCATCACAAGTTTAGGTCTTGAGACATCTTTCTCCTGCTCCTTTTGTTTGCGGTTATAAAAGCCAACTGTACTGATACAAGACTTTTAAAGTGTTTAATGAACCTGCTCTTTCCACAAAATATCCCAGATGATTAAACACACATCTAAACAAGCTTGCTGAAACACTATAAATGCAAATTTGGGTGGCTGAAATGCAAATACTGTTCCATTTGCGGGGAAAAAGTCACATCCCAATTCAGTTCTTTCTTCTTGGCCTCTCATTGTTTCTCTTCTAATTGCAAGCAACCAGAGGCAGAGGGGGTGAACATAATATCTCTCACACCTACACCCTTGTCATATGTGTTTCATCACACTTGTTGTTTGCATGTGATCACAGACTGTGCTTTTATTTCTTTTGCAGTTGCTGCAGATAGTTTATCAGACCTTATGCTTGTAGTTCAGGATCTCCAGCTCATATTTTCTGAACAGAGCTTGTTATTTTAAATGTATTTGATAAATATTCAGCAGCAGATTTACATACATTCAATTTAGGCCTGCAATCTGTGTGTAATTAGCAGCAGCCAATTTTGCAGTCTGTTTCTGGGACTGCCCTCAAGCCCACATACTGAGAGTGAGGGAGACCTCAAACGCTACAGATTAGTGCTGGGATTTGCCCAAGTTCAAGAATGTCAGAAAAGTAATGATAATGGTGATGCTGCATAAAAATACTTATTAATGAAGTAATGATATTCCAAAAAACTTTCACAAAAGCCACCTGAGAAAACCTATTTCTGTATGGAGTTCATTAAAAATGCAACAGGAGTCAATAAGCATCTCACTATAATATCATAAATAATAGATATTACACAACAAAGAGTGAGCCATGCCAGTGGCTCCGTCACACTACTACTGCTACTGCTTCAAAAGATTTAGAACACCTCCATATGTCTGGCAGTTACTGACACTTACAAAGTGTAATTTTTCACTCTTTCTTTAATTAAATCAGAGGGAAAATAAATAATGTTGATATTTTTTTAATGTAATCTTGAAATGTTAAATTTAAATTTTCTTCCTGCATCCAAAAACAAAAACACATTTGCAAAGGAAATCAAACATTTTTCAGAAAGTTACTCCAAATGTGCTGCAAACATAGTTTGCTTTACTTTCACCTTCTGTCAACTTCAGTCTGAAAACCACTACTACATTATATAGGCAAGTACATATGTAATTGTACAACTATATTATATAGGCAAATAGTACCTGTGGGAGCTGTTACTATTAACTCTTAAAGCTTCAATTAGTTCAATTGCTGTAAGGCTATAAGTACTAAGCACATTAATTGGTTTCAGTGATTAAATGGAGATGCACCACACACACACACACACACACACACACACACACACACACACACACATAAACAGTACTACGTAAACCCCCAGATTTATTGCCCCAGCAGTGCTTCAGTGACCAACAACCACAAGGAATAAGCTGATAGGCTGAAGTCATTGTTCCACACCCAGATCATCAATAGACATGTCTAGGCTGCCAGAAACTGTTGGCAGATCCAGGTGTGACAGGGGTCTCGGGATCAACTGACTTCACTTTGGCTCACTCAGAAGAGATGCTGCAGTGACAAGCATATTGGCAAGGCATTATGAGTTGAGGTCATCCAAAACATGCTTTAGGTTCTCTCATGACCCTCTTTACTGTACACAGAGGGGGGAATTCTGCCCTAGTTTGCCTCATCTGGACTCTTTGGATATCACCCTATGGCCATTGGATTTTCCCATTTTGACCAAGGTGAGATCAGCAGCTGATCCCGAGACCCCTGTCACATCTGGATCTGCCAACAGCTTATGGCAGGCTACACATGTCTATTGGTGATCTGAGTGTGGAACAGTGACTCGGCCAACAGCTTAACCCTTGTGGTTGTTCACTGAAGCACTGCTGGGGCAGTGCTTCTGCCCCAGCAGTGCTAATGATTCTGAATCCAGAATCATTAGTACATTTTATGTGTTCCGAAATACTTTGTACAAATTTCCTGTGCTTTCTTATTATATCTGCATAAAGAAAGTGAGAGATAAATATATATGGTAATTACAGCACTGCTGAGCACAGCAGTGCTCTAAAGTGCTTTTTTTTTAACTTGTTTACCATTATATGTTAGTATATTAGCATGCTAGAATTTTGTATATAACATTAAACACAACTTTTAACTGTGGCTAATGGGAATATATATTGTTTTTACCTTATAGTAATTACCGAAACAATTCCAATTTATAATCTGGACATGAATGACTGAAGCAAAATTTGTGTCACTTAGTCTCACAGTTATCAGATATTTTAGTCTTAATTACAAATAGCAACCTCCTGGAGGCAAAAAAAAAAGTAGTCAACATAATAACACTCCATTGCCTGGGAACCATGAACACTGTTAAAAGAAAAAGTGAGGAGCTCAGTCAATAAAACTCTTGGTCATTTTACAATCAATTCAAAACATCTCATGATGTTATGTCTCAAAATAACCTGTGATGTCAAGGAAGACCATGAACGTCTTTACAAAATTACCCCAAATTATTGTTGAAGTAAGTGGGAGGCCATCTGTCAAGTGTCTTTCATGAATTTCCAAAGTTAAAGAAAAAATTCAGAGAACATTACAGCTGTGAACAGCAGGAGCACATCTTTGTTTCCTATAAATTAAAACATTTTTGGGGCAAGTGTCAATACTTTGTTAATTGACTTGTAGATAAGAACATTTTTACTCTCAGCAGCAGATGCTTTGCTTGATATCTTAATTAATTACACTCCTAAGTATCTGCCAGGAATGTTTGAACACTGCTGGTGTGCATCTAGTACAGACCAGGCCAGAGCTCGAATCTGTTAGCTTGAATGTACAAGTGAAGCTTCTCTCAGTCAGAATAGGATATGGACAGACTTGCCTGGTGGCATCCTGCCATAATTCTTTAAAATATCTATATGCCCCAAAATCTTAAGAGGCTTTGACTTTGAATAAAAAACATGTCAATCACTGAAGAATCCTGTTGACACTGCCGTTCTCCACTAGCTCTATGAATTGTCATGAGCCAGTAAGAAAATATTCTTGTTATTTCTTCTGTCTTTCTTCTGTCAACATGTATCTACAGTTAAAAATTTCATATAAATATGTTGACCAAAGTATACATAAAGGTTATTTGTGTTGTTGTATGTCTCGCTATTCATGATACATATCACTGTGTAGTTCACTGGATTTACCGCAAGAGTGAATTGCAGTCTAGTGAATTGTGTTGATCTAGAACTCAGTTCGTACTGCCAACACTCAGCATCCATCAGAGCTCAGTGATTACAGACTGACGTCGTCCCTGTTATGAAGATTCTCTCTGAAATTCCAGAGGCACAGAATAACAAGGCACATTATTATCGATTAAGAAATGTTAATAAAAATAAAAATGAATAAATTAGAATAAATACTCAAGAATAAATAGGTATGTACAGAGTTTAAGTGGTTGATAAGACATGAAAAGTGCTGTCCAAGTGCAGTCATTTACCTGTTACAAACTATTAGTGTCATCTTTTGATGCCACTTACAAAAACTGATGATGCTGCCAGAGAAGGGAGTTAAAAGGAAATTTGCATCATCGGTGGTTGTCAGAGACAAACATGAATAGAATCTAAAAATCTAAAAAAGTATCTAAAAATAAATAAATAAATAATGAAAAATAATGAATTCCACAGAAAATACACTTCAGTATGATGAAGTCATTTGGAAGGAGCCATTATGTTTTTAATGGTTGTTGAACAGTAAAGCTAGGTGTCTTTTAGAGATATGATAATTGATTTAGGTATATGATGTGCTATATCACTTCACAAACACTGCCAGTACTAATCTTGATGACAAACATATTGCATTTCCTATTTCACAATAAACACTGTGATTTTGATTGAAAGTTTTTCATGTGAAGCAGCTCAGCAGTAATAACGGTTTGTATCAGCACTAACTGAAATAGGACGGTGAGGCTGATATCAGTGAGATTCCCACTGTAAATTCCCACTCTGTTTAAAGACAAAGACTGCTGCACTTACAATAAAAAATATATAGGGAGGTACTTGCAAACAAATAGTTTGGATGGCTGTTGCTAGAAAAAAAAAAAAAAAAGACAACTATAAATAGCACGATAAAGAGGGCTGGATTTATTGAAAAAAAAATGTGATCATGATATTGAAGTTTAAACTCCACATGGAAGTTGGAAGTTTTGAGCGAAAGAATCAAAGAGGACACTGTACAAACACTAATTAAGTTGTCTTATCATGGGTTTGTGTTTTGGTCATGTGACAATTCCCTGAGCTACATTCTGGGCCTCAAAGCACGAGCCTCCTTCAGTAATGTGTCCCTTTGGTGCTGCATTCGCTTTCCAGCCTGCAGTCTTCAGTCTGCTCCTCCCACATGCAGAGATAGAGAAACTGCTAAAATTCACTTGTTATTTGTGAAATTCTTTCCAAAACCACTAACACTCTGTATTCACTGACCTCTGGTGTAATAGCTTTGACCACAGTAAATGTTGTCACAACTAGGCTCACTGCATACCAGCTGAGCTGCTGAAAGGTCTGTTCTATACTCTGTAAATATGTCTGACTTATGCTGAGGACAAAGGAGAACGACAGTTGAATATTTGTATTTTTCACATGTTCTCTGAAATGAGACAAGGATGTTCAAAATAAAACAGGGGAAAGTTGTCACCTGTTCTATTTTGCATTCTACTGTAAATATACTATAGAGTATCACAGATTAGTTACATTTTCTTAACGTTGCACTTGAATTTCCAGCTAAAATGAATAAATGTAAGTTTCTAAACCATGCATTTGTATGCGTTTACCATTCGTTTGTACATCAGCGTACCATAACCTGCTCTAAGCAGTTTGATTCATTGCAGTATCACAAACAGAGTAAGACTGGAAATTCCTGTGGTATCGGAGAGGTCATTTGCATTCATGTGTGCTACAGCAACAAACCATCGTTTACCATAGAGCTCAAGCAAGGGAAACGCATCGAGGAAGCTCACGAGGCAGAAAACACAGAGGAATGCAGAGCAGCAAAGACCCAGCTCTACAAGGAAATAATAATAAGGTGGGGACATGTTGCACCATTCAAGGATTCAGGACATAGGCTCTATATGTCTGCTTGGCATTCCATCCTTTGAATTTACAGCTGTTTTAATACAGGTATATGTACACTAATTGTGGCTGATAGTTCTAATGTCCCAGTTGCACCATGCTCAGCAGTCTCACATGCATTGAGAGATTTAAAAGAATATTTCATCAAGCATAAAAACAATATCACACACTGTTATGCTTTGTTTTTGTCTCTTGCAGCACTCATCCAAACCCCAGACGATCAGGCAAGGACAGTGTGTAAGTCATTATCACACATCACACACGTCCTTCTGCTTCTTGTCACACTGCTGATGCTAGAACTGCTCTCTGTCAAGGAACTGAAAAAAAATACCATTCCTATAGAAGTAGACATATAATAAAAACTGTAAATAAAAAAAAAAAAAAAACAGACTCACAGGGTGTAGCCATTCACTTTTGGTAAGCCTGTCACCACAAGGCTGCAGTGCAGCTGTAGTGTACATTTCAAAACATTTCCTGGACTCAGGGGAATATTCTATATTAGCAGCAGATTTCATGACAGAATCAAACATGACCAATCCATATCTATAAGATTACTGCACACTATGCCAATCTGATTCTAATGTGATGGAGACTTCAGTTACCTCATGGGCGTCCCCCATGAGGCAACTGGGCACCCCCCATGCGACAACTTGCATGGGGAAAGGTTGCTTCAGGCCCCTTGTGTGGGAAAAGAGCGAAGGAAAGAACAGCTTTGATTGCTATGTGACTTTGGTTCTAGAAGACAGATTCCCAACCATGGGAGACAAACTTTTACTGCTATTTGGCAGAGACAGTTTTGGCAATATGGGAGATTCTGACATCTGTCTCCACGGCCCCACTGTGAGCATCATAGCACACCCTGACTGTTCTATGTTGAACGACAGAGTCAAGATCAAAAGGAGAACAGATGCTGCATAAAACTGGTTGGAATTACCCCACATTACATTGGATTTCAAGGACAGGCTGTGTGACGAATAAGACGAATAAGAATAAGACGAACGCTGATGACTGCTGGTAATGCTAAACATCCATCATCAGCATTGTGAGGACATGGTATTTTCTTAAACAGACAAAAGGAATGAAAGTTTGGTTGGTGGCCACTGCAACAGTGTTCTTAAGGGCTGTATGATTAACCTTCATATTGTCTTGATGTGATGATATTGGAAAGAAATGGAAAAAATGTAAGAAAGACTCAGTCAGCAATGCACAGGTGCTGCACCACACAGCAAATGCTTTGGTGTTCAACAGAAATAGCTGACCACCTTCCATCAGCTTGGAAAATCTGCTTTGAGATATCCAGTGGCTCAATCCGCAAATCAGTACCAATGGATCATGGACTTCTGGACTGGCTGTAGACATTATGTGAGGATAGCAACAGCGATCTACCACAGAGAAATGGGATCAGTCACATCATGATAGACTTTGGCTTATAAGGAAAAAATCCCCCCTCTGAGTCTCTCTCACTGGCCTATATCACCAGTCTAGAATCTTCAATGTGTTCCTGGACTTATTTTGTGATGAAGTGTTGTAATTTAGTTTCTAGCTTCAGCCTTCATCTTCTTCTATTCCAGCTCCTGATTTTCTATATTCTCTCAAATTACTTCTTGGGTCTCTGTGAGGGAAAGTGATGGTGAGTTTTTTTGTCTGTAGTGAGAAAAAGAGAAAGTGAAGATAGAAAAATGCATAGTGTTGCACCCATTTGTTCAACTCACACAAAAACTGTCAAAAACAATTTTGTATCTCACATGCTACTGATAACAGATCCGTAAAACTGCACAGTGTATTCAAAGAAATTAAACACTTCCATCCGCATGGAAAAAAAATGTTTGCTAAGTTGCTGCAATGCTGATATAAAATGTAAAAAAAAGCAGTGGTGGGAAATGCTATTTTTCTATTAAAGCACCCGTCCCTTTAGAAATATTTGCAGTGGCGTGCACTATAGATTACTGTCTGTGTAGGAAATGACTTTTCTTGAGGAACTACCTTTTGTACAATGGATTGTTGCAGAATGTAATGCAAAATGTGCCTTTGATTTTGAAGGCCTGTCACCAAAATCCAACCTTTACTGCTTATGTGTTAGGTAGCTGCTGCTGTGTTGCTGCAGAAATGGAGATAACGTTTCCATAGGAACAAAAGAGAATACAAGTCTGTCGCCAAGCTAATGGCTCTCGGGGGCTCTGGTCATACACAGTGGCGCTTTGAGCTAAATGCTAACATTCTCACAATCAACATGCACACAGTGACTATGTAATTTTCATAAATTAGGAGTCTAACTGTTGCTAATTAAACTAAATCCAAAGTAAAGCTGATGAGGATAAGAATGCCGTCAAGTACCAACTGACATTTAAACAAAAATCAAATGAATATATAGATATCTCTATTCGGAATCATGAACTGTACATAAAACATATATAACTTCAGAGAAATTGAGTAACAAGTCATAATATGTCACTTGGGGAAAGAGCAGCTTGCTCATATGCCCTCTTGTCCATGAGTAAGAACACTTTGGTTTGGTAACAAAAGACATGATAGATAATGACAGAGCATGTTTCTTCAGCCCCACAAGAATTAGGTGGTACTTCAAGAGATTATCAGAGTGAAGGGTATGTGTTAAATCCAGATGTTCGTGACCATAAGGAGTGTAACATCATGAGACTGTAGGAGAAAGAGGTCCAATTCTTAGGAGAAAAGGTGAAGATAACATGACCCTGATATTTTGTCCTGTTTTGGACTTCACATACAGAGTGAGTGGGGGGTGAACTTCCAAATGTCCTGAGGTGAATTTGTTTATATGATGTTAACATCGGAGTAATAAAAAGAGAGGAGGAACAGAGTTAGTGGTGGGATTCTGCAGGCCCATTGGTCAGTATCTTACCTCAAAATTTGTTGCTTGTCTTGAGTAATAATAAAATACTTATGACTGAGTGTCATTCCTTACCCCAAGAATTCTAGTCATTTATATATATGTAAACGTGAATCTGTGGTGAATTGCCATCCAGTACTGTTGATGTTGTTGTACTGTTGTTGTCTAAGCAACAGTGGTGGACTCACCTCATGATAAGGCTTGTGGCTGACAAATGCTTTTTACCATAAATGGTTGTGAATATTTGCATCCACCACAGCAGGTCATCTTGTCATACATCAGTAAACATTTTATATCACAGCTGGATACAGCTCTATGTTCTCCTCTCTCACTTTAATTTTAAGTTTCTTTGAAGCAACTCCATTAATGCCCATGCTCCTTGCACTCACATCACTCTATGATTGCTGGCCGCTTCTCTAAACTCACTATTATGGCTTTAATTGCACAAAACTGCCAGGTCCATGGTTTCCTACTGCTGACAATAACAGGGCCAGAAACAGGCATAAATCTTATTCTGAGAAGAGTTTTTCATTTCAAGCCTGTTTGTATGCACACATTCATGACAGTACTATAATAAGAGATCCTTGACAAAGTTCTATAGCTTCACAGTTCATTCTCTCGGCTTTTAAAAATCACATTTTGTCCATACTGCACAGAATTTCAAACCTTTTATATTTGCTGCTGTTGAACCAGTTTTTTTTCCGTGTAGTAAAAGTGTCCTCCAGCGTGTCACTATTCAGCACCAATTAACCATATTTATTTGCTTGCGTGCCTATTGTGTTCTGTGAGTTTCTGACTGATGTGGAAACACTAGTGGGTTTCTCAAATCTTTGAACACGTCAGTGCTGCTGTTGTATTATTTAATGTTGCTGCATTAAATGACTTCTGTGACCTCTTTGATAATGACAAGACTTGTTAAACTTCACTCCTCTTGCAAAAAGAAGATAAGTCACATAAAATCCCTGCTTTCCACACTGTCTTTTGGTTGACTTTTCTTTTCGCTTATTGTCCTTGTTATAGATTGTTCATATGTTTTGGTGTTGGTAAACATTCCACTTACATGGAGTGATCCATACAAGATCCATTTACTTGCTACATAATGCACTTAACTGTGTTAAGTGCATCTGCTGATGCTGAGCTGCACCATCACTTTTGAACTTGATGAGCTTTTGTGAGTTGTACTCTCATGCAGCCTGGCTTATCAGCTTTAGGCGAAGTAATCAAACTCATTTCTACAATAAATCATTTAAAGGCACATTTTTACAGACAGGTCTTGATAAACAACTTCTATACTCTCTTTTTTTCCCACTTGCTTTTTACCCTGTTATCCACTCCTCTGCTTCTAATCCCACACTATTTATTTAGCAGCCTTGTAGACAGACTCTCCAGTAGCCTGAAGGTTTAATCTTATGGCAATCAATGTCCGTCGACAAGACATGTGTCCTCAGCAAGTATCTCTGAGCTAGCAAATGACCCCACACATGATTTTTCATTGTACACTGCTGTAGGTAGGAGTGATGGCAAAAGTTTTGAGTGTAAACCAGTTCTTAGTTAGAAAACAGTCAGAGGCATTTTAAAATATGAAACAGCAATACAGGCATGATTTTAAATTATCTATTTCTCTTTAATAATCAACTACAGCGAATGTTTACCTTTGACAATCATCGAGATAAGGGAAAGAGTCTTGTTCACCGCCTTCTATCCACTCTACACTGAGCTAACTTTTCATTGTGTGCTCCATCCAGTAACTAGAACACCACCTCAGACTAAAATTCAAAAGATGTGCAGTGAAGGGGTCGTACCTGCTGGCAGAGCAAGCAAAGGTCTTAATTAACACAAATACAGGTTGAGTGCCTATAAACAAGTGAACCCACACACACAACACACACACACACACACAGGCCACTTCAGGTCATTTATCAAGGTGTCATGCATGTACACATCACATTATCTCTCTATCTTTGTATTTCTAAGCCTCTTCTCCCCATCTCCTCACTCTATCCATTAGTCTGTCTTTGTGAGCATGAGCATGGCATTTAAAAGAGCAAGGGGAGAAAATAACACAATCTGGCAAGCATTCAGACACACATTTACAAGAAAGACACCACAATAATGGCAACTGAGCATGAGGGGCAGGGACGGGTGCGGTCAGGAGCAGGGGACAGGGTTAAATCCAACAATTAGTTGAGTCAGCATGTGTGTTATCTGAAAGAACCACCCGCTTCCTCCAATGGGAATCTACCTCCCCCAGATCATTATGGAGTGAGATGAGGAAGTGAGACTCCTCTAAGATAATCTACATTCTGTGGATTGAAATGACTAAGAGATTCCTGGGCTACGGTGACATTTTTAAGGGTCAACCATAAAAGACAAGGAACATCTGAGATGGAGGAAAATCATTACTCTTCTAGTGTACTGCCTCTTATCATGCTCCAACAGCTTAGGCTTGGAAAAAGAAAGAAACATATGCAGAGGAGGGAGGAGGAGGGGGTGCCATGGGTTAGGGGATATTCTTATGTTTTTATGCATATCATGCGTCGAGGCTGCAACTGAAATTTCATCTCATCATTCTCCCCACTAACATAAAATTGCACTTTCAAACCAAAAACTTTGAGTGTGCAGACAAAATAGATTTGAATCATGTGATACTTCTGGCTGGAAGGAAATTAATCACACTAAGATACTGTCAGTTTTTTACGTAATAAATGTAATGCCTTAAAAAATACGTACATTGTTTTATTTAAATAATATGTTTAAATACGTATATCATTAACTAAGACCCATCAAGAGTCTCAGAAGTTGCTACATGTCAGGATCATGGTCTTCAAAGAGCTAGCCTCTTCTCCACAAGCTCATAAATCACCCATACCATATTCAGCCTATCCACACTCTACATGTACACTACCAAGTGAAGAGCATGACAAAAATAACAAAGAGATTTTTCCATCATTCTTTTCTAAGGCAGGCTTTGCTTTGCCTTTGGGCTACGGTTTGTCTTTGTCTCCTGCACTCCAACATCTGACAGTCCTTAGGGGTATAGGTCTGCGTGAAATACTAAGAGATTGATTGAACTTATAGCACGCTGCTACACTTACAATCTCCCTGACAGATGCTGACATACAACAGCTGTGTGAGAGCAGCAGGCTAGCTCGATCTAAGTAATAACATTAAAGACATTACAGTTATAACAACATGCCACAACATGGATTCAGTCTGCTTCATTCTCAATGAGTGGCAGTTCTAAGGCATCTCTCTCATTAGTAGCCCATCATAGTCCAGGGCTTTAAAAACACTAGGATAGATTTTTCATAGGTCCCATATTAGTCACTACTCTGCTTAGTTTGGAAAGTCGTGTGAAATAACATTTCAGTTTTCTTGGATGAATTATGCATCATGTGCATACAGTGCTGGATAAAAGTCACTTTGAGAATGTATGCAGATCAGTTAGATCCAGTATAGGTCACCTTCATAGGTCTCCTCCATCTATCTACATCTATATACTTAAGATAAATCTGACTTCAATGGGAGAACAATAGCTTTCATGTCACCTTTACTGTCAAGACTCTCTTTAGGGCTTAAGTAAGGTTGACAGGAGTTTAGTTTGATGAAACCTCAAAGCACAAAAAGTTTCATTCAGATAAGTACTAAGTAACAGTCTTCCACTCACCCTAGCTCTGCATCAGCCAACTCTGCCCACCTACACACACAGGTACACCGCATCAACAATCAAACCAATAAGACACACCTACTCACTCTATCATTGGCAGATTATTCTTTGCCACCATACAAGATTTTGCAGCATAATTCTAAGAATGATCTCCCATTACTGACCCTGCCATTTCTTGACCTGCCTTCTTGATTCCTGTCTACTACTCAGTGTGTGCTTCCCTTACTTCCTTCTTGTGAGTCTGTGGCCACCAGCAATGTCTCAGTCTGTGTCTGTGAGAAATATGTAGTGAAACCAGCAGTTACAGTGTTCAAAGAACACTAGATTGGCATTTTTAATGGCTGTTACATGTCTGCCATTATCCAAAGCAATAATTTCAGTGAGATTTTTCATTCAGTTTTAGAAGGAAATCAATCTCAGGCTATGACTGGGAATGTTCAACAAATTAGAGGTGGAAATTACATCACTTTACTGATATGAATTGGTCCATATTAAAAAAATATTAAAAAGCCACTTACTAAACTCTGCTGCTGTTCAAGTAGTTAACCCACTATTACAATACATAAAGAACTTGTTCCTAAGACAGACTCTGCACTGAACACTTCTACATAAATTCTGACATGTTGATCAAAGTAACATGAAGTCTTTAACATGTCAATTGCACTGCAAGTTTCTCACATGATCCTCCTTTGAGCTATTGAGGGAAAAGCAGCTACAAACACTGAATCTTGTAAACATACCTCCTGCCTAAGACAGCAGTGAAAGAGAGAAAACATGTCTTTCTTTGAAATTCTGAGGCTTTCAAACATGGTGTTCTGCTGAGCTATTATTTCAGACACCAGCCTTGAAAGTTGTGTCAATTTCTTCCATATGTGATGTCTTCCATATGGCTATTCCCAGCCTTAGTCCCACCTGTAAAAATTCTGCTTGGCTTGTTTTTTCATTTATGAGAAGCAGTGAGTCTTCAAATCTGATACAACATTTGAGATGTAGGCAGCAGTTCAGAGGTGTTGTTTTTCCACAGTGGAACAAAACACTGACATGCAGAGGTCATGTATTCTCTGGTGGTTCAGACCAGCAATAACCGATTTTTTTAGCCACTTGTAGGTCAGCAGAAACAAATTGTGAACACAACACTGACATTATCTCCAGTGGATCATGAACTTGTTAGCTAACAGCTGCCTACACATCCAGCAGATAACTGCCAGCAGTTAAACAATAACGCTTTAGGATGGAAAAACAAAACAATGAGCTGAAAGAGGCTAAGAAACTTTGTATATCTAAAAAGAGTCAGTTGATAATGCTGCATTCTTCACTATGTGTGACCTGTTTTGCACACAAGTAAGCACTAAATTCATTAGTGGGCCCTCACCTATCGCGGGACCAGAACCTCCCTGCAAGACGTGGAAATTAGCAAAGCAGTAACCATATTTTCATTTTACTTTTTAAGCCTTCATAAACCCTCCCCACACTCTATAAAAATGTACTTTTAGGCTACAAATTTCTTATTTTACAGCAAAAATAATTCAAATCTAAAAAAGCAAAAATACCTGTAGGCCACAGAATAACCCTAACCCATGATGTAATTAAGACTCCAGCGATATAAATTTACATATACTAGCCACGCAAAAATGTTTGCAATGTTTCAAAGCCGCAAGAGGTGAAGCACAATATAGCGAAGGATAACTGTATAACAAAATATGATATTTTGTGTTATGATATTATATAATCTGATATTATACTATATTATACTGATAGTAGTGATGAAATGCAGTAGAGGTCATAGTATATGCACAGTAATGTCTGCAATGCTCTTGAAGCACATCTTTTACCTTCACCAAAAGACCCCACTGCACCAGTGTGCAGGGTTTGATATTCATAACATATCCTGACTGAAAGTTGAGTGTCAAGTACATGAACCTAGTATGATGTGTTCCGCAATCCCACAGAGATATCATTGTCCTTTCATATGCTTAAAAAATCAACAGTGTGCCACTCTTGTGAGCTAACAGCTCACTGAATGAACCAGGAATGACTCCAGGAATGAATAAATGTGTGGACAACTTTTCAGTCATGGCAAGGGACAGCAGTCTTGAATCAAACCCCTCAGGCATAAAAAACAGCCTCAGGCTATGATATGGGGAGCTGCTGGCAGACCCAGATGAGCAACAGTGCTGACAATGGCATTCAAGTAACCTGAATAAGATGTCCAGATTAGCCTTTAAATTTCTGTGTACCGCTATCCTCAGCTTAGCTGTTTACATGAAGAGGTCACAGCTAACAATTAGCATGCTTAAGGGTGCTGTCTCATTAAGCATCACTTGTGTTTTGAGCAATATTCATAGTGGCATTCCCACAGCTCAGCAGAAGTCCAAGAGCACTTCTGTCGATCAGCAAGTATTTTTTAGCTACAGTGCACTACCCAAGTGCACAATCCAAGCAAGATATATAGATTTTCCAAAGATTTTTAATTGCATGTTGACTTTTTGGGTGAGGTGTGATGAAATCTAGAGCAATCATACAGAGAAGTCTTATGCATGTTCACAAAGTGTGGTAGATAGTTCTGCTGGCTTTTTTTTTTCAATCAAAAGCAAAGCATTTTTGAAGTTTATAATGAGGGCACCAGGGAAATGGTTTTAATGCAACAGGGAAAAAAGAAAAAATGAAAATGAAAAACAGAGGAAAAACAGCAAAGAATCCAGCATCATAACAAGATCAAGTTATTTAACTATAGAGTTGCAGGACTAACTCTGCATTTAAAAAAAAACATTATTGAAAACATTATTGAAAGTTATACTGCAGGACATAGCTAAGAATATCTATGAGGCTCCATCAAAGAGAGCATCTACCTCTGTCAAGTCTTTCAAACAAATCAAACTTTCTATTGAAAACCACAAGACTTACTATAACAAATGTATATAATTTAACTTTTACATGAAGATAAAAAAAATTGTTTTTTTTACTATGATGAACTGCTTGTCTGTATGTTGAAATGAACAGAAAATAATGGCCTCCCAGCACGTAGGAAATCAATCTAAAGGCCTGGGGTATGTTTTAGAAAAGGGTTGACAGTGACGTAAGTATATGCAATTTGTAGCAAATGGGCCAAAACATGCAACACCAATGGTGAAATCTTTTAAATCCACCAGGCTGAGCCATTATTAGTTGAAATAATACTGCCTCACTCAAGATTTTTTGACATTTCTATTAAATCTTTCGCCATTGGTTTATTGCTTCAGGATACAATGTGCAAGCTGGATTAAAAAGAAATAAATGAATAAAATGTTGAGTGCAGAACAGGCTAGATAGTGCTGACATATTTCTTGTAACTAACAGATGAGAATAAAATTCTCTATGACAACTCCATCATACAGTCATTGCAAAACACACCAAAACGGCACAAAAAATACACAGATGTGGACATGCTAAAACTGTATGTTAGTAATTTTTGAAAACTCAAGCCTCAAATTAATAAAATCAGAAATTAACTCAAAAAAAGAGGTGATTACCTAATTTCAGACTATATAGAGAGCATTCATTGTTATCAAGTTCTGGGGCTTTCATCCCCTCCAGTCCGATCCTTTTGGACTATTTCAATAGGTGGTGAGGGAATTTGTGATTCAGGGGAAGACTGACAAACAGCCACTGGATATGCATTCCAGATTTCAACAAAGGGATTACAAAAATGAGCTCCTCTAGGGAGTTTATAGAGAAGTAGTATCACATCTCTGCAGTGACTTGTTCATAAAGAGCACAAGAGTCTTTAAACCCACATAAGCTCACTGTGTGAGCCAGTGGTGTAAAATGGTTTTACAAGATCAAAGACACAGTAGAAGAAGAATTGGATGACCTTACAATCTGACCATAGTCTGTGCACTGCCACTTCTTTCCCTGCTGATATGTTTCAGTATACAAGGCATATTAATTGGTGCATGTTGAAATGAATATAGCATGCTTGCAAAGTCACTTTTTTTGCCAACATTACTGCTATGTGCACATATGCAGTCTCATTATTTTTGTCCCTCCACTTTCTTCTTTGGAACAAACTAATGCAATTTGTTAACTAACAAGTGGAAGGACCACTCAGGCCTTGTTCTATGGTCAAAGTCTTGTCAAAATCCACCTACCAGCAAATCTAAATCTCACTAATTGAATCATTACACAGTGGCAAGAAAAAAAATGTCAGCTCACTGGAATGACCTGTGTTTCTGCAATAATGGTAAAATATGTTTTAATGCAAGAAAGGTCAACTCGGTCGGGATTCGGACCAGCGAACAGCTGCACAGCATATACACCAACGTAGTGCGCCATAACCACTCGGTTATCCAGGCAACCCATCTTTTTTCTTTATTCAATTCACCCTTTAAAATTCACAGTGTTGGTTGAAAAAGTAAGGACTAGTCTGCTGCTTCAACTCATCTATATCCAGAGGATGTTTGGTGTCAGCACCTCTCTGAGGTCATTCCACAGCACCTCTGTTGGATTAAGGTCTGTGCTCTGACTGGGCCACTGCAGAAGGTAAGTTTTCTTCAGTTTGAAGTCATTTTGCAGTAGATTTAGATAATGTAGTAGATAAAGTAAGGTTACCTGTAGACAGCCAACCTGACATTATCCTGGAAGATTCATTATCCTGGAAGATGGTGAGCTGTCCAGGCTCAGAGGCAGCAGAATGGCCCTAAATCTCCTAAAACTCTGTGTTGGTATTCTGTACACCATATGAAGTTCTGCATATTCTTTTCCAAATGATTTAACCTGTGAGCTCCTTTTGATCAGTCTGTATTTTGCTTTTGGCATTAAGCTGGATGCCCACTATAGAAAAAGTAGCCACAATACTCAATCAGCTCCATTTATAGACAGCTTGCCTGACTGTGGACTGATGAATTTAAAAAACCCTTGGAGATTATTCTTTCCAGCTTTATGCACATCAAAAATTCTTTATTCCAAGTCCTTTGAGATCTTTTTGTGAGGTCTGGTTTGCATCAGCAGATGCTTCTTGTGAAAAACAAATTCAAAATATTTTTAATGCTTTTTTTTTTAAGTCAGTAGCTGACACAAAACATGGTATGATTAACTTCTGATTCCACTTTGGTTGATGCCTGATGATAAGTGTTTAGACCTAGATGATTAAATACACTGATCAGGCACAACATTAAAACCACTGAGAAATGGTTTAGCAGGGAAACACTGGGTGGTCCAGGCATTCATCTTCATCATTCATCTCATCAAACAAATTAATGGCAATGGCACTCATCAATGGCATCAGCCTCCCTAGGACAACAATTAGCCCCACCACATTTACACTACAAAAAAAACAAGCGGTGTTTACGGGCCCTCGCACCCTGCGCTTTCACATGGGCACGCTACGCAGCCCACACAAAAGCGCAGATGCTGAGGCCCGTAAACCCCGCTTGCTGTTTTAAATATATACACACATATATATATATATATATATATATATATATATATATATATATATATATATATATATATATATATAAGCATGAACTTGAGGGCTTGTAAGCTTCTCGTGGGCACGCATGCGGTTGTAATATATATAATATTATATATATATATATATATATATATATATATATATATATATATATATATATATATATATTTTATATATATTGTTTTAACAACTACTTGTAAACATCTAGTGTCTACTGTCTCTACTGTCCTCCCCCATCCTCCTCCCCTCCCTTTCCTCAGTCTCTTCTCTTTCTCTTTTCTCTGTTTTCATTTCTCTCCAGCCGGTCGAGGCAGATCAGATCGTCCACTCTGAGTCTGGTTCAGCTGGAGGTTTCTTCCTGTTAAAAGGGAGTTTTTCCTCCATTGTCACCAAGCGCTTGCTCATTGTGGATCTATGTAAAGTGCCTTGAGATAAATGTTTTTATGATCTGGCGCTATATAAATAAAACTGAATTGAATTGAATATTTTTGCCGTTGCAAGTTGTTACATCTTGCTGTCATTAATAATAAAAATAAAATAAACACATAAAATTAAATATCCTTCATCCAGGTTTTTTTAACTAGTAATATAACATTTAGCTTCACTGGATGGCCTCATTCTCAGATCAAATTTTAACTTAAAGAAGGACTTCACACACATTATAGTCAATATTTACAAAACTGAAAAGTAGTCTTATTTTTGGAGTCTTATGTTTTATGTAAGGGTCTGTCAGTCACAGGTCATTTGTCTTCAGTTTGTCACATGCAAAGGACGTGGTCACTCACTGTGCTTTGCGGCAGTTCTGATGTGTGTGCCAATTTTGGTGAGTTTTTGTCAATGGGAAAGACCTCAAACGGCCTGGTATGCAACAGGAGGAAAAAAAAATGAAAAGAATCTGAGCAAAAACAATAGGGTCCTCGCACTAAGGTGCTCAGGCCCTAACTAAGCACCAATCTGATTGGTTGAGTCTGTAAACAGAAGAAGCATGATTTAAAAGAAAAAAAAAACACAACTTACTGTCAGAACTTTCAGAATAAAATCTGATGCATTTGAAATTAAACGACTTTTATTTTGAAAATAAACAACCAAATTCAGTCCTATTTGATGGCCACGCCCACAGCATGTGACGTTACGCATAGTGTGACACATGCAATGCCCACTGTGACTGTCACTCCATAGAATGGAATGACACAGAGTGATGTCACAGTGGATGTGGTCACTTTAAATTAATGTGATAAAAGAATGTCTTGATGCAGCTTCTTCAAAGAACGTCACATCACAAGAGAGTACATAAGTACCCCCTGACAGGAAACAGTCAGACAGACAACAGGAAGCGAGCATACGAGACATTTCGAGATTCACAAACACCATCAAGACTCGAGATAACAATCAATAACAATGTCTGGCAAGAACAAAAACCATCGCCAAGCGGCACATCGAGGCAATGCCCCACAGGGAGAAGGTGGGGTCTACCTCGTGAAAGAAGCCAAAAAGGTTCAGCCGCCGTTTGATGGCATGGGCAAGGAGATGAGGATGGAACGACTGTTGCAGTACGAGCAACTGCACAACGACAAACTTCTCATCACCAAGTTAAAGACACGTCTCGTCAACATGGAGAAACAGTTAGAGGAAGAGTGCAGCAAGTGTCAACAGATCATTAACAACAAAGACCTGGAGATGTTCCTTCTCAAGGGGGAGCTCAAGGGACAGCTCACCGCCGCTCAGTTCATTAACACGAACATGAGGGAAAAACTCCGAGAAATAGAGGAGCAGCTTGCCTCCACCCAGGATGCCAACAAGCACCTGGAGGGACAGCTTGCCTCCACCCAGGATGCCTACAGGCATCTGGAAGAGCAACTCCAAGATACCAAGAAGCAGCTTGCCTCCACCCAGGATGCCAACAGGCACCTGGAGGAGCAGCTTGCTTCCAACCAGGAAACCAGCAGACACCTGGAAGATCAACTCCAAGATAACGAGAAACTGCTTGCCTCCACCCAAGATGCCAACATGCAGCTGGAGCAGCTCAAGGAGCAGCTCCGACATGCTCATGAACAGCTCACCTCCTCCCAGGATGCCAACAGGCACCTGAAACAACAGCTCACCTTCACCCAGGACGCCTACAGGCACCTGGAGGAGCAGCTTGTCTCCACCCAGGCTGCCAACAAGAACCTGGAGGAGCAGCTTGCCTCCACCCAGGATGCCAACAAGAACCTGGAGAAACAGCAGCCTGTAGCTGCAAACACAGAAAATCCCACTGAAATGACAAAGAAGGAACTGAAAAAGAAAAACGAGAAAAAAGCACAAAAAGCAGAAGGAGAAGGAGGAGAAGGAAGCAAAGAAACAGAAGAAGAAGAAATGGATATGGAGTTGGGGGCAGAAGAAGAAGTGTGATAGTGAGCAGGTGGAGGAGGAGGTAGCTGGTTGTTCACACTAACAACTTTAGCTCCTCTCCTTCATTACCCCACAACTCACCTCCTTCACCCTACTTCTCTCCCATCTCCATTGACTTTCTCTCCTTCCACTATCCTATCATCCCCATCTCTCCTTTTGCTACATTCCCCCACCCCGTCTCTCTCTCTCTTTCTTTCACCACTTACCCTCTCTCTCTCTCTCTACCCCCCTCTAACCCTCTCCCTCTTACCCCCCACCCCCATCCCCCACCCCTACCCTCCCTAACTGTCTCTCTACCCCCTCTAACTCTCTCTCTCTACCCCCCTCTAACCCTCTCCCTCTTATCCCCCCATCCCCCACCCCTACCCTCCATAACTGTCTCTCTACCCCCTCTAACTCTCTCTCTCTCTCTCTCTCTTTCACCACTTTCACCCCTCCAAGAACCGCCACCTTGCCGTGGTGGAGGGGCTTATGTACCATACTGACCCTAGGAGCTGTGTTCTGTCAGGGGTCTTTAGGGTCTCCCAAGACAAGTGCTCCTAGGGGAAGGGTCAAACTAAGAGCGGTTCATAGAATTCTGATTTTAAAAAATAAAAAAACACCCTACCAGGAGGCTCACCGGGGCCCTGCCCTGGAGCCAGGCCTGGAGCCAGGCCTGGCAAAAGGACTCCATTGTTCTGCCAATGTACTTCTCAAACCACCTCACCCGTCGTGGGGGCAAGTCAAAGTTGCTTGTTTTTTTTTTTTTTTTCTATTTTAAAAGGGAAATATCGCAACAATGACTGTCTCTTGCAACTTTATTGCAACAAAACATCTTTATTGGTGTTTTGCTGCGATAAAGTTGCAGGGGGAGGTCAAACCCCTCCCCTTTTTTGGGGGGTGGGTGGGTTTAAAACTGCAACTTTTTTCTTTAAAAAGGGGGGGAAAATTGCAACTTTGACTTGCTCTTGCAACTTTATTCATATATAGTATGTATGATTATATAGTATATATATACATATATATATATATATATATATATATATATATATATATATATATATATATATATGATATATATATAGTAGTATATATATATGATTATTCATAGTCATATGATGAGTATGAACTAGTCATATGATGAGAACTATTATGTTGTAAAAGTGTTAATATTCATAATGAACATAAAATTAATGAATGGTAAATAAATATTCTAAATGGATTCTGACTTCACTTATTAATGACACAATCTTGTTGTCACTCGCTCAACAATTTATGACATTAATAGTTTCTATTAATTTCAGCATCAGGGCTCAAAATGTGAAATGTTTTCTGCCCGTCGTAAAACTCAGGTCTTTGCTAAGAAAGTACAACAGCATAAGTACTTTTACGTTAAAATCTTTAAACACCTAAATATAATAGAATATTTGTTGCAATAACATTGGGGGAGTGTGAGAAGTTAAAATATTCCCCTTCTCACCATCAGAGACTGGATCGACTTTACCGCAAAGGCGGAGGAGAGGGAGAGAGACATCATTCATTCTTGCCAGCATACACACGCTAACGCACACACGCATCCATACACACACACGTGGCGTCTCTCCTTCCCAAGTACTCAGTACGAACTTTATGTGATGTAAATCATGATATTGGGCTTTGTATCGTTAATATAAAATAATGTATAATAATATTATTTATTGTCAGGGCAGCGGGTATGCGCACTCATTTCGTTGCGTTTAAGCGCGGCTCCGACCATTTGTTTGGTCAGCCGCGAAGTCCGTGAAAGCATTTCTCTTTCATGTTCCTTTCCTCCGCTCAGTTCAGGTTTTAACTTATAGTGTGGTACCCACAAGCCTATCTTTATTTTCTGGTCATTTCATCCATAAACTCTCTTGTCATTTGGTTCATAATCCAGATCAAACAATTACTCAACTTACCTGGTACGCGGGCTTCCAGCCAGGTGTCCCATCGCGGAAGCGCGCTCTTCGCTGGGACTGCATTTATAGTTCCTTCCGCTAGGGGAAGGAGCACTTTATTACCTGCACAGGGGTGTTTGGGGTGTTTATTTGTGATTATACATGTCGTTCGTAATTTTGGGATAACCTGTGGGATTATTAGTCACGTGTTAGGATCATGTTTTGTATTTTATTATTTTGCATATTTGTTTTCACTACTTTGATGGTGCTTTACTTTATGGGCTAGTTAAGTTTGCCAGATAAGTCCCCTTTTGGGTGGTTTAGTCCCGGTTGCCCTTGGAGGGCGGTTCCCGGGGACAGCATAGGGTATTTAAAGGGGGGAGCTCAGTCTTGAAGGGGGGCTGGAGAAGGAAGGATCTCTCCTGGTGTGAGGCAGAGATACTGAGCCCGTGCCTGATTTTGAAGGTTAGACTGAAAGTGTTGTTTTGGAAGATGCAATTTGCAAATACAATGCAAATTGCAATTTTGACTTACTCTCGCAACTTTATTGTTTTTTTTTTTTTTGTTGTTGTTTTTTTAAGCAATGTTTTAGTTGTTTAGTTGCAATAAAGTTGCGGGGGGCAAGTAAAAGTTGGGATTTTTTATTTTGTCTTGCAAAGTTGCAAAAAAAAAAAAATTCATGGATTGTTTTGTTTTCACCAATTTTTTTTTTTTTAATGGGGAAAGAAAACGCAACTTTGTCTTGCTCCCTGTGGTCGACCGGTGCAGCCTGCCCACTAGTTGGGATGTGGGCTTGGAGATGAGAGTGGACAAAACGAACAAAAAATATGCAGGAGAGATGGTTGCTGTGCAAAAGTTTACACCAGCTTTATTTTTCTGGAAACAATCCTTAGAACCGAAATACAAAGAAAAAGAAAAACCTCTTAATAGAGGAAAAGAAATGGCATCTTCCAAAACAACACTTTCAGTCTAACCTTCAAAATCAGGCACGGGCTCAATATCTCTGCCTCACACCAGGAGAGATCCTTCCTACCCTAAGCTTCCGCGTGGGTACGCTCTGCAGAAGCACGAACTCGAGGGCTCGTAAACTCTTAAACTCTACTTGCAGTTTCAATTATATATATATATATATATATATATATATATATATATATATATATATATATATATATTGTTTTTACTTGCAAACATTTAGTCTCTATTGTCTCTTCCTGGTCTCCCTCTTTTCTTCCTCCTCCGTCCCCCGTCCTCCTCCCCTCCCTTTGTTGGTTTCTCTATGTAAAGAGACTTGAGATAAATGTTTTTATGATCTGGCGCTATATAAATAAAACCGAATTGAATTGAATATATTTGCCGTTGCAAGTTGTTACATCTTGCTGTCATGTTAACTAATGTGTGACATATTTCATTAACAATAAAAATAAAATAAACACATAAAATTAAATATCCTTCATCCAGGTTTTTTCAACCAACAACATAACATTTAGCTTAACTGTTTGGCCTCATTCTCAGATCAAATTTTAACCTAAAGAAGGACTTCACACACTATAGTCAATATTTACAAAACTGAAAAGTAGTCTTATTTTTGGAGTCTTATGCTTTATGTAGGGGTCTGTCAGACACAGGTCATTTGTCTCCAGTTTGTCACATGCAAAGGACGTGGTCACTCACTGTGCTTTGCTGCTGCTCCTTCAAGGTCTTACTGGTCTCTGACTTTAGGATGCCTTCAGTGTTGATACTGAAACCTGACACTACTCTGTGAACCTTTGACCTGGGGCATTTGCATACTAGAACAGTAATTGGTTGTTTACTGAGGACTGACGGGAGGTGTGTGTGTGTCTGCAGACAGACACAGACATAAGGAAGGATCTGATACTGAGTGTTTTTTCCCGCCATGTAGCCATCGTATGGGACAGCCAAAATTCCTTCAGCACATGTTGTCAACACTGTGCTGCCATCATGTATGCCAAATTTGAGATGAATCGGATGATTGGTTTTAGAGAAACTGATCATCCGATTCATCTAAAATTTGAATCTGAGCAAAAACAATAGGGTCCTCGCACCAAAAGGTGCTTCGGGCCCAAATAATAAGAATGTGAGCAAAAACAATAGGGTCCCCGCACCAAGGTGCTCGGGCCCTAATAAGAATCTGAGCAAAAACAATAGGGTTCTCGCACAGAGGTGCTCGGCCCTAAAAAACACAAAGAACATAAGTGCAAGTTGAACTGGCCTCCAAACCCAACACACCTAGTTGGTCTGATCTGAGGAGAAAAATATGTAGGACAACATGTAGTGGTTTTATAAGGAGTGATGTGCTGGACTATCCATTAGATTTTTCGTGACTTTACACCAGGGCCAGGCTAGCTGTTCCCCTGATCCCAGTCTTTGTGCTGAGCTAAGCAAAAGCCACAGTCCTCAGGCAATAAAGCTACAGCCTGGGGCTGTAGCTTTATTGAAATCAGTCTCCTCTACGCTCTGCAACATAGCAAATAAATATATTTAAACTACTCCTTTAAAAACCAAATAAGTCAATGTATTGCCATCTTTCAAGCTCCTCTTGATCAGAAAACCATTAGCAGCACTGCAATAACCAAAGTGAGCTCCATGTTTAGAACAACAGCAGCTGGTTTTTAAATTGAACAACATTATGCATGTTAAACATTGTCATAAAAGATGCATGAGTGAAGAAGATGAGAAGAACCTGGACTCACCATTCTGTCAGCTAACAGCTCAGATGAAGAAGGAGGTGATAGCTTAAAAATTGTATGTAAGCAGGTTGTTTGTTGTGTTTGTGCTTTCAGAAAATATTATAATCTGTTGCATAATATATTTATAGTATCAGAGTGCATTTGTGCTTTGCAAAATTGCCATAAGCTGTGTCTCCGACTAATTCCTGGTGGCTGCATTATGTACACACTTCGTCCTGCTTGAAGATAAGAAGGAGTGGATCACATGGCCTCTATAGACTGTGAACTGAATAAAAGATTAATTTCAGTACAGTAAAATTGTCATGGCAAAGACACATGTTTATCGCAGCAGCAGACGAATGAGTACAGACCGCCACTGTGAGGTCACATGGGGGGGAGCCATCTGTTCAGACAACATCTGTAATTTCCCCAAACGTTTTCGCTGGGACACACGCAGGTGGTAGGATCTTGACAAAAGCATCACCATGTGGCACTCTTTGTGGTAGTTTTGTTCATTTCAGGATCACAACACAAAACACTGGCTGATTTCAAAATAGTCTCAACAATAACACACGTTATTGTTATTGTTATTACTGCACTTGATGTGTGTTGTTAGAAGTCGAAGTTTTTCACCAGACGATTTCTGTTATGTTTTCTTATCATTTCCAAATGACAATATTTCTTTTTGCACAAAAAATAATAGAATGTCTGGTTTCACTTACAAAAACAACTATCAGTTAACATCTAGTAATAACACAAAAAAATCCTCTACCTTCAACATTTTCTCTTTTCAAATTTCCACCAAGGTTTTTCTCCAATCATTTCTTTGCTGTTTTTATCCATACTTTAATCTGCTGTGCACACAATTATCGATTTTTATCTGCAATTCCACTTTTTCCTCATACTTTGTCCTTGTTGTGTCTCTTCTCCCTTCAGCATCATTGTGTTTCTCCTCTAATAGAATTCTGAAACTATCCATTAGTGCTCTTGTTTTCCTGCTTCTTATCTGATGTTTTCACCTGCCTCCTTCACTTCACATGTGCTTTAGTCTTTCCACATTTGCTTTCATGGATGGCTTGTCATTTTCTTTTTGCTATCTGGTGGCTTGATGTAATCCGTGGTTTAGAAGTTTTTGCTTTCTGTGAGGGTCTGAACATCCTGTGGCTTTCACTTTCTCTCTTTACTGTTCTACTTTCCCATTTCTCTGATTCTGACCTTTACCTTATATGACAGGTTATTGCCCAGAAGGTCACTTCTATTTCCTCATTTTGACTTGTGGATCTTTTCTTGTAGTTTAACAACTGGATTTGTTCCCTCTGGTGATCCATAGTTAATAAAGCACTTGGAGGAGAACAACATCTCATTGCCTGCTAACATGTACATGAAGTCCACCTGGCTCAAGGTCTTTGATTCGTTGTTATTCAAAAACCCCAATGAGAATTCATTGCATCTTGACAACAAAGAAATAATATATCCTATTAATATTAAAAATATATATTTATTAATACATAATTCCAATCCCTACCTCTCCAGAAACCTTAATTGTTTCTCAGGTCATAACTGTGGTTTACTGTTTACTGATTACTCTCTTCATATTGTAGCTATTTTAGTTTGTAATATACATTTTCTGTCTATGCTCTGTCTTCTATGTGCCGATGCTATCTAAGGAACCTGAGGAAAGTCTCCAAGTCTCAGTGCTGATGAAAACCACCTCCCATTTCTCTTGCTGCACTACCAACCCCCCACCTTCCCTCCCCTGCACTGACCAAAAGCAGCCTTGTGAAAAGGTTTGGCACATTAATTCAGTTGAGGAGGCAGCTGGAGATAACAGACCCAGCAATAGTAAGATTCATCCATCACCATATCATCAAGGCTGTCCAACATACAAGGCCAAGTCTACAGGTGAGTACCCTCCCACCCAAGCACCCAGTGATGTGCAGTGATGGCAGGTCACTTTGTTTGTCCCTGAGTCTGAGAATTAATGTTTGCACAATATCGATCCTAGAACACCAGTGACTCATTAGCAAGCCTCGTCCATCCAGTTGGTACATTGGGTGGTTGGACACAAAGTGCTTTGGGGCTAAGCTCTGTCCCTCAATCACTGCCTAGCTACCAGGTATCAAACTGAAGACCAGAGTTTTGTCTTCAGCACAAAGTCAAAATCACAAAACACTTAAACTTTGTCCTCTACAGCTTAAGGCTTGAGATACCATTATATACTATATGATGATATATTCTTTAACCAAAGCCCTGTCTGTGATTCAATATGCTTGAATCACAGACAGGGCTTTGGTTAAAGAATGCACCATCCACAATGTCCTGGTAGAACTTTTTAAAGGTCACAATAAAAACTTCTTCAAACCATAGCAGAAGAAGAAGCAGGCCTTTGAAAAGCAGATGGTGGAACATGTTCACTTGTTCACATGAGGCAAAGAATTACATGAAAAACTGCCTTTTCCAAAAAAAAAAAAAAACTCTTGAAAATGCCTTGAAGACCTGAGGCAAGAAATGAAACTGAGAGAGGGAGTTATGCCAGCCACTCAAAGTCATGCTCTACCATTGTGCTGGGATGTTTTTGGATCAACAAAAAGGCTTCAAAAAGACTATTGCTGTTTCTGTACTGAAGCAATGAAGTGACTGAAGTAATATGTTCCAGGTTGTTCATAGAAGGAAACTTATTTACATTTACAGTGGAGTAAATTCTTGTGTGGAAGCACAATTACCCTTGAACTGTTTGATATTACTATGTAACTGAAAAAAGATGCAGACATTTCATGAACCCTATTTTTCACACACTAGTTTTTGTGGATTATGGCAGTTTGACAACAGCAGCAACTGTCCTGCAAATGTAGTTGTGTAACTTTGATAGCTATGTCTAAAATGTGAGCATTTTTCTATATTTTATGAATATAATAGAATACTATCGAAAATAGAATAAATTCAAATTTTACAAATCGTACTGAAGCTGTAGAGGAGCTATTTCCTCCTCCCTTGTTTTCTCTTGTTTTTGTCTCATCCTACAAGGTTAGGCTTGGTCAATGTCTTATTGTTTGGGTGTTTTATCAAGGTTAGTCAGTACTTTCTGAGGAGATGGGTCTTTTCTTTGTTATTTTGGCCTTGGTTCAACGTGAGTTATATTTCCTCAGTCATCCACCACAATTTCACCCTTTTGTTGTTATAAATTATTTCACTTCATCACAGTCTGAGGCTCAGATTTTGGTTGGGAAACATATTTTCTAATATTGTCCTATTTCAGTCAGTTTTGCTTTGTGGTCCTTTAATCCTCTCTGGCAGAGGTTTCACAATAAATGCCCCATTAAGTTGATATAGTTCTGTTAGTTTTCCTGTTTAGTAATCCCTGACTTTAGTCTGTAAATGTAAAACAAGGGTGCATACATGTATGGCTGATATAAAGTTGGCCATATACACCACTGGTAATACCCCTCTGCATATTACTCACATAGTACAACTTTGTCATTTACTTTTTTGGCCTGAATATAGAGCATTTCAGCCTCAGTAGTGAAATGCATAACAACACCAGTGCTTCGCTTGTAGAACAGTGTAGCACCTGTTAAAAATGCTTAATGAAAAGTGCGTGGGGAGGCTTTTTCATTCTGACTGCGGACAGGTCAGAGAGTGAGTTTTGAAAGTCAGAACAGCACTCGGCTAGGTAATCACTGAGTCACGGGTATTGATCGACAACTCTATCAAGCCCACACAGATACTGTTTAATGTGGTCACTTTGTAAGTGGAAATCTTATTTGCTGCAACTTTACTGAAACCACACTTTGAAGCCTAAATATGCAAAGACGTGTTGCAGTTACATTACTGGCTCACAGTTTGTTCTGTTCATATCCAACTAAACATCAGCACTCAGTTAAATAAGTAACAAGAAAATATTAACTGAAACACTATTTGTCCATATTATGAAATCATGGTTAGGGGTGACTAAAAGATAAAACAGTTCTTTGCTTTAAATCTTTTAGCAGCCAATAAATCAACAAATCTATGTATATATGTGACCTGAAATCATCCTGGTGTTGGAAAAAACTATAAAATCAAGTCACTAATAAAAGAGAGGGACCAAAGATCTTGAGAGACATTGCTCAGACTTGTTTCTTATTGGTGTTAGATTAAAAAACTTTTGTAAATTGCACACTCGCACAATGGCAGCCTTGCAGAAGAAAAGAAATTTGGAGAAAAAAATTACCATTAAAAGGTCTGGTAACTTGAGATGGTAATTTGAGACCTTTGTCAATGTCAATGTCAAAAGGTGAGGTTTAATTTATCATGAGGAACTCTATAAAGCAGCAGCTGGTAGAAAAAATAGACAGGCAAAATACATGGACTAAGAATGCAAGGCCACACACAAATCATAGACAACTGCATGAAAATCAGATGGAGGAGAAGGACAAAGACAGACTTTACAGCATGGATTTGTGATGGGGGGGGGAGTTAAGCTGCTGGTTGTTTCCACAGTCTGGAGGCGGCAATAAAACTTTTTTAATGGCTGCCACCGCAACTGGCTGCTTTACCATCTGTCTGGACAATGAAGATGGCATTACGTAAGTAAAACTAATGAAAACAATGATGTGTGAGGCTCCACTGACACATCATAATATTTTGACTGATTACTTGGGATCTCTTCCGCAGCGATGGTAATATGTTTTCCCCTGTAGCACTGACAAAGCGACAAAAAGAAAGACCGACACCACTTCTTTACGAGAGCCTCATATCTGCAGTTAATGTGGCGAAACGTTCACTTCATCTTTGTTGTGATGCAGACTTCAGTGTTGTTAGCAACCCACATTACTGTCACAGTCTCAATAGTTTATGCGTTGCAAAATCACAGGTGAATCTGGTTGATGATTTTATGTATTAAGTCTAACTTTTTTCTTTGTATATGTGTTGGAGTGAGCCGGTTAAAAACCACTGCTTTAAAACATGAAGATGTTATTCCATTTGCAAATATTGACATTTTCCTTTAATCATTGTCCAGTATAGTTAAGATTAGTTCAAATCCTTTATGTTGGTGTTCTACAAAGTGCAGTTATTAGTTATTTTTTATACCAATTTTGAGTGATATAGAATTGATCAGGACTAACTTAGATGCTGTTCAATGGATGCTTTAATCATGTTCATCAGCAATATTTTTTTTTCTTCCCAGGCAAAAATCAATCCATCTGACATTGCATTGTGGTAAATGAATGTCTTGACTGCCAGTTTGCTATTTTCTCTGCTAATGGATTTTGATTAAGGTCATTTCATAGAATTCTCATTATTCCTTTCTGTTTTTTACCAACCTAATACTTTTCTCAAAATTAAGGTGAAAGGTTGTATTTACCCCAGAAAGGTGCATTAGCAGTCTTTTGTAGTAGCCTCTTAATTCATCCAGTCTATCACTGATGTGTGGGAGAAAAATATCACAGTATTCTGTGGAAACAATACAAGAGACCAAAAATTAACCTAGTAATCTTTCCATTTATATTTGAGTTGACTTGAAATCCAAACTCATTTCATTATTGGCTCACCTTTCTTCATTTACTTCAGTATTCATGTGATGCTGCTTATCTATACGTTAAAGAAGTATAACCTAAAATTCAAGTGTGTGTGTGTGTGTGTGTGTGTGTGTGTGTGTGTAATAACACCATTAGTAAGAATTACAGGTTAAGACAAGTTAAAACTGATACAACTTAGTTCATTATGTATTATGCTCTGTTGTTTTAATTATCCCAACCCCAACTCATTTGTGCTCAGTGTTTGAGAATCTGATCAAATTCTCTTTCACCTCCAGTAAAACTTCAGACAGTTCACTTTCAGTTCACTTTCCCTTGTATCTGCACATCAACAAGCCTCAATAGTCTCCCACACGAGTCAGATACCTTACCACAAACCAGAATGTGTGAAAGACGACCAAACAGAGATACATGAAAGAAAGCCGTTTAAGAATTTAAGAGATCCCTTGGCTATCCAGTAAGTGTTTCTGCAGCATACCTGTATCGCTCAGTGCTAGGTCACTATCTCCCCCTACTGGAGAAACACTAGTCACACTGAAGCACACGATCGAATAATGTGCAATAGACCATATTAGACTAATTTATAGTCTCTATACTGTAGATTACTTTATAGATTGTAGTTTGCAGCAGGCACACTGCAGAGTGTGACGAGTTTGTTACAGCAGTGTAACTGTTAGACTGTAAGATTAATAAATAAAGGACTTTAAGCACACAGCACCTTAAATGCAAAGCAGAGAGTCTTATACATCAGGCATGCTAACTGGTAGGCTTATTTGTATTCCAGTCCCTACTGCTGTAACCCTTCCAACACTGGCATAAGATACTCACAAGAAGGACCAGGTGGGACAACTGCCGCAGGGCTCACAGCCTGTCTGTGTCACAAAGTGGGTGGACTGCAGTTCAGTGTGGGAATAAATAGTCAGTTTTCATAGATTAATGTTTCCTGGGAATAAAAATTAAAACCAGTAAGGATGACATGGACATTACCATAGTTTTAGAGAGACCTGAAATATAACATGATAAGCCAGAGAGGGCCACATAACACAAATCACCATCCACAGGATGGACTGAAAAGCAAGCAAGTTTAGAGACAGTTCACCAAAATATAGATAAATAGATAGAGATCCTCATGGGCTCTTGAACAATGAATGAAAAAGATGGCAAAAAAGGTTTCAGGTTCCAAAATTGTCATATAATGTTTGTAAAATATCAGTGCAGTGGGGACAGGGTGATCCTGTCAGTGACCATCACCACCCATCACCCTACACTGTGCCTCCGTTGTCTGACTCCCTGCTCATTGAAAGACCCAACAGCCAATCCAAAAACAAAAAGAGAGAGACAAAAGCTCCCAAACTACAATGAGCTGATATCCTGAGGGGTTAGAGAGTGATGCAGACTGATGGAAAAGTCGATGTTGACCCTCTGAACCAGCAGCGACAGGCTCTGACTGTGACTGCCGACTCAAACTTTTGATCACAGAAGGAAACTGCAAGAACTAAGCTTTAAGTTGCTGCTGGAGAGCTTTTTCCCCAAAATGTGCTCATTTAAAAAATCTAAGTAAATCCCCTCTAAGCCATTAAAAAAATCTGTAAAAATAAAGACACAAAGGTATTTAAGATCACACTTTCACTCCAAATTGTATTCCTTGTTTAGAAATATAATTAGGCCAAAACAATTATGTATAACTGTGATCCTGGCTACTTTTTGTTTTCAAGCTAAATAATGTAGAATAAGAATAATTAAGAGTGTATATGAACAAACAGTAGCTGATAATAATCAGCACTAATCTCACCCAGAGTCACTGGCCACACTGACCACCAGAGGACAGTCTCATCCCTTATGGGATGGAAGGTACATCCAACATCTGTTATTGATACAAAACAAAACACACTTACAAACATCTACTGAAGCAGGAAGATGATTGTCAGTTGATAACTTTGGGAGCTAGATTCTCCATGATATAATAAAACACTGTGCTTATAAGTTGTTATCAATCATCTATAAATGCATTAGTAGTAAATTGGAAAGAATAAACACTTGTCAGACAGATTTCACAACCTTGTATCCAGAAGTAGCTCTCCTTAATTTCTCATCTAAAACATCAGCAAACGATTTATCAAAATGAAACACGATTTGTTAAAATATAAAGACATCATTGTTATTCACAGTGGAGTTATTTTAAACCGACTTTCGTGCTGTTAACCTCGATAAACAATATAACTATCATCTTCAAAAAATTATTCTGAAAAACATCGTTTTTTCTGTGCACAGACAGTTTGGTAACTATGGAAATGCACCAAAGCATGAAGTCAGAACAGTATAATCATTTCACTTTAGAAAACAGATAGTGACTGTACAGTTAAAATTTTTGGTTCATCTAATCACCTCAATAGCTACAGTAGAATAGTTAAAAAATATCCTTTAACCTTCCAATTACTTGCCATTATGCAATTTTGCATACACGTTCAAAAGGGCACAGTCCCTCAGTTACAACCACTTTTACATTATACATTTAAATTATTCATTTCATAGTGAGTGAGAAAGTTTGAAAGCAGATGAAAATATGCAGCGCTCAGTTGTTAGTGTGGTATTTTCAAAAGTAGCTTCACAAGGAGATGAAATCTGTGAATGTTTCACATTCGCTCCTGTCACGTATCTGTGTCACACAGTCTTTTTCAAAAAATATAACACTTTACCACCCATCGGTGTCAGCGCAGATGTTAACTGCTCATGTTCAAGTTCCTATCCCGACTTAGACTGTACTCTTCCTTGAGTGTTTACATTCATTAACATGCACATATGTCCACTGCCTGGCTGTCTATCCATTTGTCTCCCTTTCAATTCTACCTGCTTTACATTTACCTAAAGCCTTCAGCATCTGGTCCAGATCTATACACTTCACAGCCTGAATCCCCTGAGCCAGCACAACAGCCATGTGAATACTGTGTCTCACCAAGACTGTGCATGGCAGAGAAACAATACTGAGAGATTATGATTGAATTTTACTTTCTTACTTACTTCTTACTCATTCATAAGTTTAGTTGTATTAAATATAAAACATTTTGACCATTGATATTCTGTCAAAACATCTTCAGATGACACATTTTAATCATATTACTACAGGTCTGTTTCGATGAGAGACTCGATTGTTTTCTAGATGTGCGCTAAACATAAATAGAATAAAAATGGGACCTTTGAGTGATCAAATGCACTGAAGTCAACTGTGGATCTGTGGATGTAGGTCAACAGTTATGTAGCCATCCAAAGTCCAGCTTTTGACTACAGGTCCCAGCTCCTCTTTCGTTCAGTACAAGTGAAAAAAACTGACATAGCTGAAAATATTATATCAAGCAGGAAGTAGGTCCATGATAAACTGCTATTCTCAGACAACACACTGTTGTAGTGTTCATTATACTGTAAAACTCAGATAGGAATAAGACTAACACAGAGGGTATCATTGAAAAGGATATAAAATCGTCCACCCTCAATAAACATTAACTAAGAACGAGAGAGATTTGGTTCTACAAAAATACATTTAAAAAAAATGGAAGTCAGAAGTCATAAGGTTCATGGGTTATCGCCATGGGCTGATTTTTTTTTAGTTTCTTCCTTAAACCAGATACTGCTACTTAAAATTAAGTACCCTCACATAAACAGTATCTTTAACCTCCATACATATGCAAAACAGTTTGACCCCACAGATATTTTGGTGCTCAGTCCACCCCACGGTGGGTTCATCTTCTGCTGACGCGACTAAGCTGAAGCTGGTCATAACTCTCTCGTTGACATTTGGTGGAACACATACCAAGGACATTTTTTTTTTTTTTTTTTTTGTTATTTGGTTCATGTGTATCTGGATTTTTGTGAATTTCAGCGTGAAATGTATTTGCTATTTCTGCAATTTTGGTCAGTGTCAGTGTTATTTCTCTGCCGCCTCTGTTATTGGCAGCCACTGCAATGGTCCGCTTCATCCATAGGAGATTTTAAAGTTGCTTGTGTCATCTTGCATATTCTAGCTTTCTAGCTTTCTCAAATTCTCCAAGGTTCTTGTGTTTTTCAGCTATTTCAGTCTCTGGTGTCTCAATTTGGACACCACCAAGTGTTTTTTCCTCCACAGATACCTCAGAAAACAGAATAAAACTGAGGTATAGAGGGGAACACATCAGGAAAGAGAAGCATGAGAGAGAGCCTCTAGTGAGTCTGTGTCCCAGCACTATCTCAAAAAGAGAGAGAGAGAGAGAGAGAGAGAGAGAGAGAGAGAGAGAGCAAGGGAGTGAGAGAGAAAAGGAGGCTGGAAAGAATAAAGGGTCAGTCCAGGGATTGTCCTCAAAAGGAGAGGAACTACTTCTGCATGTGTGTGTGTGTGAGGAATGAATGTGTGTGTTTGCTTGTTCTTTTTAAGGTTATTTTTTTACCCTTTACACAGAGGACATAGTAATAATAATAATAATCTACAGCCATGAGTCGGACCACCTTCTTTGAGGTAAGTCTCCTATATTTTAAGGCCACAGAATAATATATATTACTGAGATTTTTAATCATCATGTTCCGATAGAGGATTTATGTCACAAGGCCTCACTTAAGCAAGAGACTCCTTTGAAATAATATCTTGTAAATGTCAAGCAGAACTGGGGACTATTGATAAAGTTGCACTTATAATTTCCCTTTTTTATTGTTTGAATATTTTTTTCTTGGAAAGAGTTTTAGAAAGTTTTCTTTTTTCTGCTTGTGACAGTGAATATCTGTCAATCTAAGGAAAGCACGTCGGAAAAAATCAAAACTTTTGAAGTCGGTAAGTGTCAGCGTGATTGATAGCAGAGCAATCATTTTACTCAGCTGTCTTGTGGCGAGATAGCAAGACAAAATTATGGCATATGGAATTTCATAAAAATCCAATTTCACAGATGAGGTTTAAACTTTTAGTCCAAGTTTATGTGCCAGAGTGGAAGATGAATAGTTTATTTCATTATTTTTTTTCCCTCATGCCTTCAGTCATGTCTCACAGGACCTGATGAGCACTAATGAAGAAGTAGACAAGTAATTCTCTGTAAGTGCGGCAGGCCTATGAACTCCAGCTAATTTACAACAAGCTCTGGGATGTATGCCATTTGCTAGTTGCTATAACAGGGAGGCTGCAAGCCAAATTAGCAGATATTTCAATGGTTGATGAGAAAGTCTGGTCTCATGGGGAATATGCAGCTTATTTTTAAACAAAAAAACTGTTCTTTCTTTTTATCTGATTTATTTTAAATGTATCTTCAAAGAGCAGTCTCATGTTAGGAACTTCCCTTATCATGTTTATTGCTGTGAATTTGATGAGCTGATTGATGTACATTAACTAGAAACTTCTGTTAATAGTTTGAGCAGCCTACTTATGGGGGATACAGTCTATCTTTCTAACGGTCTGTTGGGACTGGTGCTTGTGGAAAATTTAGGGCCAACTGTCAATTGGCAGCATCCAGGCAGACAGCTGAGTGCTTAGTTGATTACTCTCCTTGATTGGAAGAGAAATTCTGTCCAGTATGAGCAAGTATGAGATGCTAAACATTGGGCAGCCATGCACAGCTAATCAGTTTCAACAGCATCATGCTCAGAGTTTGAAGTAATGGTCCTGTGGTTCACGATCAGCCATTACACTCATCAGCTTTCATATTAAGAGTCGTTATGGCTGAGAGATCTCTTTATCAAGAAGACTTTATAAATACCCTATGCAGACAACAATAGCTGTGTATTTGAAATAGATAAAAATACCTTTATTCCTTTATTTCCTTAATTACACCAAGCTCTCACAAGCACATAGCGTACATGACCTGTTTGACCTATGTTGTCAGCAACACCTTGTATACCCATTGGAGAACAAGGATGACGGATAATCAGATTTGCAAGGGCACAGTGCAACCAAGTGAGCAGCACATTACAACACACAGCTCTAATGATGCCCTTGATGCTCTTTACTAACATGCAAATACATCAACATGTGCCCTGAAAATGCAACTGGGAAGGTAAGCAGATGGAGGGCAAAATTAACCAATCTCCCATTATGTCCCTTTAGTGAACACATGAGCATGTCGTAAACAGTGACATGATGAATACTGTGTGGGTGTAGGTGTATTGGGAAGATTAGCAACCAACAGAGAGAAAAAAAGAAAAAGAAAAACTGAAGTCTGGACACAAAATTAAACAGCTTAACCAAACTTGTATTTTTTGCAATGCAAACAGCAGATGTTTTACGTATAAAGCTCTTTCAGTCTTTCCCTCCTCTCAGCTGTGCACTCAGCAAATCTTTAGGTATCCATTAGCAGGTTATTACACTGTCCAGTAAGGGAGCCAATTAAGGTCAGACAGCTCTGCTGAGCACCACAGTACGGAGTGCTTTCAGGGCAAATTGTGGGCCGCCACCCACCATCCTCCACGCATATGCTGTACATCACCACTGACACCGTCTAATTAAGATGAAAAAGATGTGTGCAAGAGAGCAGCAGGACAACATGATTCCTATTCTTCTTTTCTCTACTGGACTCAATCAACCTCATTATTCAGATTGAGATTAGTGCACTGGACACAGCGGTGCCATTGACAAAGTCACTGTCAGTGGTGATTTTTATTTCTACTGTTGATACAAGAAAACCTATCTGAACGTGTAGATGCACCGTTGACCAGATAACATGCAGCTAAGACAATACAGGTTGCCTAATAAAATATCTATGATAACATCTGTCCACATATGTATATGATTATATATGATTATTATATGATTAAATGAATGTATTGTCTTGTCAACATTAACAGGCTTTATTAAGATTTTTAGAAAACTTGAGCCCTCTGATAATGAACAGGAGCAATTCTCACAGGTTTTTTTTTTTTCTGAGTTGCAAAAGTAGGTCCAGTCTGTAGTTTTGTTGCTGAGGTGGCATCTAAAGACTGAATTTACACTCCATCACATCTTTATAAAAGTGGCACATCTTGTGTTTTCCTCAGGTGGAAGTTCTAGATGCCAAGACAAAGGAGCAGCTTTGTTTTTTAGATAAGGTATGTTGTTACTATTCAATCTTTCTGAAAAATCATCTTTAACCTCTAAGATTTCCCTCCTTCCACAGTCTGACCGTAAATATCCTAAACCAGCTTTTCCACTGAAATTATAGTATGTTTACACTGATGTGTTCCATGACCAGCCTTACACTTGTTTTATACTCACTACATGAATTTGCAATGACACACTTTATTTTTCTATTCCATTCAGGTGGAGCCCTACTCAACAATAGGAGACATAAAAAACCTCTTTCACAAATCATGTAAGTGTTTATCTTGTTAATGGCCATGATCCCCGAAAGTAAAATAAAAACACCTTGTATAGTGTAACAATTTGCTCTTTGTAGCTAGGATACCTTTTATTTTTTTATAATTTTTTTGATACAAAACTGTTCTATTATTATTCATTATCATTATTATTGCATATTTACAACTAAAGCTTGAATTCATGTGCTTCTTATATGTAAATGATCAGGGTCTTGCAAGTTGGTGAATATTCTAACAGTACATCATGTCACACTATGTCCCCACAGATATGTCCTGGTAAAAAAATAAAAACAATTTCTTGTTTGTTCCTTCGAAGTCTGCAGAGGCCCACTGTCATCAGTGGGTGTCTGGTCTGAGATGTTACCAAATGTTTTCCAAGCCCCAGGCCTTCAGCATCTTTCAGCACAGCAGAGTCTATGTTATTCCATTGTGATCAATTATTATTGGGCCTGAGGCCAAAATCTGTGTGGGCACTGCCAACCATGTCCAACTGTGGCATGTGTGTGTGTGTGTGTGTGTGTGTGTGTGTGTGTGTGTGTGTGTGTGTGTGTGTGTGTGTGTGTGTGTGTGTGTGTGTGTGTATGTGTGTGTGTGTTGTCATCTACACAGATCCTCACTGGTATCCAGCAAGACAGGCCCTGAAGCTTGATCCCAGTGAGTAGCTGTGTTGTAATTATTTACTAGAACTGTGTGTATTTAGTGTCTCATAAACAACAGTAAAGCTACACAATTAAACTTGGCTCCAAGTTTCTGCAGGTGGTAACAGTGACATCTTTACTCAAAAAATATTGTTATTTAGTAAACTCTATTATTGTGAGAGAGTAAACTCTTATATTTCCATCCAGCCATAGAACAGTGTGTGGTAGAAGAGAAAATGGTGCACAGCTGTAGAGTAAATGGTCAGTTGGTGCTGTTTACAGATAATTATCCCAACAAAAGAGAGTCTGAATTACAGCAAATGGCAATACGATGCTGGCCTCTGTTACAGGCCAAGTATAAGCTTTAGGTTGACGAGGTTGATGGGTGTTTGACTTAACTGAGACCATTATTTGAATAAATTGTTTTCCTGCAAATGCAACTATAAATGTCATTTTAATACAGATCTAAAGATTTTATTAATTTATTATCATTAGTCTACTCCATAGATGGTGTGCAGTATTTACACTTCCCATCGTGACAAATATTGAGTAAATGTCCCTCCATGCTGCTGTTTTAGCATTTCACATTATTGTAAATTAATCTAATTTGTATAAATGTTTGGAAGAGATGTGCATCTCCAGCAAAGCCGCTGAAATTACAGAAATATAGAGGTACATGTAAAATGCCACCCTAATATTAATGTTATCAGTGTACATTTATAAATTTCGCAATTTTCATTATACATTGACACCCAAAATGTTCACATGTTTACACTGACCTTTACTGTGAAGATGAATGGCTATAGAAACCATCATCTCCTCCTTTGTTTTCACCATGAAAGGGAGACTAGGGTGGATTAATTTTCCATTCACTTCAGCTGAAATTTAAACATGAAAGGCAAATGCTTGAAAGGCAGGTACATGAGAAAAAAACGAAACTTCTAAGGACTGATGTTGCAAGGCTTTTGTTTTGAATGTCTTTTTACTGAAAAGCACAGAGTACAGATTTGGTTAAAAGCTATCTGGGCCAGTTCTCTCAAAGGAACATCTAAAAATGTCATCCAATTAGTACAGCATATTATCTGTGCCCGCAGCTTTCAGGTATGGTGAGCATGTGCTGGAAAACTGATCAGACATTCATTAAAAACATTTTCAAACAGCAATATTAACCACACTGCTGCCTAGCATGCATATTGATTTCCCATAACAGGATGACTCTCACAGCCTACATTGTCAATATGGTCATCTCTCAGCACCAGGAGGCTTGATATTCTTCAGATGATGTGGATAGTATCATATCTTTATACTATCATGTCAGATGAAGCTATATATATTTTTTGTGCATAAAATATTTACACAAGTTGAATGTTTTTCAGAGGGAAAATTACTCAGAGATGATGAAATCTTACAGCATCTACCAGTTGGGACCTCAGCTACCATGTACTTCAGAGATCTTGGTCCACAGTTAGGTTGGACAATGGTAAGAGGAGCACAAAATCACCAGTGAACTGTGATATATTCATCACAAGAGGAAAACAAAGAGTGTGTGCCACTGCATTTACATATAATTAATGTAACTGGCAGAAAACAGAATTTTGCGAATATCAGGCTGAAGACCAAAGATGTAGCACATTTTAAATTCTGCCAATTCTGCTTTTACAAATAATCTACATCATTAATTTGCATATCACTTCTTAAATTAAATGATTATGAATAAAATAGTAAAATGATGGGGGTTTTTTTGTTTGTTTGTTTGTTTCCAGGTGTTTCTGGCAGAATACATCGGACCCCTTCTCACCTACCTCCTCTTCTATTTTCGGGTTCCATACATTTACTCACACAGATATGCCTTTACCTCCAGTCCCCATCCTGTTGTCACGTAAGTGGAGAAAAACAATGTTGACAAACTAAGCCTATAAGTTAGTTGGCTGGCTGGAGATCAACTATCAACCTCCATGTCCATATCCAATAAAAATATCAGTCCTGGGAAGATCAACATCCAAAATGAACCATTTTATCTTATGTTAGTGTTTAGGTTTGGGCACTCTTTTTAATTTGCATGTATCAGCTACATCCTGTTGCTGGGCTGGTGTCTGAAACCATGATAATATTCTCAATTTACTGAATGATGCCTTAAGACATTTTTAGATCCTAGAAATAGGCAGTTTAAATAACATCATTTAATGAATTCAGTTATACTTGATATTAGTGTTGCATAGACTCAATTTGGCCTGTGTGAATGATTAAAGTTTCATTATTTCCATTTCAAATTTGAAATCTTCTGTGATGACTGCATTATAAGGTTGTACTCAGTAACAAGTCTGACCTCTCGTGTCTCCTCTGTCATTCAGACTAGCCTGTGCCTGTCATACCTTCCACTATGTGAAAAGGTTGATAGAGACTATCTTTGTTCATCGTTTCTCTCATGGGACCATGCCTCTCAGGACAATAGTCAGGGTGAGGGAAGGACTACCCTGTACTCATCTTTTTTTTAAATACATGGCCTCTTTTCCCCCTGTCCCATACCTGCTATTGTGAAAGTTTTACAACTGTATCTTATACAGAACACAGTTTTATTTCCACATATTTATATATCTGTTGTTTGTCTTCCTTCTCTCAGAATTGTGCCTATTACTGGGGTTTCTCTGCCTGGTTGGCCTACTATATCAACCATCCTCTTTATACACCTCCATGTTAGTCCACAGACACACACACACACACACACACACACACACACACACATACACATACACAGACATAATGTTGTTCCTCTACTTTCTGCTGCTTATCAATAACAGAATCTATCTCTTTACAGCATATGGAGAGCTACAAGTCACCTATGCACTTGTTATATTTGTGGTGCGTATAATGATAATATATTGCACACAACTGACAGCAGTCAGAAGTGAACTATATATTTCTGCTCCAGGTGTGTGAACTGGGAAACTTCTCCATTCACTTGTCTCTAAATAATCTCAGAGGGGATGGTGAGTCATTCATCTTTATTCTGCTTCATCTGTATTATATATTTTTTTATATTTAATAAAAATCAGCCACTTTTTTTTTCCCAGGACCCAGGGGTAGAAGGTACCCTATTCCAACAAAGAACCCCTTCACTTGGCTGTTTTTCTTTGTATCCTGTCCAAATTACACATATGAGGTAAGCAAAGCATTTATAGTTGTTCAGATTAATATTCTTTACTGAATACCACCCATGCTTGTGTAGTCATGTCTTTGTCTGACTGCATGTTTGACACACTGTAGGTTGGAGCTTGGGTGAGCTTTTCCATAATGACGCAGTGTCTGCCAGGTTTGTACAGTGCATTAACTTTTGTTGACACAGATCCATAGTGACATCACTTACTGCACCAGTGTAGCATATACTTGGTGATGATGGACTGCATGAACACAAGGGTGATGAGAAAATGTTGTTTCAAGTCTCTGTTTTTATGCACCTTGTCAGTTTGATGTTTCAGACTAAGACATTCTCTTCTGCTGTTTTCTTCCAGTGGCATTGTACACATTACTGGGCTTTATTCAGATGGCTATCTGGGCCAAAGGGAAGCACAAAGCCTACAGCAGGGAGTTCAAGGACTATCCCAGCCTCCGGATGGCCATCATCCCTCTGATTCTCTAAAGGATTGGGTATACACTCCTTGCAAGTGTGTCACTAAACAAAGAAGCTGCTGCAGCTAAATCCACCACTATGCAATTGTGTTTGTTTGTTTTTTTTCTTTTTTGTTTTTTTTACTAATGAATAAACTGAAAGGAGTGTATCTGAGAGCAATAATACCATAGCAATACTATGAAAGACTACTGAGAATGTTTACATTTCTCAACACTGAGTTTAAGTTTCTTCCAAATATTTTGTTTCGGCATTGTGATATGAAGTTCAAAATGAAGCTGAATGAATCTTTATCGCTGTCATATTTTAAATGCTATATGAATGCTTACAGAACTAACTTAAGTGAAAGAAAATGAAACTTACTCTCATAATAAAGTGCCTGTGGCAGTAAACTATCAAATATAAAATGTCATGGCATCCATTTAAGAGTGCAACATCACAATTTAAGCTCTTAGGAGGAATGCTGATAAAGCTGACATTTGATTATACTAATATAATCTTATTTTCTCAAGAGAAATGGTAATTGTACTGGAAGTGTTACTCCTGGCATCAATGTGTCGACGGCAAGCAGTCAGTGAAAACTGCTGCGATTCTCTTGCCATTACAGTCTAATCTCAGGTTTTTATTAAACTGTTTTCTATTTTAAAAAATATTTAAAAAATGAGTGAAAGGTATCTGAAGTCGAACAGTGGGTCTGAATAAAGATCCAAATCTTAAGGTAAAATCAAACTTTATTCGACATGATGCTCCTCCTGAAAACATTACTTTTATGACATTGTTTCACCTCCCCTAATGACACCAGGTACTGATGGGATGCAGACAATTTATCAAAGCAAGGTTTGAACAAGACATTAGCAATATAAAAATATCAAACATTATGGAAATTAATTTCATAGCAGCAAGAGGATTTTGTAGAAATGATTAGCTATATTGCACTAGTAAATGTATCAATTAAATCTGTATTAATAAAGTGCTAAGGTTATGTTTCTCTGTGCTTCTCTTCTTTGACATCATCTAAAGAAGGCAAAAACAACAATCTTGCTTGGCATCTGAAGCAAACATTTCCACAGGACCTTTGTTTTCTTTTTACCTTAAACTTCAATCACAGCAAGATATTGATTTTTTTTTTTTTTTTTTACATTTCATCTCAGTTATGGTCCTTGTCATAAATCTAAAGCTCAGGTTCATTTAGTTTGCAAGGCCTACAAGGTGAGCAGGAAGTGGAACACACAGCAGGCACATAAATGCTCCAAACTCTCCAGATCAAAGCCCACTAACCCTGTTTACTGGGAGAGCAAAGCTGAACATGTGTGGTGTTGTCATATGTCAAATCATCAATCACTGTCAAACATAACATTTGTCCCATTTTGTCCCATTTGAGGGGCTTTCTCCTTAACAGCCTGTATTTCAACAACTATAAACAAACTATAATAAAACTGCCAATCAACATTGACTGCTCCGTTCTAAAAGGACTGAGGATGAGAAACGCAGCCTTCTTTCAACCAAACATCAGTTTTATCCTTTTATGATTTTTAGTATCAAAACCTGATGATGCACCAGTTGCTTGTCTCTATGAGCTCAGGGACTTTGTAATGACACTATAATGAAATGAAAACCAACAGCTCTCTTCCAGTGGAGCACAATGGTGTATGTTCACCTTCCCAAAGACTTGGTTGGTGTGGTGTCAATATATTGCTGTGCTCCAGCAGCTTTTGGATGCAGCACGATGCTTTCGTCCTCTCTGGACTGTTGCTTGGCGAAATTCACAAACACCTACAGGGACATTGGGTGGGTTTAAAAAAAAAATACATAAATAAATTATTCACAGACTAATTCTACAGAGCCATGTGATGTTTTACCTGGTCAAGAGTTGTCTGTGACACTGAGTAATCTTCTATGTTTAGCTTATCTTTATTGGCCAGGACCATTTGAAAGATCCTGGCCAGTGAGGAGGACGAGATCTTGTACTGTAGGGTGTTGTAGTGTTTCTCTCTCTGGATGCAGCCGGGGAACGTACTCTCCATGAAAGCTTCAGCAGGGTTCAGGTCTGGAGCGCAGCCAGCCTTAGCTGCCCTGATCTTCATGGTCACAACGTAGCCATCACCAAATCTGTGTTATCATTGATGAAGGTTAAAGCAAAATCGAATTTCAATTTCCAAGCATATTTAGCATAACAGAGAAGCAGCATGTAAAGTCAAAAGACCAACTTGTATTTGAGATGCTGAATTGTTCCCAGACATTTGAAAGATCCATTAACCATAATGGCCAGACGGGTACACAGTGCTTCACATTCCTCCATGCTGAGAAGATGAAATCATAAGAATTAAATTACTAACAGCAGCAGTGGAAGATTGATTAACATAATTTATTTAAAGGTCCCACAAAAGAAAAACTACTTAAGTAAGGGTAGGGGCATTTTACCAGCTATATGTGAGAAAGCTATAATAATTATCCACTGTGAGTAATATATCATGCCCTACGACATTATTGGATTATTATTATGAATATATGAGCAATATAGAGTTTTCTAGGTTATTTCAGTGGTCCAAAGTCACCAGATAAGTCTTACTGTGTCTGTGAGTTTTCTTGTCAATTGATAATGTAGTAAAAGGTACACTACTTCTCTCTGAGGTCAAGTAGCGTTACAAAGCAGAATAAAATGCAAATATTCAAATAAAGGATACTTAGTTACCACTAAATGTATGTTATATTTTTCACCACTGGCTCACAAACAGGCATGTTTACAACGTGCAGCCTACCTGTGTGAGGTTAGAACCACAGCTCGTCTGTCCTGAATAACACTCAAAATTGAGTTCCAAAGGAAACGTCTGGAGAGAGGGTCCATGCCTGTAGTAGGCTCATCCTAAAATACAGCATAAATAACACATCAACACACTCACATTCATAGAAACACCCAACATGTTTTCTCCTGCCAACTAAGTCTAATAACTAATGAGCTCATGTAACTCATGTAACTGGCCTCACCAGCAGCACCACAGCAGGGCAGCCAATCATGGCAATAGCTGTGGAGAGTTTCCTCTTGTTGCCTCCACTGTAGGTCCCAGCACTTTGACCTGCGTACTCTGAAAGTCCCAATTTCTGAATGGCCCACTCTGCAACCTGAGCATGAGGAGAAATGCTTCATGTTACAATTCAGTCAAAAGTCAGTGAAGAGAAGCTGTGGGCTAACTGCAGGAAATGAACTTGGCAGGTTTGTGGTTTACAGCTAAACAGGGATTTGAACCTGTTGAAATGTTATGGTTTCTTCCTGCACTTGTGTGAATGTTAAGATTGGGGATTGACTTTATCCAAAGATCATGTATACATTTATCATATTGATCATTTCCAACTTTTCACACTTAAATGATTTGTTTCCTAACAAAAAGTTCCACCTCACCCTGCTGATCTCAGACTCTGGGACTCCACGGAGGCGGGCGTAAAGGTGTAGATGTTCTCTACCTGTCAGCAGCTCATCGATGGCATCAAACTGTGGACAATATCCCATGTTCTGATGAACGTCCAAGATGTTGGTTAAGATACTGTTGAAACAACACAAGGGAAACAAATCAACCATCAGGAAGATTCTCCCTGAGGCGATTACAAATAGTTCACCAGTATACACCACACTGCAGTGTGTGTTAATTGGAAGCTAATACCATGATTTGTGTGAGAATTTTCTGTCATGATCCTGTGTGACCTTACTGACATTTCAGATTACAGCTTCTGCTTTGTAATAAAATTGTAATTAACCTGTGACCAGCAACTGAGGCTTCTCCTGATGTGACCTCGATGTCTCCTGTCAACATCTTGAACGTGGTGGTCTTGCCTGCTCCATTCACCCCCAAGAGACCAAAGCACTGCCAAGTATCAGGATGAAAAGAAAAAAAAACATGATGCAAAGACTGAAATGTGATCCTCCATGGTAAAAGTTGTGTCAGTTACATTGTGCAAACCTCTCCAGGTGATACTCCAATACAGATTCGGTCCACTGCAGGGATGATGGACCCTGTGTAAGTCTGATGAGGCAACGTGGAAGTAAAATAATGTCAAAGATGGAAGAACATTTATTCATTTCATTGTGTCCTGTGTCTATAATTGATTGTATTTTGAAAATAAAGCATCTCACCTTAGACAAATCTCTAATGTATAAAATATCACTTGTCTTTCCACTCTTGTAAATTCGCTCTCTTTCCTCAGCTACATCCAGATCTTCATCCAAAACAGGAGGCTTTGCACAATCTGATATCCTGCAGTGATGTCAGTGACATGATATTTTACAAATCCTCTGAGTTCCCAGAGTTTCATTTATATTGACATGTTAATTCAAACTCACTTACCAGTGATCCAGGAAGAAGCGATACTGGAAGAGAATATTAAGGATGAAATAGATAAACCCTTCAAAAAACATGCAGAACAGGTTCTTCCCAATAAAGTTCCAGTCATAGGGGTCTGGACTGTAGTCTTCACCTACAGAAACACATGGCCACATCAATGAGTTATAGATAAGAAAGCACCAAAATTTTTAAAGAGTACTGCTGTTTTTCCCTCTTCCTCCTAATGAAATCTGAATGAAATAAATAAGACAATATTAACAAAAATACAGCACACGCTTACTTTATCGTGATTATACATATAACTGAATACATGTTCTTGTTAATCTCTGGATGAGTGTGTCAGAGAACCATTGGTGCCACACAAATTCATCTTGATGACACATGTAAATCAGATTCTGATGCAGAAAATAACCTAGGATTCATTCAGAGTGTTGATAGTCAAAGACAGATTGTTGCTACAACTATTTGCTTGCTGGACGTAGAGGGACACCAGTCTGAGTGTTTTGCTTTTACCAAAGCGAGCGTAGATATCAGTCACAGCTTGGTTCATGGCCATGTCTATGAGACCTCGTCCCAGACAGTAATGGGGGAAGATGAGCAGCACAATCTTTAACACCTGATTAAACTTGTACAGAGCCTGGAAAACAACACACACATGAATGAGGATGAGATGGAAGATGGATAGACAAACAGGAGTTAGGACAACGATGAAGCCTTCTGTGAAAACTTACTGTGGTTCCCTCGAAAAGATCCAGGATGAAGGTTATGGCACTGCTGTTGATGCCAATGAAGAGGTTGATGCATGAAAGAGAGACGTAAGCTGTGCTGGGGACGCTGAATATGTAGGACATGGGATACATCATGGGTGTCACAGACCAGCTGCAAGCCAAAGATCAGGATGAGCACAGTAAATAACACAAACTGTATGAACACAGCATATATTCTCTAAGACACACTGGGTCTTTGGCAATCAACTTAATAAATCATAGTAAACAGGCTGAGATGCACAGAGAAGTTAGGAGAAGAGGTTAGGATTGTGTATGTCGCTATATTTACATTGTTATCTTGAATAAATAATTCACACCTTTAAAAGAAGACTACAGAATTACCATAACTAAATGATATGAGTGTGATGCCTCAAATCATCTCTAGAATGCATTTTACACTGTATATTAAACTATCTACAAGATGCAAATGCTTTAGAAAGCAAACTCAGTATGAGGGGTTCTACTACAGCAGAAATAACAAAGCTAAAAAAAATAATATACCATTACGGTAATACAGGATAAATAAAATATAACAAATAGATATGTACATAAATTAATGAGGTTACATGTGCGCTGTAATTGCGTTGGGCTGGGGGTGTTATGAAGTATGAGCTATGGACTTAATTTAACCCAGGAGAGTGTAACAATGATCTGGCCATGGCTCAAGTTGGATGATACATAATATCTATTATGAGAGGCATTTGAAATTATGGCCATTTGTCTTATGTTAGATAAAAATAAAAATTAATGAAAACAGACACTCAGAAAGAAAAAAAGCAGGGATATAAATCTATGACATTCTTGTTAAAATGAGCCACTTGATGTAGAAGTAGCAGTATAACCTATAAATTTGGTTTTGATAAAGGTCATCTGTGATCCACCAAAGCCATCTGAGAAAATTGCTGGAACTCATAATATAACTTATTAGTAATACTCTTTCGAAAGAAAATTCTGTTTAAATTTTAATCACTTTCTTACCCGTACAGCATCAGTAGGGCAATAAGTGGCTGGAGGTTGGTTGGTGAGGTGTAGCACTTCTTATCAAAAAAGATGAAAATTTCCACTACCATTGCTGCACTGATTGAATAATTCACCTGTAGAAAGAGCACAGTGAACATCATTATCCTTTTTGTTATGTTCCTTTGGTTACAGCTTACACAGAACACATTTCAGAGGGTCACTGTACCATGTCCCAGAGAAAGTTGGCCATCCAGTAAACAAGTGGACTGACACCGCTGACAAACTGCAGGTGTTTGGCCTGGGTGACCCTCTCCTGGATGAGATAGAGGACGAAACTGGCCGGGACAAAGGACATGGCAAAGATGACGCAAATGGCCACCACAGTATCCACTGAGGTGGTCAAGCTGTGGACAAAACAGAAAAATTGTGATTTAATTTCAGTGATCTCTGTTACAATGACATGGATAATAAATGGATAAGGACGACTATCTGGCTACTGGTCACTCACACTGTGATCTCAGACAGTTGTTCCTTAGTTAGGTTCAGGGGATGATTGATAGCAGTGATTCCATATTCGTCCAGGTTCACCCCTTTGGCCAGGTTTGCACGGAGGATGCCATTGTTGGCCACGTTCATGAAAGACACCATAGCATGCCAGCCCTTATTGTTGTACCACACCTGTAGAAATATGATTATTAACATGGATGAATGACAATTTATAATATAAGCACCATAATATTGTCATGCTTAAGTGTCAGTATTTACTTTGTCCATTGCCATCTATCATACTGCACTGATGTTCACAGTAATGCATGTTTCCTTGGACAAGTAAGGCTGTGGACTCACCTTGACATTGTTTTGAGTCTCCATGTACGTGAGGAATGTCCCAATGTCCTTCAGCGTTTGTTTAGAGTGTTTGCCCTGTAGGCAAAAATGTGAGAGCCCATTACCAAGGAAATCACAGAGGAGCAAGGTGATGAACATGCAGAAACAAAGTTGATGTTGCATTTTAAAGCCATACCCCAGTGACATTGAGCAAACGTCCCAGCTGAGCTGCTACATCTTGAATGGTCTTTGGCTGCAGTTCTAAAATAGGAAGCTGCCCTCCCACTGATATACCTCCATACCTGGACAACACAGAGAAAAGCCTGCTGTTATCTATAATTGTAACTGTCACTCCAATTACTGCACTACTGCTAATGTACTACATAATTTCAATCAGTAGGGGAGAGAGGTGCACCTCTACACAAACACCAGCAACTGAGTTTAGTAAGATATTTCTATTTGGAAATGATTGTAACGTCACAATGAGGCAGGAAGATTAAAGTTTGAAATTACCTTTGTTCATTCACCCAGTATTTGCTCTTCAAACTGGAAATACATTGTACACATAGAGATTACATATTTATCATATATTTTATTGCATACATATAACAAGAACTGCATGCATTTTATTTCCATTTCTATTTTGGACCAGTAAGTTCTCCATTTTCAGTTGTTTTTTCAGTTCAAATACCTGGTTCGAATGAGGATGGGATATGTCTTCACCAGGTAGTCAGAGATGTTCCTGCCTGTTAGGTCCATGAGAACATCTCCTGTTGACTGGATCCTCTAGTGCACAAAATAACATAGCACACATTTTATACTTATCATCAGCAAGCTATAAATATATGATTTGATGAATACATGTAAAAGGCATGCACACACACACACAATGTAGATATTATCAATGACTCAACCCTATACCTGTGGAGGAGGCAGGCCTCCAGCTCCCTCAGGGCAAACAGGCAGCATGGTGAGTTTCTTTGCTGTGCTGCATTGACAGTCTGGAGATGGTCTGAGAGAGGTCCACTCTGGACCAGCCAGCATGTCTATTAGAGCTGGGTTTACTAGAGGCATCTCCCACTCTGTGGTGATGTTGTTACATGGGAAATCTCTGCCAGTGGGGGAAAGTGATACAAGTTTTTTTTAAACAAAGCTGCACAGAGGATAGTCTGGGGAAAAAAAGATCTAAAACTGTGGAGGTTACTCACTCAAGTGGTTCATCCACCATGCAGCGAGTCCCAAAGCCAGGCTTATCTAACAACACCTCACCAAAGTATCTCATCTGTGGATCCATAGGACGTTCATTACTGCAGTGGACAAAATGATAACTTAATATAAGATCATCAAATCAGATAATCTTGTTCAATTTATGTACATTTTCGTATTGATGAATTAAAGTTAGTAAGACCAGTAAAAGACATGAGATGATCCAGTATCTTTTGTGATCACCTGAAGAAGGTGTACTGCCGTCCGTACATCCAGGGAGTGAGGGTCAGACTTGGATACTCTCCAAAAGGTGGAACTATCAGAGTGAATGCCAGTGCCAGAAAAACAAAGCTGGCTGGCAGCACTATCTATAAGAGACAGACATAAAATGTCGTAAAGATTGCAGTGGTATATTGGATGTGAGGTTTATTGTATAACAAATCATGGTAAGTTTACTTGGGCAAAGAAGTCTTTGTAAGAACGGGTGGCATGATGCAGCCTCTTGATGAGTAGAGCAAAGAACTGCTTGATGGTCAGAGACAGGCCTCTGACCTGGTAGGATCCCTGGCCTGCAGTGCCTCCCAGGTCATCACAGGGGCCCTGACCATTGGCATGCAAAACTCCATCTGTCTCTGTTAAAATAAAGTTCAAGTTAGTTTGCAGGGTTTGATAGTTTCCACCAGAGCTAAGTTGTCAGCCAGCAAGCCGAGCATGCTTAGGCTTCTGTAGTCTGTGTCCATAAAATCAGACTATACACTGTCAGCTCTGCTCTACCGGCCTATGGGCAAAAAGCTCAGAATCATTTGCATGTTATTGGTGCACCAGTGACAGCTCTGCATCAAAATGTTTACTATATCATACAGTCAGTCACATATCACTAGTCAAAATCCCCAAGCTGAAGCACTCTGATGCTGAAACTCACTGTCACCTTTTAGTGTTTCCATATCAACAGCCACTCTGTTGAATCCACAGAGACTAGCTCGAGTAATCTGCTGCAATGATTTCCTGTCTGGGGGAGTTAGAGAGTGGGATACAACTCACATGATGAGAAGTAAATGGTGAAAACAGGGATAATAGAGATACAACTACTCAGTTCTAACACAAGTCAATGAGAAGAGGAGAAAGTGCAGAAATATTGTATTCTTCCTGTTATTTTATCTAATTTTTTTTACCTTGTATACATTTCCTGTTGGTTGCATTCCCATCAGCAGTGACCTTTAGGAATATCTGCAAACATATTTATAAACAGGTGAAAGTGCAGCAGTTTGATCTATTGTCTCATTTGTTCGGCTACAACTGCAACCATTATGTTGTTAATAATTCTTCGCACCTCCTCCAGTGATGTATCAGATACACCAAAGCTGCTGAGGCCAATGTCCAGCAGGGTTTCCTCCAGCTCCCTAAAGAGGCTGGCATATGCCCTGGGCTGGAAGTTACGGTTGGGAAGCAGATAGGTCAGCTCTTGGCCAATGGCTTCAATCAGTCGAGCCTGCGGCACGTGATGATGGACCAGGGCTGTGATTCTTTCCATGTTACCTGGGGATGAATAGACACTCTGATATGCTGATCTCTGACAAAAATACTGTACTGGAACTAATAATGACCCTACCGTCCATCTGTCTTTCGGTAATATGGCTCTCGTCCTTGTTCGCTTTAAACTTTGAACATGTTGAGCATTTACAGGAACAATCATCTGTACAGTCACAGCTCACCTAAAGGACACAATGTCACCAGAAACCATGACTGATTTTTTTATATATTACATTCATGCATTTCTGCTTCACCTTAGTCTCACAAGGACTCATTTACATACAAATTACGTTGGTGAAAGCAATGTATTAGTCTGATGTTTAATGTCTTTTTCTTTTCTTTCTGAAATGTTGTACATCTATCATGTATCATCCGTTTCCCCATCCACTGGGATAAATTCACTTTAATAGGAACTCATTAGAGTGTACATTTTCTTTGCTTAATTAATTATCATTAACAATGGTTTCAATCCAGAACCATGGTGTACTGTTCTCTACATGCTTCTCTGCCCGGACTACAGTGTAACTCTGGCAGCACAATTAATCTATCTCCAACACAAATTCATCATCCACCTTCAAAACTACCTGGTGCTCCATCATCTCACCTTGGGACTGTCATGTTTCATTCGTCGTACAAGAGTGAGGTAAAAACCAGCTCCAAAACAGTTCTTGAGGAAGATTGGGGAGCCGCAGCAGTAGAGGCGGCCCTGAGAGATGATGGCCACCCTGTCGCTTAGCAGGTCAGCCTCATCCATGTGGTGGGTGGACATAATCACTGTACGTCCTGTACCAGAGACAGAGAAAAGGGTGAAGAGAGAGAGATGTTTAATAATTCTATTTTACTTTGTGCCTTCATTTGGAAGTCTAATAGCACTGTTGTGTTGTGAAACAATATGGCAGGATAGAAACTTGTCTGAATGTGGCAGGCCCTTGAATATGTTACATAACTGGGGTAGTAAGGGATAGAACAGTGCTTTGAAAATTGACACAAAAAAAGCAGATTACTGTATTGTTACATACATAATAACTTAAGCACAGGGAGTTACACAGTTTCTATATATTAGGAGCTGGGAGACCTGCTGTCAATTGGTATCAGTGATGTCATGAATTGTTTGAGGCCTGTACAGACAAACCTGCCAGGCTTGGTCATCTAATCTCTACTTATCAGGTAATGTGGCTTGGCATGCTACTCTTTCCATTTCAGATTCTAATTGTGTGACAGGTGAGGCTCAATTAATGTAAACAGTAGCTGCCAAGGAAACCTAAATTGTGTTAGTATTATATAATATTCATTAGATGAGGGCTTGAGCCTGTGTACTCAGTCGATGATTTTTCTTCCTGTCACTAGAGTTTGTAGTATAGTGTTCACAAATAAAACACAATGTGACAAATTAAAAATATAATAAATCATAATTATATGAAGAAAAATGTAAATAAAAATAGGGACCAGTCAATGGGGTGCAATGTCTATGTGTGCAGTACTGATAAAACCTTTGTTTTACCATAACATCAACACACTGTACCCTTCTTAGGGCAACAGGTGGCAGTATTACCTGGACGGTATTTCAGCAACAGGTCCCAAATAGAGCGTCTGGCATAAGGGTCCACTCCTGATGTGGGTTCATCCAGGATCACCACCTTAGCCCCACCAACAAAAGCCAAGGCAACTGACAGCTTCCTCTGCATGCCTCCTGAATTAGAACAGTTGCATTTATTAGTATATCTGTGTGTGTGTGTGTGTGTGTGTGTGTGTGTGTGTGTGTGTGTGTGTGTGTGTGTGTGTGTGTGTGTGTGTGTGTGTGTGTGTGTGTGTGTGTGTGTGTGTGTGTGTGTGTGTGTGTGTGTGTGACAGACCTGAGAGATTCTGGGTCAGTTCACCTCTCTTGTGAGGTAGACCCAGATCCTGCAGCATGTTCTCCACCTCTTCCTCAGCCTCTGCTATTGGACGGCCTTTTAGCAGTGAGTAGAACAAGATATGCTCTGCTACAGTCATACTGACAGACGACAAGAGAAGAAGGGGCAGCTATTATTACTGTTATGAAAATGTGCTTATCATGTGCTGCTAAATGAAGTTATAACTGTGTGATTTTGATTAAATGTGAGGGCAGTAACATACTGCTGAAAAAGGATGTTGTGTTGAGGACACAGTCCCAGAGACAGACGAATGGTGTACATGTCCGTGCGTATGTCTTTGCCATAAATGGTGGCTGTCCCCGATGTTGGAGGGAACATACCAGTCAAAACAGACCTGGAAGGGAAAGAAAGGGATATTAGACTATTTTTTATGTTCAGCAGCCATCATATTGGAATTAAACGAGTCAGCATTTTGACATACATGGTGGTCGTCTTTCCAGCTCCATTGTGGCCCAGTAAGGCAGTAATCTGACCCTCATAAAAACTGATACTGAGGCCATCCACTGCCGGTCTGGAGCTACCGCCAAACACCTTGACCAGGTCTTGGATACAGACACCTCTCACCAGGTCAGCTGGCTCCGCCTCAAAGAATGTCTGGCCTGCACAAAGCAAGGACAGCCACATAAAGCTCACTAATTTGTCTATATCCCATACTGCTGTGTTTTTACTTTTTTAACAAAAGTGTGATTTTATTTTCTCTAACGTGTATAAAAGAGGCAGGTCACACATGAGGTCAGGAGACTGGAATGCAAAGAAAACATTTCCCATAACTTATTAACTAAGCAAACTGAGAAGCCAGAACAGTGTGTGTTCAACATATGCCAGCAAGTGCAAATACACACAAGGCCATTGAGTTCCCACACAATGAACTGACAGGCAGAGAGGGAAAGTGAGAGCAAAGGCCTTGATACAGGAGTTTTTTTTTTTGTTTTTTTTTAATATCAGCAGTAAATTGTAGCAGCTATCATACTGTCTTTCTCCTTGTCCTCAGATTGGCCCTCCTGCCCCAGCCTTTCCCGTTGATCCTGGTGTTCACATGAGGTAGTTTTCTTCAGATTCTTGTGTTTCGCCTTATTTTTCTCCCGCTCTTGATTTTCCTCCTCCTCCTTTTTCTGCTGGTCTCCTTGTTCCTTGTTTACCAGGTTATCAAAGCCTTTTTTATCCAACTCACATTTGTTGTTGCCTTTGAGAAAAATGAAAATCAGACATTAGACTGGGATTGACAATGTCATTTTTGGATAAATCTCAGGGTAATTGGTAAATGATATTTGTACTTGAAGCTGGAGCCACTGTGTTGAACCAATAACAGGGCAGCAAGGGGAAATAAAAGGGTCGGCCAATTCCATACTGTCCTGTGATGAAAAGAAAAAAGTATTGAATACCTGCATCAGTTTAAATGTGTGAATAAAACATTTTCTGCACCAGAAATTATTTGTAAGAAATAAACAAGAGAAAGTAACTAATCCCCTAACTTCCATCTAATACACTGACCAGGGAAGACATTGTCCAGGTACCAGGCCAGTACTGCATAGAGTCCAGTATCCAGACCCATCATGCAGATCGAGGTAAGAAAAGAGAATTCATCCCCCTCCAGAGGACTGGTCTGAATGTTGTCCCACTGTAGACCCAGACCCTGCTCCTCATACCGTGACAGATACTCTGTCCCAAAGCCGAACGCCACTTGAGACAGTAGACTCTGTGGGAGGAGGTGTGATTTCAAGACTGATACTAGACTAGACTAGACTTACATAATATGGTAAAGCTCACTGACTTGATTGATTCATTAAATCGTGTTTGTATGCAGTGTGTATATTATATTTTAAATGTAATGTCTTTTAGTCTTAAGTAATGTGACACCCACCACCATGATCTTCATGTCTTTGGTGATGCGGTCCTGCCAGGCAAAGCAGAAGATGTGGGGAAGGTAGAGGGTGAAGTAAACAATGCCACAGCAGGCTGCTGCCAGATTGGCCTGGTTGAAGAAAACACTGAGGAGGAAGCATTGCATGATGGTCGCCATAGTGAAGGTTAAAAGAAAGAGGAAGAGGATGATTGGATTGCTGTAGTTTAGTACCCTCCCTCCCTGTGGGTCAGAGATAAACAGAGTGATGTTTTCAGTTTAAGTGAACAGAAAAGAAAATTTCAAAAAAATCCTTTAGAGTTATAGTGTTGCTATGAGAAGAAACTGCATTTTTATCTACACAGTATCATTATGTAATATATTTTTAAATTCTACAGAATATATTCTGCATCATAATTTGTATCACTTCTCTGAACTTGTTGTACATTCAACATCATTTAAATAAACTCACTGAGTGAAAAAAAAGAATATGTCTGGGACATAAAATGCAAATCTTTTTCTCAAAGTGATTGCTTGATCACAAGACAATGTGTTGCTTTACACAAATAAACCACTAGAGGTCAGAGCAGTCCATTTTACTATTAGAGAGCTTCAGACTTTTACAAGGTAGAACTGTGTTAATCATTGTCCTGCACATGTCTTCATAGCTGTTGACATATTTCCCATGATGTCATGGCAGGAACAGTCCTTCTATTAATAATTTACAGAGGTAAGTATAGTTTCAGTAGGCTGCTGTCATTAATTAGGAATTTCAAGGAAAAGAACATGATAATGATTAACAGTAAAGCTGAGTATTTATCTTGACATTTATATCCAGGCCTGTAAACATGATCAGAGACTCACTGGGTTAATCATGAAGTGTCATTAGCATCTCAGGTGTCTGAACAAACTGAAATTACTAAGTGTGGGACAAAGACACATTTTCCCTACCATGATGATTGCGGTGAGGAGAGCGGTGCTAGTACCCATCATGATGAAGCTGTCAATAAACCAGGTGGACCAGATGACTCCGTTGGTGACCCCTGTGGCCTTTAAGGTCTCCTTTAGTCTGAGTTCCTTCTCTAGAACAATACTCTTGACCACCATTGACACTGAGTAGACCCAGGCCAAAACCATGAAGATGGGGAAACAGCGGTTCAGCGTCAGCATGAAGCTGGATGGAGAGGAAATAAAATGAAGGAGAGGAATGCAGTGATTTTTCAGGTTCACAACCAAAATACTGGTTTTACAAGTTACTAGTTTTAACTAACTTCTGAGATTCCAAATCATGGCTATACCCTGAAAATCAAAAGCTGGTGTTAAGTCAACAATGATTTCTGCCATGAGTGTTAAATGTAACTGAACTATGCACAATTACTAAACAGCCAAAGTTTTCCACTCACAGATCATCCACATAACAAGGGTAAGGCATCTGCTGAAGGTAAACACCCTGAGGCCACTCCTTTCCTGTGTGAGTCTTGATGATACCATGTTCTATTATGTCTTGAATGTAAGCAAAGCCGCCCCAAACATAGCGAAGGTCATCCATTGGATCAGCTCTGGGGCCAGGGTCCCAATACCTGAGTAACATAACTATTTAGTTTCTAGATTTTTCATCATTATGTTCAACATATTATTTCCACTTGACATTAATTCTAACCTGTCTTTGACTTTATTGGTTCGCTCAACCGCATCAATATCCATACGAATCTTGAATTTGACATGCGGTGGAACCTCGGTGGTCCAAGGATACATATTTACAAAGACGAGGCCGGCCCAAAACTTGCTGTCCTCCAACAGGTCCAAAGCCCGGTAAGTGATGGCATCTTCATCAGGCAGAGCCACAAACTTATCCAGGACAACACACTGGGTAAGAGAGAGTGAACAAGACACAAGACATATAAATGGATTGAGTTTAGACAAGAGGATCAGCAAACAGCATCAAGGAGCAAGTAATTTGTGTTGTGGGACTTAATTTCACTTTAAAATTTTCATTTTAAAATTAAGGTGCTGTCAATTTACCTTTAGGTTACGACATTCAAGATTTAATATCCTGGATTAATAACCTGGATTGGTCACTAATAAGACCAAGAAGAAGTTAATAGATCGCCAAACATATTAAAGCAGTATCCAGCGGAAACAAGAATGTCTGAACCACCGATACAAAGGGTTGTCGTCACACAAAACCAAAATACATGTGAACCTCATAATGGAACTACATGAAATGTCAGGGGATCATCAGAAATCTTAGGAGTCATCCTATGGGGACCACATATGATTAATTACAAAATATTGTGTCAATATTATGTCCATGTCTGTGTCAACCCATGAGACATGCTAGTAGTATTAACATTAATATGAAATGCTTCATTGTTATCAATCAGACATTTGTCAGAAAAGGCTTTTTAATCCTGTATGTGTAGGCCAGAGATGCCCATGTTGACTTAAGTCACTATGTTACACTATATATGAATATCACATTTGTATTTTTTTACATTTGAGATATGGTTGTCTATTCCCTGATATTGCTCTGATGAAGCCATTTACTCCAGTATAATACAAATAGCGAGGTATTTGATCTTAAAGGAAACAATACAAAACAACAATTTATCACAGAGATTCTATAGATACACACAGACAAAAATGAGACTTGTAATCAAAAAACATGCAAATACTGTATCTGTTTTACAGATATAACATAGTTTAAACCCACTCAACAAATGGTTTAAATCTCAAAGGTCTGTTTCTTTAATTTATCCAAACATTCACCAACTAAGACAGCAGCTCCACTGTGTGCTCTGATATGCATGCATGCCACCAACATGCAGCCAACCGGCCATCAAGCCCACGGTCATTGTTGCTGCTCTACAAAAGGACGGTAGATGGAGTGACAGCTGTATCTAATCGGCCTCAGTCGTTCCCACTCTCTCTGTCACACTCAAGTGCTGTAGGCTTCAACTTGGACAAAAACAAAGAACACCAACCATCCACCCAGCATTGCCCCAGGTGCCCCCCGTGTCACCCCCCAGGGCGATAGGCCTCTCAGCCAGATTAGACTCTGCAGGAAAAGGGGCGATTTTGCCCACTTTAAATGAAGAGGGCCTTTACGAGAGAAGGTATGTGATGTGTTTTCTTGTCTTTAACCCTCCACTCAATCAGTAGTAAACAAAAGAGCCCCGACAGCTAGTTTGTTTCTCTGGCTCTCGCCCACCTGGGTAGAGTTCCATGTTTCTGAACAGAGAGACAAATTGCAGAGCTTAAGGACAGCTTATCTCACATCATGTCAAGAGTGGTATTGAGCACACTGTGGTTAGGTAACAAGGGTATTGAAATCAGCAAGTGACAAAACCTATACCTAATTGGATTATTTCATGAATAGGTCTGTCCTAGAACTTGACATTTCAGGTGAAGTGAAATGTGAAAAAACAGTCCACATTCTTCGGTCAGTCAGACTGTCAGTCCAAAAGAGGACCAGATGAAAAAGAAAGCACCACCAAATTTAGATTCTCTTTGACTAGTCAGTATAATTTTGTACGCTGGTACATAGACTCAACAAGAAATTTTTTAGTAACAACATCATGGCAGGGCCTCCCTTAGATCTCATAACAGCTTCAGTTCTGTGTGGAATGGATGTTGGAAATATGTTGAAAATAACTGCATCACATCATTACTGTAGATTTGTCAGATGCATGTTTAATGTTGCCAATCTCCTGTTCTATCACACCCTTTGTGAAAACAGTTTGGAGAGGACTTCTGCTTTGTGACAAGATGCATTATCTTTCTGAAAGTAACCTTTGGAAGATGGTAAACTGTGATAAACTGATGGACACAGTCAACGACAACTATGAGATAGGCTGTGGCATCCAACAATGATTGACTACTATTAAAGGGCTCAAAGTGTACCTAGAAAACATTCCCTATTTGAGAGGCACATACATAAATCAAAACAGTCTATTCTATTCTATACTACACAAACACATCCTCAGTGTTATTAATAATGCTCACTCACTTCCCCATATTGGTTGAGCATCCGGATGACCCGGTCAGTGAGGTTGAAGATGTCTCGCCAGTCAAAGTCAGGCAAGTCATCTGGACGATCCTCTTGTGGACCATTGTACAGGAAGTTGAGGATGTATTTGGAGGAGAACGGCGCCTCCTCTAGACTCCTGTCAATAAAATCCATCACCGATGGATTACAGATGGTGTCCTGAAACAAAAGGAAATACGCAGTTTTTGCCCAGTTTTTTCTATTATGAACAACAACTTTGTTTCCAAAAGGATACTGTTGAGTTACTTGTAGGAACACAATCAAAATTCTTAATAATCTCAGTCAAAAAAAAAGACAGCAAGTCATTTAATTTAGTGACAATGTTATTAGATTTCTATTTGTCTTCTGTCTTGTCTCTTCCATCAGATAAAGTGAAGCAAACATGAGCAAAAAGAGAATAGACTGGGCTTTTAGAGAGACAGAAAGGATCATAATAAGTGGAAAGATGGGCAGTGTTTACAGAGACAGATAAATGGAGAAGGGAAAGAGATGGCATATTTGGGTAAGATAAGGTTCTATATTCAAGCAGGAAGTTTTCTGAACTCCAGGGAACTCAGCAGGAGCAAGAACAACAGTATCATTAATCATTTCATTTGAAGACAAAGTTGTTAAGCTCTAAGTGGCGAAACAAAGCCAGATTCTCATCATGTCTGTAGTGCGTGACAGTAGGGCTGGTATGTAGATGTGATTTAAAATAACACCTGAAGTTAACAATTTAGTGATTTGAATTCTCATGAATTCAGTGACTCTTCCTTTATTTGCTAGAATGTTAAAGGGGTTTCTACTGATGAACTTACTGTACCACTATCCCTCCTGCTGTACAGTTTTAAACCTACTTATTCAGTAATGATATATTGTTAACATACCCGGATCATATTGACTTGGACTCCATCTTGAAAAAAAGCCCAGATCTGAGGAGCCACTTCCTCCCAGGCTTTCCCCATTGTCCTGACCCTCTCCAGTTCCTCAAATGTAGTGTTGGCCTGCACAAGAGATGGAGATGTGTGAGGATGTATTTGTGGATGGTTGGTGAAATAGGAAATTATTATCAGAAACAAACACACACAAATATTCTTACAAATGTCTCTATTCTTGGTACAGTGGTTAGAATTAAAACAATCCATACGTGTATACACATGCACATGTGTACACAACATTCAGAAACTCAAACACACACACTGTCACAGTTCTCCTAATCTCCTGCTGCATACCATTCCCACATTAAACTCACTGTGAAAACAGGCTTTTGAAAAGACAACACACACATTCTCACACAAAGAATTCCCGCGGGTCTGTTCAGATAACCAGTAACTGTGCAACAAATGCACCCTGTGCCAAATCGTCAAATATTTACTGCACGCTTATCGTTAAAACCCTGGATGTGTGTGGGTACAGTGCTTTTTGGGACAAATACCAATCACTGACTATTTCAGTATTCAGCCATGTGCAGTGGGGGATGAAAGCACTCAAGAGTACACCCAATTAAACGCCTCTTGTGTGTGTCTGATTTTGGGTGACAAAGGGGACAATGGAGCTGGGGTGACAATGGAGGCCGTTGGTGACAACTGGCCGAATGCATTCAGCCTGCCCAGTGAATCTCAGTCAGGTTCCCACAAGTGAGCGCTTCCTCATTCCCCAGGGCAGTTTAAAATAGCAGGGAAAAGAAGGAGGGGGGTTGGGAGGCAAGCAGAGGAGGAGGGGTGGGGATCCTTAAGGTGATTTCTGTAAGAGGGCTAAGGATCCTGCTGCTAGTCAAGATGCAAATCTACACAGTAGTAAATACAACTTTACTACAAAGTGAACACTCACGTCTACAATATTCATCTAAATTCAAAACTAAAAATAACTGGTGCACTGACACAAGCATCTTAGGGTTTATTTAAGTAGAATATGGGACACAATGACTAAATAAAAACATTTTATTTTGTGAAATATATTTCAAGTAAATGGTATTCTCTAAAAGAACACAGGCAAATCCAGCGGAATGAGGTTCAAACTTCCTCTGTTAAACTATTTTTGTAAGAGGATTAACATTTGGCTATATATGTTTGAGTGTTGGATTACAGCACAAAGACAGGCATGAAAATGTGCAGTCAGTTTAAATTAAATTGAATTATAAAGAAAAGTATAATAGAACAGAGATCAGAGAAAATGTATTTTATTTTCAACTAGGAAAAAGTTTAATTAATGAGAAGAAATGACAAGTTTGATTATTTGATGCAAACCAACATAATTTGTGCTGCAGTGAATTCTTTGGCCCTCCATTATTTTTAAAGAGTAATAAAATACAGCAAAGAGCAGTGAGGCAGGACGTAGACAAGATACACGATATACGAGTGCAGTCACATAAAACTTACAGAATACATAAACCATACATTTAAAGGCATGGTGCATCACTCGGAGTTTCCTATGAAATACACTGATGCATGACAGAGTTAAGAGGAAAAGGGAAAAAGCCTGAAGAGACCATGTTTTTGTTCTTGTAAAGTAATGGATTAACCCTTGGTCACTACCTTCTTAGTGCAATTAAGATCCCAATCTAAGGGAAGATGAAAACAAAGAGGGCATTAAAGGTCGGGAAAGAGGAAACATGACTCGTGTGTTTCTATGAGTGTGTGTGATCACACGCCTTTAAGGGCCAACTCTTGTCGCCTTACATAACAGTGAAAAAGCCATGGCGCCACTAGACTGTGTCGCAGTCACCACAGTCGATCAGCTTGTGTTCCTCCATTGCAACCAAGTCATCCATGACCGCTGCCCCCCTGAAGGGCTTTGACCAACACGTATCTACATCTAGATACAAAGGGCTGGACATGACATGAGGAAAGCTGATCCTCTTTTGAGGGGAAATTGTATTGTTCACTGCAGTAGCTGCCCTCTCTGGGGCAAACCAAAGATATGGTTGTCATAAAATAAGGGCAAAACATTTAAAACAATCATCTAAATGTGAAAAGGAAGGAACTGTTTGTATTTTCTGTGTTTTTGGTTCCTGTAGATGATACTTTTATAACCCTAACTCCTCAAATCTCCTGTGAAACTGTTCACTAAAGTACTAATAATATCACATCCTTTTTCAACATCATCATCTTTTTTCAACTTAATGACTGATTACTGTCACTGTTTTATGACAATCAAAATAGAGTAAAAACTACATATTTGCTGTCTTTTCAGTGTATATGACAACAATGTAACACCATTACCAGCTGTGATTTCTGCTAATCAATTTACATAATATACCAAGTTTAGGATAAATGCATCTACCATATATGCTGCTTACATTTCGTATGATCTGTCTGACAGCTGGTGAGTCGGGAGCATAGAGGATCCGTCCCATCAGCATGGGCTTGACAGAGTTCCACACAATCCTGGTGGCAGGGTTGGATTCCAGTTCTCTCATCAGATCATTGCAGAAAGGAGCTGGTAGAAGTCAGAAGAATGTGTGCACATACATCAGTATCAGGTAGATCATATCGACAAGAAGCTTAAGGCTGGTGCAATGGGTATTTTAATTTCTGTCATATCAAAGTCTGGTCTACTCACTGGTGCTGTTGTCATATGTGTACTGGCCCTGCGCCCTGCCGCTGTTGATACCCAGGAAGGCTTTGTAGTTATTGTCCTCGTACCAGTTAAAAGAGGTGACTCGAGAGAAAGCTCCTTCAGTGTAGCCACATACCAGGCGAGAGGCAGCAGCCATCACCTGCCTAAAGGAAAGATCACTCTGGAAGAGAGGAGCCATGACCTGGAGAAGCTCCCTGGAGCTGTTCCTGTGGAACAACTGTGGAGAAACAATGCAAAGAATATGGCTTCAGTATGAACAGAGAAGATGTGAATCTTAAGATTCAACACAACTGTTCTCTTAGGTTAGGAGGAACATCTTCCACTTGTTACATCAGATCAAATAGTATTACTGCATCTCCTATGGAGCTTCTTGATAAGATGCATACATCAAACCTTGTGTTTTTTGTTTGTTTGTTTTTTTGTTTTTTGTTTTTGTTTTTTTTTTTGCTCCTCTTGCAAAGAGGGGGTGTGTTTTGTACAACTACATGGTTTACACAAGATGACAATGTTCTGCTCCCAAAAATAAAGTTATCTTCAAATAGCAATAAGTGTTTTTTTTTTTTGTTTTTTTTTTTTTTGTGGTCTTGTCATCTTCCAAGGAGAACACCTTATTCGATTCTATATAAAGGCAGGGAACGGCTGAGTGGTTTCACGTCGTCATCTGTCTCAACAGAGACAGGCGACACAAGTGTCTCGCCAACAGGATGCAGGATTGTTAGCGCCATTAAACATCCAATGGAAACATCCACAACAAACAAAACCACTCCAACAAGTATGAAGTGTTACACCAAATTTCACAGAGGGGAAACTGTGGTTACACTGATGTGGGCAAACCAAACAAAACAATGTGCACAGCCTTAATGTCAGTGTGATGAAAGACACGGACACATAAACAGATCACTCAATCACCATTGCTGTTTTTTTTTTTTCATTAATCTTAATGTCTGCAGGCTTCACCTGTTCCACCAGCCTCAGGGTTGTTTCCATTGGGATGGTCTCATAATGATGATGTATCTGTTTTTGAGGCTAAACGGGCATGTTCTAGATTTAGCCTTCCTCATACGCACTAAATGATATCCCCCACTGTCTGTGTTTGCGTAAAATCTCAGGCAAGAAGGAAGCAACTGTTTCCTGACGGCTAAAAATAGCAGGTAGTGAACTTTTGAATGGAACTGGACTCGGGCCACATGGGCTATGCCTTACCTCTTGCAGTTTGTCTGAGGCGGCAGAGACGACCCGCACCCAGAAGTGAATGTCGATGCCTTCAGAGTGATTGTCCAGAACAAGAGGAAGCTAAGGAGAAACACAAATAATGTACTTTGCCATAAAACAGCTACTTGTGTATTTACATTGTAAAGCAATTGTACTCAATAGTATGAATGCATTTAATTGTAAAAAATAATAATTAATCTTATTTCCTATATGTCAAAACGTTTAAATATTTCAACATCAATTCCATTAGTACATTTCAATTAAAAGAGCTTCATACATATACACTTTTTATTACTTTTTTTTTTTTTTTTTGAGAATTTGGTGAGAATATGCAGTGAAATAAAAACCTGAAAATACATTATTGTTTCCCTTCAATCTGCTGAGCCCTGCTTTCTCCTAAAGGATCTGCTGGTTTGCCCAGAGATCTTCCAGTCAACTCACAACACAATAGGCTAAAGGTTCAGGAAGCAGCGCGAGGCCAAGACACAGACCTGCCAGAGGAGACATCCTTCCTTTTTGTCATCTGCTCCTATCTCAGTGTGTGAGTGAGTGTGTGTGTGTGTGTGTGTTTGTGTGTGTGTGTGTGTGTGAGAGAGAGAGAGAGAGAGAGAGGAATGTGTATGTGTGTCTGATGTGTTTAAAATGTAAGATTTAGGATTTTCCTGGCACAGACAGGCAGACGGCTATATGCACTTGGCCAAGGCAGAGGTCAGCCATAGATGTGGTCCGTGTTTATCCTTAACACCTTATGGTTGCTAAAGAAAGGAGCATCTCCTTGTTAAGCTAATTACTGACTGTCTGCCACCTATTTGAAGCAGCATGTGTGGCAAAGCCCGAGAACAATCTTAATTTAGTCATGTGCACGTAAATAAGGTCAAGTGCTTAAATGTAACAAGTATAAACTGTTTCCACAACTAGATAATGTAAACTTCCAAAGAAATTATATTTTACATTTAAATTTATTTTTATTTTATTTGCTGGTGGTATCTAGGACTCATTATTAGCAAATTAACCTTAAATCCTGCAAAAAATGCTGCATTAGTTATATCAAAGTAGAGTGATAGTTTGAGTATTCCAGCACTTAATACACTTATATAATACACTTATAAATACTGAAAATATTGTTGTTGTGTAAAGAAGTTAAATAGTTTGTCCCAACTTATAATATCATATCCTTTATATAAATACTAACAGTTATTTATCATTGGATCTGCTGATCTGCATGAAATATTACATTGTCATTTACAAATTGTTCTTGATATTTGTGTGTCATTTTCAATTACTGAAAAATTTCATGGGTCAGTTATATCATTAAATTAAACGAGATTAATGAATTCATTAGACCCACACCACAACTAAAAGACTTGAAATGACTCTGCTGGATGACTATTTTAAAAAAATACCATGTGCTGCCAAATGCTATATGCCATTTTATGCCAGCATAAGCTAAAGTCATTCAGACAACACTTGGCTCAACTTAATCTGTCTGACCCCTTTAATATGTTTGCAAACAATTTAATAAACATGGCATTATCCCAAATTGGATCCATCCAGTTAAAACCCCAATACTGGCCTCTTCTATTCATGAATGAACTGGATAACCCTGCCACAGTGACATTAACGATCACCATACATTTATAATGATGTGGCTATAAGCTTCATATTGTCAGACATAAATGGATCAATTTAAAGACTCTTGGCATCTTTATGGGCAGCGTGGGAATGAGGACAGTACTGCCAGAATAATTATGGCAGATGAAAATCTGCAATGTAATTAAAATGGTAAACCATTAGATAGGCTGCAACTTTAAGCACTAAGTAAATATCCACACACTGTCTTGTCAGTTTATTATATCCCAGGATAAAAAAAGCACTGACCAGCCGGAAGAGCTTGAAAAAGTCCACGTTGGCGTAGAATTTGTTCTCGATAATCTGCAACCGTTGTGGCGTAAGAATGCACATGGCATTTCGAACAGCATAGAGTCCTCTGCGACTTGGGAAAATGAGGAATCGCTCCAGCAGGTTTAGGCTGCAGGCAATATCCTTTAAATGCAAGTCTGGGACCCCAGAGGCAAACTGGAGGAAACAGTGGACAAAAGATGTATGTTAGGGTGCTTCAACTGTACTGGGCTGTCAAATACCTACACAGCATCAAAGCAAAGATTCAGTGAATTGTGTATGTGTATGTGTTTAGGGACAACACCCCCTTTAGGTTTTGTTGTATGAAGCAATGCAGCAGGGTCCGCCCTGGTAAAATACAGGGTCAAGATTCCTTTCTGCGTTAGTTGTGTTGTTAGCACAGATGTCTAAATTTGAATGAGATATTGATTTGTTTATGTCAGAGTGGTATGATATGTGCCTCAGGCAAGTCAACCACAAGTAGGTGTGTGTCTCTGTACCTGTTCAGGCCTGATTTGGGCATTGACTAACTGATTCACCACGGACTCTGTTAATGGAACGTCTCTCAGCAGGAATGAAGTCAGAGTTTCGTCGTCCTTCAGGATGGTTTCCACTTTGACTCCTCGCCCTGTACAGACAGAGGCAGCTCATGTGAAGGACAAAAGTGTGTAAATGATGATAATGTTCTTTAATTGCACAATCATGTGTGGTTGCATTTATTGACTACATGCCGTCTACCGACACACACTCATTAAAGCTTCCTGTGAGTGGTGCAGTGGATAAACAGGATATTTCAGATACTTAGTGGCCCATATTTTGGGCAAGTTGTGACAGAACTAAAGGGATGAGAACACTGGATGAAGCCACTCCACCTCTGCACTTTCTCATTGTTTCCAGTGGCCTGCCTGTGCATGAATGAAGTTTTCTTTATGAGCTATAATACATAAAACATAAAACCAAGAAAAGGGGGAGGAGGCCCAGAATAATGAATATCACAAATGGATGTCGAACGGAAATATTTAAGTCTTAAAAGCATGTTTGTAGACAAGAACACAAATTGCAGTTCAGCAACATTTGATTGTCCAGATATCACTGGGTTTCTGGGCGTATTTGTCACTCACAGCAGCATCAGATAAGTGGCGTCAGTCTTGAGATCACAATGCATTTCATTGTACTTTCTGAATTTCACAGAAACTTTTGATAGCTCTACTGTGACAAGTGGTGTCATATCTGGTGAATGTAATCTCTTGTTGTTTTTGTAGTGAGGTTATTCACACTGATTAAGTGATACTGACTGGTGGCACAAAAGCCCTCAGGGCATAACGTAAAAAAAATTAAAAAAAATGGATAAAATAACAATCAAAACAGATACCTCATCATGTCAGTACTTCTTTTGTGCAACCATGTATGTTGATACATGCCTTGGGCATCCATCCATAATATGTTGAAATCAAAATATCCAAGTACTCATGGAGCCACCACACAGACAGCAGACATATTTTTGATAGGACAACTACACCTAAGCAAAGATTATAATGTGAATATATAATCCACTCAAACGTTGTCTGTTTCATGTTATGATGAGTCAAAGTCATCAGTTACATAACTTGGTTATTAACAAGATTCATTTTTAAGAGCTCTTGGGAACATATATGGAATGTGGATCTGTATTACTATTAATTCTGTTATTCCATTGACATATTTCTCCATGAGAGTGGCAACATGGAGAGCAGCCAGATGTAATAAGTCACAGGCTGGAATGCACTTATCCTCATTCCACTCCCATCATAAGGATTTTTTTTTTTTGCCTGCAGAGAAACATGCATGCAAAGTAACATACATTAAAACGTTGCTGGGATGGAGTCACTTGATACCAGATCAGTATTTCTATGTTCTCTCATGGAGGGAGAGAGGCATGGACTGAATGCCTACACTGGACCAAGGTGATCTAGCTAATTATAGACCCCTATCAAATCTCCCTTTTATGTCCAAAATCCTTGAGAAAGTTGTTGCTGCTCGACTATGTGATTACTTACATGGGAATTTGTAGTCAGGGTTTATAGCTCATCAACTCATCAGTATAGAAACAGTATTAGTGAAAATTACCAATGACCTACTTATGGCCTCAGACAATGGACTTGTCTCTATACTTGTCCTGTTGGATCTTAGTGCTGCATTTAATACAATTGATCATAAGATCCTATTACAAAGACTAGAACATGTTGTTGGGATTAGAGGCACTGCACTTTATTGGTTTAAGTCGTATCTATCAGATAGATTCAAGTTTGTACATGTAAACAATGAGTCTTCCATATGTACTGCAGTTAGTCATGGAGTTCCACAGGGTTCTGTGTTAGGACCAATCCTTTTAATCTTATATATGCTTCTCTTAGGCGAAATATAAAGCACAATATAAACTTCCATTGTTATGCAGATGATACCCAGCTGTACTTATCTATGAAGCCAGATGAAACTAACTAGGTCATCAAACTTCAGGATTGTCTTAAAGACATAAAGACCTGGATGACTCAGAATTTCTTACTTTTAAACTCAGACAAAACTGAAGTCATCATACTTGGCCCTAAACATCTCAGAACATCATTTTCAGATCACATAGCTAAGCTGGATGACATTACTTTGGCCTTCTACTGTGAGGAACCTTGGAGTAATTTTTGATCAGGACGTCATTTGTATCTCATATTAGACAAGTCTTAGACAGCTTTTTTCCACCCACATAATATTGCAAAAATCAGAAACATCCTGTCTGAGAAGGATAGTGAAAAGTTAATTCATGCATTTGTTACCTCTAGACTGGACTACTTTAACTCTCTACTATCAGGGTGTTCCAGTAACTCCATCAAAAACCTTCAGTTAATCCAGAATGCTGCAGCACGAATACTGACAGGAAGTAGGACCAGAGATCATATTTCTTCTGTACTGGCTGCTCTTCATTGGCTTCCTGTCAAATCTAGAATTGATTTCAAAATCCTCCTGCTTGCCTATAAAACCCTTAATGATCAGGCTCCATCATATCTTAAGGAGCTCATAGTTCCTTATTATCCTAATAGATCACTTCCATCACAAACTGCTGGTTTACATCTGGCTCCTAGAGTCTCTTAGACCAGAATGGGAGGTAGAGCCTTCAGTTATCAGGTTCCTCTCTTGTGGAACCAGCTCCCAGTTTGGGTCCGGGAGGCAGACACCCTTTCTACATTTAAGGTTAGACTAAAAACTTTCCTTTATGATAAAGCTTAAAGTTGAGGATGGTCCAGGTGGGACATGGACCCGACTGAACCTTTAGTTAAGCTGCTATAAGATTAGACTGTTGGGGAACTATGCACTGCACCTCTTCTCTCTGTCCCTCACTCCTCTTGTCTCTTACTCTCCCTCACACTTCATGTCTTCATATCAATGTATTACATATTATTAACACTCATCTGCTGTCTCTCGCAGTTGTGTCCTCCCATCCCTTTCGCTTTTTCAGCTAGCTTTGACTCCAGAGCAGTTGGATCCAGATTCTTCACTACTGATGACAACATCATCATCATCATTATTATTATATTATTATTATTGGAATGGTAATGGTAATTTTGCTTTAACAACTACTTGTAAGTATGTAGTCTCTACTGTCTCTTCCTGGTCTCCCTCTTGTCTTTCTCCCCTTCTCCCCCGTCCTCCTCCTCCCCTTTCCTCTGTCTCCTCTCTTTCTTTTTTCTCTGTTTTCATTTCAGTCCAACCGGTCGAGGCAGATGACCGTCCACTCTGAGTCTGGTTCTGCTGGAGGTTTCTTCCTATTAAAAGGGAGTTTTTCCTCTCCATTGTCGCCAAGCACTTGTTCATTGTGGAAATGTTGGGTTTCTCTATGTAAAGTGCCTTGAGATAAATGTTTTTATGATCTGGTGCTATATAAATAAAACTGAACTGAACTGAACTGAACTGAACTGAACTGAACTGAACTGAACTGAACTGAACTGAACTGAAGGGCGAGTGCATTACTCTTTTACCAAAAACAACAACACACTGGTGGTGAAAGTAAGCAGCTTATGTCACGGGCATTCTGTTAAGCTGAACAGATACACAGACCAAGTGTGAGGTATGATACTGTTAGGACATACATCAGTGTGTATCCATCATAACAAGGCATCTTGTTGCCTGGTTACTTAATTTGTTGATGTGAGTTTCCAATTTCTCACATTTGCCGATGTCTTTCTCAACAAGTCATGATTCCATTGTTTCTCGTGTTTTTTCAGTATGTAGATGAAAGGCTGGAGCACTGACCTGAGACCTGTTCAGGATGAGTGCGTAGAGTATCCATGAAGTTACTCATGGCATTCAGTTCCTTCCAGAGACGACCAAGCTGCTCAAACTGTGGCTCACTGAAAAGAAGCTCCTGAGCATCTGAGTAGAACCGAGCCAATCTGAGGAGTGAGTTCAATATGAGTCTTGTTCAACAACAGATTGACCACATTTACATTGACATATCACTGTATGCAGATTCCAAGGCTTTGAATCAATCCAGAGACTTTTAAGTTATATCCTTTTACTCCATGAAATAAATTCTCATCTCAGATCAAATGGATCAAATTTATAGGAATTAAACGTCTCTGGCTTGAATTCACCTCCCACTACCAGCCCAGTGTGATGCTCACATGGAGTTGTTGTAGTTGGACACAAGGCCAGGAGATTCACCACGGGTGGGGTATTGGAAACAAGGGTTGTTGGCATTACAGAAGATTCCCTGTATCCATGGCAGAACCCCTGTGGAAGGCATGGCCTTGTTGGGGAAGTGGCCTGAGGGAGAGAAGAAACTGTTGGCTGTCAGCGCTTTATACAAGTCATTTATCAACATGTAGCAACAGGATGTCATGAACAACAGAGCTGATGCATTACATTCGTGTTGACGGTAGAGAGGGTTCACACGTCTGAGCCACACCAGCCCCATGAACAGTACAACAGGCCACATGATCTCCATAAAGAATCGCACCTGGTTGCAAAACAAAACATGAACTTCAAAAGTCAAAATCCATTGGAGACAAAATTACAACTTTCAAAATATAACTAGTTAGTTATTCACTAGAATGTCCTCTAGGTGTTTAAGATATTTAAAACAAGATCATTTAAGACGTATGTTGTTGATGCAAATTTGAGATTTACAGTTTTGGACTACATCAATAAATATGAAGTCACATAAAGAATAATAAAGTTAACATAATCAACACTTTTGCAAGGTGGAGATATTAGGAATCAGGAGTTTGTCTTGGTAAAGAGCATAGTTGGTATTATTATCATTAGAATGAGGCCTGGGGGCATTTAAAAAATATATAACATTACATAATCAACAATTTTGTAGAATAAAGATGATGCTGTTTTGGGTCCCATCTTGGTTAAAAAACAAACAAACAATAAAAAACATCTTTGGTATCATTATCATTAGAATGAGGCCTGAGGGCATATCAGCTGTAGTGTGTAGTGTGTGTATGATGAATGAGGGGATTTTTACCCTCTGCCTCCTGCGGATGGTCCAGTTCTTCCACAGCAGGAGTTTGACCTGTCTTCCTGCCCCCATGGCTCCTCCTTTTCACCCCCGCGGGGGCCGGCACCAGCCAGCAATCCTATATTTAAGCAGCCCACAATACTGCTACTGCAATACTACCATTTTATCAACAACTTTAAAATATTTGGAAAGGTAAGGTTTTTTGGATAATGTACTGTATTTGAGCACCAAGTGCTCCATGTGAAAGCTACAAATAGCTCAGTAAGGAGGTTAGTGAGCTCCACACCTCACATGTTTAGTGTAATTATAGACCTTTCAACAGTTTATAAACTTATACTGGTCACTATTCATGTCACTGAACAAAATCACTGAATATTCTTTTTTTCTTCTTTATTTTGGAGTTACATCTGTAATGGAATTTTCTGGTTACAGAATCACTCACCAGCGTAATACTACAGCTAAATTAAAAACATAAAGTGCAGCATAAATTATCACTTACCTCAGATGAACACTTGCACTGCTGACCGGTTCCCAGTAAATAAAGCATAACAACACATATTCTACAAGTGCGCCTTGAGGTTGCTAACACAGCTTGTTTCCAGACCTTGTGAACAGTTAAGCAGATTGATTTAATCTCCTTCCTCGGTGCTGGGAGACTGCTAACGCCTCTCATCCATTTCCCTATGACCTAACCACCTGGCCCTCATTACACTGTTTAATCCTGCCTAGTGTTATGAAGAAATATGCCAGTTTCAACAACAATTAAGCAACATATTCACAGGTCGGCATGCTGTTTGGTTTACTGCATAGACATGGATTAAGATGTTCCTGCTAAGCATCATGGGTATGATTTGTCTTACATTTGAAGAATAGAACCAAACAATCATGGCTGGAAGTTGTCAGATATATTTTAATAAGTTACAAAAGGGTGTTTTGTTTTCATGTACCTGTTTTTTTTACACTGAACTTTTCAACAGTCTGTCAACCTTGTACATTACCATGAAAAACAGATACCATTTAAATAAATGATGCATTTCCTCCTATTACTTACAAAAATCTTGTAAGATTTAGATTATTGATAAAAAAAAAAAAAAAAAAAAACTATGTCAGTTAAAAAAAAGAAAAGAAAAAAAAAAGAAAATGAAAATACTTTGGCTATTAAGAAATGTAGATGATTCATATTAAAACAAGAAAGATAATGCCATTCAACAGTATAAAAACAAATGGATGTACACCCTTTGCAACTGGTGCTTCATAACATTAGCAACTGCCAATACAAGTCTTCAGAACAGCATGTAACAGGGATCATTCTATTGCTTTATATACATGCTGTTAGCAAAATGATTAATTAAACTCTAATGTATGTAACACTTCCAAACACTGACTCAGAGTAGGTAGAGACAAGAAAACTGAAAATTTGGGAAGAGTATCGATATCAGATAAGTGCACCAAGCGTTCTTTTTTTTCAATGTCATGGCTACATGCACTACTTATAGTGATTCAAACATAGCTTTTTTGGTATATAAACATACATAGATAGTGAGCGTGTAAGAACTTTATACAACATATTCAAATGATATGTAATTGCACAGTTTCAAAAAAAAAGATTATAAATATTCTGACCAGGTGCCAAAGTGTACTGAGCATGTGATTGGTAAATGAAATACTGGTGGATCATGTTAAAAATATACAGCCATTTTAAGTGCATCCTGTCTATCTTTCGAGGACCATCTGAATCTTCGCACAGTGCTCACAGTGATAACACATCTGGAAAATGTCTCTGCAGAGTCAATTTTAATGTTTCCTATTCTGTCTCTAACAGAATATGGCTCCTAGTTCAGCACCGTGACTCTAAAGAGGATCACACAAAATGAGCCTCTCGATGTTCCACCTCTTGGAGGCGTCTGGGTCGTAGTCTCTGATACACTGGTTTGGTCTGGTTTTGGCCCAGTTCCTCGGGGCTGGAGCTGGGAGACTGAGACATGGCCGCCTGCTCGGCCTCAATCTCTCCCTCAAGAGGTTCATCTACCGACACTTCTACCTCAATCCCCAACTCCTCTTCTTCTTCTTCTTCCTCCTCCTCCTCTTCCTCCTCCTCCTCCTCTTCATCGTCATCCTCCTCCTCTTCCTCAGCACTGTTAGTTAATGTAGAGTTCTGAAGTAGTTTAGCTTTGCTCCCTGATGGAGGTTTATAGAAGGTCCCTGGAGGAGGCTGGAGAGTCCTGGGAGCCCTGAAAGCCGTGGTGATAGGGCTGTACTTTGTAACATTGTCCTCCCTTCTTAAAGTTCTGTTGGGTCGCACTGCGACTGTAAAAGGTCTGTTGGGGTAGATGGTGCTAATAGTGGTCCCACTAGATCCAAAGGAGAGGCTTGACGGCACAGATGTTGATAAACTGCAGGCATCTACAGCTGTGCTGTCTGTGGACGAAGTGGCCACAACTCTGACAGTCCTAGAAGTGTCGTGTTTGTACTGTTTGTCCCAGGTTCTGCGTAACGTCTGGGTGTCAATGAATGTACTCCGGTAATGGGTGGCCACACGCAGTTTTGTACTCTCTGTTTCGTCCACCTCTTCGATGGACTGGTCAAAACTGCTTCCTTTCCTGACGAGTTGGTCAGAGCTGTTCCGGCTGTTGTTCTCGTCGACTTGACCTCGGCCGAGGAGCCGTTCCGCTGGCATGCTGATGGGCCGAGAGGAGAGTTTGCTGCGAGGGTGTCGAAGCTGGACCCTGGTGACGGTGATATGCTGAGAACGACACAGGCCTCTCTCACCAGGTTTCCGGCCTTCGGGGATGCTTGATGATAAAACCCCATTGAGTGTCTCTGAATCCACTTCATCAGCTTTAAACACACAAATCAAAAATGGTTAAATATTGACATATAAAGTGAAATGGTGTAGAGGAGAAAACCAAGAAAATACACTGATTTTGGAATAACACTGGACTAATAATAAAGATCTCCATGTGTTATCTAGCATTGTAAAAATACTGACCAGGTTCAAAGTCACTTCTGTCGAGTTTTGGTACAGTCTCCTCAACCTCAGCCAGTAAGTGAGAAGAGGGAATAATTGAGGAATGCCTCTTATACACCTTAGATGGCTGCTGTAATGGTAAAACAGACAAGTGCAGAGAACAAAGTGTCAGTTAGAAATAGGAAATGGATAAAAGTGCCAAGTCTGATGTTGATATTTATTCATCACATGTGTGATCTCTTTTTACCTCCTTAATGTCTCCCAGCGACTTGGAGTGCCTGATCAGCTGCTGTTCTCTCTCCTGAGGTGCAACGCGGGTGTCAGGCCGAGGGTGGGCATTACCCTCTGTGGGTGAGGTGCTCAGTGGACTGAGAGGGGTGTCAAAGACCATCTGATAGTGTCTGATCAGGAGCTCCACAATAAGCGCTTGATAGGGGTAATCCACCAGAGAGGAGAGGGAAACTTCAGCATCCGCCTGCCTCGGCTTGATCAGTGTTGGACCGAAGATGATACCAAGGTTGCTGGCTGTCATTTTATTCTCCTCTGACCGCTCCGTCACCCTGGAGAGGAAGGAAGAGCAACAGAAGACTAATCAATTATCAGTACTCACACCCCTGCTTGTAAAACAACAACTTTCCCAAGTGAGAACACTTTACTGAAGCTTAATAAAACTGAAATGTTGAAGATTTTGTGACTGATCCCTACCGATGCAGATGCTCTATCAAGAACTGTAGTGTCTTGTAATGAGCTGGTGGCAGCTGTCTAAGCAAGTCTTTGATCTTGAACAGGACCCGGTTGAGTTCCACGCTGACCTGGGCCGGGGTCACGGGGGTGGGACTGAGCCGCAACGCTTCCAGTTCCTCCACAATGATACTCTGGCTCTCCTTGGCCAGACCGATAAAGTCGTTGTAGAAGCGGAACAGGATGAGTGGCTCTGGAAGCTGCCAGGAGAAGCATGGAGGAAAGAGGAACAAGTAAAATAAATGAAACGAGGACGGTTCAATAAACAGAAACCACCGAAAATATTTAAGCAAATACACAAGTGGGGAATTGAGAAGTGGGAAATATGTGCCAGAAATAAACAAAGACAAATAAACACCACGGCAGGGGTTTTGTTCAGCAGAGCTCACTTTTAACCGTCTCCTGTCCTTATTCAAGAGATCTGTTTACTTCCATGTGATATCCTATTGTGCTAAAAAAAATAAGGTTTCAGCCCACCTGTCTCAGGTAGAGTTTGAGCACGTTGCTAATGTCGTGGGGATAAAGGTCGGAGAGCTCCACCAGGTCCTTGCCGTTCTCAAACGCCTGGCACAACTTCTCCACCCGCGACTTGGCACCATTCACACGGTAGATGCCCTTCACAGAACAAAAACAAAAATGGATTCAACACAGCAAAATTAGATGCAATTTTCTTGTTCACCATGGTGACTCGGGGTAATCACAGCAGGATACACCAAAGAAACATGAATATTACACAGTTCATGTCTCAACAGGGGTTTAAAATTTTGTCAACTGGAAATTAATTATATTTACACCTGAACATTTTCTTTTCAACTTAAGTCCATTCATTTGTTTGGTGTCAACATCAATCTGGGGCTGGGAATTCTTTGCGCTAAAGTGTGTCATTATTCTTCAGAAACCACTACTCATTGTGAGACCTCCCACAAAAAACTGTGACTGACAACCCTGGCTGCTTCTACCCACCTGAACAATACATTTTATATTCTGAGTCATAGTAACTTAATCCTAAGCCAAAGAAAGCAAACCCTCAGGTTTTTAAGTACAGAAATAATGTTGTAATGAACAATACGGCTGGTGTGATGTACAGGAAGCTCCACTACTAAACATCCACTCGAGCTACAAACAAAATCTTTGATTTGTGATTTACCTTAATGTTGAGCGCTCTGTTTTCGATTTCTGATGTACACTTCCGTATGATGAAGGGGATGCTGTCCTGACTGTTCTTGGCCGCCTGCGTGAAGTCGATGCCGAAGAGGTGAAGTCTCCCCTGGAGCTTCTTATGGCCACACTGGATGGCCAAGGTTTCCAGACACTTCTTATGACAGGCCAACGAACACTGCGCACAAGGTCACACACAGTCAGCTACAGTTCCAACATTTTGACACTAACACCAAGTAACTCCAAAGCAGCTTTTTATTAACTAACCTTTGAATTAATTAAATGTAAAAAGACAAGCAAACAAGGAAAGCTTCATGTGTAGAGTCCAACTGGACCAATACCATGAAACGATTCCAATACACTGCAGTTTGTTCTTGTATCAGATTTTTGTGGATTTACCATCGTTACATAACTTGTCATAACCTATGACCCTTTTGTTATTGTGTTGTTCATTGCATGTAATAAATGTGGAAAAAAACTGGATCTAAAATAAATAGTGTGGAGTGACACAGGGTCAATGGATGGGACTCCTCTGAAGACAAACAAAAGTTCTTCAGTTTCCACAGCCCGTTCCCGGCTGAGACCAGTTGGTGGATTTGGTCTCTGAGGGGAGACTGTGGCCAGATTCAGCTTTCTCTTTTTCACTCTTTATTCGGCTGTTTTAATGAGGGGAGAGGTGGTCTTTCTCTTTTGTTTTGAAGTTTTTAGATTTTTTTTGTGCATGCCGTGATGAGTGATAAAGAAGCTGTTGTGAAACTCTGGCAATGTTCACCCTGAACTTATAATACTCTGAAAGCCATGGCCAAACTACTTTTAATAAAACGTCCAAATAGGACTAATTTAAAAAATGCATAAAAAAAGAAACCAAGGTTACCTCTTCACACTCTGCTCCATGAAACACCACCAGGCCATCGCACTCGCGACACTTGGAAGGCGCTCTGAGTTTCCTCAGCTTGTGGGTTTGAGCTGCTTTGGACATTTGTGTGTTTCTAAAAGGACCTGGGGAACTTGCTGTCTCTATTACAATCTCACTTAAACCTGCAGAGAGGAAAAGGACAAGATTAGAAAGCGGTTTCCACTTCAAACAGGGTAATATTTTACACAGAGAGATGACGCACGCGCGCGCGCGCGCACACACACACACACACACACACACACACACACACACACACACACACACACACACACACACACACACACACACACACACACACACACACACACACACACACACACACACACACACACACACACACACACACACACACACACACACACACACACACACACACACACACACATATATACATATACATATACATATTATATTGAGATGTAGATGTGGTAACCACCAACTAACCATTATCAGAAGGCGAGGGAGGCTCTCTCTCATCCAGGTCATCAGCAGAAGACATGGTCCCGGTGGAGGGGGTTCTGGGTAATCTCCTCTTGAAGTCTCCTGAACAGTCATGCACGACACACCAGTGAGTCCACATGTTTACAGTCACAGCAAGTCACTGTTTACTTTTCGTTCCCACATTTTCTCTCTGAATTTAATTCACCAAATGAAAAGGTGTGGTCCTTGTTAACCAAGAACCTCCCACTAATGGATGGTTGGGTGATTCACACATCTATTGACAGATTAATTATTTCCTATACACCTAATTGTAATAGTGTTAATTTGCCTGACGAGCCACTCAGGAGGCTCATCCGTTACCGGCTCATCGCGGATAAACTCCTACATTGTTTACACGCTGGGTGTTGGTAGAGAATGTGTTACAGATACTTAAGTACAATGGAACAGAGAACAATACTCTTCATCAATGCAAACTACCATCCTCTAACATCCAACAACACACCAGAAGGTTTTGCATGAACTGGCTCAGTCCATTTTTCATCTGTAAACACTTGAACTACATCCTGATTTGTGCAGATCTACACTTACACTGTCACACAGACTGTATGTACTGTTGCACGGCAACAGAGGCAACACTGAGAGAGACCTGAGCACTAAAGCTGCTATTACATGTTTGTGTATATTGTGGACCACTACAGTTGCATAATGTTAAACAAAGAGGCGCCATTGTCAGTGGTTGCTAAGCCCCTGGATTCTCAGATAACATGCCAACAAATTTAGGTGAAGATCAGGTTCATAGTTAAGAAAGTTCATATGAAAGGCTTAAGTGCATTCCAACCCTGAAGAATGAACTGTTATTCACAAGGTGCTCTAGCTTTATCAATGACATAAGACAAATGGATATATGTAATATTTTAAGCTAAAAGATGCATAACAGGGCGTTGATTAAGCGGTGAACATAAAAAGACTTCCTTGATTCTAACTGTGATCGCAGATAAAAACTTATTCAGAAGATAAAAAAGCACTCAGCATGTTATTAGATAGCTAGCCAACTGTTAATTAGATGTTTGGTAACACAAGTACCTTGTCATTTTGGAACCTATTACAACACACTGTTTTCATTTTTGTCCTGTTTTTATCCATTCTTTACTGAAAGTGTGAAAGCACACACAACCAGATGCAAAAGTGTGATTTTTGCCAAGTGTAATTAATTAAGAATAATCTCTCTTGTAAATATATTAAAATACAGTTTAGTCTTGAAACAAACAGTGAAATTGATGTAGACACATTTTGAGGAGAAGGTTGTTTTGAGGAAGCGTGTGTGTATGTTTCCATAGGCCTACCTGGGCTCGCAGTGGGTGAGTCCATGGAGCGAGACTCACTGCTGCCTCCAGCACTTTCTGAATCACTGCACATGCCTCCACCTTGGCTGCCTGTGGCCCAGGGACGAAATGGGGCCTGGGTCCGAACTGCTGGACAAAAACAAATTAGATTTTTTATCCAGTTTGAAATAGAAACGTAAAAATTACCTTTTTAAAACATATAGACTGTAAATAAAGTATATAGTATATAGTAAGTTATATAGTGAATCTTGAAATTCATCCCAGTGAAACATGGACTTGTTCCAGAGGGTGTGTGTCTGTGTGCATATCTGTGTTTAATAAATGGACCAAAAAAAAAAAAAAAAAGTGAGCTCATTAACCACTGACACACCTATAACCACAACACCGCCTGAAAAGATCTGGGTGGATCCAACTTGCTTACATAAGAAAAACAAAAGGGAGATGCTAACAGAGAGAAACATGCCACAGTTTAAATCCTCTGTAATCTTCTACCTCATAATGAGGTTCGTGTGTTATTCACACTCACATAGCGACATATCTTTTACTTGATTCCACAACTACTGAGGAGAGGGGAGAAGAAAAGTTTGCTCTTTTTGGTAAAAATAGGAAAATGTTTTTGTCAGGATTGTCAGGAAATGTCAGGATTCAAGACGGTCTGACACAAGCGCCTCATGTTTACAGACACCGATTTCATTATGACAAGATGCCCACTTTGTCTGACTGTTTCTCCAACAACGTGCATACCTTGGTCTGTGCTGCTGTTGGAGCGCCTCTCTGCAACTTTCGCATGTTGGGCGTTGATGGGACTGTCAACGTCGTCGCAACCAAGGACATCAGAAGTCACGGACGCCTGAGACAGGTTACTGTGAGACGAGTGGCAGCCGCTCAGAGAACGCTTGTTGAAAGGCATCCTGGGAAAGAAAATGATGAATAATTATTTATAGTAAACCAGCAAAACCTCATGCTGTATATTTATTAATTAAACCTTGCATCTTAAATGCTAAAACTGGATTTTTAGAAAAATGACAAGAACGGCCACGCACTTTCATTGTTCCCCATTATAAACTGAGAGAATGCTGCTGAAATTTGAGTGGATTTATATCTTGCACTAACACGAATAAACCAGTTCAAACTCGGTATTAAATAAGCAGGCTCATCTGTTAATTCTATTAACATAGAGAAGATCCTCGAACAATCATGATATCAAGAGATCAGCTGCAAAAACTAACAAAGACAGCAGTTAATTATAGGACGATGATTGACTGACTCAGAGAGGCTTGGGGATTGGTTGATGTGAAATCTGTGTCAGCTATTGTTCATTAAAGTATCCCATTGTCGTTGATAATATACAGTATATAGGTCAGTGTTCTATATTTAACATTTTGCAAACCAGTAGTGAGGATGCATATGAGGGTGGGTGTGTTTCATTTCCTCTCTCCCAAGCTGAATTCTTTTGATCAGAGGGATCAGAGTTGAGGGGGGGGTGGGAGAGAAAACTAAGTGAGAACAAAGCACTCTCTATTGCCGTCTGTGTGGTGTGTGTGTGTGTGTGTGACCACAAACCTGTGTCAACAAAACACTCTCTAAAAAGGAAACTAACTTTTTGGACCTCAGTTTTTTTTTTTTTTTTTTTTTTTTTTTACAAAGGGCATGTTGCTAAAAATGCTAACTGAACGTCATGTTTTCACTGGGAGCTGGGGACAATGTGTGTGTAATTTAAACGCTGGTGAAAACTTTCAAAGAGGTTCAATGAAACTGATGGAAAAGGCCAGTGCCTCAGCTCCTCTCTCCTGTGACTGCAGTCATTTCCGCAGGAAGCTCAGGCCAACCCAATTGTTTTACACGTTCCAAAACAAGCTCTCTCACTCTATCACTCCACCTCACCACTGAGGTCTACAGCACCACTGCATTCACAACCACTTGTTTACCATAAATAAATGTTCATCTTCCCACAGAAACCTCTGATGAAAGATTTCAACTTCTGATAAAGTATATAAATAACAATAATATAATCATAAACACTACAGAGACTATAACCTATTTTTAAATGGACTTTAAAGTGAAGTAAGTGAGTATGAAATACAAGTGACTTTGTGACTGTTAAACCCTCTGAGAGTTTGGTCTTTATCGTTCTCAGAAAAACAACTCTATCATTTCTGTGAATCTCATAAACACAAACACTGATGACTGAGTTCTGACGTAGATTAATTTAGGCACCGTAGATTAACTTTAAAGCATCAGATTTGACTCCAATTCAAAGGAGGTGTTCTGGGATGTTTTATGAGCCGTAGATCTCAGATAAGAAATCTGCTGTTTAAAAGGTTGTGATCAGATAATGACAACCACATTCTGTTGGTGCCTCACCCAGCGCTTTGTGTAACAGGCGAATCGAAAGAGTGACACTCCAGACGAGGCCCGTCAGTAGGCAAACTCCTGACAAAGTCGATGTAGCACTGACCAGGTTCGTACAGCTTGGCATTTTCACACAGACTCTGGTGGTTAACGGGCAGAGAAACAACCTGAGCCTGTTGGAGCTGGAACCAGTTCACAGTCACCTAAAAAAAGGGGAAAGTAAATATATTATCTTACCTTCACTCATTTCTGATACTGCAGTAAAATGTGTTTAAAAAAGAAATTTAAAGAACTAGTGGCTGCTCCTCAGTCTGCTCTAGATGTGGTACATTGTTTCTATCATTCTAGCTAGTTTTAACTTTAAATAAACATTTACGGCAAAAACTTACAGCCTTGAGGGTGAGGTCGCACTGAGAGACCATCTCTCTGATCTGAGTGATGATTTCACTCTTGGTTTTGGCCAGATCCACTCTCTTCTCACCTACATCAATCTGACAAGCTTTGCAGTGATCCCTGGCCTCCTCCGCCTGCCAACACAAGGAAGATCAGTTACTAGTAAAACAAAAATAATTATGGGAAGACAATAGCTTCCATTAAGTCTGACTGCTTGACATTTATCTTCTCCCAAATTCCTATTTATGGAAGTTGAGTTAACAACAGTCACTCTTATGGGCCTTTAATTCATCTCACAATCCAGTGAGGTGAGTTAAGGGGCCAATACTAATCTCTGCTGTTCTACTTTTGCCCAAAAGAAGAAGCGTTGTACCTTCTGAAGAGCCTCTTCCTCCAGCCTGCGCCTCTTCTCTAGCTGTTTAATGGCTGCAGTTCCCCCTCCTCCACCGATCTGCTCCTCCTCCAGGCGGCTAGTAGACACCTTGGCCTTCTCGTATTCCTCCTGCCGCTGGACCTGCAGCAGCCGAGCCTTCCTCAGAGCACTGTCTGCCTCATGCTGGAGATGTACAGGGATTAAGTTAATAGACAGGCAGATATAAACTTATCATAGAGCATATGGACAAAGTGCAGCTTTTAATAGAATAAAAGGAGCTGATTATTTAAAATACACAGGAAATCTTGACATATAAAACAAAAGCAGGTCTATATGTCATGCAAAAAGTGAAAATTAGTCATTTATTCAATATTACATGAATAATTTATATTTAATGATAATGTGTAATTGTCTTGTAACAAGTGTTGGAGCCTAACAAGATCTGTAATGTTTTTCTGTCTTAGATGGAACAGAGTGATTGTCCAATCCTGGGTGGCTGCACGGACAAACAAAGCATTTGTATACATGTATAAACTGGGCCTTGGCATTTCAAGAGCATTCTTGGACTGAGTCCACAAGTCAGTGAAGCATCTTTACATTCTGTCTGCGTTGTGTTGTGTGTGTGTGTGTGTGTGTGTGGGAGGCCCTCTTCAGAGTGCAACCTTTTATACTCACCATCTTCTTTTGCTCTCTCTGCCACTGCTCCTTGACCTCTTTTCGCAGTTTGTCCAGCTCATTCTTTCTGGCCAAGAGAGGCTGAAGAGAAACACACACATGCATGCACGCACGCACACACACACACACACACGCACACATGCGCACACACACGCGCGCGCACACACACACACACACACACACACACAATAAATCCTCGTTTCCATTAACCAGCCCAGGACCCAGCCAGGGTTGACCCCTTTTCTCAGATGCAGTGATCATATTGTTTGGGTACCTGCATGAATTTGTTGCTTTGGAGTACTGCGGCAGTGTGAAGTACCAACTGGCTGTATTCAATGTCATTTTTGAAAGCAGTCGTGTAGATTTCGCGGAATGGCATGAATTCCTAAAAATGAAGAAAACAAAATTTTAGCATTAATTTTTAGCAGTTGAGAGGAGGCAGCAAAATTTAAAAGGTAATATCTACTCACCTGTTGACTTGCAAGTGTCTTGGAAGATTCTGCCATTTTGGCGTAACTCTTCGCACACTCGATGTCTAAAAATAGACCACATCATACACTGAGTGTTCTTTACTTGGCTGCAAATGGACATTTACATGTGTGCAAATGTTTACCGTGTTTCCTACTTAGAATGAACTAATCGATCTTTAAATATACAACTGACCGAAAACCACTTAAGCATTTTTTGATTAAATCATACAATGTCCTTGAGTCACTGGGCAAATCTGTGAAACGAATTAGTAAACAAAGCATCAGCCAAATTGCATGTGCTAAACAAACAAGGCGTTTGTTCACCTGATAACACATGCATTGTACAGTTTGACAGAGCGCTCTGTGTCGCTGTGCTGACAGGTCAAGTGACTAAGTATTGGACTGAAACCATTCATTAACTGGTGTTCCTACAAAAGCTCTCACACTGCACATTTAACCTTGAGCCTGGATAAAACTCCATTGTTTCATTTCCAGCTCAGATGACTGAGTAAAAGTTCTCCACAGATTGGCTCCTAATTAACATGAACATTTGTGCTTGAGCTAAATTCTGTAAATTCTGTGCTTAGGAGATAATACTTGGACTAATTTTTAAAAAATTCATCCACTTCATGCTGCTCGGAGCTGGGTTTTTAGACTGAGTAAACTTACGAACCCTCCCAGAAAACAACAATCCCAAAAATAACCTGTATTCTATTGAACAAAGCCAATTAATAATATGGAAAAGTATGTTAGAAATAAAAAGACAACAGAAAATGAAAATAATAAGAAAGATTCTAAATAAGAGCAGGTATTCCTACACATTGCATCATTTCTAATTTTACAATTTTACCTGAAATTAATTATCAGTCACTGTATACAGCGTCTATCTACTTGCATATCTATAATTTTGAGTTTAAGAGATGTACCCAGAATTCTTCTATGTGGAAAAACAGTATAAAACTTTTATTCCAACCACAGAACTTTTATCAATATTACATCATGTCCGAAAAGGATTGTTAAAAATATAAGACTGGTGTTTAAATTAGGCACAAAAATAAGTGTTTTAAGATGTTGTATTGTAAGATCCTAATGACACACAACATGAACATGACAACATCTAATAAAGATGTCCTGACATGACTCCCCACTAGCATAACTATGCAATGATGTGCTTAAGGTAACTATATGGTCCATGACGCTAATGCATGACAGCTGATGTTTGTGCTTTAGTGTGATGGCTGCCTCTCTGTGTCCTAACTCACCCATGTTGAGACGTTTCTCCACCCATGCCAGCAACTCTTTGGTGTACTTGGACCAGGCCTTGGCGTAGAGCAGCGCAGACTCCACCCCGCTGTCCTGCCGCTGCAACGTCCGGTCCACCTCCTCGGCCCGAACCGGCAGATACGGCCCTGTGAAAACAGCAGGAATCCCATGAGGGGCCTTGTGAAAGTTGGGCCTAATGCCCAGCCGTGACCGACCCCCAATCAATAATATGCCTTTCACCTCAGCTGGATGTTTTAATTTGTGTTTCGCTAACACCATCTGAGAATGAGTCAGTGAGAAAAGCTCACACTGAACTGGTATGAGTGTGATATGGGATAATACCATTTGAAGTTAAGCAATGTTGACAGAAGACTGATTGCTGGATGTATTAATACGTGGTTAAGGAAAGTGGTCACCAAGAGTGGAGAGAGAGTGGCGCTGTCACCCCAGATAACCCTGCAGACACTGTTAAGGTCTGCTGGCAGAGACTGTGACGCAACATAGACAAGGACAAAGCAGCAGCAGTATCAGCAGCTCAGCTCAGGACTAATTTTTGTTTGAACTTTTTCAAACATTTTAGATGGATTCATTTTTCCACAGACTGTCACAGTCTACAGCACCGTGCAGAGTACAGTAGCTGAGTGAGATCTGTCTTACCTGGCGGATCATCTTTCTCGGGACCGGATCCTCCAGATTCCACGGAGAGGTTCTCAAAAGACTGAAAAACAAACAGACGGGGAAAAAAAAAAAGTTAGCAAAGCGGTTGGATGAATTTCCTACTCATAGCACGATACGCTCTGCAAACATGGCTAAAACAAGGCTTATCAGAACCTTGACTTCCTCCGTTGAGCGCTTATAAAGTCTACTGCAGGAAAACAACAATACATAGAATGAATAAATCATGTGCAGAGACCAGTTCAGGAACATGCGTCAACCTGCTAGCAGCCGCTTAACCCCTGAACTCCACTCTCGCAAAGTAATTTTTCAAATATTTTGCTTGACAATTCAGGGGCAGTAGGCTACATCCTGGCGTTAACAGGAAAGCAAACGAATGTGTATAAAATAAAGTGGGCCACGTGAGGTAATCTTTTGATGCCTGTTTTAAAGTGATGAAAAGTACAACAAAATATATGCATCACTTTTTTCTTACCCTGCTTCTCTTAGTCAGGGGGAGCCCCAACACTGATCCATTCTCTACATCTCCCATAAGGAAGTCAGACACTCTGGAAGAAAACAGAAATACAAACAGATTGGCTTTAAGCAAGTGTGAAACTGATCAGATAAAACAAATTGGAAGCAGAGACTGTTTAAGACAAAACGAAAATCCTCATTGTGTGAGAAAAAGTTTAGGGTTATTTATCCTCCTGTTTTAGTGTCACACTTCCAGGAAAGTCCAGACAAGAAAGGGTTTTTTTTTTTTAAAAAGAACGGTCAAACAAAGGCTACAATATCATGCCACTAGCCTGAGTCAACCTCCGAATCATCAAATCCCACAGTTCCCATAATGCAACTTCCCTCCTGCCCCCTAAATGCCAATGTTTCTCAAAATCTCCACCTCCAGTTTGTCGTGACACATTATCTAAAAATTTTCAGTTTTAGGGTGATCCTGCTGATTCATCATTACATGTGTGTAATTCTTCATGTATTGTCATTATTTGGTTGTTTTTAATTGTTAATTTCTGCTTTTATGTTACCCAATTTCTTGCCTTCATTATTACATACTCTTAGAAATGGCAAGGTGAAAATGCAGTGGCTGAAAAACACAGCCTGGATTTAAACAGGTGACTCATACGCAGTTTAACAGAGTCACAATGAGGAATTTTAAAAATTGAACATTATGACAACATCATACTTACACATTGCCAAACGTGAATGCCAATGTGTCAATAGCAGTGTAGATCTCTCCAAAGAGCTTCTGTTTGTTCTCTTCGTTCACCTCCTTAAAGTTCACTCCTGTCAAGTTGTGATTAAGTAAGAAGAGGAGAAGTAGAAGAAGATAAAGTCAGACTTTGGTACAAAACCTAAACCGTGTGTACTGGAACACATCCTGCTATTAAGGCATCAATCCCACGGCATGAGTCATCATCCTGCGAATGACGTCAAGTATGGAGTCAATGAAATTCTCCTCTGAGTCATGGTGTACTCCTCAAATCATAGATAGTTAAGGAATTTTTCACTTCATATCTCAAAAGTGCAGACATTTTAAAATTGAAAAGGCTCTCAGAGGCATCCAAAAACAAATGTGTACCTTGAATCAGAGGAGATAAGCAAAGTCTACAAGTGTGTATATTTGGCTGTAATCTGGAAAAGCAGTAGCTTCCTGCTGTAAGTCTAAACACAGTGATGACTGAGAACAGAGTGGGGGAAAAAACACCAGTGTAAATACAGCTGTAATCAGTCCTCACAATAAACTTCCTGTCCTGGCTGAGCAGAGAAAATAAATAAGGAGAGAGATGCTCAGAAAATGACACCAAACAAAAAGCAATAAATCAGAAATGTTACTGCATCGCTCCACTGCCTCTGTGATTTCCTCAGCCTGTTCTGCTTCTATTCTCCTCGAGTCAGAAAAGGACATTCATGGATGAATCACAATCTGGAAAGAGTCCAAACTTTGTCGAACTAATCTTGAATCAGGGTTGAATTCAGATCTTAAAAGAAGAATGGTACAAATGGTATCCTCACTTCTATGTCTAGTTTTACTTCTTTAGATCAGACCTTCAGTATCCCAGCTACATGATAAAAACTGGAGCACATATACACTGGAGCCAACGAAATTCTACGATATTTCCTCGGTAGCTAGCACCCATTGAATCCAGGTTTTTCCTGTACAATGAACAGCAAAACTTTCAATTACCCACCTCAGAATGAGCTTTTCTTATTTTCTCATCAAACAGATATAGGACTTCTTGATCATAACCGGTAAACCGCTGCTTCACAGTAAATCGCAACACAAATTTTATGTCCAAACACCTCACAGAGAAAAACGTTACTTTTCTTTAGGAAGCACAGTAGTTTGTTTCTACATCCAGCAAAAAGGTTGTAAGAGAAATAAATCCAATGCGAAACTTCGTCACTCCAACTCAGATCGAGGAAGTGTTAAGACAAAAAAAAAAAGAGGATTTCGATGAGGTCCGTGGGGCCCAGAACAGCTACTGTAGCCACCATCATTCAAAGCATGCAAGTCTCTTGTGCTGTTACATCTCCTCCTCTGTCCAACCCCTACCCCCAACAGGACATCCTGAGGCTTGCTGGAATACAATGCCAGTACTCGCTCAGGCCCCAACCAGTGGTCCAAACGTGGAAGTTACATCATCGGGGAAAAATGGTATTGTTTCACTGGAAAACACACGACACTCTCGAAACCCTCGTCAGCTGCAAAGTCCTACGCAGAATTGAGATCCAGGAGGAACTTTTCTTCCAGTAAAGAATAATACAAAGATGTAGCAAGGAACATAACTGGATGTAAAACATCAACGGACAGAGATAGAGGAAACTCTTTATAAACAACTTTTTTTGCTCTATCTTCAAGTGTGATAAAGCAGAAAGGCGACAGAATGCCACTAAAACATTTGTGTAATCTCTCGTTGAGGTTTTCATTTATCTTTTTTTGGAACTGAACTTATGGTCAGAGCAAACTACAACCTCCTGGTCACATGAAACCCCTACACACAGTAGCATAATGACAGATTACACCATAATGTTGCGTGGCATCAAAAGTTTTGAGGCTGGTTTTGAACTGGCTCAAGTGAACAGCTGATCACACCTTGGTACTGTTACAGGGGTCTAGAAGTGAGCAATTCTGGCCACCTAGTGGCAGAAAACAAATTACAGCAGGTTTCACTGGAAATATTTACATAAAAAGATATACAGTACTATACAGCATTTAAAGCAACTGTAAATGCCAAATCTATTACAATATTTTATTTTAGAGATTATCAATATAAGTGGTGTCCTTAAAGCAGTCATATTTGAAAAAACCAATAACAATTCCTTAACCATACATTTAAGAATCCGCTAAGGTGCTTGATTCACAAAGTTTGCATAGAATGGCTACTGAACTGTCAGGTTTCCTTATAGAAAATATACTGGCGTCTCTATTGTGTGTCTGCATGTTTGAATGCCAGTAGTTGAGTTCCTGCACAAAGGATGAGACTTGCACATGTCTAATAACCATTTGTGGACTCCTTCCAAATATTTCAGTGAAGGTAAGCTACATTCATCTGCACAAGATTCCTCACCATTAAATAAAAGCTTTTGGAAAAAGCTACGCAGGCTTTGCAATGCAAATGGAGACGAGGTATACTCAAGGGATTCTTGTGCGGTGGCCAAGTTAAGAACTGACCTGCAAAGGCAGATCATAATCTCATAGAATGAGAGATTGAAAAGGATTCCTCAGTGTAGTCCCTTTGGACCGGCAGACGAAGCACAAAGGACACCCGCTTCTCTCTGCCTCTTGAATCAGGTATCTGACTCCCAAATATTATTTTCTCTGCACTCTGTATGGGGTTTAAAACACACGCTGATGCATTCTAAGCACTTGAGTGACTTCTGAAGAGCTGCATTGCTTTGAAGCGATTAGAAAAAGTCTCTGAAACATTCCCGGGGAAATTCTTTTTAAGACTTGGGGAGACGGTGTGAGAAAGAGGACATGCAAAGACTGAGTGTCTAGGAGAATGATCTGTCAAGGGAAAAAGGGGGGATTAGATAAGCAGAGACAGAAAACAGACCAAAGGAAGAGTGGAGGAGTAGTCGGCATGTTTTGCAGGAAAGCTGTGAGTTATATGTGCGTATGTGTAACAGGGGGAGCTGGTCATCATAGCTCACCTTTGACCGTGGCGATGACGGTTCCAGCTGTACTGAGGATGTCCACCGAGTTGAGGCTCTGGTGTTTGCTGATTATGGCCTTTAGAACTCGCAGCAGCTCGCCAAGCCTTTCATGGACCGCGTGATGGAGGCAGTCCTGGTGCTCTGGAAAGTGGTAAACACAGTTTTATTAGACAACTTAATGAAATCATTACAGTCACGGTTTGACTTTTTGAATGTTTTTAAAACTTTAGGCTAAGACCTTAGAATGAATATCACTAACAACACGAATAATGGATGAAAATCACAATATTATATGACATCTTTTAAAAAAGCTTTATCCCAACACACACCCACACCAATCAACCATTTCATGTCACAATATATGCTACAAACTGTGAACACATCCTTTGAATCATGTGTAATTGATAGTAAAGCACTGTCTGTATTTCAACACAGAGGCTTAACAATTAACAATTTACTGTGTGCTATAAATCCCAAACAGATTGGACCTAGAACCCAGCCATTTAAAAATCTCCCTGCTTTAAATGAATGGTGCAACCTCACTGGCAACAGGATTACTACATGACATTCCAGCTTTGTTGGTTGAAAGGGTGACCATGGCAGCCATGTCAGACTACTGCCATCCATTCACAGCAGTTCTAGTCAACACTGCAGCAGCTAATGGTCCATCCAAGCACGTAGACCATGCAGCAGAGAGACTGCACGCAACGCAGCAAACCTATACAGAGAACTGAAAATGGTGCTAAGTGCCTAAACAAACATGACCTGCCATGTCTTTTTGCAATTAGTAGTTAGCTAGTCGGCTAACCAAAGAGAATGTGGTATCTCAGGTATGTGGATTTGTGTACTAGGTGACGCTTTACTAACAGTGAGTCATCAGTGACAAAGGGGGAAATACACTTAGTTGTCAAGTAACCTTGATAATTACCTTTTGGCAGTGTTAAGGAATTATGTCATGAGTGCATCAACTGAGGTCAAAGTGCTTTTCCTTTTTATTGAAAAAGTGTCTTACAGGGTGATTTAACTGAGTGCTAACATTCTTAATGGTTGATGTAAGATAAATAAAAAGGTTCAGGGTCATGCATCACTCTACCTGCTTGGTCCTATCCCACATTAAACACAATGTGCTCACACATACCCACATAATTACCATTGTAAGTAAAATATGTGTCTGTCCTGGACTATAATCACACAAAATATACTTTAGGCTGCTTGGCAGGTTGTGTTCAGGTCATGTTTTACATTTTACATATGTTATCATGTGAATAACCAGACTCATTTTAACAGCTGTTTCTTGGTCAACTCTGCTTATTTGCAACATCGAAGTATAATTAAAGTTCGATTTGTTTTTGCTCAGCCACATTTTTTTTGCAGACAAAACACACACAAATACACACAAACAGTCACAGAAAGGTTACAGGCAGTCAAAGCCACATTTTGTGCTGACTATCACCCCTGGATTACCCCTTCATGGAAGAGGGGATCAGAACGACTTTAGCTGTCTCCCATTTTTCCTTTTATTCGTTAGCCCTCTTTTTTGGAGTGGGACAAACAGTGCCGCCAGTGGGGCTAATAATGCTGGGCCTGTGTGACCGCCATGACAATGCTAGCTGAGGCCTGACCCGGAAATCCAGCCAACTGATCAGCAGGTGACAAGTTCACATTGACTAACAGGTCACAACATCACAACAATAATCAAACAACCAGTGCGGAGTGTGGAAATAAAATCTGTAACGACCACTTATGTGTGTTGTCACTGATTATGTTAAGCTTTCTTACAGGAGTCTGGCAGGCCCTGGTTTTTCATTCAATGAATGAGACACAGCAGTCATATTGTCCCAAATGACCATACATGCTGCTGCTTTACTGCCAACTTCAATACAGCAAATTAACAATTGGGTCACTTAACATAAACTCCAAAACCTGGAGTGATTAGTAATTAGGTAAAGGTGTAATAACTCCAGGAAACTGTATCGCAATGGGTTGTCAAGAAATAATTCCAGGTGAACAAGTATCTGCAAAAGAGCCACAAAAACAAACAAAAAAAAACAAAACAAAACTGATGCATCAAAACAATTACATAAGACAAACACAAACTCCAGACAGTCACGCTGCCACTTGAGTTACACTATGCCAATTTGGCCAGTTGCTTCTAGTTTGCCAAAAGCTTCTCCACAGGACCTGGAGAGTCCTATCCTTCTCCATAGCAACCATCTTCATCCATCTTCATCAGATGTCATGCACAGCTCTTTCCAGTGCTGACGACCTGGTGGTTTTTTGATGATGAAAGATTCTCGTCCTTTTGTTTCAGCTGCCCAACTCCCCACGAGGCAGGAAAAGGGCCAGTGGTGTGCTTTTGGCAAAACCACATGTCAAACTGAGACTTAATACATCTATACAATCATTGCAAATGGTAGACTGAATTATTTTGTTATTTGAAAAGTGACTAAAAGGAGCAAAAAAAAAAGTGATGCAAATTGTGATTTAGTAGTCGTGAGGAATCTGGTATTCTGTTCCCACCACAAATTGTTGAATGGTGTGTCCTCATTTCCACGGGCTGTGTATAAATCATTGAAATTTTGTTTAATAATGCAGTAAATAACCAAATAAATAAAAACGGAATAGAGGACATACCCCTGCTATGGTCAAACATTTTCTTCCAGCAGATCCAAATTATTATGCAGATCTGTGCTGAATTGTATAAACACATGATCTCAACACCATAATATAAATGATATTTCATATCATGTGTTTCCCATATGTTTCCCAAATCTTGCAGAAATTAAGGATAAAAGCCAACCAAATAATAATGGAATTTTCCTGGCTTGCAAATCTGTTCTGCTCTTTTTGTATTGTGTGCTGACTAAAAACAGACATAGGTAAAAATATAACCTCCTAGAAAGTGATAAGAACTATTTCAAAAGAATCAACAGTAAAATAATATTATTATTTTCACAAACATTTATCCATTACTGTAAATGCTGCCTGGTTTTCCCAAGACCTTATCTCTCATGAGATAACTCCCCAACCCTCAATGATTTGATAAGGGTCAATGTTTACAACGAGTTGCTTCACCCCTTAAGCCCTTAATTGGTCCTGGTCAGTTTAGATCCCATTTTGGGACATTATGTGTTGAATGACAAAATACACACAATGGCCTAAATCATCCCCACACAGCCTATGTACTCCATTCACTGATCAAGTAACTGAATCCTGAGTCCTGGAGGCATCAAGCCGGCGCAAGCTGGAGGTTTATTAAGGACGAGTCCAAACCATGAATGCCCACAAGAGAGAGGGTCTTCCTTTGCAAAGTTCCATAGGCTTCAGTCTTCAATGGCGGCTGTGTGGCCTATTGGACCATCCTAAATGGAGGCTAATTAGCAAGACATTATGGTTGAGTCCACCAGCCCAGCATGACACAGAATAATGTACAGAGACTGATTATTTAACCCCTCAACTGCCATTCTAGGCAAGAGACAAAGGGAAGACCACTAGTTCCCACCAGGAGAGGCTGATTACAGGAATATCTGAGTGGCACATGTTGTTTTGGAAGGGGCAGAACTAAGTTCAGAGAGGATGTCTCTTTGTTGAAAAAGCTGCAATGACAGAGGATCTGAAAGCCATCTGAAAACCAGCAAAGCCAAGCAAGTTTCTGGGAAGATCACTCTCTTCTTCCCGAGCAGACCACAGAGTTTTGATTGAGGACTTGTTTGAGTGTCGAAAACTCACTATTGTCCCTGGGGCCACTAGCAAACAGTGGGACTAGTCGCCTCATGGGCCTGCCACATGAAGCCTTTATGGAACAATAAATCACAACGGCAGCTTTTCACAGGAAGGGGTTGTAGTGTGTGTGTGTGTCTATATGTGTGTGATAGGGGAGGAGTTCTGGTGAGTATGGGTGTTAAAAAAAAGAGGAAGGGGGTTGTGCATGATTTGGGGTAGTATTCTCCCTTGGGATTTGTCCCAAATTTACCCCTGCACCCCACATCCCTGCTTCAGTGTGGGTTATGAGAGAAGGAGAGAGTGAGAGACATTCCTGGGCATAATAAGCCCTGGTGAATGAAGGCTACAGGGGGATCAGACTCTGATCCTGAGGAGAAGGAGGCCGCGGATCAGGAGCTGCTCAGAGGCTGCCAGCAACACATTGCCAGGTTTTTACTTCATTAGCGTCATGGAAACCCAACATTCCAGTCTCTTGTTTGGGAGCGGGGACGGGAGTTGAAGGAGTGAGGGGTGGAGGGGGATCCATAATGAAAACGTTGTCAGATCATTCACTATCGAGATGACACCTCAGTACCAAAACATTCTGATCTGGAACAGAGGCTGTCAGACAGTTACATGTCAGATACCAACAAACATTCTGACATAAGCCTACAGACTCCCATTTGAGTTTTTTTTTCCCTGAAGATGTCATACAGCAGGAACGTCACAATTTTTAAAAGGATTTCTTTGGCACTCCACAAATGTAGAAGTTCAAACATGGTCCAACATTAACCTTAAGAGTTGATATAATGCTCATGATTTTTTTGTTTTGTTTTGTTTTTGACAAATATTAACTGTAAAACCAAGTTGTATCTACTGATCATTCAACATTTAAAGAAACTCAAAAAGAGGCAGGGTCATTGTGATCTAAAATATATGTAATAGCTAAATACTGTATAAAGAAAATAGCTCGAATAAACAAATATTAAAAGGGTCACAACTAGAATGCTCAAACTTTCCTTATCAATGGAAAGCTATGTTCATCTGTGTTTTACACTTAGAGTTGTAGTACTCTTAGTTATTGAACAAGACTGTTCATGTTACTCACAAAATTAATGGACCAATGAGTGTGGAGTCAATTTCAAACTCATTGATTTCACCTGTAAAGTCAACTATAGCTCTCTTAAATACTTTTTCCTTTTGTGGTTGCATAAGATCACTGATGGTCTCTCTTGTTATGTGTTATGGGGAGACTTATGGCACCTATCAGTTTTGTGACTTAGCTTGACTCTGAGGGTCAAAACATCCACTAGGGTCTGACACAATATGACTTGGCAACATTCCTTTCACTGTGACCTTGGTATGCTCAGTCATGCATTGCAAATCATGGGAGCAATGTATTATTTATGCTTCAAAACATTTGAGGGGACGGAGGGGTGCTTATTGCCACAAAGCAAGTGTGAAATCACTAAACATGTCACAACTGGGTCTGCAGGGGTCCAATCAAATGGAAGCAGCTCATGGCAGAGGGGGCTAAATAGGATGTTGGACAGGGTAGCCATGACTAATGTCAATCAAAATCTCTCAATGTGTCCTATTGAGTCAGACCACAGCTGGACATTCCATCGTCTCACCCTCTAAATAACCAACCAACACTCTGTTGTAGTTTCAAAGAAATTGTGCGTTCATCAAAAGCAGGAGTATGGGTAGGTTTCAAGGGCCTCCTTTGAGACTTGCCCCCTTGTTCAAAGGACAAGCTACCAAATGTGGGTCTAATAATCAATCACTGTGTGACTCAGTAACCTTTGTTTTGTTCAAATGAATTCTTATTTAATTGGTTAGGGTGAAATGCCACATTCTTTCACCTTTCCCTCTTACTAGTATGACATCCCACAGCTAAAGATGACCCTATCATCCAATCATCCAAATTTCAAACTATTTGCCCAAAAATAAGAGGGTCTTGCAAAATGGATCCACTTAACCTTTAACACTTGTGCAGGGTCACTGCAATGGGTGGCCCATACGCCCCTTGATATCCCCCAACTAACATACTTCCTGTGGTCAGTGGCCCTGGTCCACCTCTGTCGACAGACCACCGGCGGTCCACTCTACGGATTAGCAGATTACATGCAGCTGGTAAAAGGCAGGGGAACTTTGCCTTCCCAGACTTCTATACTTATACCAAGGCATTCCCTGTTGCTTCACCTTTGAAGCTATTTTTCCCATGACTGCATTCACAAAGACCTGGCGTTTAAAAAAAGGAGCCCTAGGCAAGACACACAGCACCTTCCACCTAGGTGGGGGGCTTTTATGTTCCCACTCTGCAGGCTCCTGCCTTTGTCAGGCTTGTTAGCCGTTAGCGCAGGAAACCAAATGCCAATGATAAATTATGCTCATTGAAGGCTGAAAACAAGAAATGCCTGACATTAAGTTAAGTTAAATATACAGGACAATGTGATACAACCAAATATTCCAAAGTCAAATAATAAAGATTATATCTTGTAAGACCCTTTTCCCTAAAATCCACTGGTGATGTGGTAAAACGTTCCAACATCTCTTTATAGTCAACAGACAGGTCTAAACATGGATGTTTCTCTTTTCAGTCATCCGCATAGAAATGAGATATCCGGCGCAGAGTTAAGAATTTGTTTTGCCCCTCTTTTCATTTCTTCATAGCTGTCTATCACATGAGGAAAGACAGGCAACCTTTCTCTCCAAATATCCCCCACATCACCACCACCGCCTACTGTTGATGCAGAGCTCTGAAGGCTGGCATTTCAACTATGCTTTCTTTAAGAGAAACTGCAAATCCCCCCACCGTGCAACCTCTAGTTGGCAGCCAAACTAGTGAGGCATTAGCCTGAGGAGACTACAATTGCTGCCCAATCTGTGTAATGTAGGCAAAGAAATATCAGCAGGCCAGGGAGTTGGGAGGTCTGTCCAACAAGTCCAAAGACTGGCCCCTTTAGTACACCTGTCAAGGGGCAGAACTGGGATTTGAGGGGGTTGAGGTTGGGGGGCAAACACAGTATTGAGAACAAGAGGTCACTGTTCAGCTTTACTAGCATCCTAATCCTAGGAGAATGGGCTTTGTGTGCTTCAGAGCCTGCAAAGAGAGCTTCAAAACGCAATTATTCTCATAACTGTCAAGGCATTTAATTGACTCAAATGTACCAATACAACTTTTTTTACTGCCAAGTATCTCTGAACTTTGGGTAACATCAGTGGTTGGAGGGAGATGTGAAACTAGGACAAATATAGCTTTCAAGAGCACGTTCAGTTGGAAAATAAAGAAAAACATTAGTAGAGTTCGATAAAAAGAAGGTCACCATCTTGTTTTTGTTTTATCATGGAGTTGACACAGACCTTGCATTGGGACTAAGTAATTTAAAACTGTGGAGGCAACACTGATTTTCACCCTATCAAAGATACTAAATGGTTTAATACCAACGGGGGCGATTTAGAGGCTCCTCATTTCTGCGCTAACAACTGGTGAGATGAAAAGACACTATTTGTTCTAGGAAGCCATTATCAGTTTCTAGAAGCCAATTCAAAACAGAGATACGGGTTTTGTTGCTGGTGTCCCTTGTGCTTTGGCAAGTTCAGTCCCACCTCAAAAGCTCCACTTTCCTCCATTGCAATTTCTACACCCCAATGGGACTTAATTTGAGTCTCACAAGACAGGACAGACCCCAATTGGTCTTGGCTATGCTTCATGCTCAGTCTGTTTACCTCCACATCAAACAGGGCCTCTCTTCCTTTCATTGAGCACAGCAACTGAGTTTCTAAACTTACAGAATGTTGCAGACAAAGACAGCAGCTGGTTATTCTTCCCTCTCCCATCAGCTTCATTGGCCTTTAACAAGTTATGAGCTGTACCCAGTATGGGGCTGACCCAGTCACATGCGAGCATGCCCTACACTGGGCTCTGACAGAAAAACAAGGCCAATTATGCTGGAAATAGCCCCTGTTACAAAGGGAATTACAAAAACAAACACTGTGAAAAGAAATTAACATGAGTTATTGAACGAGATTTAAAACAATAAAATAATGGTAAATGATGAGGTGGGACACCTGTGTTATACCATGAGAAGTCGCAGTCAATGCTTGTGATAAAGAGAACGAGATTTATATTCTACAGTCCATTTGCCAATATTAGTTTAGTTTAGTTTCATCCATGTTTTGTCACCTAATTGATGTCATCAACAAACACTTCTCTCACAAAATATTTATTAAATCAAGTAACAACAAAAGCCTCAAAAAAACAAAAGCAATTTTGAGTAATGACCATTTTAGATTTAATCACGATTAAAATCCTTTGCTCAAATTTATCAAGTAAAGTAATCATGGCAGTAAGTGATTCTTGCACTGTACCCAATCTTCGTGTCCAGTGTTTCAAAACATGTCTGTGAATTTTTTCATGTGTTTAAATAGAAAAAAGTTGTATTTTTTCTTATTGATAATATATGGATGTTAATTACAAAACTTAAGAACTGAAGGATATTTCAGAAATGTTGCAGCCACACTAGAGGCTATATCTGAGACAAATTACTGTATTAGTAGATGAATAACTGACATTACATGTATGCAAGTGAATATGGTCTTGAATATGGTATAATCATAAATTATTTCAATGAAATAACAGAGGCTGCAAAACAGGGGTACTTAAGTTTATACAGGGGATAAATTTGCCATCTTTGTTGCAAAGCTTTAATCCGAAAAAGGAGGAAGACGACAAAGAGGGGTTGGGGTTTACTGTTTAAATTTTGCATCTTTCTTCTGTATAATGTATGTAAGAAAAATACATAACATTAGTATGGTGTGCCAAGATCCCTCTTTTGCACAAAATTATAAAGAAACACATAAGACACAATCTTCAGTATCACTGCTGCTGCACAGTTAAACCAAAAGCCTCAGCTGTGTACATTAGCAACCTCCAGTCTAGCCCCTAATCAGAGCCCACAATCCTAAGCTTCTCATGTGTATTGTGGGAATCCTCTATCTTAGTGTGTGGCAGACATCAACAGCCTCATGGAACAAAGCATCCCCAGCAAAAACAGTGCCCATAACCATAAATCTTTCCAGTGGGAAGGAAGGAGAGACACACACAGAGATGGGGCTCCCTTGGGTTCCAACTTGAAAACAACTTACAAATCTTCAAGTGCAGTTAGGCTATTAAACTTGACAAGTAGGCATCGTTTTGCCACCTGTATACAGCGTGCCATCATTTCACACACTGTGACCTGCCAAATGACAGATTTTCTGTTGATGGTGCTTGGTACAATATATCAGTTCATGTTTTGTTTCCTCAGGCAGCGGATATAAATGAACCTGCCATATGTCACCATGCTGTGCACTTTAATCCTGGTGGGTAACAATCCAAAGGTCTAACCCTGTCATGTTAACTAATACTAAGATAATGTGTGTGCTATTAAACAGGGATCACCCAAAACAATTAAGGTAATGTAATAAATCCCATGAGACAGCTTAGTTGTTGGGATAAGTTTACAGTCTCAAATGGAGATCTTTGGGAAATTTAATTTAGGGAACGAGGCTCCTTTGATGTAACTTGATCTTCAAGAGAAGACTTTAAAGTAAGGAAGGCTAGTTGTCTTCTGCTTGGGATAATTTACAGTGGCTTTAAATATAGACACAGTAAAAGAACCATAAAAGGAACTTTTTGGAGGCAAGAAGAAGCTCGTAGTGCTTTACAGTGGATCCCAGACCCAGTGGGATAGACTGTCTAAACAGAGCACAGTTACAGCTATTAAGAAAGTCTGGAATAGTTAGTGAGAAGACCAAGTAGGGCTAATTTTAGGCTGGTATTTCACAAGGGGTGATTTAGAATACAAATCACTAAAATAGCATTTGCGCTTTCTCTGAGGACCCAGACCAAATTCACTTTCCCACAAAGCTTTTGCATCATATTCCACAGATGACCAAAAAGAGAAAAAGTATTTATTTTCCCACATCTTTATGGCGTAAAGGCACAAACACAAAGCCAAAAGGTAATTCACTCTAACTGTATCTCAGTTTCTCTACAAACACCTTTGGCTCCCTCCCACAAAATTATTACTCACCAAGTGGTCAGGTGCACGACACGGTATTACTGTACATTACACAACACCTGTGGGACATTTTTAGTACCTACCTGTTAATCATTAAAAGCCAAAACCACACATTCACTGTGAGAGGAGAGCCTCCAAAACCCATATAGATTAACTGAGGACACTTATGACTCAGTGCGTGTGACTTAAATTAACACATACAGCTGCCTTAAGAAGGTGAGTGCATAAGAGTCATACATAAACATGCAAATAAAAACACTGACTAACAAGGACATTATGTTACAACTTTTTTGTACAGCAAACTTTCCTAGAAAGACTGACTACACTTGCATAATATTTGAGAGCTGGTTAAGATTCACAGGAAAAGTGTGAAGCAGCAATCAACATATAGAAATTGACTTGTTGAATGCAGCTCTAATTAAAAGGAAACAGCATTAAGTTATTAAAGTGACAAACCAAACAAGGATTCTATACATAGCATCAATCTTCTGTAATTAGACAAGACAGATATAGCTGCATAAGATTTAGATAACTATACATGAAGTGTAGCATACAATTTGAAAGCTTCTCTGTAACACCCTATTCTGCTCAGCTTCACTGAGTGACTTGTTTACCACAGCTGCTTTCATTCTTAAGTGGCTGACACAAGTTGGCAGATCATTCCGCTTGGCAGAGTCCGAGCGTGAAACACTAATGACACACCTGTCCTCATCAGACATTCAACACAGTAAATGCAAACCTCATTCCTAAAACACATAAGTTTATCCACAGCAATCTACCTCAGAGCCTGCTAGATGCAGACAAGCTAAGGCCAAATGTTTGTTACGCTAATCTTATGATGGGGAGCTTCAGAGGCCCCACTTACCCTCAAACACAATAGCTACACAGACCACCTCCACATCTCATCTGGTCTCCAAATGTCCTCGGTGACCCCAGTTGAGACCAATCTTCAAGATAATAATCCCTTCCAATTACTTACATGTCCTTCACAAGTGGCCACTGGACAAGGTCATGACCTTAAATAAGAATGTAAATATCTGTCTCACTGTGCAGATGCTGTCACAGGTCCCCAACACTGACTTGACGACAATGAAGCCACATAAGCAGTTTCTTCTCAGGCACTAGTAAAAAACAAAACTCAGTCATGCGTCACTGACTGGGACCACAGCTGAAGAGCCACCACGTAATAATAACCATTTAAGGTTGCATTGCTTGACAAATAAGTTGTTTTTTTATCAAAGGAATTGGCTGAGGAAGCCCCCCAAGGGACCAGTCCCACAAGCCACAGCTATTCTTGACTTGGGAAAGTATCATTTCTGTAAAAGCAGCCAGTTAGCAGCAGCATGCTAGTGCAGAGATGCCTCCTGGGACAATGGGTGTCAGACTCACATTGTTGACTGTGAATGCAGGCCATGTTGAGAGGAGCACGAGGCTCCGAGCTCAGTATTGCTCCTGACTATTTCCCTTTGGTTTCAGTGAGCGGCCAGGGTAATGAGAGGTCTGAACTGCTGTGAACTAGTGCTGCGGAGACAATATGGCCATAAATTAGAGAGGGATTCAAATCGCATCCAATCACAGCACAAGTCAGTGCTTCCCAACAATCAGTTAGCGTGCTCTGTGCTGGAACAATGATACTTTGAAGATGTTTAAATTCAAGGTCCCTTACTTGTCCCATAGTATGAAACACTTTGCACTAATTCTTTACAGATACAGATTTTACATAATAAATAAATAAATAAATAAATAAAAGCTAATTTCCTCATCTGACTTGCACATGATCAAATCAAGCTGTCTTGTGGTTTTAACCACACCTACAAGTGAGAAAAACAATCATAAGATTTTTCCTGGAGTTTGAAATTACCTTGAAAGACAATGGACTCTTTGCTACTTTCCTAAATACTAAACAGATCCTTTTTCCACATCGTGTTTGGCCTAGTTTCCTAAATTGGTCCTTTCCTGTATTTAGGCAAAATAAGCTGTCTGAAGGGAATACTCTGCTTTAAAATCACATGTCGGCATTTCACTGACGGCATTTGCGTAATTGACCCTGTGCTTACTGGACCTGTAAATTACATGCAGCTGAGTAGGCTGACGGTCATCAAATTATGTTCTTTGATTTTAAGTCCATTTAATGTGTGTTGTTACTTCTGCACACAGACACTATATGTCTATTTGGGATAGAAGAGAGATTATAAACCTGTTTCTTAATGACAGACAATGAGGGCAAAACAGAAGAACAGCTCTGCAACTTGTTACATAACAAAAAAAACCCCAGGCTATGAGAGAATTTAACATGCCATTAAACAGACCAAAAAAAAAAATCACAATTGAATTTCGTTGCTCACACAATAAGTCTGACAATGAAAACGCAGTAGTATACAAAGTAAATTTCTTATGTAAATCGTGCCCTTTTCTGCTCCATGAAGTTGCAGACATTGATCAGTTGCACATGATGATCTCCTGCTTTGATATGTGGCACGCTGACAGGTCACTGAAAACTCTCCCAAGCTTAAAAAGTGACTGTTGCTTGTCCCGCTCTCTCTATACTGCCAGGCTGTCCAGCTGGGTTAAGCACCTTTACTGACCTCTCCTTTTTGTTGGATGGGAGGGAGGGCACCATATCATTACCATCACACCACCGCATAGCTCACCACATGCACTTTCACCTCATGTTATTTACAACGTCCTTATCTCATTTCAACAAATTTGGATCAGATCCAAAAGCCACTGTCAAACATATCAGGTCAACCATGCCAAGAATGTAACAGCCACCCATATAAATATATAATCGCAGCTATCGTTTGGAAACGGTCCATTTCATCAGCGACAAAGTGAAGCCATTAATTAATGTCTTAGTGAGCATTTAATCCATCTAAAAAGCTTGGGTGTCAAATGTTTTGACAGGAATGCTGCTGCTGCTCCTGTGTATTCTTATAGGACCAATAGGAGACAGCAGGAAGATATACCTGAATACTTTGATTTCGTCACATTCAGACGTTTTGCTGAATTCTTACTTTGCATTTCTTTGTCTCATAAATTCTCCATTAAAATGGATTAAATACAGACGATTTTCCACATTACAGGAGGAAACACAGAGATTAAAACCAACACTTACAATCAAGAGATAAGGCTGGTTTACTGACCGTGCAGTCAAGGCCACAGCAGGACAAAACAGGTAGATAGGTCTGGGACTGTGTACATTGTGGTGAAAGCAGTGTACACAAGAGTTGACTGACAGCAACATTCAGTTACCAATCCCACTGGCTAAGCTTACAATACCTACTTTTTTCCGCCTCTACAAAATGTTCAGATTTTTAAAAAGTACACGTGTTGTTCATGAGCCAAAACGTAACCACACTGCTGTGTTCCTGTCATTCCAAGTACCAAGGAAACACCTGAACATGTAATGTATTGAAAAGCCCATATCCACAGCAGTCAACTGTTATGTCAACAAATCATTAACAGGTTATGTCCAAAGATACTTTGAAAAAAAAACACAAAACAGAGAACGTAATGTAGCTCCAGGTAATATCTGAATCAGTTAGTATAAACATTACTGATAACTGACACATTTATCAAGTCTGAGACACTGATGCCTCAAAAAAAGATTATTTTGTTAGAGGGTTGTGAAGCACTGACTTTTCTTTTTTCTTTACCATCAGCAGAAAAAAAAAAAACAAAACAGCATAAAGTTTCAAAACAAAGTGCGAATTTTGCCACAGTTTCCAGTGTTATCTCTTTCCAAACATACCTTTGGAGTTGAATACTTCTTTGAGTTGAAGAAGCACATCAGCAAACTTGCGCACATCGTTGACGAGCTGCATAATGTAGTTGGGGTCCGAGACGTTAATATCTGGGCTGTCTGAGCCCACCAAGCCGCTCTTGGAGACCCTGGCAGAGCCTGAACCCAAGCTGGAGCTCGTAGAGAGGCGGGAGATGCCTAAAGAGATCTTGGTTCCGCTGCCACCACCTCCCCCTGATCCTCCACCTGATCCTCCACCTGTACTCTGCCGCAGCATAGCAGCCAGCATGTCTCACTGGTCTAGTGGCCCTTAGGCCCGGTGAGTGTTATCCCGCGGTTCAGCTCTGTTCTCACTCAGCACTGCTCCACAACAGGAATGAAGGACGCTACCGAAGAGAGAAACAACTGTCAATGTTTACAACAAGCAACTAAAATAATATGATGGAACAAATGTTACAGATGTATAACAGGTGTGGTTCAGCAGGACGTATACTCTGACAACAACAGGTCAAACTGGACTGTTCTTCATCATGCTTTAACTCAAATGTGTCTTGTGCTCTGTGTTTTTGCTGACAATATTGAACAGGTGGATTTTCAATGTTTCCTCTAAAATGACTCAATGTATGTGATATTAAAAAAGAAATAAATGTGACGTGTAGTTGGACGGTTCTTAGATTGCTGCTGTATTTCTTGAATATGAGGTGAATTGTTAGTTACAGTGTTAAATGAGTTTAGGCAATTATATAAAACAAAATCCAAATCATAATTAAACCAAGATCTACACTGTGATAAAATCTCACACATCTACAGCCTGTGACGTTAACAAGCAGTTCTACACTCACCTGACAAATAAAATAACATATAATTGATTGTTATAATTTAATATTTATTGGAAAAGTGTCTACAAATATGGGCGGCCAGGGGGAGAAAAACTGGTCAGTTAGTTCCCATCCGTACTGCGTCTCACCGCATCTCATTACAGAACACAACCAGACCTCTCATTAAAAGTTTAACAATGTGGTTATTTCTTTTTTTTTTTTTTTTTTTTTTTTTTGTTTACTTCTAACAAGGTGAAGGTAGATCCGACAACCTTGAATAAACTCCTATTTTTCAAATGACTGGTTGATTTGGCATTAATAAAACCTACAAAGCGACACTTGTTCTTTTTAAATCTCGACTTTTTGGGCTGGTTATCATTGATAACACTTCGGCCACAATTAGCACATTTAGCGGGAGAGTAACTCAAGGAAAAGTGTAAAATTATAAAATTCACGCTAGTCAGACTCAATATTTAAACTGTATATGTGCCGAAGTAATGTAGTTTAAGCCGCGGTGAGATGTGAGGTACCGAAAACATGTATTTGTGACCAAACAAGACCAACCAACTTAAAATTGAACGAAAATCGCGTTAAACTCACTGTAAGTAAAAGAATATATATGGAGCGCGCTCTCTTCAGATAAAGACAAATAACTCACAGACTAAAACTTGTCAGATAGTCACACACCTGCGGCTGGGTCCTGAAACATCGCAGCCCTAAAAACTTGCGCGAAACAGAGAAGTGACGGAAAGATAAATAAATCCACGATCACGCCGCTATCCTCTTCTTCCTTTTCTCTTCTTTCCTCTCACAGTGGCGTCCCAGACCCCGTGTGTCCGTCCCGGCTGCGCTGTGTTCACTCCTCACTCGCCTCCTCTCTCCATGTGATGATGGCTGTAACTTGTGATTTTGGTGTGTGCGTGCGTCTGCGTGCGTCTGCGTGCGTGCGCGTGTGTGACTCCGCCTTTAACAACAGGTGTCTAGAGTTTTAAAGTCGCAAGTTTACCACAATAAAACACCGAGCCGCCTGTTGTTCCTTTCAAAATAAATGTCCCGGATTAGTTTTTTTTCACAGCAAACCTGCGCTGCTACGCGTTGATGTCACTAAAACCCAAACAAAGAATTAAGGAAATTTTAACCTTTACAAAATAAAGACATAAAACCAGCCATCAATATTTCATGTGACAACTTTTATTATGAACACTAAACCTCTCTACTTTCGATTAGTTAATAGTAAATTTAAACTTTATATTAACCTAATATAATCTAAGCAGCATTTTTACTGCATTTTTCTGCTTGTGTTATATCCCCCTACTGTTTATTTAAAGTAACTATAATATAGTAGTAATAATAAAAAATGTAATAATATTTTAAAGTAACCATGATTTTATCACGAATCACCAATACATTTTTTAGATATTTAGATCTATAATAGGCTGCCAGTAGGAATGAAAACAGACTGTTGGAGATAGCCTTTTATTTTTACACTTTGTGAATGTTCATCAATCTGTGTCTTTAACTCTTGTTTTTCCATCATCAGATTTTCCACAAAGCCAAGTGATCCAAGAAAGACCAACATCTAAATGTCCAAATATAAACAAAAATAAATAAATGAATAAATAAAAATAACAGCAGCAAACTTGAAAATGACATTCTTGAGGTATAGGCTACTTTTATTTTAACAAAAAATACACATCTATTATCTACGATCTAATCCTTCAACTAATAACCATTTTTTTAAATGTTATAATACTAACATAGCTACATGGTTTATTATATTGTACAGTAAAGAAGACCCTGGGAACTTTGAATTTTCTCACACTCTTTTCGCACTGAAAATGGATCCACTGGTAAACTCACGCTGCACATTATTGACATCTGCTGGTGAAACTCCTGTACTGCAGGCAAATTAATCAGATACCTGTTATCATAGACACGTGTATTTATATATGTCTGTGATATAATAATAATAATAATAATAATAATAATAATAATAATGGTATTTTATTCACTACTTATTTACTCACTACTTATTATATATTGATTTTTAGGTAGAGTCAAACTTTGAAAAAACATTTTGTCCTATAATTGTAATATTGTAACATTGTAACAATAACAATAACAATAATAATAATAATAATAATAATAATAATAATAATAATAATAATAATAATAATAACAATAATAATAATAATAATAATAATAATAATAATAATAATAATGATCATCATCATCATCATCATCATCATCATTCTACCTCATAATAAACAAAGTGAAATCAACATTTAGAATCATAGAAAGGTAAATGAAAGGAAAAAAAGCACACTGAAAATAATATCATTCAACTGGTTTAAATGTTAACATTGTCAGGTGGATGAGGCAGCTGTGGATGTAAATATGTACGTGGACCAGCAGCTCTGCCCTCCGAGTCAGAGGGTGGTAATATTGCAGCTACAACATATAGTTACTAGAAAGGGAAGAAGAACGCGCAAAGCAAGGCTCTTATTTTGAAATTCCCGCATCGCGCATCCTGCTCTGAGGCTGAATGATTGTGCACTGGTACTGTCGTCATCCAGAAAGCTCAGTATTTTCTGTTCTCACTTGATAAAGTGCTGTTTTGTATGTGATGCCGATAGCGGTGTAGATCAACGCCGCGGTCATGTCTTGTCTCGGTGGAGCAGCTGGAGGTGGAGGGATCCACGGACTCCTCCTCAAACTTCATGAATCACTTTCAGATGAGGACCGCCGAGCTGCGGCTCTGAAATGTCACGATATAGTTGGTGACTTGGGGCAAGAATGCATGATAACACCAACCGAGAATGACCTGGGTAAGACGATCAAGTCCATCACACACTCCTGTAGAAGTCCAACGGGGACGAGCTGAAACCGCGCCAAACTCCATCCACAATCTGGATACTTAAGACTAACACTGCTTCTTATGTTTAGGGTCAGTGCAGACCATGCAGGTTGAAGACGCTTCGTGAACTTTTAGATCGACTTACCAATTCGGCATGCAGAAAACTTTTCAATAGCTTTGTTTTATTTAATTAACTTGCATTATATCAGCGTCTTCCGCCAAAACACCGTGGTGGGCGGTAACACTCAGTCAGGTCAGATCATTTATCTCATCCATGTGACTCTGACCATCAAATCAAAGCTTTCATGAGTTTATTTTCATTGTTCCATTGGAAGATGGATTCTTCAAGCATGGAACAAGTGCTGCAGTATTAAAACACATCGCAGTAGAGTTCAGAAGTTTACAGGATGTTCTAACCACAGGTTCCCTCCATGACACCTGGGATTCACTGTTCACACACAAAACATCTGCTCACAAAACTTGAGCTGTGACTCTGTTCACAATTTGAGAATATTAACATTTCCATTTGATTCTATCTTCACTTCACAGTTTTACAGACGTCCCTATTGTTCTCTAAAGACTATGGTCTGCTCAGCTTCCTCAGAAAGGCTCTGCCATTTGACGAGGTTGGTTTTGAGGCTCGGTCAGTAAACATTAATGTAGTAAACCATGAAAGTTTTTCACAAAACATCTATTTTCCAGTTCCGGGAGACTCGAGTTGAGATCCTGAGTTTTTTGGTGACGTTCTTGGACAAAGTTACACCAAGAGTCAAAGGTTGGGACAAGACATACGCCGTTAATATACGAGTAAGTTCTGTAGTTCTACAAAGATAAATGTGATGCATACATACATACATGCATACACCTGATTCATTTAAATAAATGGAAACAAGACAGTACAACAGGCAAAAACTCAAACAAATGAATAACGATCTTGTTTCTCCACTGTTTTTACGCAGGACACATGCATGGTTGTGTATACAAAGGAAAAATTAGCCAAATCTAAGACTCAAGTACTGGAACTCCTCATCAAGGTTGGTTTCTTTTGGCATCTGATGTGTTTCTTTAACATACCATAATTGGTGTTTGCATATTGAACATCATTATGAAGGGCCGGAGACCTGAGGAAGAAATCCATGACAAACACATCAAGATTACTGCTGACTACTGATGACTTTCAAAGTAGATGATCGGACCTCTTCTTAAATGTTCTTTTAAAGGTTCTCCAAACAACAAAGGCTTCGAGCGTCACTGCAGACTTTAAGATCTGTGAAATATTCAACAAATACTACAGCGAGCTCTGTCAAAAGACCAAACTACCAGATTCAGGTGAGTAAACATTTGATAGACAATGACTGATTTTTGTTTTATGACCTAATGAAAACCTAAATTACTGAAACACTTATTCTTTTTTTTTATACTTGTGGGATAGTGCTGGGTAAAATCTATGAGCTGCTGGGAGTTCTTGCAGAAGTTCACCCCAGTGAGATGGTCAACAACTCTGACAAACTCTACAAAGCCTATCTGGGGGAGTTAAAAGAGCAGGTTTGTTTTATAAATGACACCTGCATCAGAGATATATGAAAGGAACAAATATGATTTATACTGTGGGTCGTGCCAAGTGTTGTGTAAAATGTACATCCAATATTAGTTTTGTTTTAGTTTTTCATGAACCTTGTTTCCTGTGTGGAGCATAACAACTACACCCAGTTCAAACAGCTGCTTCCATGATTGTGTGTGTGTGTGTGTGCGTGTATGTTCATTTGTGGTTTTTTCAGTGTTTTTCTTTTCTTTCCAGATGACTTCTTCAACAAAGGAACCAAAACTTTTTGTCGTTGCTGGATGTTTTAGAGGAATCACCGCTTTGATGGTCAACTTCACCAAAACAATGGAAGAAGGTGTGTGTTTGTGTGTGGTCATCCATGTGTATTTGTCTCAGTTTTACGCCAAATGATTTTAAGGTGTTTGGGGTGTTTCTAAGGTGTTTTGAGGCTGTATGGTCAGTATGTGTGTTGTTTGAGGTTCTCTTTTGAGAGGATATGTTATAGAAAACAACCAAAAAAAGCTCCAAGGCACTCTCAATATACAAAACTTAAAAAGCCTTTATTGTAATGGCTAGGTCATTTAAATCATTTTAAAAACTCCTATGCGTTTGGAGATAAAGTCTTTATCATGGAATCAAACGGTTTTCAAAAGGAGGAAGAGAGTTTCTTATAAGGTGACAATCCACCAAACTTTTTTTTTTTTTTTTTATCTAAATGTAATCTTTGACTGTATCTTGATTGTTTGTGTGTCTTTGACTTGCAGATCCAGCAGCATGTAAGGAAATTTTTCAGTATACCATGAAGGCCATCAGTCCTCAGGTAAATGTCACTGACTGCTTCAGTCCAAATATCAGCATTTTCTGACACAGATTATATTAGTCTGTTATATGATGTTTATGTTCATTACCTGACTGTGTTAAAGCCCAATGAACCTGAATTGTGAACCTGAGGCCATAACATTTAGATTATGTAGGGAGCAGTTAAAACAAGGGTCACACATGTGGCATCAAAATTATGTGACATGACTGTACCTTCATGTTTTTTTCATTTTTGTTGTAGATGGAGATGAGTCGCTATGCAGTCACAGTTGGTAAGGCTTGTCCATTGTCATACCAGGATGAGGAGAACTCTCCTTGAAAATAAAATGAACATTTCTTTGACTCTGTGTCTTAAACAGCTGGACTCAGACTACTCGGCAAACATGCTTCCCAGTTCAGCAGCTGCCTGCTGGAACATTATAAGTCTCTGTTTGAGGTCATGTCGAAGCTCTGTGGACACATTAACGCTGAGATGAAGAAGACAGGTTACTATGCACTTGAGGCCTTCCTCAAACAGGTGAACCCTTCATTGTTAATCATTCACAAAAGCTGATTTGAATTATAATTCAAATAAAACTTGATTTAAAAAAAAAAATGAATAAGCCTAACAAAAACATTTGCCTCTTCAGGTTGCATTGCTGGTGGCCGACAACATTGAGGAGCATAAAAGTAAGCTGAAGTTCTTCATGCAGAGGTTCTGCGGCATCATTAAGACCATGGAGTCGACACACAAGGAGCTGTCTATCGCCATACGGGGATATGGATTCTTTGCAGCAGTATGTTTACTATTTTGTTTATGTATTTTGTTGTTTATGTAATGAATTAGATTTCCCAATTTTGAAATGACAAAAATATTCTTTTCCCCGTGTAGCCGTGCAAGAAAGTTTGCCCACAAGATGTGGACTTGATGTACACAGAGCTGATTCAGCGCTGTAAACAGATGTACCTGACTGAGTCGGACGGGGAGGACGACAGCCTCTACCAGCTGCCTAGCTTCCTGGACTCAATAGCCAGTGTCCTGATTCACCTGGACAAGGTAACAAACTCACAGTTTTGCATTCTCTTTGACCAAATTTTCAATAACACTAAAAGGCTTGACATGGATTCTTCTCCATTTCAGTCTTATCTCTTTGTGCCTTTGTACACTGTTACATGCCAGAGTTAACAAGAAACTGCATCAACTGCATCTTAATAATTGTCTAATTTGAGTTTTGTGTCTTTGGTTTCAGATCCCAGAGGTGTACACACCACTGCTGGAGCGTCTTCTGGTGGTGCAGATCGACAGCTTCCCTCAGTACAGCGAGAGGATGCAGATGGCTTGTTGCAAGTCCATCCTGAAGGTGCTGGTGGCTATAGCCTCTAAAGGACCTGTACTGTGGAGTTTCATCAGCTCTGTGGGTACGTTGGTAATGAGCACATCGCATCTGTCTCAATCCTGTAACTTCCAGCTGAATCTCAGTGAAACTGCAGTAATGATGAAAGGCTCTTTAATTAGATTAAGAGAGCATGTCAGGTCCAGTCCTGCTTGAGATGGAAAAATTCACTTTTCACTTGTTTTTCAGTTCACCAGGGTTTGATTCGAGTCTGTTCAAAACCCATCATGCTTCCTGAGGTCAGTTTCCATGTTTTCTTTTGTTTTGTTTTTTTTTATAAAGAAATGAATGACACGTGTATATTTGCTCAACTTTATGTCTCATTTGCAGTGAAATCATCTTGTTTTAAATCAAACTTTTGTGTCCAGTTGAAGAAATGCTCCTCGTTTCCTCTGTTTTTCCAGAACAAAGAAGGTGGAGATGATCCCTCTCTCTCTGCACAAGTTCGCACTGGAAAGTGGAAAGTTCCATCCAGTCAAAACTACCTCACTCTGTTCAAAGATCTTTTAGACTGTGATCGGTTAAAGGTACAGCTGTGTTTATTGAAAAGTTTGTTTGGCATAGTGTGTGTGTTAATACTGTTATATATTCAGCATGTACTCCCTACAGTGTGTTTTGTTATTTTCAGACAATGTAAAAAAAAAAAAACATGAATACCATTAAAGAACAAACATGTTTTTTTTCTAAAGGACAACAGCGAACATCACATTTTATATCATGTCCTTTGTGTTTTTTTCTGCAGGATTCAGGATTCTTGGATGGAGCCTTTGATAGTCAGAATGCAGGTCTTGCGTCTTTGAGTCGTCTCCTTTATGATGAGTTGGTGAAATCGATTCTCAGAATTGTGGAAAAACTGGACTTGTCTGTGCAGAAAGTGACAACAGGAGAGGAGGTGAGGTCACTCTCTGATATCACTTTGAAATATCGTGTACAGATGCACAGGACAAATACAGCAAATCAGCAAAATCTGATTGACTGCTGGATAAGAAATGTTGATACTGTTTGCATCATTATGAAAACATCTTAATCTCTTACCTTTTTTTTTTTTTTTTTTTTTTTTTTACGGTGAATAATCACATTTTTTGATTGTCAAGAAAATCCAAAAGCCCTACTGTCTGTTGATGTCTGCCGTTTGTCTCCTTGTCTCTCAGGCTCCAGACGACACGGCCCACGCTCTGCCCTCCTCTGACCCCACAGCTCATCTGTTGCCCAATAAGGTTAAAGACTTCACGGCCTTCATCAACCTGGTTGAGTTCTGCAGGTGATGAGAAACTTCACGAACGCTCCTCTCTCCTCTTACATCTGTTGCGCTGTTTATTCTTTTAGTAAAGAACTGACATGTAGATCTGAAGTCTGACAGGTTACACTTGTTTATCCACACTTTTACTTTCTGCCATCGGTGTCCTGTGAGGCGTTTGATCTACCACACCCTTAAAACTCATTCATTATTATGATACTAAACTGAACTTAAACCTGTATTTTACACATTTACAGTATACATGTCTTCAAGTAAACGTTTTTTTTTTTTATCTTTCCTCCCTCTGCAGTGAGCTGTTGCTTACTAAACACGTCGAGTATTTTCAGACCTGGATGTATCCCTTTAGCCATGAACTTATCCTCCACTCCATAAGGAATCCACTTGTCAGTGGCTTTTACAAGCTGCTCTCTGTCAACATGAAAATTGCCAAGAGGATCAAGTACTACCAGGTAACACTGCTAGTTCAGATCTTGTAGGACGTCATTTAAGAATTGCACTAGTTTATATGTCACAGACACTGAGTCTTCTCTTCTTACTATTTAAATGCAAATGAGAGTAGCAGAAAAATGATAATAAACTCAGACATAAGAGGTACAGGATAACTTGGAGTTGAACAAACTCATCATGCATGTCACGCATTTCTCTTCTCATGTTGACTATGTGATACAAAAGCAAATAAATCTGCTTTTCAACAGGGAGTTGGCCTCAGAAATTCTACATCCCCCCAGAGCGACACAGTGAAAAGTGCCTGTTTTGCACTATTCTCCAAGTTTGGAAAAGAGGTATTTGCTCTCACGTGTTTTATGGGAATGTAGTAACTAAACTGAAGCAATTTCATGGAGCTTACTGTGTAGAAGATGTGAGTTGTAACGTGGTTTCCCACCAGGTGTGTGTGAGAATGAAGCAGTACAAAGATGAGCTGCTGTCGTCCTGCTTGATGTTTGTCCTCTCGTTGCACCACAACATCGTAGCTCTGGACATCAAGGCCTATTGTCCTGCTCTTGAGGTTGGATCCTTTAATTTTTGTCACCATTTATTTACAGCTGAGATGAAGGTGGTTGAACGCAGCACATTCAGTCATCCTCATCTGCTAATTACTATAGTTATTACCGGGGATACTTGTACTCTAGAGGGTACTTTAATAACTGTCAAGTATTTTAACAAAATAGAAGAATACACTTGTCCTGTGCAGATACCAGTCTGTTTGTTATCAGACTTTTTTGATGTGTGTGTGTGTGTGTACGTGTAAATTGAACTTCTAGGCAGCTCTGAAATTGGGTCTGAGCCATGTTCCTTTGGCTAACGCTGCCCTCGATGCTCTTGAGGACTGGTCCTCCCACATTCCTCTGAAGACTATGCAGCTCTGTTACACCACCATCCTCCCTCTTCTCGATGGATACCTGAAAACAACCTCCAACAATAGTAGGCCATTTCTAGTGTCACAGATGCTCATTTGTTTGCAGGGTGATAGACACGTTAGCTAAATTTAAAATGGATTCAGTTAATGAAATGTCCCGTAACTGATGTGTCATTGATCTCAGATCAAGACGACAGCAGCTGGGAGGTGATGTCTTCAGTGTCTTCAAAACGTGACAAAGGATTCAACAGAGTGATGACGAGGCTTCTGAAGAAATCTAACCAACTTACAATGGTAACATCATGTTGGCTTTACTCCCAGCACAAAATAAAAAAAAAATCTTCCTCCTCCTCATTTTTTGTGTGGCCCTAATGTTGTAGTAATTGCTGAGGAAGCGGAAAAACTCATTTCAGTGTTTTGGAATGTAACATCTCAGCTTAGTTTTTGTTTAATATTACATCTGGTAAAGATCTTGTAAAGCTAAAGTACAGGGCCTTGTGAAGTTCAGGCCATTAGTACTTAGACATTTTCATTTTTCAAGTCTCAAGCTCAAACACACTGATAAAGAATAAAGAAAGAATTTTAATCACTTTATAAAGTTGAATTTCTTCAGGACACATCCTAGTAAGGTGCTTGTTATTGTAAAAATAGAGGGATTGACATGAGTACAGTGGCTTTATATCACTAAGTTTTAGTATTTCACCTTATTACTTGTGTGATAACAGGAAGATGCTCCTCTGGTGACGGTGAGGCTCAGGGTGGTGAAACTGCTCGGTCACCTGGGTGGAAAGCTCAACAGGAACCTTGTAACAGGTGAAGATACAACTCGTACAACTGAGCTTCACATAATATTTTACATTTTCTGACAATTTGTGTATTTTTCTCAGGATCTAAATTAATGTTATAAGGAAACCAAGACAAGACGCAAGACAGTGAACATGTGAGATATTGGCTGTTGACCATAAACTCTTAAACTTTTGTTGTCATTTAGTCGTCTCATCTGAAGAAAAGATGAAGAAATTTGTGGCCTGGGACTCTGAGAAGAGGCTGAGTTTTGCGGTGCCGTTCAAGGATATGAAGCCAGTCATCTACCTTGACCCATTTTTGCCTCGTATCAGTGAACTGGCACTGTCCACAAGTGACAGACAAACAAAAGTATGTGAGCTGTAGTTCATGAAATCAATTCAGTACAAAAAACAAAATAAGTGTAATAATCTAATCAGTCTTGTCTTTGGTGCAGGTGGCAGCTTGTGAGCTGCTCCACAGTTTGGTGGTCTACATGGTTGGGAAGAGTGCTCAGATGGTGGAAGGGAAGAATAGTTTGCCACCTATGTACAAGCTACACAAGAAGCTGTTTCCTGTGCTGTTGCGTCTGGCCTGTGATGTTGATCAGGTGTGTGCGATCATGGAGATGTTTACCTTCCACATAAAGACTCTGTGTCTCAGATCTTTTTTTCATAGAATTATTTATAGTTGAAATAATTAAGACATTTAGCTATTTAAACAATTAGAAAACCAAAGTAAATGAAAAAAGGCATTTATTGACGTGGCTGCTACATTTGCAAATATTTTCATCTATTATAGAAATTATGGCTGCGTGTCAGTCAACATGTCTTTGGCCACAACTCATTAAAATGTGCATTAATTACCTCTAACTGCACTGGTTGGCAGAGACACGTAACTACAAGGTGGTGATTCTAGTTTTGGTTTTGTAATATTACACCTTTATCTCTCTGAGCTACTGTCACATCACATTTCACACAATCAAACGAGTGAACATAGAGTATGGATCTAGGTAATATCTACATCTCTCTGAATTGAAATGTCTTCCAGGTCACCAGGCAGCTCTTTGAACCACTGGTTATGCAACTGATTCACTGGTTCACAAACAACAAGAAGTTTGAAAGCCAGGACACAGTAGCTGTTCTAGAGGCCATACTGGTGAGTGTGGATGTTCCACAAAGAGCTTAGTCAACTTGTCAATAAATGTAATTCATCCTTTTTATGAAATGTCTTTCCTCTATGTCATCACAGGCATATACTTGAATGTTTGATTGAGTTTTCAGACTTATTCCTGGTGTTTGTGTTGTGCTCAGGATGGCGTGGTTGACCCCATGGACAGCACGCTGCGAGACTTCTGCGGCCGCTGCATTGAAGAGTTTGTCAAATGGTCGATCAAGCAAACCACTCCCAAGCAGCAGGAGAAAAGTCCTACCAACATGAAGTCCTTGTTTAAACGGATCTACAGTTTGGCGCTTCACCCCAATGGGTTTAAAAGACTCGGTGCCGCTTTAGCTTTCAACAGCATCTACAGACAGTTCAGGTTTGATGTTTAATTGTTTCATTTTGAGTTGAAATTCAGGCTTCCACTAATTTTGTTCATGATCTTCCATATGACAGAAGTGTAGTGTTGTTCTGTATTTGCTCAGTGCTGCTGATTGTCTCTGCAGGGAGGAAAATTCCTTGGTGGAGCAGTTTGTCTTTGAAGTTCTGGTCATATTTGTGGAAAGTCTGGCTCTGGCACACTCAGATGAGCGCTCTATGGGTAATTGCTCTTCTACTTAAGTGTTCTAGACATGCAGCTCAAATGTTCACATCGTCAGTCTTGTCAACTGAAGTGAGATATCTGCATCCCTGTGTTACATAATTATATTTGTTTTTTCATATTAATCTGCTTGATTTCGTTTTTTTTTTAAACAACATTTAGCACATTTATTAACTTCAATTTTCACAATGTAGTATAAAGCTGTTCATGCCATCCTCAGGTACACTGCAGCAGTGTAAAAGTGCCATCGACCATTTGAAAAGAATCATCAAACACAAGGCCCTGAGTCTCAATCAGCACAATGCAAAGAGACGTGTCCCCAGGTTGGTACACAGAGTACTTTAATATGAAATTCAACAGGAAAAATGTTTCCATTATTATCTTTTCCTCTTTCTACTTATTCAGGGGTTTCCCACCTGAGGAGAAGTTTTGCTTGTCAGATGTGGTTTTATGGCTTTTGGAACAATGTGGTCGTCCTCAGACAGAGTGTCGCCACAAATGCATGGAGCTCTTCTACGAGTTTGTTCCTCTCCTCCCAGGTGAGCAGTCAAAAAACAATAAATGCGATCAATAAAAAGTCTAAAGTTGTTTCTAGCAGCATAATTACTTTCAATAGTAACAATGTATTTTCTGATATCGTCACTAATTTCTCACGTACATGTGAATGATTTTCTTCGTGTGACTGAACTCAGGTAAGAAGTCTCCACCTCAGTGGCTGGAGGGTTTGCTGCAGGATCATGGCACAAGTTTCCTGATCTCAAAGTTTGAGGGTGGAGGTCTCCTGTCACAGCCCACCCTCAGAGACCTGAGCGGCCCATTCAGTGTCAGATCCACTCTGCAGTGGATGGACCTGCTGCTGGCTGCCCTGGACTGCTACAACACCTTCATCAACTTGCACATAATTAAGCCTCAACACATGCTTAGTGAGTCTTATGGTGACACTAACACTCTTTTATTTCTAGCCAAACCTTCAGTGCGTTACATTACATGAATACATTTTCTTTTATTCATTTTCTTTCATGCCCAAGGCTCCAAAGACAAGTCAAGTTTTCTGAAGGCTGTTCATTTCTTTTTGGCTGAGTTGGCAACTCATGAACTGGCAGCAGCAGAGAGCTGTTTCTCTGTCGGTCAGAAGAGCTCTCACTTCAGCCCTGGAGAAGTGGACCAGTACAACTACAACAAGTGCACCATCATTGTTCGCCTGCTGGAGTTTGCTTCAATGATCCTTGTAAAAGGGGATCAGGAGTTCTGGAAGGTATTACATGAATTTAAGACACTCAGAAGGTGTTTATTAGAGCCCGAGCACCTCCGGTGCACCCCCTTGAAGTTTAGTAGCTTTTTAACTGTGATAAAAGTTCAAAGTGCTATAAATGACGTGTCATTGAAATAGACACACCAAACTTCGTATATGTGTAGAGCCGATCTAGACGAACAACTTTCGTGCGCGTGACCCTAGCTACACCCTACAGGAAGTGAGATATTGGCGTTTGTTTGTGTTTGATCACATGATCAGTTTCTCTAAAACTGATCATCCGATTCGTCTCAAATTTGGCATACGTGATGGCAGGACAGTGCCAACAACATGTGCTGAAGGAATCTTGGCTATCTCATACGATGGCGAAATTGCGCCACAATAACTTTTTACAAGCTCACCAGATAGCAGGAAAAAACACTCAGTATCAGATCCTTCCTCATGTCTGCCTGTCTGCAGACTGTAACACACACACCCCTGACCTGCCCCTGCAACTTTATTGCAGCAAAACACCAATAAAGATGTTTTGTTCCAATAAAGTTGCAAGAGACAGTCATTGTTGCGATATTTCCCTTTTAAAATAGAAAAAAATACAAACAAGCAACTTTGACTTGCCCCCACGACGGGTGAGGTGGTTTGAGAAGTACATTGGCAGAACAATGGAGTCCTTTTTGCCAGGCCTGGCTCCAGGGCAGGGCCCCGGTGAGCCTCCTGGTAGGGTGTTTTTTTATTTTTTAAAATCAGAATTCTATGAACCGCTCTTAGTTTGACCCTTCCCCTAGGAGCACTTGTCTTGGGAGACCCTAAAGACCCCTGACAGAACACAGCTCCTAGGGTCAGTATGGTACATAAGCCCCTCCACCACGGCAAGGTGGCGGTTCTTGGAGGGGTGAAAGTGGTGAAAGAGAGAGAGAGAGTTAGAGGGGGTAGAGAGACAGTTATGGAGGGTTGGGGTGGGGGATGGGGGTGGGGGGTAAGAGGGAGAGGGTTAGAGGGGGGTAGAGAGAGAGAGTTAGAGGGGGTAGAGAGACAGTTAGGGAGGGTAGGGGTGGGGGATGGGGGTGGGGGGTAAGAGGGAGAGGGTTAGGGGGGGTAGAGAGAGAGAGAGGGTAAGTGGTGAAAGAAAGAGAGAGAGAGACGGGGTGGGGGAATGTAGCAAAAGGAGAGATGGGGATGATAGGATAGTGGAAGGAGAGAAAGTCAATGGAGATGGGAGAGAAGTAGGGTGAAGGAGGTGAGTTGTGGGGTAATGAAGGAGAGGAGCTAAAGTTGTTAGTGTGAACAACCAGCTACCTCCTCCTCCACCTGCTCACTATCACACTTCTTCTTCTGCCCCCAACTCCATATCCATTTCTTCTTCTTCTGTTTCTTTGCTTCCTTCTCCTCCTTCTCCTTCTGCTTTTGTGCTTTTTTCTCGTTTTTCTTTTTCTTTTTCAGTTCCTTCTTTGTCATTTCAGTGGGATTTTCTGTGTTTGCAGCTACAGGCTGCTGTTTCTCCAGGTTCTTGTTGGCATCCTGGGTGGAGGCAAGCTGCTCCTCCAGGTTCTTGTTGGCAGCCTGGGTGGAGACAAGCTGCTCCTCCAGGTGCCTGTAGGCGTCCTGGGTGAAGGTGAGCTGTTGTTTCAGGTGCCTGTTGGCATCCTGGGAGGAGGTGAGCTGTTCATGAGCATGTCGGAGCTGCTCCTTGAGCTGCTCCAGCTGCATGTTGGCATCTTGGGTGGAGGCAAGCAGTTTCTCGTTATCTTGGAGTTGATCTTCCGGGTGTCTGCTGGTTTCCTGGTTGGAAGCAAGCTGCTCCTCCAGGTGCCTGTTGGCATCCTGGGTGGAGGCAAGCTGCTTCTTGGTATCTTGGAGTTGCTCTTCCAGATGCCTGTAGGCATCCTGGGTGGAGGCAAGCTGTCCCTCCAGGTGCTTGTTGGCATCCTGGGTGGAGGCAAGCTGTCCCTCCAGGTGCTTGTTGGCATCCTGGGTGGAGGCAAGCTGCTCCTCTATTTCTCTGAGTTTTTCCCTCATGTTCGTATTAATGAACTGAGCGGCGGTGAGCTGTCCCTTGAGCTCCCCCTTGAGCAGGAACATCTCCAGGTCTTTGTTGTTAATGATCTGTTGACACTTGCTGCACTCTTCCTCTAACTGTTTCTCCATGTTGACAAGACGTGTCTTCAACTTGGTGATGAGAAGTTTGTCGTTGTGCAGTTGCTCGTACTGCAACAGTCGTTCCATCCTCATCTCCTTGCCCATGCCATCAAACGGCGGCTGAACCTTTTTGGCTTCTTTCACGAGGTAGACCCCACCTTCTCCCTGTGGGGCATTGCCTCGATGTGCCGCTTGGCGATGGTTTTTGTTCTTGCCAGACATTGTTATTGATTGTTATCTTGAGTCTTGATGGTGTTTGTGAATCTCGAAATGTCTCGTACGCTCGCTTCCTGTTGTCTGTCTGACTGTTTCCTGTCAGGGGGTACTTATGTACTCTCTTGTGATGTCACGTTCTTTTAAGAAGCTGCATCAAGACATTCTTTCATCACATTCCTTTAAAGTGACCACATCCACTGTGACATCACTCTGTGTCATTCCATTCTATGGAGTGACAGTCACAGTGGGCATTGCATGTGTCACACTATGCGTAACGTCACATGCTGTGGGCGTGGCCATCAAATAGGACTGAATTTGGTTGTTTATTTTCAAAATAAAAGTCGTTTAATTTCAAATGCATCAGATTTTATTCTGAAAGTTCTGACAGTAAGTTGTGTTTTTTTTTCTTTTAAATCATGCTTCTTCTGTTTACAGACTCAACCAATCAAATTGGTGCTTAGTTAGGGCCTGAGCACCTTAGTGTGAGGACCCTATTGTTTTTGCTCAGATTCTTCTTATTTTTTTTCCTCCTGTTGCATACCAGGCCGTTTAAGGTCTTTCCCATTGACAAAAACTCACCAAAATTGGCACACACATCAGAACTGCCGCAAAGCACAGTGAGTGACCACGTCCTTTGCATGTGACAAACTGGAGACAAATGACCTGTGTCTGACAGACCCTTACATAAAACATAAGACTCCAAAAATAAGACTACTTTTCAGTTTTGTAAATATTGACTATAGTGTGTGAAGTCCTTCTTTAGGTTAAAATTTGATCTGAGAACGAGGCCATCCAGTTAAGGTAAATGTTTGGTTTAAAAAACCTGGATGAAGGATATTTAATTTTATGTGTTTATTTTATTTCTATTATTAATGAAATATGTCACACATTAGTTAACAAGACAGCAAGATGTAACAACTTGCAACGGCAAATATATTCTATTCAATTAGGTTTTGTTTTGTTTATATAGCGCCAGATCATAAAAACATTTATCTCAAGTCACTTTACATAGAGAAACCAACATTTCCACAATGAGCAAGCGCTTGGTGGCAAATATATGGAAACCGCAAGTAGGTTTCCATATAATTCCAAATAATTTCCAATGGAAACTGCAAGAAGAGTTTACGAGCCCTCAAGTTTGCGTTTGCGCTTAGGATATATATATATATATATATATATATATATATATATATATATATATATATATATATATATATATATACAATTAAAACCGCAAGCGGGGTTTACGGGCCCGTGCGTGCGCTTCTGCGTGGCCTGCATAGCATGCCCACGCTGGAAGCGTAGGGTGCGAGGGCCCGTAAACACCGCTATGTTTTAATTGTTGTATGTATATATATATATATATATATATATATATATATATATATATATATATATATATATATATTATATATTATTATATAAACACCGGTTTGTTTTTGTTTTTTGTGTTTTTCTGTGTTTTATTTCATCACGATTTTCAAACTTTATTCACAGCTTCTGGAACAAGATATTTTTTGCAGCGTTTTCTTTGAGTTGATTGCGTTGGTGGTGTGTGAGCCATCCACTGTTGGTTTCAACATGGCAGATGTGGAGGTGATGAAGAACCTACCAGAGGTGTGTGTACCTCTGCTGAAGGCCCTGCTGAACTCAGCGTACCGCGCTCAACTTGAAAGCAGCTTGCGGACAAAGATCTCACGAAAAAAGTATGTTAATCATTGTGAGTTCACTATTAGAAAAACAGACATCCCACCCTTTAACAGAGCAAAAAGCTCTTCTGTTGTCATCTGTTGAGGAATTACATTTGATTATATTCACTGAACATGCCATAATCTTGGATAAAGTGCCATTATTAACACCACTAATCAGGGTTTTCTTTCTTTCTAAATGTCTTTAATGATTTCCATAGTGTGGAGGAGTTGTGTGCTGTAGACTTCTACCACTCTGGCATTTCAAACAGCCACGACCAGATAGAAATGGTTCTGTCTTCATGTAAACAGATCCACAAAGCCGGGTTCCTCAGCTCCCTCCTGCACAGCCAGGTAGTTAAAAAATAATGAAACTGAAGTACTAATTATTAAAAGTTATACTGTGTGTTGCATTGTCTCTAAAGTTTTTTATGATTGTGTCCTTAAGGATTCAGACTATGTCAAATCTCTTGGAGCCCGACTTCTAATGACAGTGTATAAAGGCATAGCACCCGGTGAGGACAGGAAGGCACTTCCATCCTTGGACATAAATACCAGGAGAGTAGCAGATGGTCTGCTTCAGCTCGCCTTTTCTCTCAGTCAGCAGGTCAGTACATTTAGTATTTGACTTGCAAATGAGACGAGAGTGTCTTTGTTGAGAGTGTAACAGGTGTTTGATTGTTTGCTGCCTTCTGATGGTGTCGGGTATTTTTTCTGTGCAGAGTGAAAAGCTGGTGGACTTGCTGTTGAACACCATAATGCTTTCTGTCCCGATATCTGGAAGCCACAGCCATAACTTCCTGAGCTTCTCGCACGGAGAGTACTTTTACAGCCTCTTCCAGGCGACCATCAACACTGAGTTGCTGAGAAATCTTGACACCACAGTGCCTCGTCTCACGAAAGCCTCTTCCCAAAATCCCAGCATGGTAGCTCCTCCGCATTGTTTCCCACATTTATCAAGTATTTTCAGACAATGTTAAAGTGCTTTTTGTATGCAAATGAATAGACTCTCTAGTAGCAGTGCACAAGAAAATTGTGGGTTTTTCTATGTTGTAATTTTTTTTATCAGGTGAGCATTTTGCTGAATGGCATGTTGGACCATAGCTTCCGAGAGCGCTCTGTGAGGAAAACTCAGGGACAAGATCTGGTTGAAAAGGTGTTGAGAAGGTGGAATAGTCTGCAGTCATGGTGGGAAGGATCCTCTGCCACTCCAGAAAGCAAAACTGCCACTCTCTTGCTGCTCTCCAAACTCTTACAGGTATAATGAACCTGACTTTTTTACTCTGTGTTTCTAAGTAAAACACAGTCCTCATACAATACATTAACACCCTGAGTAATGACCATCATCATTTATGAGCTCAATGCAAACTTACCTGCTGCTTGAGAATTTTTTGTAATGATGTTTTTTTTCCCCCTTTTGTTTATCAGATTGACTCCTCTGTCTGCTCCAGCACCGACCATGAAGCATTCAAACCAGTGTTTTCCACTTTTACTTTGCTGCTGGTTGACATGAATCTGCCTCTGAATCTCAAGGTAACAGAGAAGGGAACGTGTTTTAATGCAGTCGGTACACTGGATTACTTGAAATTACTGAGTCTTACTCTCCCTGTTTGTTCCCCGTTTTTTTCTGAACTGTTCAGAGTCAGGCCCTGTTGGTGTTGCCCTTCTTCACCACCCTCCCAGAGGAGCCGCTGGCTGAGCTGCAGAAAGCCCTTGACTCCCTGGTGGTGTCGCACTTCCCCATGCAGTCGGACGAGTTTGCTAAGGGCTCTCTTCACCGCAACAACTACATGGACTGTATCAGAAAGGTGAAGGCTGTCATACAACTTTTACCATATGAAATTAGGAAGAATGGAAGTTTGCTTTGATTCTATTGTCATCAGAGATGACCTGTAACGACGGTGACTCTCTGAGACTTTTTTTAGTAAAGAAAATGATGCTTTTCTGTGTCTTCAGTTGCTGGATGCGCTGGAACTTTCTCAGAGTCCGCTGCTGCTTAAACTACTGGCAGGGATTCTGTGTCGAGACAGGAAACACATCATGGAGGAGCAGTTCCAAAACTGTTTCCAGAGAATCGCTAAGAGGTCAGTAAAACAAAACCTCCAGAACTGTTCTTCATTCATCCGTGAAAATAAAGTCACACGTGCGATTTCTTTCTTTCTTTATTTTTTTTTTTTTTTTTTGTCAAATTTAAATTTTGGTGGTACAGTCCCATGAAACCTCAGTGAAATATGCTTTCAATTCTGTCCAATCCTTGTGTCTGAATAGGTCAAGTGCTGAGCGGCAGCTGCAGCTTCTGTGTACTGTGTATGGGGTGATCCAGCAGGGTGATGTACCAGTGAACTCCATGCTGCAGGCCATGATGGAGCGCGTTCTTCTGACTCTGGCCTCTCACTGCAGCACCAAGGCCCTGAGTGACTTTTTTGTGGCAAACATCTCCGACATAATCACGTTGCTGCTCAGTCGCTTCACCAAGGTTTGTTCCTCAACTGTGTTACATTTAAGGAAAAGATGTAATTAGCACAACAACCTCTTTAAACACTGTTGCAGTAACTTGCTGTCCAAAGTCTTTTGTGGCCTTAATCATTTATGTGTTTTTTTTTTTTTTTTTTATCTATTTCAGTCAAGCGAAACAGCATTTGAGCTCCAGCTGTTGAAGAAGAACGGCTGTTACAAGCTGATGGAGCTGCTGTATTCTCGTCTCCCCAAACAAGAGGTTTACTCCAAGGAATCTCGCATCAATCAAGCCTACTGTCGTTCAGACAAACCAGAGGGGAATGAACTTTCCAAGACCTTGATCAAGTAGGACAACTCAAGATTAAAATTCAAGAAGTAACATGACAGAGATATAAAACGCCTCCACTTTTTCTCTGAATGAATAATGGACATGAATTGTATTAATTTCACAACAGGTCCTGTTTCGAAGCGTTCACTGAGAACATGGCAGGTGAGACTCAGCTTCTCGAACTCCGGAGGCATTTTCACTGTGCTGCATACAACTGCGCCATCGCTGTCATCAGCTGCAGCTTCAATGAGCCAAAATTCTACCAAGGCTTCCTCTTTAGTGAAAAACCAGAGAAGGTATTGGTCCACGCTTCTATTATTATGTTCAACTCAAGTCACAAGAGCAAATAATCTCAGCCTTTATATTTATTATTTCATATCATCTCATTGATCGAAAGAGATCAATAACTGAAGAATTTGAAAGGACTTTACTAATGTTTTGTCTTGAACAGAATCAGTTCATTCTGGAAAACATCGTTGATGTTGAAAGGACCTACAACTTTCCTATTGAGATTGAGGTACGTTTTTTTTTTCTTTTTTGTTGGTTTAATAGTGTGCAGTTAGTTTCATTGATGGTTTATTAATTTGTTGTTTCCTTCAATGTAGGTCCCACTAGAGAGGAAGAAGAAATACATCTTGATTCGAAAAGAAGCGAGTGAGGAGAATGGAGGTATGAACTGTTGGTGTTTTTAAACTTTTGGAAAAAGAAAATTGCACACTCTCTACCCAAATCTGTGCAACCAGGTTTAACTATTAGACTTTAGTCCAATAAAAATCTTGCTCTTTACTATGATTAGTGTGTGATGAGTCCGATATAGATGATAGATGACTACAGTGTCAAGTCAATGATGTGTCCTCATGTGATTTACATTTCCATAGAAGCACCGGTGTACTTGTCCTCCCAGTCATACATGGCCGACAGCAGCCTGAGTGAAGAGATGAGTCAGTTTGATTTCTCCACTGGGGTCCAGAGTTTTTCCTTGAGCTCCCAAAACCCAGAAGGACAAAGACGGACCATTGTGAAGAGAGTGAGTCATGTGATTTTTTTTTTTCTCCCTTATTTTTGTGTAAATAGACATTATATCTGGTTATCTGGTTTGTTGTAAATGTAGGAGACGGAGGAAACAAATCCATCCCAGGATGCATCAGTGGATCTGGAAATGGATGAGCTGAATCAGCATGAATGCATGGCAACTATGACTGCTCTGATTGGACACATGCAGAGGAACAACATAACCCCTAAAATTGACGAGGTCAGTGGTGCTGAAGCTTTATTAACCCTGATAAACAATGAAATAACATTATTATCTGTAAATCTGTTGACTTGACTTTTAAATGATGTATATCTGTTCTTCATCAATGAAACAGGGAAATGTGTCGAGTGAACTTCCTCCATGGATGAAATTTCTACATGGAAAACTAGCAAATCCAGCAACACCTCTGAATATTCGACTCTTCATCGCAAAGCTGATCATCAACACAGAGGAGGTGAGTGACTTCATCCCGTTTTTCCCATCTCTGCAAATGTATACTATTTGGTCTTGAATTTGAGGTTGATGACATTTGCTTTCCAGGTTTTCCGACCATACGCCAAGCAGTGGCTGGGGCCACTGCTGCAGCTCGTGGTTTCTGGCAACAACGGAGGGGAGGGGATCCATTTCATGGTAGTGGATATCGTGGTCACTGTGCTTTCTTGGACAAGCCTGGCCAGTCCCAAGGTGGCTGACACTTACAGTAGCATGACACAAAACATAAACACAAAAAATAACAGTTAACATCTTCACCAGCACATTATCACTAGTACCAGTATTTTGTGTCTTAGGATAACCCCAGAGATGAAGTGCTGGCCAACCGGCTGTTAGAGTTCCTGATGAAGAACAGCTTCCACTCTAAGAGACCTGTTTTCCGTCACAACCTGGAGATTATTCGCACTCTGGTAGAGTGTTGGAAAGACTGTCTGAATGTTCCTTACAGGTATGACAACCAAACACTGTCTTGTGTTTACATTGTGTGATTCTGTGAATTACACACATTTTACCATCTGCCGTGTGGACTTTTTTGATATTCTCAAGCTGCTTCCTTGTCATTAACATGCATCTAAGTCTACCTCAGACTTCAAAAACATTTTGCGTTGGCTTAAGGAAAAAAATAAAACTTAAATAAAATTTTTTAGTCTCAGATTGTCAAATGTTCCTTGGGTCGTGAGTAGAAGCAGATTAGAATTCAGTCTGTTTGTTTTCAGTTGTTTCAATTGTGTCGTATTTGTATCATCTATCATTTATCAAAAAACAGAATGTGTGTTGTTAAAGTTTTTGTAATTTACAAAATGTCATTTGCTGTTTTTTTTTTTTTTTTTTTTAATCTATTTCCTGTCCTCATAGTCTGATATATGAGCGATTTTGCGGCACCGACCCAAACAGCAAAGACAACTCTGTTGGACTTCAGCTGCTGGGTATCATCCTGGCCAACAACCTCCCTGCTTACAATGCCTCATGTGAAATTGAATACAAGAGGTAAAATGTACAGTCGAGTAGTTCAGTGACAGTATAGTCTACACTGTGACACCTGACAGCATCTTAAATAATGTGTGTGCTGTTTTCTTCCAGGTACATCCAGTCTCTCACCAACAACTTGTCCTTTGTAAGATACAAGGAAGTCTACTCGGCTGCTGCTGAAATTATTGGCCTCATCCTGAAGAATATGACTGAAAGGGACAATGTATGAGCCTTTCCGCAGATTTGCTGCATTATTTTACCTTATGTCTGTTTAAAGCTGAAAGCACCTTTATAAGTCAGCAGATGTAACAAGTATGTAAGATGTCTTATTTTTCTGTTCCTTTCTTTTCTCAGCAACATCAGGAACTTCTCAGTCTTGCCGCAAGTAAGATAACAAATCTGAAGAAAACCGACATGGACGACAAGTTCATTATTTGTTTGAACAAAGTGTCGAAGCACTTTCCTCCATTTATGGATCGGTATGTTTATGTTTTGATAATATTTATCTTTGCCTATAATATAAGTTTTTTCAGTTCGGTTCATGTTATGTAAATTGCTTTTGACTGTACCAAAGACTGAAAAATGCCTTCTCAGGTAAATAGAGCTTATTTTATGTTCTCTCAAATGTTACAGGTTTGTCAACCACGTGTTCTTCCTCCTGCCAAAGCTGCACGGCCTCTTGAAGACGTTTTGTTTGGAGTGTGTGCTGAGCCGAGCTGATGTCATCCCCGACATCTTTCTCCAACTGAAGACCACTGGCTTCATTCAGATGATGGCCCACAGGTAGATCCCAACCACACTGAGCTGAGTCTGTTGTCCCTTCAGCTTGTGTCTTATTTAAATGTCTTATTTAAATTTTTACATCCTGCTCTTTCATGTGCTCAGGGATGAAGCAAGACAAAGAGTGTGTCTGGACATCATCCACAAGATTATTGGCCTCCTGACTCCAGTTCAGCTTCAGGAGTTCCTCGGAGCTGTGACGGCCTTTGTCTCTCATCCTTCACCAGTGTGCAGAGAGAGGATGTACGATATCCTCATGTGGATCCAGGACAACTACAGGTGACCTGTTCTGGCCTTTTGTTATCAAGCAGACAATCATTGCTATAATATAGTTCAGTAGCTTTTAGTGCAGCAAATAAACTATTTACTATCATTACATTAATGGTCTTTTAGTCTTAGTGAAGGTTTTTGTCCATCTACAGTGACAAACTGTTTTTTATTCCTGCAGTGATACAGAGAGCATGGAGGACAACATCTCAGTGGAGGTTTTAAATGCAGCTAAAGAAACACTGCTTCAGGGACTCTCAGAAGAAAACCAAGGCCTTCAGTAAGTACCCTCTGTTTCTCACTTGTCCTTGCTTTATTTTTTTTAGTTTATGACATTTTTTCTTATATCCTCTCTCAACATCACCGTTCCTGTCCTTCACGTTTTTCAGGCTCTACGTTCGTAACTTCTGGAGTCAAGAGAAGCGACTTCCCACCGCGACTCTCGAGCGAATGTTGATGGTGCTTCACTCCTTGTACTCGTCTCAAATAGAAAGGTGTTTCTTAAGCCTGGTGACCAATCTGCTGCTGGAAATGACCAGCCAGAGTCCAGACTTCAAACGAAACATGTTTGAGTATCCTCTGTCAGAGTGCACCTTCCAGGTCAGTGGAAATAGGCAGCATTTATTTATTCCTTCCTGGGTCAGTTTCAAAACATCTATTTGAGTGAGCCTGATGTGTTTACATTTTTATTTCTATATTTTCAGGATTATGTGATTGATTCCAACTGGCGCTTCAGGAGCACAGTGATGACTCCGATGTTTGTTGAAACCCAAAATTCTCAAGGCCCAGAGAGTGTTGCAGCATCTCAGGCTGGATCTATGAAGGGGAAACTTAGAGCCACTCAGACCTCCCTGGAGTTCACCCAGACCCAAGCAGCAGGTGGCGCTGTTATTCCATATCCTCAGCAGTAACATTAAGATACTCAAATACATGTCCTGATTGGGTCAGAAGACACTGTAACACATTGTTATCTGTTGAGAATAATACATACACTTTTCTTTGTTGATTGTCAGCACTAACATTTGGATTTTTTTCTTTTGCCTCAGGTCGGCGTACAGCATATAACTGGCTGACAGGCAGCAGTGTGGATACGCTGGTGGAGCACACACTTGGCTCTGAATCTCTGTCTTCATTACTGGTGTTCGATAGGAAAGGAGAGAGACAAACTAGAACAACAAGACCAGTAGGGGAAGGATTTGGCCTGAGGCGCCTTACAGCACCAACTGATGAGGTGGACAGTCGCACTAGAGGTTAGATGCATTAGTTGCACCTGTTTTACTGTTAATGTTAACCTGGTTAAATTTCTTCACACTCCATCAAAAAAATACTTAGTGAAACTTATTCTGCAGATAGTTGCTCATTAGTGAAACTGTATTTAAAACAGCTAAGAGTTATATGTTTACAATGAATTGAAGCTCTGTTAACGTGAATATATTTTATGTCTGTGTGTCAACAGCAGCAAATGAGCAACGTAATAACATCCTCAGACTGAGACGCCGATTTCTCAAGGATCAAGAGAAAGTCAGCTTGAAATATGCGCAAAAAGAGATCCAGCAACAAAGGCAGAAAAGGGTATTTATCTCACAATAACCAATATACTGATCCATATTTATCCTCCCATTCAAGAGTATTTGCAGTGTTTACAGAGTATTACAGTCCAGCTCTTACTCACTAACAAAATGGCAGTGTCTCTAACCATCAGTTCTTTCACACAGGCAGAAAAAGCCGATCAAAGGCTACGAAAAGAGGCTCAGGTGACTCTTTATCGTAACTACAGAGTGGGAGACTTTCCAGACATCCAGATTCCATTTAGCAGCCTCATCGCCCCCTTACAAGCTCTAGCCCAGGTAAGACCACCTCAGGCCTCTGTGTCTTTATCACTAAGGATTCAGCGTGTAAAGTCATTTATGTTTTTTTTTCTCCCTGTTTCCATTAGAAAGATCCAATATTAGCCAAACAGCTGTTCAGCTCCCTGTTTGCGGGTATCCTGGAAGATACCAGGAACCAGGCAGAAATGAAAAAACTCCAACCAGAGGAGATTGGGAGGATTAAAGAAGAGCTGCGGTGCAACATGAATGCCTTCCTGACCAAGAGTACAATCTGCTTCCCTCCATTTATAGCATGTGTGCAGGTATGACACTTTAAAACTGTTGTAATGTTTTTGTTCTGTTATCGAAGTCTTGATTCTATAAAACTATGGTGACATCTGTTGGTCAAAATGAAAGTGGTCCAAACTCAAAACACTTCACTATAAGGCTGAAAGCTTAGTTGATATTTACTTGTTTTGTACTTTGTCAAAGTACTTTACTTTGTCTTGTTTTTCATTAGGACATGTGCTACCAGCATCAGGAGCTGCAGGAGCTCGATCCAGCAGCCATCAGCTCCACTTGTCTGGTGAGTCTCCAGCAGCCGTCGGGCATCCTGCTGCTGGAAGAGAGCCTTCTGCATGCTGGTGTTAACGAACCTCCAGCAAAACGATCTCGAGGACGCAAAGAAATCCCCCCAGACACTAATAAATGGATCAACCTCGCAAAGTATGACTGTATATAGACAGAAAAATTAGAGTAGACATCTTCTGTTGGTCATTTGATTTCAAGGATTCACTTGTTCCCTTCCTCCCTTATTCTCCAGGCTCTACAGGTCTTTGGAGGATTACGATGTGGTGCGCAGCATCTTTGGTGATAAAGTTGGGACCAAGTCTATCACCTCTACTGCTCTTCAAGCTGAAGCCAACACTGATTTTGCAGAAGCTGTGAAACTTTACAATGAGGTACGCACATTTAAATCATGTGTTTCTCCCATGACAGTAGAAGCTGATGGTTGATCCCAGCAAGTAAGTTGTAGAAATCCAACGATGAAATATAGAATAGTTTTAGCAGCATGACGGCTACATGTAAAGCTGCATAGTATTAGTCATTCAAGTTGGATAAAAGGCTGAAAGGAGAACAAACCATCTTCTTGACTCGTAGGCACTCAACACAGAGGACTGGCCTGATGGTGAACCCACTGACTCTGAGAAGGACTTCTGGGAAATAGCAGCCATGGAGGCCTACTATCATCTGACGGAGTGGAAGTCTCTTCAGTATTGCTCCACTGTTTACATAGATGAAACCTCCCCACCCAACATTGAAAAGATGTGGTCAGAGCCTCTCTACCAGGTAACAGAGGTTCTCAGTCGTGAACTAGGAACCAGGGAGGGCTGGTAACCTGCATGTTTTAATTCCAACCAAACCAAATGTTTTATCTATATGTACTCATGACTTCTGATGTTTACTAACACGAGTCTTCTCATTTGTGTAAGGACATGTACCTGCCTCACATGATCCGCAGCATGCTGAAGCAGCTGCAGCTGGGTGAGAGGGACCAGTCTCTTCTCAGCTTCATCGACAACGCCATGAAGGTGGAGGAGCGTAAAAAGCTCCTGGAAAGTCAATACAGTCATGAGCTCAGCTTGCTCTACATCCTGCAGGAGGACTACGACCGTGCCAAATACTACACCAACCACGCCATGCAGCTCTTCATGGAGGTCTGGTTCTGTGTCTGTCACATGTAGAGTTTAAGATCAGAAAAGATCATTAATAAATTCTCTTCAGTGTGCACTCATCGTCTTTGCCTCCTACAGAATTACTCAAGTGTGGATACTCTCCTAACTCAAAGTCGACTGACCGTCCTGCAGTCAGTGCAGGCCTTAACTGAGATCCAGGACTTTCTGCTGTTCATCAAAGGAGAGGGTGCGTACATGCCATCTTAAAAACTTTACCTTTTAAATGAAAACAATCAAAATTGAGTAAATTTCATTGTGTTTCATTCACCAGTGTCCATGAACGCCCTCAAGCAGCTCATCAGATTATGGACTGAGCGGTATCCTGATGCTAAAGTGGATCCAGTCAATGTATGGGATGATATCATCACATCTCGGTATGAGGAGCAGGTTTTTAACATTTTGCTAAAATCGTCAAATCATAAAAACAGACACAGGCTCATATTTGATGTCTGCGGTTCAGATGCTTCTTTTTGGACAAGATCAGAGAAAAACTGAGAGGCCCAGCTCCCGCTGACTCTATGGAGGTGGATGGTTCAGAGGACCCAGCAGGCGACATCGACGCATTAATAAACAACTGCAAGTTCAGCATGAAGCTACACATGGCTGATAGTGCACGGGAGCAGGTGAACGAACATGTTTTTTTTTTTTCTTCCTTTTCATTATTTCTTTTCATTGTCACATCAGGTAATCACATACTCATCCCAGATTTCAAATTTTGTTTCAGAATAACTTTCCCGTTGTGACCAAGCTGTTAAAGGAACTTCACAAAGAAGCAAAAACAAATAGAGGCTGGTTGATGCGGTGGGTCCACAGTTTTAGTCTCTACAGCCATAAACGTAGCCAGACCCAGGGTCCTGTGGAACAAATCACTACCATGCTGAAAACGATCCCTCTGCTGGGTAAGATGGACAAAAGAAGAAAGAAGAAATACTTAATTTTATTACAGAACTGAGAATGCCATTTATAAATGTGATGAATTTATTTCGTACTGTCATGATGACATTTAACATGAGCCCTAAATGTTCCACAGTTTTACTCAGCAGCAAAACAAGGTTGTTTCTTCTTTACACAATATAGAAAAGTTTACATTGTTTACATCTAAATATAATATTAGAAAACTGTTTACTGTGTAAAGGACGGTAACATGTTCACAGGGTCAAACATGATTTCTGCCTGTATTGTCAGCTCTTGTCTCATGTCAGCTCTTTTGTCTCTACAGACGATGTTCAGGCAGACTGTGACGCAGCCACAGCTAAAGTATTCAGATGCCAAAAGATGCTCCAGGGTAAATCTTTCCATGTCTTAGCCACAGCTGTAAGCAAAAGCCCCTCAGTCCTGGGATCTGTTGATTCTGACAAAGCAGAGAGAGTTGTGAGGCTTTCAGGAACCCCCTGGCCTTTTGAAAATTCAAAGGTACTTTTTTTTAAATGTTATTTTCAAAACATGCTACTTAGGTATTTCAGTAGTTAAAGAGAGAAAGTCACTTGCTCACTAGAGACTGTTTATCCTGCAGAAAGTGGAAGTGGGGTTGCAGTTAAAAGCACTGAAGCTGCTGTGTGAAGCTACCAGAAAAGCTGATGAGGAGACTCAGTCTTACGCTGAAGACTGTGTGGAAAGCAGCAGCATCACTGAGACATACATGGCTCTGGCTAACTTCTGTGACAAACAACTACGAGAGGAGGAACAGAGTGAGACTGGTGAGTGATAAAAACAACAATAACCTAATAGTTATTTTTGCAAAAAGTATAAGCTGAATTTTCTCCACTTTTCTGTTTTGCTACAGAAAGCCAGTTTCCAAACCTTCTGGATCTGCCTGTTCATGTAGTGGAGAACATGTTGAAAGCGCTGAAGATGAACTCGGAGGAAGCTCGTCTCAAGTTCCCACGTCTGCTACAGATCATTGAGCTGTACCCGTCTGAAACACTGGACCTCATGACTAAAGAGGTTAGCATGTTAAAACTAAGGATGTAGTGGACTCAACCCAACATTCATATTTAATAGACATACATTTCTAATTATTCATATCAGTTTTTCTTTGTTTTGTGATGATCTTAAACCATCTTCCACTCTTTTTTTTTACACTACTAACATTTTAGTCATGTAAATGCCATGTTACCAGTTTGTTTGCATTCTGCTGCAAATTGTGCTCAGTTTAGATATCTGGTGATAGTGATAGAGGTGATCATAGATCAGTTAAATGATACCCCGATCAGATCCGAACTGATACCCGAGGCCAGGAACAGGACATCTTAAAGAGCTGTAATATTATTGATGCAAAAGGGTAAAAGATAAATCTCACATCTGCAGTTGAATCTATCACTGCCTTTTATTTGTATATTGTTTTAACAGTGACTTGCCTGCCTGTCTGCCTGTCTGTCTATCTGTATTTAGATGATGTCGGTTCCATGCTGGATGATGATCAGCTGGCTTAGTCAAATGGTTGCCCTGCTAGACAAGCCGGAGGCTGTGGCAATGCAGCACTGCATCGGGCAGATAGCAGAGTGCTACCCACAAGCCCTGGTTTATGCTCTCATGATCAGCAGTGAGAGTTATCAGTTTGAGGACTCGGCTACAGGACACCAGCAGCAGCAGTTTGTCAACAGGTAAATTTCCTGATGGGGGGGGAAAAATGTTTGTTTGTGTTTTTTTTTTTGTTTTGTTTGTTTGTTTGTTTGTTTTTGTTTTTTTCGATAGTAACAATGTTTTTTTTTCTACTAATGTTTCTGTGTGAACAGGGTCAGGAGCATGCTGGATAAAGGAGGAGCTGTGAAGAACTTTGTGGATGCTCTGCAGCAGCTTACGAACCCTGAGATGATTTTTAAGGTAGCGTTGACCCGGGATTTAAATCAAAAACATTTTTCATTTGTCATTGATTTTTTTGTTTTTATTTCATTCTGTTCACTCAGGACTGGTGGGATTATGTGAAAAATGAATTGGAAAAACCGAACTTCGACAAGAAGCGGATGAGCAACATGTACGCTGACATGCGTTCTTCACTCGGGGATCGAAACGATGGTCATGGAACGTTTCGCAAGAAATTTATCCAGGTTTGATGTTGTGAAGAGCAAATTTGATGTGATATACAAGTTTATGTTTCTCTGTATATGAATTTGTGTTTTTATCAACACAGATTTCGTTGGATTATACTATAAGGCTTTTTATAGTCCGTTTTTAACTATATACACAAAGCACAGAGCACAGCTCCTAAGCAGCTAAGTGTTGTTATACTGTGATATTCATTGCTGAAATTTTTCTTTGATTTAACAGAAATTTGCTAAAGATGTGGAGAAACTGCTCGGAGCAAATGGCAGCAAGTTGTATGAGAAGAGGAGAGACAAAAGTTTTGTGCAGAAGGTGGATGCTCTGGCAAATTCCATGCGTGGATTCCAGACGGAACCCGGGAACCTGAAGGAATACTCTCCCTGGCTCAGTGGATTTAAAGCAGATTTATTCAGCAATGAGCTGGAGATCCCTGGTCAGTGGTTTAAAAACTTAAAAACAACACAGCTTGATGTTAAAGGTTATCAGAAAACTGAAGATATTGTAAATTCTGACTCCTTGTTTCTTTTGTCTTCTGGTTCTAGGACAGTATGACGGTCGATCCAAACCTCTGCCAGAGTATCATGCAAAAATAAGAGGTTTTGATGAACGGGTATGCTTTTATTGTTCTTCAGCTTAAAAAAGGAAATTTTTAATTTTGTCCTAAAAGCATCTTGTGCGCTGAAGCGTCACATCCCCTTTGCAGGCTGACTAGGATTCTGCTGTGACTTTCAACCCTGCAGGTAAAGGTGATGTCTTCCATCCGTCGTCCCAAACGTCTCATCGTCCGTGGGGATGATGAGCGCGACCACCCGTTTCTGGTGAAGGGTGGAGAAGATCTCCGCCAGGACCAACGCATCGAGCAGCTTTTCACCGTCATGAACATTTTGCTGAGTCATGACGCCACGTGCACACACAGAGGCCTGCAGCTCCATACCTATCAAGTCATTCCTATTTCCACAAGGTCCTGGACTCTTGTTTATCTGTTTCTCTGTGGTCAGAATGGTGTTTTCACAAATTGAGGGTTAAGCTGAAGTAGATCGATCTGTCTTATTTACCCACTTTAACTGCCTTTACAGAATTGGTCTGATTGAATGGATGGAGAATACCTGTACTCTGAAAGAGTTTCTCTATGACACAATGACCGAGGAGGAAAAGAAAAATTCACGGAGGTACAGTATATGTGTTGTCATCTTAAACTCTGCTGTCTGCTGAAAATAATCAGTATGGTCTGTATAGTGCTCTAGAAATTAGTGATCTTTATATTTTATGATCATATTTATACATTTTGCAAATAGTGAAAGAAGTAAAAGTGAATATTACTATTTAAGTGTTGTGTGTTGTTTAATTGATTATCAAGCTTTTTGTTGAACTTAAAAACAAATGAACAAGCTAATTTCTTGTTTTTAAGGCCTTTTGATGTCTACACTAGTTGGATGTCAAACTTTGCAGCAAATTCAAATACACGTGGTATCGCACTGTACACCCTGGGTTACAAGTAAGTTTCTTTATTGATTCCATCTTCCATCTTTATTGGTTCCATCTCATATTTATAACAGATTTATTAAAATTGTATTGATAATCTTTGAATATTCACAGTTTTTATAACCTGCGCCTTCATAAACATTTGTCCTTGTTCAGATAATCATGAGCTCAAACATGTTTTTCTTCACCAGGAAAGCAAAACGTGCTGAGACAGTCAGCAACTTTTTGAAGGTGTTGCAGTACGTGCCCAGAGATCTGCTCAGGTAATTAAAGAGTACGTCAGTTTAAAAAAAAAAAATGCTCACAAAAGTTAACACTAAAACAGTTAAAGCATTTTTCTGTGTTTTTGAATTTGTAGGAGAGCTTTTCTGAAAATGTGCAACAGCCCCGAGGCCTTTCTCTCTTTACGGTCTCACTTCATCAGCTCTCATGCTTTGCTGTGTGTGAGCCACTGGATTCTGGGCATCGGAGACAGACATCTGTCCAACTTCATGATCAACATGGAGACAGGAGGCATGATTGGCATCGACTTTGGTCATGCCTTTGGTTCAGCCACACAGGTTTGTCAAGTCAAAGCACGGTTGCTATTTAAAACCAATTTTACATTTCAACAGGGTTTTAGATTCAAAAGACTCAATGGAAAACCAACCACATAGCAGGTAAAAAATTGTGGTAATTCTAAATGAAGCAGAGCAACAAGCACCTAACTGAGCTTCTTAAAGACACAATTGTCATCCGTGTAAATATATCTCTCGTCTGTGATTACAGTTCCTCCCAGTGCCTGAGCTCATGCCTTTCCGACTGACCAGACAGTTTGTGAATCTCATGCAACCGCTGAAGGAGTCAGGTCTGATCCAGAGCGTCATGGTTCACTCTCTGAGAGCCTACAGGGCTGAGCCTGACCTACTGCTTAACACCATGGACGTGTTCGTCAAGGAGCCGTCACTAGACTGGAAGGTAACCATCAGTCCTGCAACTAAAATGCCATTAAATGTGTGTTTCACATAAGAAGAACACAAAGGCATTTTTAATAGAAGTGAAAAAACAGTTGAACTTGTGTTAATGATTGAATTTGGTTATTGAACATGCAACAGTAGCTTGATTGTTTTTCATTTCAGTCACTTGATATTTCTATAATTTTCCATCTTGGTACTTTACCAGAGATAATTCATTCATTCAGCTATACATAGGTGTATTTTCTTTTCCTTATATATTAAATGGTGAATAATAAATGGTGAAATAATGTCTCTTGTTGCTGTGACACAGAACTTTGAGCTGAAACAACTGAAGAAAGGAGGCACGTGGACAGAGAACGTAAACACCAAAGAGATCAACTGGTATCCATTACAGAAAGTCAACTATGCCAGAAGGAAACTGGAAGGAGCGAATCCCGCTGCTATTACCAGGTGTTTTACATACACAGATAAATTGCTCAGATTTTGATGGATCTCCTAGATTGTCTCCTTTGCTTTTATTATGTCATCAAACCCAGACTAAGATTAAATGGACATTTTACTCGTGTGTGTGTGATTACATGTTGGTTTATTTTGTCAGTGAGGAGCTGAAACTGGGTTTTGAGAAGGACGCCGCCTTCACGGGGATGCAGTCTGCAGCCTTGGGGACTCAGGAACACAACATTCGTGCTAAACTTCCAGCTGCAGGTTTGTCAGTGGAGAAGCAGGTGGACTGTCTGCTTGACCAAGCCATGGACCCAAATGTTCTTGGCAGGGTTTGGGAGGGTTGGGAACCATGGGTCTGATGTTTTGATTCGTTGGTGGAATATTTCTAAACAGTCTTTTTACAGTAAGTGGGAAACAAATCTTGTCATAAGAACAAGCACGGACCAAACAGATGTCTTGTGTGTACGAAATAAACTTTAATCTTTAATCTCAAGTGTTTTCTGTTTTGTATCTGTGAATTTCATCACCATAAAATCAAGAAATACAATTCTGGAACAACCACTCCTACTCTATTTGAACTAAACTAGTCTGTGCACTGTACCACATTCTGTCACCAGTCCACATTCAGGCACAGCAGAGTGAGATATATCCGACTCATAAAACTCAAAACAAAAGTTTATTTTGAAGAAGCAAAACTTTATTGGCAACTGGCAAAGCCAGAAAGATTATTATTCATTTTGCGACAGCAGGTACATCAGCATTGATCACATTAAGGTTTTTAGTTCATCATCACATTCAGAAAGCACCTCAATCATAGTGACTGATTCTGGTTTCAGTTTACAGAGGACTGACAAAACATTGTTGCAGATGATTATTTTGGTCAAAGCGTCGTGAGGCAGCAAGTAGCACTGACATTGCTTTGCAAAGTCGTTCTGGGTTTGGGACTCTGCATTCTGGTTCCAACTGGAGCCGTTTTCTCTAAGTCTTTAAGCTTTTCTCACAGTGGTCACCATAGTACGGGTAGTTGCACTCACACATGGCTACAGATGTGCCTGACACAACAACACATTTGCCATCGTGTTCACACTTCACTTTGGTGCAAGGTTGTTCTCCCATGAACTCTTCATCACTTTTAATGAGGCCAATAAAATTCCCAAGTTTTTTTCCACATTCCCCTTTAAAGATGGCAGTCTGTAATGAGGGAACATTTTCTGTGATGACTAAGTCTTCATCATCAGATGCTTCATCAGGTGCTTCATCAGCATTGGTTAAAGTGTGACTATTTAATTTAAAGGTATGCACAGCTGCGACTGACTGAGACCACCATTTTTCTGTTTGTGTTTTTTGACAGTCTTTTAGTTTTTGTGCTACATCGAAACAGACAACCTTTTTTTCTAAGCATTTTTTAATAGCTGCCCTAACATCGTCAGCCTTGGTATGTTTCCCTTTCAGCTGCTTGGCTACAGCCACTGTAACTGTTCCTCTGTCTACAAAATTAAAACCCGAAAAAGCGTGTTTTTTTAGTAATTTTGGTCTATGCCTGGAGTTTTGAGTTGTAAATGCAACAACCAACCAGTCATACCTGTCATATGTGTTACCCAAAAAATTCTTGACATTGTCTGCTATTTTTTCATGGTCTTCTGTGTCATCAATGATCTCCAAAATGTCCTTCTCTATGTAAGCATCAGCATTGGATATGCATCGTTGGTGAGACGCCATTAAAGCTGAGGCAGCCTCGGATGCAAGCTTTTGGGCAGAATTAACTCTGTCATTGGTGCGGGTACCTTTGAATTCATAGTATTTTTCATTAAGTACATTCCCCTTGTACATCAGTTCATTCAAATACAAAAACTGAGCTTTAACATCTTTTTCATGACATCTTAATTTGTCAGCCAGCAGGTCTCCAAGGTTTTGTATCATGGATGATGGTCCAGCTGTCAGGTACCGATGCAAGATAAATGTGCTGTCTGTGTATTGTTCATAAAATTTCAAAAATTCGTTTTTTTCTGCATCAGACATTTGCTTACCACTATGCATTAGCTCAGTGTATTTAACCCAGGCCTTCTCTATGTTGTTCAGTGGTATTTGGTAAGCACCAGCAGCCCAGGCATCCCATTTCATTTCTGAACGAGAGATGTCACGCATAATATTAAGAGCTTTAAGATCAGACCTGATGGCGGCGAATTTGTCTTCTTCTGGTGAGAGCAGCAGGAGGGTTTTGGTCGCTGAAGCAATAGGCCCACCAACTGCTGGTATGCTTTCTACAACGGCTACAAGTATGTTACCAATGTTCCGGTGATTTTTCTTAAACCAAGTTTTTATTTTTTCTAATACAGTCTTCAGTTTATTGTCATCTGGTTCTTGGTCCTTTTGCTTCCCATCAGGAGAGGTGTCTTGTGTAGTACTCAAGACTGGGAGGCAGGTGGACATCAAGAGCAGGAAGAACAGACCTGGATACAACATGACTGACATACATACATACAACATACAAACACAACATTAGTTACATTCACTTTTGTACTGTAGAGGCAGAACAATCCTAAATATAATTAAAACCGCAAGTGGTCTTTACGGGCCCTCGCACCCCGCGCTGATGCTTGGGCCCGTAAACCCTTGCGGGTTTAACTTATGGTTTTAATTTTATATATATATATATATATATATATATATATATATATATATATATATATATATATATATATATATATATACCCTAAGCTTCCACGTGAGCACACTCCGTGGAAGCGCAAACTCGAGGGCTCATAAACTGCTTTTGGTTTTATTTTTATATATATATATATATATATATATATATATATATATATGTGTGTGTGTGTGTGTGTGTGTGTGTGTGTGTGTGTGTATTGTTTTAACAACTACTTGCAAACATCTAGTCTCTACTGTCTCTTCCTGGTCCCCTTTTTTCTTCCTCCTCCCTCCCCTGTCCTCCTCCCTCCCTTTCCTCTGTCATTAATAATAAAAATAAAATAAACATATAAAATTAAATATCCTTCATCCAGGTTTTTTCAACCAACAACATAACATTTATCTTAACTGTATGGCCTCATTCTCAGATCAAATTTTAACCTAAAGAAGGACTTCACACACTATAGTCAATATTTACAAAACTGAAAAGTAGTCTTATTTTTGGAGTCTTATGCTTTATGTAGGGGTCTGTCAGACACAGGTCATTTGTCTCCAGTTTGTCATATGCAAAGGACGTGGTCACTCACTGTGCTTTGCTGCTGCTCCTTCAAGGTCTTACTGGTCTCTGACTTTAGGATGCCTTCAGTGTTGATACTGAAACCTGACACTGCTCTGTGAACCTATGACCTGGGTCATTTGCATACTAGCCCAGTCATTGGTTGTTTACTGAGGACTGAGGGGAGGTGTGTGTGTGTTACAGTCTGCAGACAGACAGACATGAGGAAGGCTCTGATACTGAGTGTTTTTTCCTGCTATCTGGCGAGCTTGTAGAAAGTTATTGTGGCGCAATTTCGCCATCGTATGAGATAGCCACAATTCCTTCAGCACATGTTGTCAGCACAAATTTGAGATGAATCGGATTATCAGTTTTAGAGAAACTGATCATGTGATCAAACACAAACAAATGCCAATATGCCAATATCTCACTTCCTGTAGGGTGTAGCTGGGGTCACACAGCACGAAAGTTGTTCATCTAGATTGGCTCTACACACACACAAAGTTTCGTGTGTCTCTGTCAAATGACACGTCATTTATAGCTCTTTGAACTTTTATCACAGTTAAAACGCTACTAAACTTTAACGTGTCGCTATATCGACATAGAGCGAAAATTCACAAATCCCCACACAAATTATCATCAGCAACATCTTGACATCACGTACGCCAAGTTTGATGGCAATCGGACGAACCGTCTAGGACCAGTACATTAAATTCCATAAACGTCGACCTGCAAACAAACGCTAATAGCTCACTTCCTGTTGAGCGTGGAAACAGACATGCCCATGAAAGTTGTCCGTCTTGATGAGCTCTACACACATACCAACTTTGGTGTGTCTACCTCAAACTATGTGCCACAAGCCTTTGTTTAAAAATTTCAAAAGGGGGTGCTCTGGAGCCCCTGAGCCACATCCAGACTCCAAAGTTGGTCAGAACGTGCTTTGCGGGAGTTCTGATGTGTGTGCAAATTTTGGTGAGTTTTCGTGTAAGGGAAAGGCCTCAAATGGCTTGGTATGCCGCAGGAGGAAAAAAAAATAAGAAGAAGAATCTGAGCAAAACCAAATAGGTTCCTCACACACCGGAGGTGCCAGGCCCCTAATAAGAATCTGAGCAGAAGCAATAGGGTCCTCGCACCGGAGGTGCTCGGGCCCTAATAAGAATCTGAGCAAAAACAATAGGGTCCTCGCACCGGAGGTGCTTCAGGCCCTAATAAGTAAACAAAAAAGAGAAACTCCAAGTCATTCTCATTCTACAAAGGTTAAAAAGCCCTTATTCTCATGGTGTATGTTATGTATGTATACATGGTGTGTGCAGTACTGTGCAAGTTTTAAGCAGTTTTTAAAAAACATTTTAAAGAATTGATGCTGCTTTGAAGGCAAAGGACAGTAACACCAAATGATTGATTTGACTGAAAATTTTCTCTTGCTTGCTCATTTTGATTTTTGAAAGTATTTTTACTTAACAGCATTTTTTCACACCTGCCTAAAACTTCAGCGTACTACTATGTAGTTTATTTATTTTTATTTTACATATGTAGTTTATTTGTCAATGAGTGATAAGGATGACGTCTGTTGGATGTTAGGTATAAAACTACAACACCACATCTACCAGGTGGAGGTTTTTCATTGGTAGACTGTTATCTCATAAGAACCCCCCTTCCCTTTGAGAACTGTTTGACTCCCTGATGAGGGCATACGTTTTTTTAAAAGTTTAAAATGACCTAGCCATTATAAAGACTTTTAAACTTTTGTAGAATGAGTTTCTCTTGGTTGTTGACATTTTAGTATCCCATCAAAAGAGCACCTCAAACTAACAACTTGTTGAGTCCAGGAAGCGCTCGGGGGTTTGCATGTTGCATGTTGCATGTGGAAGGAAACTGGAGCTCCCGGAGGAAACCCAAACATACATGGGGGGAAAATGCAAACTCCAAACAGACAGCGCTAACCTCCATGCCACCGTGCTGCCCACTCAACTTCTTTATTCAATTAAAAGTGAAAAATACAAAATCCAAAACATACTTAAAGTATGAAAGTATAAAGTATCCTGGTGAAGGATAAAACTTCTATTTTAGGGCAACACTGACTGGACTGTCATGTTTATACAAATAAATACTTTATTACACATTTTGAAAATGTTAGAAGAAGAACATTCATGTTAAAAATGTAGGCTACTTAATAAAAGTTAAAAGTTTGCACAAAAATAAATACTAAAGATACCAAATAATTCTACTTAAGTACAGTAACAAAATATTTGTACTTTGTTATTTCCCATCTCTGATGACTATACTGACTCACCTGCAGACCTGGATGGAGCCTTTGAGAGACGAAGGGAGGGTGACAACGGTGCAGCAGTTCTCTCTCTGAATGGTCAGTGAGTAGGATTTGGTCGGCCGGTCTGGAGCTTGTTGAAGTTTTGATGAAAAGTTGGAGATGTGTGGGTTCAGCAGTACCAAGCTTTATAAAGAAGCAAATAAGCCCACCTACTCCATCGTCAGACAATTTGTAGACAAATGTAGTCTGATGAAGGGGCAGTGTTACCTTGTATGTCAGAAAAATGAAGTGATTGGTTGGTTATAGGAGGGGACTAGTGATTGTATTAAATTCCGTTAGCAGATGACTGACCCGTTGCAACCGGGTAGGCAAACTAGGCAATTGCCTAGGGCCTCCAGCTGGAACTTATCTTTTGGTGAAACATATGCATTTGAATGTGCATAAATTTGATGTTGACTTAAGTAAATAGTGAGCATTTGATTATTGCAGCATTGTGTTTTTAGAGTAGCTCTCTACTTGTGTGTTCTCTACATACGGTTTTGCAACAGTAGTGTAGAATTCAAATTATTTCAGGCATTGTCCTGAAAGGACTTCCAGTCATTCTTGGGGATTATACGTTTATTTTCAAGACCAGTCTTAGAGTAGTTGAGTAGTGTTAACTTATTTCTCTGTTTTTGAAAGGACTCAGAATTTTTCATGATGAACATATGTACACACATTTAGGCACTCGAGGATTTACATCACTGGCAGTCTCTTTCTTTCACACACACACACACACACTGATGTGTGCAGTTCTCACACAGACACGCAAAAGTCTTACACATTATCTCTTGCTGCTAAAAAGAAGGTTTCGGCTAAACTTTGCCTTCAGTGCTACAGTTTGATGTATTTGAATACCAAATAGATACCAACATTTTTTGAACACCATGCACATTGAGTTTGTAATCCCTCAGTCTTTTATAGCACTATTATAATTTTATGATGAGTTTAAGCTTAAAAGCAGTCACTAAAGTATAATGATGATAATGGTGATAATGTAGCTTCTTGTCTTCATGACACTTTGTTTAATTCTTGTTCGCACTGAATCTATTCATCAGCTGGAACAGTTTTTCTCAGTTGGTACATTTCTCATTTTGCAAATGCGTTTGCACACTTAGACAGACGTTTATGTGCAACTGGAAGATGTATTATACAACTTCAGTTGCTTATGTCATACTGATCAAAATGCATTGTACTAGTCCTTAGTTGAATAGTCTTACACTCCAGACCAACTTTTTGTTTTTTTCATTGTTTAAGTCATTGCATGCAAAAGTGTTTAACTGTTTATCAAAAGCTGTTAAGTATATTTCATGCATTTCTGATACATTTTTCTCCTAATTTCTTTTAAATTGATTAACTGGTCTCTGGTGAACGTTAACTTTCACTTAGAGGAGGAATGTGTGAAGCTTTAGATCAACTAGTTTTCTACAATAGCTCATAGGTGAAGCCCATAAAACTTCAACTTGCAGAGCAGAACAAAGTATTATCATTTCTAACTCAGAAATGGAAAGACAATGTGTAAATATACAAGGTCAATGTCCATAAAATAAACAACATTTTGACAGCAACATTTACCATCCCCTGGACACAAACCCAAACATCTGGCATTAGATCAAATCTACTTACTAGCTGAGCTAACAGGACTAATGAGCTGTGATGACTGACCCATTGCAACCAGGTAGGCAAACTAGGCAATTGCCTAGGGCCTCCAGCTGGAACTTATCTTTTGGTGAAACATGTACATTTGAATGTGCATAAATTTGACGTTGACTTAAGTAAAAAGTGAGCATTTGATTATTGCAGCATTGTGTTTTTAGGGTAGCTCTCTACTTGTGTGTTCTCTACATACAGTTTTGCAACAGTAGTGTAGAATTCAAATTATTTGAATATGGTTTTGAAAAAGTAAATGCCCACTTTTAAAATTTACCCTATTTATCCTTCATCTTTTTGTTCAAAGCCATTTAAAGCATTTTTTCTCATTTGTGTTACATGTATCATTGGGCATGTTCAGAGAGGTTTATTAGTGTTATAAGTGAATCTGCCTGAATATCAATATTGAGCATATTTCATTTTTTTCTGGTTTACTTGGAAGGGTTGTTGGTAGAAATCTTACAAAGGATTATTTGGAATTCTTGATGGTTTGTGTCCAAGCTTGATTTTCAAAAGGATAGGTCTGACAGGCAAACAGTCAGCTGACCTGCAACAACACACAACAGTGGGTTGATATTTCTCTTTTTTCTTGTAATGATATTGATGGTTAGTTCATCAATAATACAAAAACAAATTCTCTCACCTTCCCTTGTGCTATTTATCTATACGGACAAATAAACTGATATAAAATACACTCCTGAACAAAATCTTAAGACCAGGGGAAAAATTTCAAGTATTCACATTTTGCCGTCGTGAATCATAACCAGGTTGTTAGTAGAGCTTCAAAATGCAAAAGGAATTAACAGGAGCAAGAGACAAAAGATAAAAAAAAGTAGCCCTTTTTTTTTTTTTTTTTTAAAAACTGCATTTAAACTCAAACAGGCTGTTCATCAGCTGATCAAAACTTTTGGACCATAGCTTTAAAAATACCAAAAACAGAACTAAAAGTGTCAAAAAAAAGTGATTAGCCTCACCATTCTTGTTGATCACCTCCAAAATTCATTTAGGCATACTTGATACGAGTGTTTCCAGGGGAATGGTGAAAACATTGCTCCATTAGATGAAGATGGCTTCACCAAGGATACCCACAGTCTGGAAATGACGTCTGTTTTTGTAAACGTCTCATGTCTTCTATCCCCAAACATTTTCAATGGGATTTGGATCAAGGGAACATGCAGGATGGTCCAGAAGACTGATGTTATTCTCCACAAAGAAGTCCTTCATCAGGCTGGCATGGTGAACTGCAGCGTTGTTCTGCTGAAAGACTTTCATTCTCAGTCATTACCGCACAGACGAGGGCCCTAACTCAAGAGGGATGCCCACTGAAACATCGCCACATAGCTAGCTGCTGGTCGATGCCCCTGCACAACCTGATGCGCCATCATTTCATTGAAGGAAAAATTACCCCAGATCATGATGGAGCCTCCTCCAATGTGTTGTGTAGAAAAAAATCTCAAGTGGGATTCTGGTCATGCAAGTAACATTGGAAGCCATCTGGATTGTCCAGGTTGCATTTTTTCTCGCCAGAGAACAAAACTTTCTTTCACCTTTCAGTGTCCCATGTGTAATGCTCACTTGTAGAGTCCAAATGGGCAGGTTTTTGTCATGGTAGGAGACGTGGACTTTGAAGATGTTTTTTTTAGTTCTTTAAGCCCTTTTCTTGTAGATGTTGTCTTACACTTAATGGGCTCTGGTTAGTTTGCTATTTAAAACCTGGTTATGATTCATGAGGGTGAAATGCAAATACTTAATTTTTCTTAAAATTTTTCAGGAGTGTATATTTCTTTGTTCTACATTCAAGTGTGTGTTATACTTCTCTGCAGAGCACTAAGCCAACAGACATCAAAAACCTTGTCCTGAAAGGACTTCCAGTCATTCTTGGGGATTATACGTTTATTTTCAAGACCAGTCTTAGAGTAGTCGAGTAGTGTTAACTTATTTCTCTGTTTTTGAAAGGACTCAGAATTTTTCATGATGAACATATGTACACACATTTAGGCACTCGAGGATTTACATCACTGGCAGTCTCTTTCTTTCACACACACACACACACACACACACACACGCACGCACACACACACACACACACACACACACACACACACACACGCACGCACACACACACACACACACACACACACACACACACACACACACGCACGCACACGCGCATACACACACACACACACACACACGCACGCACACGCGCATACACACACACACACACATCCTACACATTATCTCTTGCTGCTAAAAAGAAGGTTTCGGCTAAACTTTGCCTTCAGTGCTACAGTTTGATGTATTTGAATACCATATAGATACCAACGTTTTTTGAACACCATGCACATTGAGTTTGTAATCCCTCAGTCTTTTATAGCACTATTATAATTTTATGATGAATTTAAGCTTAGAGGCAGTCACTAAAGTATAATGATGATAATGGTAATAATGTAGCTTCTTGTCTTCATGACACTTTGTTTAATTCTTGTTCGCACTGAATCTATTCATCAGCTGGAACAGTTTTTCTCAGTTGGTACATTTCTCATTTTGCAAATGCGTTTGCACACTTAGACAGACATTTATGTGCAACTGGAAGATGTATTATACAACTTCAGTTGCTTATGTCAAACTGATCAAAATGCATTGTACTAGTCCTTAGTTGAATAGTCTTACACTCCAGACCAACTTTTTGTTTTTTTCATTGTTTAAGTCATTGCATGCAAAAGTGTTTAACTGTTTATCAAAAGCTGTTAAGTATATTTCATGCATTTCTGATACATTTTTCTCCTAATTTCTTTTAAATTGATTAACTGGTCTCTGGTGAACGTTAACTTTCACTTAGAGGAGGAATGTGTGAAGCTTTAGATCAACTAGTTTTCTACAATAGCTCATAGGTGAAGCCCATAAACCTTCAACTTGCAGAGCAGAACAAAGTATTATCATTTCTAACTCAGAAATGGAAAGACAATGTGTAAATATACAATGTCAATGTCCATAAAAGCTGTGATGTGATTTACTGATTCTATTGTTGGCACACCTTGATGTATCACAAAGGTACGAGCTGCCGTTCCCTCGAAAAGTTTGTCTTCAAAATGTCTTTACAAGTTTATCTGCAACCAAATCAATTTCATCTTTGTCAGTCATTGTGGGTCGAAAAACAAAAACAAATCTTCATCAAATATCAAATCTTCTTATTTTGCACACATTTACTAACCCCCAACACCACCTGGTCGCTCGCACTAAATCTCACTGAAATAAGAGCTACAACTGTAGACCGTGTTATCAGTCATAGTGTTACAATGACTGAGGATGGATGAAGAGTGAAGCCAAATGTTGAGAGAACTACTGTGTCCTCAGAAGACATTTTGCACCATGGTGATTGTAAATAATGCTGTTACATTGTGGGAGATATGAACTGTTAGCAATAGAAAATAAAAATTGCATTTGAGACATAAACTAAGCATTTTGACAAAGATACATGCTTTGCAGCTAATCCACCGTGTGGTGCAGTTTGCAATTTATTGAATTAAAATTATTGAATTCGTCTGATCACAGAACAGTTTTCCTCTTAGCCCCAGTCCATTTTAAATGAACTTTGGTCCAGAGAAGATGTCAAATGTTCAAATATGGCTTCTTCTTTGAATGTTAGAGTTTTAACTAGCATCTGCTGATGGCACAGCAAATTATGTTTATTGACAGTGTCCTGAGCCCATTTAGTGACCTCCATCACAGAATCATACCTGTTTGTGATGCGGTGCCACCTAACGACCTCAAGATCACAGGGATCCAGTATGGATTTTTGGCCTTGTGTTACAGGTCGCTTATTGGGTCCGACCCAATAAGCAGAATACAGGAGAGGATAAGTTCAGGGTACAAAAGGTGTAATTTATTTTCCAAAACCAGTAAAATACACCCCAAGTGGAAAAAGGGCAAAACACACATAAAAAATTAACAAGAACAAAAATCGCTGGGTTATCCAGGAAAAAAACACCAAACAAAAAGTGGAACCAACAGGGACCAGCTCTCGATGGCGAGGCAAACTGCAAAAATACAAAAGACACGAGGAACAAATCCACCAAAAAAAACACACAAGGATAAGTCAGGAGCTATTTCGACAGAAGTAGTGGGGCTGTAGTGCAGTCCTCTCCACCCTTATATAGCTGCAGTGATGATGATTGGCCACCGCTGCACTACAGATCTGCCAGAGGACACAGAAGAAGGTGGAAAGGAAGGAGGAAAAAAAGGCAGAGAAAAAAACACACACCACAGAACCATAACACCTTGCCCCTTGTGCACAGATATTTATCCAGATTCTCTGAATCTTTTAGTTATATTATATACTATAAATGATAACATGTATTCAACCTCTTTGTAATTTTACAATGAGGAACTTTTTTCTAAAATTGCTCCATTATTTGTTGACGCAGTATTAGAGGGATTGTAATTGTCTCTTGTTGCTGTGACACAGAACTCTGAGCTGAAACAACTGAAGAAAGGAGGCACGTGGACAGAGAACGTAAACACCAAAGAGATCAGCTGGTATCCATTACAGGAAGTCAACTATGCCAGAAGGAAACTGGAAGGAGCGAATCCCGCTGCTATTACCAGGTGTTTTACATACACAGATAAATTGCTCAGATTTTGATGGATCTCCTAGATTGTCTCCTTTGCTTTTATTATGTCATCAAACCCAGACTAAGATTAAATGGACATTTTACTCGTGTGTGTGTGATTACATGTTGGTTTATTTTGTCAGTGAGGAGCTGAAACTGGGTTTTGAGAAGGACGCCGCCTTCACGGGGATGCAGTCTGCAGCCTTGGGGACTCAGGAACACAACATTCGTGCTAAACTTCCAGCTGCAGGTTTGTCAGTGGAGAAGCAGGTGGACTGTCTGCTTGACCAAGCCATGGACCCAAATGTTCTTGGCAGGGTTTGGGAGGGTTGGGAACCATGGGTCTGATGTTTTGATTCTTTGGTGGAATATTTCTAAACAGTCTTTTTACAGTAAGTGGGAAACAAATCTTGTCATAAGAACAAGCACGGACCAAACAGATGTCTTGTGTGTACGAAATAAATTTTAATCTTTAATCTCAAGTGTTTTCTGTTTTGTATCTGTGAATTTCATCACCATAAAATCAAGAAATACAATTCTGGAACAACCACTCCTACTCTATTTGAACTAAACTAGTCTGTGCACTGTACCACATTCTGTCACCAGTCCACATTCAGGCACAGTAGAGTGAGATATATCCGACTCATAAAACTCAAAACAAAAGTTTATTTTGAAGAAGCAAAACTTTATTGGCAACTGGCAAAGCCAGAAAGATTATTATTCATTTTGCGACAGCAGGTACATCAGCATTGATCACATTAAGGTTTTTAGTTCATCATCACATTCAGAAAGCACCTCAATCATAGTGACTGATTCTGGTTTCAGTTTACAGAGGAATGACAAAACATTGTTGCAGATGATTATTTTGGTCAAAGCGTCGTGAGGCAGCAAGTAGCACTGACATTGCTTTGCAAAGTCGTTCTGGGTTTGGGACTCTGCATTCTGGTTCCAACTGGAGCCGTTTTCTCTAAGTCTTTAAGCTTTTCTCACAGTGGTCACCATAGTACGGGTAGTTGCACTCACACATGGCTACAGATGTGCCTGACACAACAACACATTTGCCATCGTGTTCACACTTCACTTTGGTGCAAGGTTGTTCTCCCATGAACTCTTCATCACTTTTAATGAGGCCAATAAAATTCCCAAGTTTTTTTCCACATTCCCCTTTAAAGATGGCAGTCTGTAATGAGGGACCATTTTCTGTGATGACTAAGTCTTCATCATCAGATGCTTCATCAGGTGCTTCATCAGCATTGGTTAAAGTGTGACTATTTAATTTAAAGGTATGCACAGCTGCGACTGACTGAGACCACCATTTTTCTGTTTGTGTTTTTTGACAGTCTTTTAGTTTTTGTGCTACATCGAAACAGACAACCTTTTTTTCTAAGCATTTTTTAATAGCTGCCCTAACATCGTCAGCCTTGGTATGTTTCCCTTTCAGCTGCTTGGCTACAGCCACTGTAACTGTTCCTCTGTCTACAAAATTAAAACCCGAAAAAGCGTGTTTTTTTAGTAATTTTGGTCTATGCCTGGAGTTTTGAGTTGTAAATGCAACAACCAACCAGTCATACCTGTCATATGTGTTACCCAAAAAATTCTTGACATTGTCTGCTATTTTTCATGGTCTTCTGTGTCATCAATGAGCTCCAAAATGTCCTTCTCTATGTAAGCATCAGCATTGGATATGCATCGTTGGTGAGACGCCATTAAAGCTGAGGCAGCCTCGGATGCAAGCTTTTGGGCAGAATTAACTCTGTCATTGGTGCGGGTACCTTTGAATTCATAGTATTTTTCATTAAGTACATTCCCCTTGTACATCAGTTCATTCAAATACAAAAACTGAGCTTTAACATCTTTTTCATGACATCTTAATTTGTCAGCCAGCAGGTCTCCAAGGTTTTGTATCATGGATGATGGTCCAGCTGTCAGGTACCGATGCAAGATAAATGTGCTGTCTGTGTATTGTTCATAAAATTTCAAAAATTCGTTTTTTTCTGCATCAGACATTTGCTTACCACTATGCATTAGCTCAGTGTATTTAACCCAGGCCTTCTCTATGTTGTTCAGTGGTATTTGGTAAGCACCAGCAGCCCAGGCATCCCATTTCATTTCTGAACGAGAGATGTCACGCATAATATTAAGAGCTTTAAGATCAGACCTGATGGTGGCGAATTTGTCTTCTTCTGGTGAGAGCAGCAGGAGGGTTTTGGTCGCTGAAGCAATAGGCTTACCAACTGCTGGTATGTTTTCTACAGCGGCTACAAGTATGTTACCAATGTTCCGGTGATTTTTCTTAAACCAAGTTTTTATTTTTTCTAATACAGTCTTCAGTTTATTGTCATCTGGTTCTTGGTCCTTTTGCTTCCCATCAGGAGAGGTGTCTTGTGTAGTACTCAAGACTGGGAGGCAGGTGGACATCAAGAGCAGGAAGAACAGACCTGGATACAACATGACTGACATACATACATACAACATACAAACACAACATTAGTTACATTCACTTTTGTACTGTAGAGGCAGAACAATCCTAAATATAATTAAAACCGCAAGTGGTCTTTACGGGCCTCGCACCTCAAGGCTGATGCTTGGGCCCGTAAACCCCTTATGGGTTTAACTTCATGGTTTTAATTTTATATATATATATATATATATATATATATATATATATATACCCTAAGCTTCCACGTGAGCACACTCCGTGGAAGCGCAAACTCGAGGGCTCATAAACTGCTTTTGGTTTAATTTATATATATATATATATATATATATATATATATTATATATGTGTGTGTGTGTGTGTGTGTGTGTGTGTGTGTATTGTTTTAACAACTACTTGCAAACATCTAGTCTCTACTGTCTCTTCCTGGTCCCCCTTTTTTTCTTCCTCCTCCCTCCCCTGTCCTCCTCCCCTCCCTTTCCTCTGTCATTAATAATAAAAATAAAATAAACATATAAAATTAAATATCCTTCATCCAGGTTTTTTCAACCAACAACATAACATTTATCTTAACTGTATGGCCTCATTCTCAGATCAAATTTTAACCTAAAGAAGGACTTCACACACTATAGTCAATATTTACAAAACTGAAAAGTAGTCTTATTTTTGGAGTCTTATGCTTTATGTAGGGGTCTGTCAGACACAGGTCATTTGTCTCCAGTTTGTCATATGCAAAGGACGTGGTCACTCACTGTGCTTTGCTGCTGCTCCTTCAAGGTCTTACTGGTCTCTGACTTTAGGATGCCTTCAGTGTTGATACTGAAACCTGACACTGCTCTGTGAACCTATGACCTGGGTCATTTGCATACTAGCCCAGTCATTGGTTGTTTACTGAGGACTGAGGGGAGGTGTGTGTGTGTTACAGTCTGCAGACAGACAGACATGAGGAAGGCTCTGATACTGAGTGTTTTTTCCTGCTATCTGGCGAGCTTGTAGAAAGTTATCGTGGCGCAATTTCGCCATCGTATGAGATAGCCACAATTCCTTCAGCACATGTTGTCAGCACTGTCCTGCCATCACGTATGGCAAATTTGAGATGAATCGGATTATCGGTTTTAGAGAAACTGATCATGTGATCAAACACAAACAAATCTCACTTCCTGTAGGGTGTAGCTGGGGTCACACAGCACGAAAGTTGTTCATCTAGATTGGCTCTACACACACACAAAGTTTCGTGTGTCTCTGTCAAATGACACGTCATTTATAGCTCTTTGAACTTTTATCACAGTTAAAACGCTACTAAACTTTAACGTGTCGCTATATCGACATAGAGGGAAAATTCAAAAATCCCCACACAAATTATCATCAGCAACATCTTGACATCACGTACGCCAAGTTTGATGGCAATCGGACGAACCGTCTAGGACCAGTACATTAAATTCCATAAACGTCGACCTGCAAACAAACGCTAATAGCTCACTTCCTGTTGAGCGTGGAAACAGACATGCCCATGAAAGTTGTCCGTCTTGATGAGCTCTACACACATACCAACTTTGGTGTGTCTACCTCAAACTATGTGCCACAAGCCTTTGTTTAAAAATTTCAAAAGGGGGTGCTCTGGAGCCCCTGAGCCACATCCGGACTCCAAAGTTGGTCAGAACGTGCTTTGCGGGAGTTCTGATGTGTGTGCAAATTTTGGTGAGTTTTCGTGTAAGGGAAAGGCCTCAAATGGCCTGGTATGCCGCAGGAGGAAAAAAAAATAATAAGAAGAATCTGAGCAAAACCAAATAGGGTCCTCACACCGGAGGTGCTTCGGGCCCTAATAAGAATCTGAGCAGAAGCAATAGGGTCCTCACACCGGAGGTGCTCGGGCCCTAATAAGAATCTGAGCAAAAACAATAGGGTCCTCGCACCGGAGGTGCTTCAGGCCCTAATAAGTAAACAAAAAAGAGAAACTCCAAGTCATTCTCATTCTACAAAGGTTAAAAAGCCCTTATTCTCATGGTGTATGTTATGTATGTATACATGGTGTGTGCAGTACTGTGCAAGATTTAAGCAGTTTTTAAAAAACATTTTAAAGAATTGATGCTGCTTTGAAGGCAAAGGATAGTAACACCAAATGATTGATTTGACTGAAAATTTTCTCTTGCTTGCTCATTTTGATTTTTGAAAGTATTTTTACTTAACAGCATTTTTTCACACCTGCCTAAAACTTCAGCGTACTACTATGTAGTTTATTTATTTTTATTTTACATATGTAGTTTATTTGTCAATGAGTGATAAGGATGACGTCTGTTGGATGTTAGGTATAAAACTACAACACCACATCTACCAGGTGGAGGTTTTTCATTGGTAGACTGTTATCTCATAAGAACCCCCCTTCCCTTTGAGAACTGTTTGACTCCCTGATGAGGGCATACGTTTTTTTAAAAGTTTAAAATGACCTAGCCATTATAAAGACTTTTAAACTTTTGTAGAATGAGTTTCTCTTGGTTGTTGACATTTTAGTATCCCATCAAAAGAGCACCTCAAACAAACAACTTGTTGAGTCCAGGAAGTGCTCGGGGGTTTGCATGTTGCATGTTGCATGTGGAAGGAAACTGGAGCTCCCGGAGGAAACCCAAACATACATGGGGGGAAAATGCAAACTCCAAACAGACAGCGCTAACCTCCATGCCACCGTGCTGCCCACTCAACTTCTTTATTCAATTAAAAGTGAAAAGTACAAAATCCAAAACATACTTAAAGTATGAAAGTATAAAGTATCCTGGTGAAGGATAAAACTTCTATTTTAGGGCAACACTGACTGGACTGTCATGTTTATACAAATAAATACTTTATTACACATTTTGAAAATGTTAGAAGAAGAACATTCATGTTAAAAATGTAGGCTACTTAATAAAAGTTAAAAGTTTGCACAAAAATAAATACTAAAGATACCAAATAATTCTACTTAAGTACAGTAACAAAATATTTGTACTTTGTTATTTCCCATCTCTGATGACTATACTGACTCACCTGCAGACCTGGATGGAGTCTTTGAGAGACGAAGGGAGGGTGACAACGGTGCAGCAGTTCTCTCTCTGAATGGTCAGTGAGTAGGATTTGGTCGGCCGGTCTGGAGCTTGTTGAAGTTTTGATGAAAAGTTGGAGATGTGTGGGTTCAGCAGTACCAAGCTTTATAAAGAAGCAAATAAGCCCACCTACTCCATCGTCAGACAATTTGTAGACAAATGTAGTCTGATGAAGGGGCAGTGTTACCTTGTATGTCAGAAAAATGAAGTGATTGGTTGGTTATAGGAGGGGACTAGTGATTGTATTAAATTCCGTTAGCAGATGACTGACCCGTTGCAACCGGGTAGGCAAACTAGGCAATTGCCTAGGGCCTCCAGCTGGAACTTATCTTCTGGTGAAACATATACATTTGAATGTGCATAAATTTGATGTTGACTTAAGTAAATAGTGAGCATTTGATTATTGCAGCATTGTGTTTTTAGAGTAGCTCTCTACTTGTGTGTTCTCTACATACGGTTTTGCAACAGTAGTGTAGAATTCAAATTATTTCAGGCATTGTCCTGAAAGGACTTCCAGTCATTCTTGTGGATTATACATTTATTTTCAAGACCAGTCTTAGAGTAGTCGAGTAGTGTTAACTTATTTCTCTGTTTTTGAAAGGACTCAGAATTTTTCATGATGAACATATGTACACACATTTAGGCACTCGAGGATTTACATCACTGGCAGTCTCTTTCTTTCACACACACACACACACACACACACACACTGATGTGTGCAGTTCTCACACAGACACGCAAAAGTCTTACACATTATCTCTTGCTGCTAAAAAGAAGGTTTCGGCTAAACTTTGCCTTCAGTGCTACAGTTTGATGTATTTGAATACCAAATAGATACCAACATTTTTTGAACACCATGCACATTGAGTTTGTAATCCCTCAGTCTTTTATAGCACTATTATAATTTTATGATGAGTTTAAGCTTAAAAGCAGTCACTAAAGTATAATGATGATAATGGTGATAATGTAGCTTCTTGTCTTCATGACACTTTGTTTAATTCTTGTTCGCACTGAATCTATTCATCAGCTGGAACAGTTTTTCTCAGTTGGTACATTTCTCATTTTGCAAATGCGTTTGCACACTTAGACAGACATTTATGTGCAACTGGAAGATGTATTATACAACTTCAGTTGCTTATGTCATACTGATCAAAATGCATTGTACTAGTCCTTAGTTGAATAGTCTTACACTCCAGACCAACTTTTTGTTTTTTTCATTGTTTAAGTCATTGCATGCAAAAGTGTTTAACTGTTTATCAAAAGCTGTTAAGTATATTTCATGCATTTCTGATACATTTTTCTCCTAATTTCTTTTAAATTGATTAACTGGTCTCTGGTGAACGTTAACTTTCACTTAGAGGAGGAATGTGTGAAGCTTTAGATCAACTAGTTTTCTACAATAGCTCATAGGTGAAGCCCATAAAACTTCAACTTGCAGAGCAGAACAAAGTATTATCATTTCTAACTCAGAAATGGAAAGACAATGTGTAAATATACAAGGTCAATGTCCATAAAATAAACAACATTTTGACAGCAACATTTACCATCCCCTGGACACAAACCCAAACATCTGGCATTAGATCAAATCTACTTACTAGCTGAGCTAACAGGACTAATGAGCTGTGATGACTGACCTGTTGCAACCAGGTAGGCAAACTAGGCAATTGCCTAGGGCCTCCAGCTGGAACTTATCTTTTGGTGAAACATGTACATTTGAATGTGCATAAATTTGACGTTGACTTAAGTAAAAAGTGAGCATTTGATTATTGCAGCATTGTGTTTTTAGGGTAGCTCTCTACTTGTGTGTTCTCTACATACAGTTTTGCAACAGTAGTGTAGAATTCAAATTATTTGAATATGGTTTTGAAAAAGTAAATGCCCACTTTTAAAATTTACCCTATTTATCCTTCATCTTTTTGTTCAAAGCCATTTAAAGCATTTTTTCTCATTTGTGTTACATGTATCATTGGGCATGTTCAGAGAGGTTTATTAGTGTTATAAGTGAATCTGCCTGAATATCAATATTGAGCATATTTCATTTTTTTCTGGTTTACTTGGAAGGGTTGTTGGTAGAAATCTTACAAAGGATTATTTGGAATTCTTGATGGTTTGTGTCCAAGCTTGATTTTCAAAAGGATAGGTCTGACAGGCAAACAGTCAGCTGACCTGCAACAACACACAACAGTGGGTTGATATTTCTCTTTTTTCTTGTAATGATATTGATGGTTAGTTCATCAATAATACAAAAACAAATTCTCTCACCTTCCCTTGTGCTATTTATCTATACGGACAAATAAACTGATATAAAATACACTCCTGAACAAAATCTTAAGACCAGGGGAAAAATTTCAAGTATTCACATTTTGCCGTCGTGAATCATAACCAGGTTGTTAGTAGAGCTTCAAAATGCAAAAGGAATTAACAGGAGCAAGAGACAAAAGATAAAAAAAAGTAGCCCTTTTTTTTTTTTTTTTTTTAAAAACTGCATTTAAACTCAAACAGGCTGTTCATCAGCTGATCAAAACTTTTGGACCATAGCTTTAAAAATACCAAAAACAGAACTAAAAGTGTCAAAAAAAAGTGATTAGCCTCACCATTCTTGTTGATCACCTCCAAAATTCATTTAGGCATACTTGATACGAGTGTTTCCAGGGGAATGGTGAAAACATTGCTCCATTAGATGAAGATGGCTTCACCAAGGATACCCACAGTCTGGAAATGACGTCTGTTTTTGTAAATGTCTCATGTCTTCTATCCCCAAACATTTTCAATGGGATTTGGATCAAGGGAACATGCAGGATGGTCCAGAAGACTGATGTTATTCTCCACAAAGAAGTCCTTCATCAGGCTGGCATGGTGAACTGCAGCGTTGTTCTGCTGAAAGACTTTCATTCTCAGTCATTACCGCACAGACGAGGGCCCTAACTCAAGAGGGATGCCCACTGAAACATCGCCACATAGCTAGCTGCTGGTCGATGCCCCTGCACAACCTGATGCGCCATCATTTCATTGAAGGAAAAATTACCCCAGATCATGATGGAGCCTCCTCCAATGTGTTGTGTAGAAAAAAATCTCAAGTGGGATTCTGGTCATGCAAGTAACATTGGAAGCCATCTGGATTGTCCAGGTTGCATTTTTTCTCGCCAGAGAACAAAACTTTCTTTCACCTTTCAGTGTCCCATGTGTAATGCTCACTTGTAGAGTCCAAATGGGCAGGTTTTTGTCATGGTAGGAGACGTGGACTTTGAAGATGTTTTTTTAGTTCTTTAAGCCCTTTTCTTGTAGATGCTGTCTTACACTTAATGGGCTCTGGTTAGTTTGCTATTTAAAACCTGGTTATGATTCATGAGGGTGAAATGCAAATACTTAATTTTTCTTAAAATTTTTCAGGAGTGTATATTTCTTTGTTCTACATTCAAGTGTGTGTTATACTTCTCTGCAGAGCACTAAGCCAACAGACATCAAAAACCTTGTCCTGAAAGGACTTCCAGTCATTCTTGGGGATTATACGTTTATTTTCAAGACCAGTCTTAGAGTAGTCGAGTAGTGTTAACTTATTTCTCTGTTTTTGAAAGGACTCAGAATTTTTCATGATGAACATATGTACACACATTTAGGCACTCGAGGATTTACATCACTGGCAGTCTCTTTCTTTCACAAACACACACACACACACACACACACACACACACGCACGCACACGCGCATACACACACACACACACACACACACACACACACACACACACACACACACACACACACACACACACACACACACACACACACACACACATCCTACACATTATCTCTTGCTGCTAAAAAGAAGGTTTCGGCTAAGCTTTGCCTTCAGTGCTACAGTTTGATGTATTTGAATACCATATAGATACCAACGTTTTTTGAACACCATGCACATTGAGTTTGTAATCCCTCAGTCTTTTATAGCACTATTATAATTTTATGATGAATTTAAGCTTAGAGGCAGTCACTAAAGTATAATGATGATAATGGTAATAATGTAGCTTCTTGTCTTCATGACACTTTGTTTAATTCTTGTTCGCACTGAATCTATTCATCAGCTGGAACAGTTTTTCTCAGTTGGTACATTTCTCATTTTGCAAATGCGTTTGCACACTTAGACAGACATTTATGTGCAACTGGAAGATGTATTATACAACTTCAGTTGCTTATGTCATACTGATCAAAATGCATTGTACTAGTCCTTAGTTGAATAGTCTTACACTCCAGACCAACTTTTTGTTTTTTTCATTGTTTAAGTCATTGCATGCAAAAGTGTTTAACTGTTTATCAAAAGCTGTTAAGTATATTTCATGCATTTCTGATACATTTTTCTCCTAATTTCTTTTAAATTGATTAACTGGTCTCTGGTGAACGTTAACTTTCACTTAGAGGAGGAATGTGTGAAGCTTTAGATCAACTAGTTTTCTACAATAGCTCATAGGTGAAGCCCATAAACCTTCAACTTGCAGAGCAGAACAAAGTATTATCATTTCTAACTCAGAAATGGAAAGACAATGTGTAAATATACAAGGTCAATGTCCATAAAAGCTGTGATGTGATTTACTGATTCTATTGTTGGCACACCTTGATGTATCACAAAGGTACGAGCTGCCGTTCCCTCGAAAAGTTTGTCTTCAAAATGTCTTTACAAGTTTATCTGCAACCAAATCAATTTCATCTTTGTCAGTCATTGTGGGTCGAAAAACAAAAACAAATCTTCATCAAATATCAAATCTTCTTATTTTGCACACATTTACTAACCCCCAACACCACCTGGTCGCTCGCACTAAATCTCACTGAAATAAGAGCTACAACTGTAGACCGTGTTATCAGTCATAGTGTTACAATGACTGAGGATGGATGAAGAGTGAAGCCAAATGTTGAGAGAACTACTGTGTCCTCAGAAGACATTTTGCACCATGGTGATTGTAAATAATGCTGTTAGATTGTGGGAGATATGAACTGTTAGCAATAGAAAATAAAAATTGCATTTGAGACATAAACTAAGCATTTTGACAAAGATACATGCTTTGCAGCTAATCCACCGTGTGGTGCAGTTTGCAATTTATTGAATTAAAATTATTGAATTCATCTGATCACAGAACAGTTTTCCTCTTAGCCCCAGTCCATTTTAAATGAACTTTGGTCCAGAGAAGATGTCAAATGTTCAAATATGGCTTCTTTTTTGAATGTTAGAGTTTTAACTAGCATCTGCTGATGGCACAGCAAATTATGTTTATTGACAGTGTCCTGAGCCCATTTAGTGACCTCCATCACAGAATCATACCTGTTTGTGATGCAGTGCCACCTAACGACCTCAAGATCACAGGCATCCAGTATGGATTTTTGGCCTTGTGTTACGGGTCGCTTATTGGGTCCGGACAGGTCGTGCTGGGTTCGGACCCAATAAGCAGAATACAGGAGAGGATGAGTTCAGGGTAATTTATTTTCCAAAACCAATAAAATACACCCCAAGTGGAAAAAGGGCAAAACACACATAAAAAATTAACAAGAACAAAAATCGCTGCTTTATCCAGGAAAAAAAACACCAAACAAAAAGTGGAACCAACAGGGACCAGCTCTCGATGGCGAGGCAAACTGCAAAAATACAAAAGACACGAGGAACAAATCCACCAGAAAAAACACACAAGAATAAGTCAGGAGCTATTTCTACAGAAGTAGTGGGGCTGTAGTGCAGTCCTCTCCACCCTTATATAGCTGCAGTGACGCTGATTGGCCACCGCTGCACTACAGATCTGCCAGAGGACACAGAAGAAGGTGGAAATGAAGGAGGAAAAAAAGGCAGAGAAAAAAACACACACCACAGAACCATAAGCACCAGCAGCCAAGGCATCCCATTTCATTTCTGAATGAGAGATGTCACGCATAATATTAAGAGCTTTAAGATCAGACCTGATGATGTCGAATTTGTCTTCTTTTGGTGAGAGCAGCAAGAGGCTTTTGGTCGCTGAAGCAATAGGCTTACCAACTGCTGGTATGCTTTCTACAGCGGCTACAACTAACTCACCTAAGGTCTGGTAATTTTTTTTAAACCAAGTTTTTATTTTTTCTAATACAGTCTTCAGTTTATTGTTATCTGGTTTTTGGTCCTTTTGCTTCCCATCAGGAGAGGTGTCTTGTGTAGTACTCAAGACTGGGAGGCAGGTGGACATCAAGAGCAGGAAGAACAGACCTGGATACAACATGACTGACATACATACATACAACATACAAACACAACATTAGTCACATTCACTTTTGTACTGTAGAGGCAGAACAATCTCCATGTCACTCTCATTCTATGAAAGTTAAAAAGCCTTCATTCTCATGGTGTATGTTATGTATGTATACATGGTGTGTGCAGTACTGTGCAAAAGCTTTAAGTATTTTTTTTAACAAATGCTGTAAAGAATTGATGCTGCTTTGAAGGCAAAGGATAGTAACATCGAATATTGATTTGACTGAAAATTTTCTCTTGCTTGCTCACTTTGTGTTTTGCAAGTTGATAAAAATAAACAATTATTATTTAGATTTTTGAAAGTATTCTTATAAAGCAGAATTTTTTCACATCTGCCTAAAACTTCAGCATACTACTATACATATAAAGTTTATTTGTCAATGAGTGATAAGGATGACATCTGGATCTTGGATGTTGAGTATAAAACCAGAACACCACATCTACCAGGTGGAGGTTTCTGATTGGTGGAGTGTTATCTCATAACCTCCCCTTCCCTTTGAGAAATGTTTACATATTGTACTTAGTAAAAGTTAAAAGTTTGCACAAAAATAAATACTTAAGTAAAGATACCAAATAATTCTACTTAAGTACAGTAACAAAATATTTGTACTTTGTTATTTCCCATCTCTGATGACTATTCTGACTCACCTGCAGACCTGAATGGAGCCTTTAAGAGACGTCTGCCCACGGTGTGGATCCAAAGGGAGGGTGACGACGGTGCAGCAGTTCTCTCTCTGGATGGTCAGTGAGTAGGATTTGGTCGGTCGGTCTGGAGCTTGTTGAAGTTTTGATGAAAAGTTGAAGATGTGTGGGCTCAATAGTACAGGGCTTTATAAAGAAACAAATAAGCCCACCTACTTGATCGTCAGCCAATTTTAATGTAGTTTGATAGTGTTGGGGGGATGGTGTTACCTTGTATAGTAGAAAAAAATAATTGGTTGGTTGTAGGAGGGGACTAGTGATTGTATTAAATTATGTTATCAAATGGGAAATAAAGAAGTGCAAATACTTTGTTACTGTACTTCAGTAGAATTATTTGGTATCTTTACTCAAGTATTTATTTTGGTGCCAACTTTTAACATTTTTATCAAAATTATCTGTATTTTCTACATTTTACATTTTCAAAACAGGCCTGTTACTCTTATTTTTGTTTGATTTAAATATTATTAGGCCTATTTGCCTCTTCTGCACCAATAATCTATCTATCTAGACAACATGACTGGTTAGTTGGGACTTAGAAACACATGTAATTGAGCACAGAGAGGACAATCCCATTGGTACATGCACATGATGCACACAATAACATAAAATGAGAGAAAGTAAAAACTAAAACCAAACGGCATCTTGGTGGGAAATGATATGGTGACTGCAGTGACAGAAAGAAGGTGGAATTCTTCATTTTTCACTCAGACGTGCAGACATGTTTAAAAGACTCTGGTAATAGTTGAGGTATTGTCATTGTGGGTCAAAAAACAAAAACAAATCTTCATCAAATTATCAAATCTTCTTGTTTTGCACACATTTACTAACCCCCAACTCCACCCCACGTCCACCCCCAATTCTGGTCGCTCCCACCAAATCTCACTGAAATAAGGGCTACAACTGTAAACCGTGTTATCAGTCATAGTGTTACAATGGCTGAAGATCACAGGCATCCAGCATGGATTTTGGTGTTACAGGTCGTGCTGGGTTCGGACCCAATAAGCAGAATACAGGAGAGGATAAGTTCAGGGTACAAAAGGTGTAATTTATTTTCCAAAACCAATAAAATACATCCTAAGTGAAAAAAGGGCAAACACACACACAAAATTAACAAGAACAAAAATCGCTGGGTTATCCAGGAAAAAAACACCAAACAAAAAGTGGAACCAACAGGAACCAGCTCTCGATGGCGAGGCAAACTGCAAAAACAGAAAAGACACGAGGAACAAATCCACCAGAAAAAACACACAAGGATAAGTCAGGAGCTATTTCTACAGAAGTAGTGGGGCTGTAGTGCAGTCCTCTCCACCCTTATATAGCTGCAGTGACGATGATTGGCCACCGCTGCACTACAGATCTGCCAGAGGACACAGAAGAAGGTGCAGGGGGAAAAAAAAGGCAGAGAAAAAAAACACACACCACAGAACCATAACACCTTGCTTTTTTTGTGCCACCAACTTTTCCAGCCTCTTATTGCGTCCACCTCAACTTTTTCGATATGTATTGCTGTCATGAAATAAGCAAAGTGTCTCACTTTCAACTTTTGGAATTGGGGTTGTATTTTGGTTTACATATATTTTTTTTTTTATTGTGTTAAAGCAACAGCATTTACAAGACCATCCATTAATTACTTCAAGAGTTACAAGCATCCTTGTACTTCTCATGTAATAATGTATGTTTTCCTGAGTGAGATACTGAGCAAGTATTGTTCAAGTAGTTCAAGGTATGTTCAAGTTAAAAGTTACATAATGGTGAGTGTAGGAGCTATTTGTAGAGTTAGTCTTTGTTTTTGATTTTTGTTGTAAATTTAATTTGCTAATTATGAGTAACTTTGTTTGATTAACTTAAGAGTTTGTTTTATTTAGATTAGAGTTTTTGATATTCTTTGTTGATTATTTGTTTAGGATATTTAGATTTGTATAGTTAATATTTTTTGTTTATTTGTTGGTAATTGGGTCACACTGTGGGCACCTGAAGTTACTTAGGTAGGCAGGCACCTTGAGGACCAGCATGCACCTGGGTGGGCACATGGTTTTTTACCAGTGCAAGGGAGGAACCAGCAGCCATGATTTTCTTTGTTCTTTTCTTTGTTTTATTAATTTGGAAATAAATCATAACAAAACGCAAGAATCAGGATTGGACATTTATCTTTTGCCTGCGTGAAACCACATCACCATGGTGCATCAGTGGCCTGTTGATTATGTTTGGTTTAAAGTTTAATTTGTTTTTTCCGGACAAATGGCCACTACAGTGAGAATGTGTTGTGTTCAAGTAATTCTGTATGCTTTTTTTCTAAGGGTCAGTGTATACAATGAGACACTAAATGAAAAGTAATCACTCTTCAACAGTGATTGATTGATTTTTGTATTTGTTTTTCAAACATTTCCAATAAATTAAACCTTAATCGTGAAGAAAAGTATGAGTATATACATGTGAACATGTAATATGTAATCAAATATGTCATCACAGACATTACAAAATACATGTGTTCCAGTGAAAGCCACTTAAAGAACAAAAAAGCAGAACTGTTTCTACCTTTGAACTGTGACATGCTAACCAGGTTTGTGTAAGGCAGGAAGCAGCGGCTGCACGTCCTCACATAAGCAGAAGTGATGAAGCATTAACTGGTTCCTGGAACACTTCAGGTCTGACCTGCAATCTGTTGCTACAACCCAGCGAAGCTCTTTGTGCAATTTGATTTGCTAACACCCTACAGACCATGAAGGATGGAGCTATGTCAAGCAAAAAAAAAAAAACCCTCAATCCATAATTAAACCTAAATCTACAACTTAGTTTATATCTGTTTTTCAGTTATTTTCAATCTGTCAGGTAACGTTAACGAGTGATTTAAAGCAATATCTAAATCAAAAACGTATCTAAATCACAATTTTTAACCACTAATAAAGCTCAAAATAGCACTTGACTTTGGCAGTAACATGAATAGGGTCTCTACATATAAACCAAACTACTAATATCTTCAGTGTACTGAGAGTTTATTAAAAAGACTGTTTTACAAGATCTACCCAACATCTTGTTTTCATAACAACTGGAGATTTGTCAGATTTATCATTTTCCTGAACAGACCAATGGATCTGTGAAGAGCGAGGGAAATGGTGAATCTGTGCATGTGGACCATCCTTCACCACCTGTTGTGTTTTTTTGTTTTTTTTTTTTTAAAAAAGGTGATTTATACACTGCCCCATATGTGTTCATTGTTAACTATTTGGTTGTAAAAAACAAAAGACGGACAAACTCGATATTATTTCGACCAATGTAAAATCTGTCTTGAGGGGGCGTTTGACGGTGAGAAACGTCTTTTTTTTTTTTTTTTTACATGAAAACACCATCGTTTTGTCCAACCAAGAGTTACATTTGAGAATGTTATATGATATCAGGATGGAAAATTGATTCAACAATTAATCAATCACCTTATTAATCAACTACAGCTCTAAAGACCAGAAACACACACACGCTATCTACACTAAGACTGATTTATTGTATCGTGATTGATCATAATATTGTGCAAATATTATGAAGACAGTTGATTAAAACAAGTATTTTCATCTGAATTGTCATCGCCCATCCTGTTTTTCTACATGAACACCACATCACTTTAGTCAGTCAGGTGTTACATGACACTATGGTGCAACCTCTCCGTCACGCAATCTCGATCTAAATCCTGATCTCAACAGCAAGGAACCGTTAGTTGACAGAACAAAACACAGACATCAGTTAATCCATTTTAATAGATTATACAATCAAATACAGGGAAACAAGAGTTAAGTTGAAATATAACTGTTCATAAATCAAGATTTCAGTAATGCTGACCAACACTTTTCTTAATGCTCTCAAACCCAGTGTCACAGTCATTTCCCTCCTTTTTGCACAAAAAAATGGCAATAATTTTTCTCGGCCTCAGTCCAGTGCTGACAGGTGTAATGGACAGACAGTACAGTTTAGCATTTTATAGCACTGGTAGTGAGTGACAATGGGACGAGGCCTCTTACTGTAGTGTGTTCACAGTTTATAGCTGAGAAATTATTCAAGTAAAATGACCGACTTGGAAGAATTCCTTTGGCATGCGTGATTTTCTCTTGAAATTAACACTGTGGCAACACACATTAATACTCCGTTCCCTCTTCATGTCATTCTAACATGTTGTTCTGTCCCATGGTCTCTTTCAAGTGCCATGGCTGTTGCATAGGACATGACCTAACTGCCATAAAATAACAGTGTCAAGACACACATGCCGTTCCCCATGAGAATTATGGATTCTGTGACAAAGTTACAAACTAATCTGGAAAATTACCCGGACACATGGCTTATTAACATTTTTTTTTTTTTTTTTTTGGTCACTGTCCATGTAGTGTGATTGAGGTTGGCAGGGTTTTTCTTCATGACCAAGTGTTATTTTAACAACGCATAGATTTATAAACCCAAGTAGAACCCAAGTTTTTCGAGTAAAAAAAAACAAAAAAAAAACAAACAAAAAAAAAAACAAATTTGAACATAAGCTTTTTTTTCCCATAAAAATAATTTTAACATTAGTAATCACTTAAAAAAAAAAAATTACATAAAATTTGCATTTATATACAAAATTAAAATGTCAAGTAAAACATGTAACAACCCACTGCAAAAAAAAAAAAAGACAGGGGAAGAAAAAAAAAAAAAAAAAAAAAAAGACAACAGCCTTTGGCCGAAAGATCAAACCTGGGTTGGGTCGATGCCGTTGTTTCTGAGGCACCTTTATATATCAGCTATATGAACACTCAGAGGATAACTGTTCTGCATATTTTGTGGTATGTTAAATAGCTGCATAAATAAATCGACTCTGAATCAAGACTATATTTATATTAAAAAAAAAAAAAAAAGTGTACCAAATATAAACCAATATTTCATTAACGCAGATTATTTTCACTTTCAACTCACACGTCTGAGGAAACAGCGACATAAAACCGTTCCCTCAGGTCATGGTGAGAGCTGTTAGGACTATATTCTCATCACAAGAGACTGGCAAAATGAAAATGTTAAGCTGCAGTGAAATATCACATCATATTTTAAGGTCTCTGGGTTAAGGCGCAGATAAGCTTTTTTTTTTTTTTTCTTTTTAAACTTGTTTCTTACATTAGAGGACACTTATAATACATACAATGAGAACAAAGGAGACGTACCGTTTTAGTTCTGAAAAAGCTTGTAGTGCATTCACTCTCCCTACATAGACACTCTTCTTTCATACGTTAATATTTAATGACCTCAACTGCAATTACTTAGACTGAAATCTACCAAAGTGCATAATGCATAATTTGTCTTTCTATTGGATGTAAAACGTCATGGTCCATTCCCTCTGTTGGTTATTTGCTTGTTAGTTTTAGAGTCATTTTGTTAGGCCTCAATCACTTAACTTCAATTATAAACAACCTGACAATACTTTTAGTGGAGACTTTTGGTTAAAGCAAGTAGTAATATAATTGAATTTAACTTCATGTTAAAGAGGCGTCAAATAAAATAAGACTTTGCATAAGTAGAATTGACAAATACATCTCTTGAGAGACCATGACAGTAATTTGATTTGGCTCACTCTTTACATGGCATAGTTCTGTAGTGCTTCTGCGGAGTTTCACACTCTGATGCTGTTGCAATGTCTTACCACTGACACCACCCTGTTGGTGTAAATACACGCGACAGTTTCTCTTCTAAAAACCAGATCAATCTGAAACCAAAGCGATATCAGATTGATTCAATCAATAAAGCAACAATCCCATATTATGTCATTTACCAATTCATTTTCTTAGATACTGCACATCAACATGATACCCCAGGCTCACCAGTAAGGTTAAAACTACTGACCCTTTCTTTTCATTTGGAAGTAAAACAAAACGCTTACTGAAGCAGATGAAGCTCGGTGCTTGAAGAGCTTAAAGGGTAATTTTTTTTAAAAGAGCACAAGTACAGCAGTTTGTAGACTTGATTTCATTTGACATTGTTGTTTGTCGTATTCGACTGTTCTTTCATTCCAGATGGTTAAAACTGAACTCGCAGTAACTTTCTGTTTAAGGTCCCTGACCTTGTTAAAACCAAGAACGAGAACTTAAGAACTTAAAACAATGCATCCATCAGATGTCACTAACTGCATAACTATTATACCTATTATAATATTCTTTTATGAAAATATCACAAATTTGATAGGTCATATCAAATCCAGCCAAACTTGCTATTTATTTGTGTATGTTATTACAAAATCACCATGTTTCTTAAACTGTTTTCTGTGTGTTACATGAACAACCTGTACTAAAGCCCATTCCCTGGTTTGTGCTCTTTTAAAAAATTTTACAACAGCAGAAATTCTGTGATATTTCCCTTTAAAAACAGAAACGCACAATATTGTCACCAAGCAGAGCTCTAGGTTACAGCGTTTTCCTGTCCTTCTCTCATCTGCGGTTTCCTTTAAATTTGTTTGCTTTCGGGTAACGACATGAACACAAGTAGGCTGTGGGTGAAAAGTAGTAGTTGACATGAGAATGTCCTCATAAAAGTGCCAAATGATACCATTCAGTTAGTAAATAGCAGTCACAGACTTTAAGTGAGCTGGGAAGTATTACCCAACTGTCTTCCCCACAATGTAGTAACAAGGAAATAAATTCAAATTGTACAAAAGAAACTTTCTGTGGCTGTGCATAGCATATATACCGAAGGCATGACTTGATCTGCTTTGCAGCAGGCTTTAGTGTCGTATACTATTATATCTTGGGTCTCCATCCGTTTATGAACTGCATGAGTTTCTTCACCTGTAGTTTGCTTAGCTTGAAGTCCTCGGACAAAATCTCCTCAGTGAGCTGCAGAAGTAAATTCCCATCGATCTTCTCCGACACAAAAAGAGAAACGATGTCATCTGGCAGGCCAATAAATCTCAGAGACTTGGACACCTCTTCAATAGAAAGGCCGTCCAGGCTGGACGGAGGCTGCCACGGCGCAGTGGCCGAAAACGTCGGACAGTTAAGAGTTAATGAGTTAGAGATGGAATAAATCTCTTTGGTGCTCTGCTCCTCCTGTTTAGTTGGTGAACTGTTTGATGTTTCCTGCTTACTGTCACAGACTGATCCCAACAGCAAGTCCGTGCATTTCTTCATGGCGTTTGTTTTTGGCGTTCTTGGGGGTAAGATGGGACAAGAGGCGCTCTGCTTAGCGTTAGATTCTTCTATTGGTTTGTCTCTGTACATTTCCGAATTGTAACTCGAAGATTTTGTGCAGAACTGATTCAGAGTGGCGTACTGCAACCTGAAGTCCTTACTGTTGTGCGCAGCCTCTCTGCCGTCAAAATCATCGAGGCTTGACGTGCAGGTTTTTGTGGCGTTCGGGGTTCTCTTTCTGGGGTAACTGTAGTAATACCAACAGCTGGCTGGTCGAAACTCGTCCGAGCACTGTGACTCTCCTCCGCTGAAGTTATTTGGCCAAGACAACCTGGAGCACACCGCTTCTGAAGGCAGGGTATCACTGGGCAAAGTAGCTTTTGGCTTAGTGTTGTCGGATTTGCCCCAGTTACAAGGGTAGCATACGTGGCTTTGCTCTTGTAAGTCAGCTGCTTCTTGTTCACATGCTCCACTGCTGCTGGAAAAAATACAGTACTATTTAGAGGTAAAAGAGCAAACTTCATGCACTCCTAATGATATGATTTAAATATTTAATTTGCCATATCTTTGTTAAGTTGGTCTGTTATTGTAATTAGGAGTAATTGTGTTGTTAACGAGTTAGGGTTGCTATGAAATTACTTCCAGTTCTTACATGTTGTGGAGACCTGAAGAATAATAGGAGAGGGTTGGGCTTGGAGGCCGTGTTTCTTGCTGCCGTGGCTTTGACAAGATGGGCACTGATGGCATCTGTTTCAAACTTCGTGGAGGGATCGGTGGGGCGTTCAAAAGGCGACATTCTTCCTTCACCTAGACAGGAAATAACCCGACTTTAAAACTAACAGCAAACGTAATATGTCCATGTTTCTTTTGTGAAAGTGTGTTCATATTAGTGTTTACATTCTCAATACAATCATTTTATTGATAGAAAGAGGATACAGATTGTCTAATCAGAAGGGATTCATAGTAAAACTATGTATGTGTGGCTGCAATTATTAATGAGTGACTTAATTTTTATCTGTCACTATTAAAACAATGTGAGTTTGTTTGGTTGCTCTGTAAACTGATACATGAATTATTCCTGTTGTATTTCTAATGCAGTAGCTGCCCACAGAGTGTTTGCTGTAACCATGGTAACCACAGGCGCTACCAAAACAACTAGGACATTAAGGTTGATTTGGCAACATTAAGGATGTAAAATACTCACAGCTTCAGACTTGGGTGGGACCGGTGGTGGTGTAAGGGAGACATCTGAGCTGGTGATCGCCCCAAGAGGACAAGTGACCGGGTATGACAAGGCCGCTGTTGTACTACAGCCATTGTTGATGCCTCGGATTCCCTCACTTAAAGAGGGTTTTGAGGCCTGACCTCTCAAGTGATCCAGCCACAGCTCTTCATAGGGAACGTCCGACTTGTTGAGGGACGGTTGTTGGCTTGTGCTGTCCAGCAGCTCGGGGAAAAAATGTTCACTTTCTCCCGGGTCTGAGGGAATGCTATCAGAGGGCAGAAGAGCCCAATCTCCACATAGTGTCATACAGCCCTGCAAGTTGACCTCACTGTTCCCATGCAGATTGCTGCTGTACACGCACACTGAGAGTCGGTGGAAGGACTGGGTAAGTTCATCCCTGGCATAAGTTAAAGAGCTGGGGATCTGCATGTGGCCGGGACACCCGTTGGAGCTGCTGCTGCCACTACTGTTTCCACCACAGCTGCCGTTCCCGTTGCCTTTCTTAGGGCTCTTGCCATCGTCATTCCAGTCTGTCCGCACGTCCCGGACGGCACGAGAATAGTCGTCAATGTCAAATTGCTCCTGGCAGAAGGAGAACCAGCGATGTACCATAGTGTCTAGCCATAACTCTCCTTGAAGCAGCTCCTCTGGTATAATGAATCTAGGCATGGCCATGTGAAAAGGAAAATGGATGGGAATAATTTTGTTGCTGCGCAAAATGCAACACACAACCACCGTCTTAGTCTGAATGTTGACCAATTTATAGCGATGACCCTCCCGGATGTGGTGGAGATCATGCTGGTTGCGGGGCGGACTGCTGGGCACTGTGACATTGACAGGGAGGCGGGTTTTTTCCACAATGTTCCTGATGGTGTGCTCACCATCCTGCATCTGAAGCTCAAGAGGGCTGCAAGTGCTGAACCTGCCTTTACACTGGAAAGGCAGGCTGATGCTCTCATTGGTGCGATGATTCATGCAGATCAAGCAAGGCATCTTGCCTCGACCAATCTTACTGATGGAGTTCAGCTTCCCGATCTTCTTAAAAATAGTGTTGAATCGTGACTTTTCTTTGGAGGTCTTGGCATAGAGGATCTCAGCCTGGCCCATCAATGTCAGTTCATCACCGGTGCTTAGTGTAATGTTGTAAACTTCTGTGTCTTCATTACATTCCCCTGAAGCCATCTATGCAGAGACGACAGAGAAGAGTCACAAAAGCTGGTAAAAACTAAAAACCTTAAAACCTAAAAAGCCTTAATTAATCCTTTAAATGATAAAATATACCTTAACATTGAAAGTGATTTCTTCCATGACATACACTCTTTCGGGGAATGCTTTGGCCACCTCCTCCACACTGTTGAAGTACTGCACAGGCTCCTTGACATCTCTGTCCTGCTCCAGTAGCTTAAACTGACCTTAAGAGGGAAAACACATATGTTGGCAACTATCAAGGTCAAGTAAGCAATGTATTGTCATTAATGGCACTACACTGCCAAATACTAGCAACCCACAACCCCACTGAAGTTTTACTTCTAGAAACTGTTTAACTTATTAAAGAAAGTGTCATATATTTTTTTTTTCAAATGCCCTGAATTGCATTTAACAAACACAAGCCTCCTTCATGCAGTAACAAACCCAATTCATCACAAAAGCATGCAGTGTTGTAGTTTTTTAGAAGACCTACTGAAAAGAAACTAAAGAAGCATCTATGTAGGTGTATCTCACCTTCATAGTGTACTGGTATCTCTATTTTGGGCCCAATGACGTAGTGTCCCTCCTCCAGACTGTGAGCAGTAATAGTCGTCCACTGACGGCAGGAATGAATCAAGAGGTAGTCATTGTCTCTGAGCCCTTCAACCAACTGACCTGCAAGGATGAAAACAGCAAAACCATTAACAACATCATGACTGATGCAAGATCAAGTATGATCTTAGACTAATTGTATTCAGCTTTCAGTGGTAAGTGCAACTGGCAGCACTAAAATGAGCAGTAATAACTCTGGTAAATAGGCCAATCATCAATGAGACAGCATGACAGCTGTTTCCTTCTCTTTATCACTTCTGAGCCGCTCAGGATGCTCCTCTCAAATCACTGTCCTCCCCAGACCATGAGTGATAGCTTATCACTTTAATCACACCTTTCATTCAGCTCAGATTTATGTCAAATGATTTTTCATCTTGAGAATTCACCACCTGGTATTCTGTCTGATAAGACAACTTTGCTCAGAGTTTCTTTGAAAACTGTTGATGATGATGTTTATTTGATAGGTTGAAGTTATAGCCATATAGAGTGGAGTGGCTGGGGGTTTCTACAAACCAGCGAAACAACATTTCTGAAGGTGACACTTAACTACATTGTTTGGAAATAGTAAAGCTATGCTGTGAGTATGAATCACAGGTTTGTCTTTTAGACGACTGAGTTTACCCTTGCTGCTAACTAGCTGCTAGCCACCGCTGTAGCATGAACACACAGCGATGTCAGAAAGTTACTTACCGTTGTCCAGCTTGACAATTTGAGGCAGTCTATAAGCACTGACAAGTTGATCTAATGGCAGGGACGTCGTGCTCCATGTAACATCTTTTAAATTGTTGTACAACATTGTTCCAAGGTCCATTTTGCTAGCTTTAGCATTAGCCAACTGGGGAGCTAACCTTGCTGTGTGTAAACACGGCCACAAAAAGCTACACGGAGCCAACCAACTTCACATAATACTAACTCTCCATCTACAGCTTCACGTTTGGCACGCCTCTAATTATTTGTCGCATATTCTCCCTTTAATTTGCCTACGTATCATTAAAATCTGTTGGCTGATAATGTAGTGCAGCCATGTTTGTTTAGCTAGCGACGGCTGTTTCAAGCCAAGTTAGACGTACGAACAACGGAAACACGTAATAGATCTTTAAAAATAAGAGTTTTATTTACTTTGGGCTACACAACAAATGTTTGGGTTGTAACAGGAAAAACACAGACTTCAGTCAATCAATGCGTTGCAGTTGCTAATAGTTGATCATTACTAGTATTTCCTGGAACTTTTGTGCCGTAAAGTTGGAAGTTCTGTTGAAACAAACTAAAGGACATAAGGGGAACATATAGAAAAACCCTTCCAAAATAAAACACCACCCACTGCTCTAGTCTAAAGGCTTAAAAAGTATTAGGAAATGAAAACTAACCTCATCTAAACTTCTGTGTACTTAAATCTTTATTACACTTTCTATATGTCTGCTGTCACTTTCTTGTCTAAAGCTGAATAATTATTAATTTCACTTTTGTCATAAGATTCATGGGACTTGAACCTTGTGGTGTTGTACCAATCATTGCACCTCATCATGAAACTTCCTGCTCTGTCTGGTACAAATCAGAGGAGCTTCCTTAATCTACTCTGTCGTTCAGGGTAACGTCAACCAGTGATTATGTCTTTTGTGGACACCCTGCGCCAGTGGGATGAGGCTATCACCTGTGCTGACAGACAGGATTTTTCAGAAGCGTTAAGGATTTTTCTGTCGATTGACGAACCAAATTCCAAAATTTGTTTTGACATAGGCTGTCTCCATCTTCTTAATCAAGACCTAGATGCTGCAAAAAAGGTATGTCTGACATTTGTTTGTGAGTGAGTGCAACGACATCACACACAATTACCTTCCATGTGTATATTGTAAAAAAAAAACTGAGCTGATGTTTGATTTGTGTTTTACTGTCTGACAGTGCAAGTCACTGAAAAATAAGAAGTTAGATTTACAGAGGAAGTTATACAGTCTTCTTATCTTTCCTCAGGCCTTTGATTGCAGCATACACAAGGATGAACACATGGCTGTTGCCTTCTTTCAAAGAGGAATCACTTTGTACAAAAAGACGAGGCAAGACGCACAACTCACAATAAAAATGTCCATATCAAATTTTTCAGATTTAACTAATTAATCTGATTTTCATATATTTTGTTAATATATGATAACAGATTAAATAAATAAATACATATTATTTATATACAAAGCTAACTAACAAACTAACTAAATGACTAACTGACTAACTGTTTTATTCCTGTTCCAAGTTATGAGGAGAGTTTAGGTGACTTCCAGCGTACCTTCAAAGCACTAAGAGGCAACCAGATGATAGACTACAAAGCACTTGGTCTCATATACAGATTATATGCATGTGATGTAAGTATTTAAAGGTTCATAAATATTTTTAAATATGTACCAGTTTCACCTGTTTACAGTGTCATTTACAAACTTTTACACTACTTAAGACTTTTCTTCACCTGTTCTGTCTACCAAGTCAAACATTCAGACACATACAATACGTTCATTTAATCTCCCTAACAACCAACGATCAACTCTTTCACGTTTTTGGTCTGGCTCTTATGCTGTTGGGCAGAATTCTAAAATCCAATTTGACACGTTTTCCTTTCCACTGTTAAAAGAGGGAAAAAATCTATATATCGATATGAAACGGCGGGGTAGTGAAAAGCTTTTAACACAATATCAATGTTTCCTGCCACAGGTCCTCCACAACATGGCCCTGGCTGAGGCTCAGCTGGGGAACTGGGAAAAGGCCCAGGAAAACCTTGGGAAGGCTCTCGACTACAAGACAGAGGCCAGACTCAACACCATTAACAGAGCTCTGCAGTCAACCCTGGTCAGTTATGATCTGGTCATAGTTATTGAGAAAAAAACGATTTCACTCATTAACAACATCCTTATTCAATTATTGTATGTATTTAAATGTGATCATATTTATCACTAAAGAAAGGGCTTATATAGATTTTCTTGAAAATTTTTATTTTTGTCAGAACAGCAAAAGGCCTACAAATCAACATACATCAACCTAATACTACTACTAATACTAAGCAGCTGAAAGGACAACTTAAGGCATGGACAACACAAAGTGATACTTATTAATCTGAGCTGACTTATTATTAGTACTAGTGTCAGCAGCTGAATGTAAGGCATAATAATATACAAGATGTTGTTTGCAGACTTTGTTTGCAATTTCACCAACAGAAACAGAAGCTTTTCAATCCAGTCGTGGTCCCTTCAAGAGTGTTATTTAGACCTAATAAGAACCAAGTGGCTGAACTGGAGAAGAAGGACTACCTGGGCAAAGCAAAGGTGACACTTTACCTAATGATCATGTGCCTTATACAGTACTAATTGGTCTTTTTAAAACGTAATAAATCTGAGGTCATTTTTTCAATAAACAAATATAATTTCAGAGTATACATTATACATATACAGTAATTAACATGTATTATTTTTATTGTTACTATTATAACCTTCAGGTGGTTTCCTCTGTCGTTCCTAATGACGGCTTCTCTGGGTTTGCTCCGTTGCAGGTGACATGTTGTTATTTAAAAACAAAACTGAAGTAGAAATTTGATTAACTAACGTAACCATGTCAGCAATGGTTTTCTGATTGTCTTTTTTTAAAATATATTTAACGTTAAAAGTGTCTTCAGCAGTACTGATCAGATATGTTGTGTTTTTGTTTACATCTTGACAGGGTGAAGATGATCCCGCTTAAAATGTGAAATTTCCTGCAACAGCAACAAAACAATTGCAAAAAGTAAAAACGAATAACCCAGCGTTGATGATAAGTGACTGAATAAGTATGTAAAATAAGTATGTATCAGGTCTGGGGTTTGAAGTGCTACTGACAGCACCAAAAATGAACTGTAATGAAGTTGTAACGAATAGATTTAAAAATTAAAGATCATCTATGAGAAACACTGTGATGCCTGTTTCCTTTTGTGACTCGCTCAGGATGCTTCACTCAAACCTTGGTACTGGACTGCACTGTATTCAAATCACTGTCCTCCACTACACAATGTCATCGTTAGTCCTCAACTCTATTTCAATAGTGACTTTTTTCTACTGACAACCTAAATCCCTGATCATTATCACCCTCTCTACCCTCCAATCTGATGCTCTCTACTCTTTCCTGATCACATGCTCCGTGTTTCCTCCTTTTCTCCACAAGGCCACATCACATCAAATAGTAATTTCTCTGTTCCTACTGATACTTTTGTAATGAATCACAATCATGAAAAGCAATGGGTTTATCATAGCTCCTTTGCGGTGTGACATTTCTTAAGATCACATCTCTCACCTTTGTAATTTCTTATCCTTCACCCCTATTATTCAGATATAAAAATAGAAAATTCTGAATTAATTAATTAAAGCTGTTCTATTTGATTTCTCTGTAAACTGTGATCTATTTCTTATCCAACTGCCTACATCTGATTCATTCAATGAAAAATAAAACCATTTCCTTCATTAAGAACCATTTCTCTCAGTCACCTGACGCAAGTCATTTATTCACTACATGAGATATTTGAGCCGACAGCACAAAAATCAAAAATATAGCTTACATGTTAGCAAGTAGATGGTATTTACTAATGCGATGCCATATTTTCAAGAAAATTTGGTGTTATAAAGTTTAATTCTGAAACTGAAAACTGAAAAACAGGCTCCTTTCAAAATAAAATACTGCCTGCTGCTTTACATGATTTAAGTAAATCAGCTTATGAAAAAAAAAAAAATCACATGGGGTAAAAAAAAAAAAAACCATTGGGCCGTAAAACCTGGTGATGTTGTGAATGCAAATGTACCAACCATGACACAGTCATCACACTTCCTGATCTCACTGGTAAAAATCAGAGGAGCTTCCTTAATCTACTCTGTCGTTCAGGGTAACGTCAACCAGTGATTATGTCTTTTGTGGACACCCTGCGCCAGTGGGATGAGGCTATCACCTGTGCTGACAGACAGGATTTTTCAGAAGCATTAAGGATTTTTCTGGCAATTCAAGAACCAAATTCCAAAATTTGTTTTGACATAGGCTGTCTCCATCTTCTTAATCAAAACCTAGATGCTGCTGAAAAGGTATGTCTGACGACTTTTTTTGTGAGAGTGCGTGCGACAACATTACGTACAATTACCATTACAAAACACTATCTCAATGTGTATTTTAATTAAGTAAAAAGTAAGCTGATGAATTTAAGATGGATTTTACTGTCTGAAAGTGCAAGTCACTAAGAAAGCAGAAGTGGGATTTACTGTTTCTCTTTTCTTCAAGAGGAAGTCACAGTGTCACTTTGTTTTCAGGCCTTTGATTGCACCATTCGCAAGGATGAACACATGGCTGTTGGCTTCTTTCAAAGAGGAATCACCTTTTACAAAAAGATGAGGCAAGGAACACAACTCATCACAGTAAAACGTCTACATCAATGTTTTCATATTCAACAGCAAATACAAACATTTAGTCAAACACATAACGTGCTTTCACTGTCAAAACTGGATTGTCATGACTACCATTATCACTACATCAATGAACCACAATTTTGCTCAAAACTTATGGTTTTATTCCTGTTCCAAGTTATGAGGAGAGTTTAGGTGACTTCCAGCGTGCCTTCAAAGCACTAAGAGGCAACCAGATGATAGACTACAAAGCACTTGGTCTCATGTATAAGTTACATGCATGTGATGTAAGTATAAAAAAATCCCTCCTTAAACTGTCTTGTTATATCATTTACAAATGATTAGACTCATAAAGACTTTTCTTTATCTGTTGTGTCTACTTCTGTCAAAAATTCAGACAGAACTCATCTCCCTGATCATCAGTGATTTAAGGTTCTAATACAATATCAATGTTTCCTGCCACAGGTCCTCCACAACATGGCCCTGGCTGAGGCTCAGCTGGGGAAATGGGAAAAGGCCCAGGAAAACCTCGTGAAGGCTCTCGACTACAAGACAGAGGCCAAACTCAACACCATTGACAGAGCTCTGCAGTCAACCCTGGTCAGTTATGATCTGGTCACAGTTATTAAGTTGCCATCATTTAATCCATGGGTTAATTTTTCAGTTATTGAATATATTTAAAATTGATATATTCATGACAAGAAAATGGGTATTTATCTTTTATTTCTATTAATATTTTTGTCAGGTGAAGCATTAGGCATGAAGAGTGCTACTGTTGTACAGTCCAAAGTGATACTTCATCATCACTGGTGTTAGCAGCTGAATTAGAAGTTTATTCCCTGAAACGTCAGAAATGCTCTGACATATAATGTTACGCCCCATTATGTCCCAGCTATAGGGCTGTAACATATAATAAAGAATATTCTTTGCAATCTGATTTCACCAACAGAAACAGAAGCTTTTCAAACCAGTCGAGTTTCCATCAAAAACACTATTTAAACCAAATAAGCACTATGTTGCTGAACTGGAGAAGAAGGACTACCTGGGCAAAGCAAAGGTAAAACTTTATGTTCTTGAGCATTACACAGATGCTATTTAATTAGATATTGTTAGTTTTAATAAACTACTACAATTTCATAATGATATACATTAAACTTTTACATAAATATTCTTTATTACCATCTGCAGGTGGTTTCCTCAGTCGTTCCTCAGGATGAATTCTATGGATTTGCTCCATTGCAGCCGCAGGTGACATGAGTTTACCTTTGACAAATACAACAGTTGATTACAACAGTCTGGTTATGTTATGTTATGTTAATATATGAAAATATATGTTACACAAATTTATTCGAAACATTTAAGATGTATTCAATTATGCACAACCTTGTTTAAACTGTACTGGTGACCATAATGACGCAACATGAGCTGCATTATGAATACAAATAAATGAATAATGCTAAGGTGAGGTTAGCCTTCGTAATTTGATGCTTAGCTTTACCACGATTGTTAGATTTTTATTTATTTTCTAATAATAAGAAACTACTGCAGTGCAGTTGAGCTGCATCATATTGGGGGCAGATGATTAAGGATTTTTTTTTTTCCATATGACAGGTTGAAGATGGTCCAGCTCGTCCCAAAGAACCCGAGGTTCTCAGGTACAATGGTCTAATCTCACTGTTATCACTTTAAATCCCTAAAGTTTTGATTTAACCTTGACATGTGGCAAAAGTTTGTTGCGTAATTGTTGCGTGTTGCATATTATTCATAATATGTTTGACCCTATATATATATATATATATATATATATGAGGCATCAATTTGCTGATGATAATAAACTCAGTATGCGTAATGTCTCATCAGCAGACGTCTTAATGCTGTTTGGATGTTTCTTGTCTTCACAGGGCTTTGGAAGGAGAACCACACATCGTCCTGTTTGAGTTTCTCCCTGAGACCAGTGATGAGTTGGCTGTAGTACCAGGAAATATTGTATTTGTTCTGCAGAAGGGTGAGGACAACTGGGCATCAGTGATCTTCAATGAAAGAGTAAGATCTTCATCAAAGTTTTTCTTCTGATGAAAGAATATATACATACTATCAACAGCTTGTTATTCAGGTTACAACACCATTCAGTTTATCTATTACTATCATGTCACGTAGAGGGGTCTTGTTCCTTACAATTACCTGGAACGTATGGAGATCTCGCTGACTTCTCAACAGAATGAGGTGAGGAATGAAACTTTCTTTCTTCGTTTTTACTGTGTGTCTGGTACAATTGACATGTACCAATACAAACCTCTGTATTTGTGCTCGTGCTTTGCTTATTCTTTACTTTCTGATCATCCTGTTTCTGAAATGACATGTGATGAAATGTGGTATTTTGTGGTAGTTTCGTTGTACGCTGCAGGTTATGAGGTTGTGTCAATATTGACAATACTGACTTCCTGATTACCCTCACAGTGTCCTTATTTCCACTATTCTTTTTTATTTTTCAATGGCAATATTTGGATTGAAATAATGATGGCCAGGCATCACGTAAACTTCCAAATCGTGCACCACCAACCAGACCCGAAAGGAAGCAAAGTAAAAACAAGTCACACAAAACAAGGTAAGACGAGTTAAATCCTTTTCAGAAATGTGGATTTGCCACGTGTGGATTTTCTGTGAAAACCAAATAATGTGTCCTCTAATCTTTTCCAGACTGACAATTCATATATTGTCAAAGTCCGATTTAAGTTCAACTTTGTGGTCTCAGTACCAGCTGGTTCTCCCTACAAACTACTGATTGGAAAAATCAGTAAGAAACTGAATCTTCCGTCTACTGCATTCACATTGAGGTACAGTGCACATTATGAACACCACTTTAAAATGATGATTTACACGATGTATAGTGTTACTGCTGTGCACAAAATTCAATTCCTTTATATATATTTTATATAAATATATACTTATTTTACATAGTTTAACCTCTGAGGCCAATGAACAAAGTGTCATCAATGCCAACACATCAATGGAAAATGTGTGGAGCCAGATTAATGGGAGGCGCATCACGTTGTGGTGTCTCACCAACGAGGTAGGACGTGGTCATCTATTACTGTTCATACAATCTTCACACTATACAGGGTTATAATAATATTTATTAATGGAACTTTTACAAGGTTACTTGTTTCAGTTTGAGTTATGATGCATCAATAATATAATAAGCATCAATAACTATGTGTGTATGTTTTGTGGATTTAGAAAACTGATGGAAAACCACAAAGTGAGATTCACTTGGTGGCGATTCATTCCTACGAGTCAACAAACCCAGAGGATCTCAGTTTCCATGAAGGGGATGCAATCACACTGCTCTCTAAAGGTTAGACTCAACTCTTTTCTTGGATGTGTAAAAAATCCTGTGATTACAATGAGAAATATGATTCTCATTCATAACCTATTTTTTCTCTTTAGTTAACCAGGACTGGCTGGAAGGACAATGTAATGGGAACACTGGTATATTCCCTGCATCATTTGTGAAAGAAGTTCCTGTGAATGGCTAGTGATTTATGTAACACTGAACAAAAGGTGACACTGATGACAGTTCAGTTCAGAGGCCGACGCTGAAAACTGTTCAGATACATTGTTAAGTTCATGTCAGCGAGTAATGATAATAAAAACATCTGGTGTCTGTTCATGAAAAACATTTAATTAATTGTAGTTTCCTGGAATTACAAGTTATAATGTGTACATCTGTAGCTGCAAGCAGTCATGATTAAATGATCTGTCGGAGACCGTGTAGATTACTGCTAAATCTTCATTAAGATGTTCCTTCCTCCTCGTAGGCGATAGCTATGCCTCTCCTGCCCTCTACTGCTTTCACCACTGGTGTCTCTCCCAGCTTCTGCTCTAAACCACGCCAGCTTCTTTCTGCCAGAAAAGATGCTGAAAAGAGAAAACAGAAATGTGTAACTTTAATGCAAAAAAAAAAAAAAAACTCAACATGTTTATTTATGGATAATGCGTTAAGCTGCAAAGAGCAATAAGTTATTCTTTGTGTTTATAATTCTAGAAATCAATAAACTCTTAAATGCAACATCACGCAAATGCACAACTTTCAAACTCTCCCGTACCAGCTGGGTTTGTGTTGGCTACAGTCAGTGTCTGGTTCCTGAGGACCACAGAGGAGCCGTATGAAGACTGGACAGGCTCACTGTTCAACAGATTGTGGCTCCGCAGGGCTCCAGTGATTAAAGACACGTCGGTGTCGTCACCGTCTTCCTGCTGATCAGACAACGGCACATGGCTCTGTCCGCCTACAGCGAGTTTGAGATTGAGAAAAGAGAGAGAGTTGATAAAAAAAAAAAATGCAACGCTTTAAATTGCTTTACATACACTCATATTCATGACAAACATAACAAATAATAACTCATCCATTTTCTCTCTTTTTAATAAAAATACACAGGTACAAGCTGAACCATGACATAGTTCTATCTTTCCAATACACAGAAAATGTGTTAATTTAATATCAAATGTAAATATCCACATGAATCTGGTGTTTCTCATAACCGACCTACTGCACACACTAAAGCCATCATTTGAAACCATTTGATCCCCTTTGTAAATTGAGATTTAAATTGGGAAAACGTAATTATATATTTGAAATGGGATAAACACTCGCCAACTCTTCACAGCTGTCTCCAAAAGGCCAAAATTCACAGTCATCAGCAACAATAAAAACAAATAACCTTTCGCTTTTAAGATTTTTGTACAATCCTTTATAATAAAGTTGATAAAGGCAGATTTGGGGATTTATGATTTTAGGGATGTAAACAAAGCCCAAACTAACCTGGTAGGAGATGTCGGAAATCCATGACGTATTCCTCTGACCACTCCCTGTTCTTGTTGCAGGCCACTTCCATCTCAAACGGCGTCACTACAGGTTTATAGAACTCACTTGAGTCCAGCAGCGAGTTCTCAGGACAAGCGATTAACACAAAAATGTCAATTTCAAGAAAATTTGCAAGTTTGGGCACATTCAGTTTGCCCATGGCAAACATGTAGCTCTTCTTGCCCGCTCTGTGGATGGTCTCCTTCAGCTGCTCAATGATAGAGAGGTAGTCAGCCACCCCCAGTGTACCCACCAGGATGCCCACCACACTGGCGTCTTTGGCCCGTTCTATAGCGTAATATCGCTTCATCAGTGCTCGGTTAATGCTCACTGACTCAGTCCTCCCTGTCATTGTTATAGGGTCAAATGAGCAGAATGAGCTGCGATTCCACGTCATCATGAAGTTTCTCAGTACTGCTCCTTCCTGGCCAACGTAGAACATACTGTAATCCGTTAAGCTTGAGCCACTTTTCAAGCAAAACTGCCTCCCAAACTGACAAATAACCCGGTTGTTGCTTTGCTCTGACTGATGTCGTCTTTTAATCTGGCCGTGGATGTAACACTGCTCCCCTTCGACAACAAGCTCCGAGGCGACAAGGTTCGGATAGTCTGGAGACAGAAGGGTGACAAGATCATCTGAAAAAAGAAAACAGGAAATTATCAAAAAACCTTCCTCAAACCTGCTGAGCAAGGATTGATCTTTGTAAGATTTCTTACCCATGGCGTGAACGTAGTTGACATCATAAAGCAGGATGATGTGACTCTGTTTGTCAGGATAGAGTTCTCTGAAGGTGGAGGCACATTTCTCCACATCCACCTCTCTTCTCTCAAACACATACATCAAGGGCAGTCTTTTAGATGGACTGAGGCAAGCTCTGCCATAGTGCACGATGCAGTTGGCTCCCACGTGTTCTGCAGCCACCTCGTCCACGCAGCAGCTGCTCAAGAGAATTCAATAAAATCATGAATGTAATCATCTCTTTCACCTCATTTTAAAAGAAGAGTCCAAGCACTGACAGTGACATGTGGCATGAGATTTGTCAGTTAAGCCTGGTGTGTTACCTGCCATAGGACGTATCTCCTAAAATGAAAGCCTTGGCATTAGTGTGTTTCTCTATCTCCACTGCTACTGCAACTGAATCCACCAAAAGCTCATCGGGAAACTGCAGCGCCACCTGTGAACATTAACCAGTTCAGATGATAAATAAATTCTTATTCACTGGTAGTTTGTAAAGAATGGGCAAAATAAAACGACATCCTCACCTTTTGAAATTGATGCTGACTGATAAAGTCGCAGGTCTTTTTAATCTGATACAGCTCATCGAGTTTTTCCAAAGGTGCATTTGTCTTGACTTCGACATCGACCACACGCTGAATTACAGTTTCCGAGCTGCTGCTGAATGCGTCGGCCATTATTACGTCAGGAACACTCCTGGACCCCTGGCAAAAATAAAACAATCGTATCAGCTGGTGACAAGGCAACCGAGCTAATTCCTGTAGAACTAACAGCTGTTAATGAAGTTGAAGATAACTTTTAATTCAACAGTTTAACAGCACGCTAAAGACAACTTAAGCTACAATAGTGAGCATTGTTTTTGGTGCAACTTATTTTTGTAATGTGTGTTAAAAATCCTGGTTAAAGTCTTAAAGGTGTCTGAAACTTTCAAAGCTGGAAAACCATCATCTTATTTCTAAAACCAAACAAATATGGATTTCAAAGTATTTTGCAATCCAGACAACATTAGACATCATTATCTCGCTTCAGAACCATCACATTTAAACTTATCATACCTGGACTTGTTTATCAAGGAAACTCAAGGAAGTGACTTTTTAAAACACAGTTACACATTATCAAACCCTTCTAGATCTGGTCTGAAGATGTTTGGAAGAGGGAAAAAAATCTAAATGAACAGTTTTTACCAATAGAATAGTTCAACGAGATTCACAAATAATTTGGACAGTATTTTGCTCCTATGAGACAATCTTAAGAGCCACATTGATGTGTTTGAGGTGGTGTGATCTGATATGTTTTCCCAAAACAAATAAAGTTGTTTGCCTTCAGTAGAATTTACACTGTCCCTGCCAATGTCGTCTACAATATGCAAATCCAAGTGCTGCAGTTTATGATCTGGACCTGATCTGACAAGTTAAGAGACTTTCACAGGTTCAATGTGGAAAAAAGGAAACAAAAAGAAGCAGCGGCTCCGTTTTGTTTCAATCTGCCATTTGAATTGACTGTCAGCTCCAAACTACTATTTTCTAACAAGGTAACGACACATGTGGTGAACACGCAGTTGACATCACTTACCTCAGCTTGGTGTGCTAGCTTAGCCGCTAGCTAAACGAGTCCAAAGGTGTCAGTGTTACATCTGAGTCGATACAAATTATCCTTATCGATCCTTGTATAAGCCTTAAAACACTTTGTGTGTGCATAAGCAGTGCAACGTACACCTACAACTCACTGTCATCTAGGTTTTTTACTAACAGGTAAACACTTATTTGACAGCTACACACGTGTGAACAGGAAACAAACGCAGAGACACCGCACAAACACTACCGGGTCACGGGCTTTTCAAAATAAAAGCAGCGGTAACCAACTATATATACCTATATGATCCTCGTCACCGCTAAAAGTAACATTTAATAACTGTAACTGAAAACTTTGAACTTTGACATTCAGGTGGGATGAAGTAACATAGTCTAAGATTGTACAGATGACAACTAACAACGTGGCTTCTGTCAGTTCCCATCAACGATGCCATGACATAAATACCTACACACAATCAGTGAGGTAACACAGAATAAACATTTATTGACGATTATTTTTATTCAAGTAACATCAGTTCAAAACATTCTGCCAAAATATCTCTGACACTGCAAGTCAGACACAGAAAAAAAGAAAAATACCTGTGATAATGTAATATAGTGGTTAAAAGTTATATGAATCCCTTCAGAGTTCAAGTCCAACAGCTTATTTACAACTTAATGTATACATAATTAATATATGTTACAACCTTTCATATCACTAAACTTTATCTTCAGACGGTATTACCTGAATTCTTACAGGTAGATGAGAGTTTCATAATGCCTCCATCCTCTGTCCAAAACCTTTATGAGGTACATTTATCAACAATCGAGCAGCCAAAAATAGGCACTGGGCAGCTGAAATAGCTTGTATTTGCTTGTTGCAAGTTACATAATTAAAGAATTAAAATTACATTTAATCAAAAACTGGTAGTAATCTGGTTTCATCCATTACTTGTGCATTTCAGAGTAACATTGTTTATAATGTTACGGTTTTCCCACAATGCTACATTGTGGGAAATTTAATTCCTACTGACTAGTGCAATCAGAAGTCAGTCATTGTGTTTGAGTGAGAGCAGCAGTTACATGCAACTTATTAGCCTCTCTGACAGTGCAGTCTGCTGCCCCCTGCTGAGTGACAGTCAGAACGTAATTTGATATCATTGGCGTGAACACTGGGCTTTTAGAGGAATGATCATGAAACATTTGACACACAACTGTTCACATCCAAATACGATAGAAACCCAGGACCACAGTGAGACAGGTGAACACTGAACCTGCAAGGGACAAAAAATGAATTCAGGTCATTCATTAGTCTACTTATAACACTGATAGATTCCTATTCATCTCAAATGTTTATTACATTTAGACATTAATATGTAGATCAGCTACTTTTACAGATACACATTTATTTTCTTAACAATCAAAGGCTGTCACGCTTAGCACTTAATTAAACAGTTTCTCTTCCACTGCAATAAAGACAATTATCATTAAAAATCATTTAATCAAACGACAGCCAAAGTCAGCTCTCACGTGCCATGTCCTACCTGCAAGGTATTTTATAGTATCCAGTTTATGAGACTCTAACATGGTTTTCAAACCGGCCACTTCAGTGTCTATTTTCATGTTGGTCTGAGTTAAATGTCGATCTTGTTCTGCAGTCTGTCAAAAAAAATGCAGTCAGACACACGCGAACACTAAACAAACTAAACATTACATGTGATAAGATGGGAAACATGTATAAAGATGCACATATACAAACCATTTCCATGATTTCAGTCCGTGTTTCCAGAAGCTTCTTCTCATGCTCTGCTTTCTGAAAATGATAAACAATGTTTCACTTAGAAAACAAAACAAAGACAGCAAACAGGACTTATTTCCAGACAGTCAAAAGATATCCAAACACTAATATAATACATTATCGTATTTCCTCAAACACTCACCAATTCTTTTACACGGCTCTTCTCCAGGTTGATGTCCAGAATGGTGTCTGATCGCACTTTATTCATTACATCCTGCAAAGACACACAAACATCTAGGACGGTGACGTGCTGATAAAAGAATATTTCTGACACAAAACTGGGAAAACAGATGAACCACTAACACTTACAGCCAGTTGGACCTTGAGCTGCAACAACTCGATCTTGAGTTTCTGGGAGTAAATTTAAAATATTGTAAATCTTCAGTCACGTGAATGAAAAACAGAACAAATACAAGTATAAGGAGATGTCTGATGGGAATGAATTCAGTGACCAAAGAGGTGATCAACGGCCCAAATTTACCGTACTACTTAGAAAGCTACATACCTCATTCTCAGTCAGTAAAGTGGAGAACTCGCTCTTTTCCAGGATTATCATGTCTTTCTTCACAGCTGCTATTTGAGACATCACACGCTGCAGCATTATCTCCTGCCAGAGTCACAGAACACCGATAAAACGAGGAACGTAAATGTGAGTTTCATTAATATGGAATAAAAAGTATTAATTTCAACATCCTAAAAAAAACTTCTCATCCAGATCTCTGTCACCACTGCTACAGGAACCAGAATTCCAAGATTGTATTTCAACACATTCATATCTAACACAGTGGTATTATTTCATACTTAAATAAATATAGTATTTGTTTATAGTTTTCAAGGAAATTTCCAATAGTCTTTTGATACAAAATTACAGGAATTATATATTTTCTTTTATTACAATATTTTTTATTTGTAATATTTGTAATTATTTGTAATATCATAATATTACAAATATTATTACAATAACACAGAGGATGTGCCTTATTGTGAAACTTTCTGTGTTTATTTCAATGATTGACTCCGACTGAATCCTTGACTCTGTGTGAATGTTTGTATTAAAAAAGGAAGACATATTCCCTATAAGACGCTAAGATGTTACATTCAAGGGGCCATTTTGTTTTTGTTTTTTTTGTGAGGTCACAATGACCTTTGACCTTTAATTATTAAAATGCTATGAGTCCATTATTGACTCTAAGTGAAACACAGAGAAGAAACAGACAGCAGCAGACTGACAACAATACACGCTATTACATCTAAACTAAACGTATTAAACAATCTCACCTGTTGCACTTTGGTCACCATGTCACTATAGATGACATCCATGTTGGAGTTTGTCATCTTCACCAGTACTTTAACCATCACCTCGGCTTGCTGAGTGCTGAAACCTGTTGATGGAAAACAAACATTGATTAGTGAAGACAACTAAACAGAGCAGCGTAAGACAACGTCTGAAGTAACAGAAGAGACCCAACCATTTTCTTCAAGCAGGCGTACCACCGCGTGAGTGTCAAAAAACAGCTTTCGGCCTTCAGCCTTCGGTACATCTGGTTTCACATCGTACTGGAAGGGTGTGATGGACGTACTCAGCTCTGACATCCAGGGAAAGATGATAATGTTCACATGGACGACCTTTAACATGAGTAGATTTTGCATTCTTTCTACACTCTGCATGTCACTGCACATGTAACAAGAATAGACCTTTAGGCAGGATACACTTTATTAAAGGTGTAAGGTGTAATAACATAAAACTTGTTAATGTTTTTTTATTCTTCTTTTTGTCATAGACTTCACATATTATTCATAATATAAAACCTTTATGATTGTAAGTTTTACGTATTTACTTAAAATAGTAATTTTCACCTCATATCTTTCTTACTTTGGAACATCGTATTTATAATATATGGCCAATAAGTTATTGTTTGGTATTTCATAACATCCCACTCATGTTGCTTTTACTTCTCTGTGCTCTGGAATATGACAAAAAGTAATTAACTTTGTGAGACACTTTAATGAAGGAAACACAACAATAACAGTGTAAAGGTGACACCTGGGGAGAGAGAGGCACCCTGGTATATTGTGTAAATACTATTTGTGTGTGGGTGAAGGTTTCTATTGTAAATATGCAGTGTCAGGGTCTGGTTTTGGAAATATCAAACACTGGGTTGGACATAAAGAGTTGCAGTTTGTTATCCTGTCGTAATCTATACTTTCATTTTCATTTTTGTGTACAGATAAATTATCTATGGGATTGCCAACATGTAGGCCAGATTTTATTTATTTATTTATTTATTTATCAACTTGAATAATTGAATTATTACTCATTTCTCCACAATGACAGAATGTAATAAGGTGTAAATGAACAGAATGTGAAGCAGTCAATTCAAGTTTAACCTCACAGTCCAAGTGACCTCAGCAGACTTTTAATTTGACAGGCAAACCAGTATCTATAGTTTCACTACGTTCAACCGCGAGTAATTCGAGTAATTTGTCATGTGGAAACTATGTTAATTCCTGTCTCAGTTCGTTCAACAAAACTATAGTTACCTCTTACAAACGTCTGTGTCGCAGCAGAGAGAAGCAGGAGTCCTTGGGCTCGTCTCCTTCCCCGAGGCTCCTCCAGACAGCGGAGAGGAGCGGTGAGACAGCGCGGACACGGTGATGTGTTGACTGTCACAGTCGACATGACTCTCGGGGAAATGCTCGGTAGCATTGGCGCAAAACCACCAACTCTATCCCGGCCGAAAGAAGAGCCATACCACTTTTCTGGGTGGTTGAAAACTAACTGTTTCAGTCGCGAATGACGATGTTTCAGCACCATAGTCCGAAGTGAAGTCTACTGCCGAGCATGGGTCTGAGTGTCCTCTGTCAAACTGTTGACAACCTCTCAACTCATTTGAAAACCGTCAAGTTCATTGTCACAGAATACTTATGATACGTCCGGTCATGCCTTTCAAAATAAAGTTCATATGCTCTTTCACAGTTTTGGGCAACAGCAGAAATGACATTGGCGGGGAGATAACAAACTCCTGCCAAACAAAAGTGCAACATTTTTTTTTAAGTCGAAAGGAGTATGTGTTGTTGCTGCTTAAATGAAAAAGCCTTTGGAGATGATTCCCTGCAAATTAAATGTTCTAGCAATGATAACTTTCATCCTGCACAGCACAAATCACCACACAGTTGTTGCAACACAATTAAAGACAACCATATATATATGTGTGTGTGTGTGTGTGTGTGTGTGTGTGTGTGTGTGTGTGTGTGTGTGTGTGTGTGTGTGTGTGTGTGTGTGTGTGTGTGTGTGTGTGTGTGTGTGTGTGTGTGTTTGTGTATAATATATATCACTTAGACATTGTTGAAGCTGGCACTGTAAGGTCTCTTTCTATAGTGTCAAGTAGGCTACCTGTTTGTATTTACTGCAAAAACTCATGTAGTTTATGATTATGTAATTTAACACATGACTTTTATTCTGAGAGTTTAATATGAAGTATTGTTGCATTGTGTTACTTTTAATTCAGCTGCTTTCACAGTGATTATTAATCACTGCTTTTTCATGTGACATGAAGCAGAGGTCTAATGATCGTATTTCTTTTATCCTCAGATGGCTCCAGCCCCGTCCGGCATCACCCCCCCTCCAACAAATAGTGACAATGCTGGGTATAAAAGCAGTCTTGGTTAAAAATACTCAACCCACAATAGAAAGATCTCGCTGAAGCCACATATTCATTATGCTTTGGGTTTTTTTGATTCTAGGTGTACAATTTATTTGTTGTCTTACTGTCAAATCTTTAATATCAATACCTAAGTATTTGATGTGTTCTTTACTCGTATGGAGTTTATGCTTTCATCTTCTGTGTCATATAATGTTAAAATCTCACTGTAGTGGCCATTTCTCCAGAAAAAACAAATTAAACTTTAAACCAAACATAATCAACAGGCCACTGATGCACCATGGTGATGTGGTTTGACGCAGGCAAAAAAAGATAAGTGTCCAATCCCGATTCTTGCGTTTTGTTGTGATTTATTTCACAATTAATAAAACAAACAAAACAAAAAAAAAAAAAATCATGGCTGCTGGTGCCTCCCTTGCACTGGTAAAAAAAAAAACCCACCCAAACCCATATGCCCACCCAGGTGCATGCTGGTCCTCAAAGTGCCTGCCTACCTAAATAACTACGGTTTCGCTCCTGTTGTTTTTAAAGGGTTGAATTCAGTTTTGAATGTTTCTAAACACCGAGTGAGGAACAGTAATCATGATTCTCTTTTCAGCTTCTGGTCCTGCTCTGCGCCATACTGTGGGGCGCCTGTGCGCAAGATGTCCACACCTTTGAGACCCAAGATCCGGTCACTGATGACACCATCACCTGCGTCATGTGTCCACCGCCAAACGCCCCCGACAGGGCACCCCAAGGTGCAGGGAGCACTGCCATAACAAGCCGTGGAAGTGCTTCTTCAGGTGTCAGTACCGCAACGACTCCTGCCCCGAGTGCTGAACGGTTACCAACCAGGTCTGCCGGTGCAAAGCAGGTTATTACCGGACAGTGATGTATCAGTGGAAAATAGCTATCGTTAAAAGGCGTTTCTTTTATTTGACATCGTTATCTTATTTCAGGAACACCACAGTCAGACACTATCTGTGAGTCGTGTCCTGACGGATTCTTCTCCAGCTCGTCCTCTGCGATCGAACCGTGCGTAAAACAACAGTATGTGATATTAGTCCGATTAGTCCGACTTAATTTTATGGTCTAGTGACTTGAACTTGAACTCGGATACGAGCTTTAACTGTTTGGACTTGAGAAAGACTGTTTTTTTGTGATATGTAGTAATAACTTGGCACTGCTGTGTATTTAATATGTAGAAGAACTAAGGAGGAGACATTGTTATTTGGCAAGATTTTTCCCAGGGAAGTAAGTGACAAACTCGACTAGTTCAGCACAACCAGAACAGTAGTGAACATCTCTGTAAAAACCTCTGTGATGTGTTTTTTATTTATTGTATGGGTTGAAACATACATTTTCACATTATCGTATATGGATGTGTTTCAGATAGTGGGCATGTGTGATAGCTGTGTTATTTATAGCAGCCTCGACTTGGGTCAGTAGTAGATCTCAACTTCGACTTGACCTGAAATATTTTTAAATGACTCAGACTCGAACACCGGGGACTTGAGACTGGACTCTGACTGGACGTTTAGTGACTCAACTAGAACACTGTCAATCAATTTGGAAAGTGCTTGGCTGGACCAGACTCCGTACGAGGACCTGAACAATCTGCGTCAGAAGCTGAGGAGTGTGAAGCTCAAGCCTGTAGCAAAACTCCTGAAGGTCACTCTTCAGAAGATAAAGGGACAGAAGTCCAGGCTGTAGCTTAGAGGTGTGAGGTTCTTGTCTTTAGTGTCATTTAGATGAAATTTCACTCAAACTCATCATGAGAAGGAAGAAAACTACTGTGGCAGGTTGTAATGTACAAACATTGCCACAGGATGTCAATCTCCTACCTTTACCTCCTATCTTGCCTTGAGTTAGGCCTTCTGTTGTTTTTCATTTTTCTTTATTTATCATTATAACTGGAGTATTTAAACATGTTATATTGATTTGTTTAAGGGCCAGGTCAGGTCATTGCTCCGTTGTATTTATCCCACAATAAAAACATTTATGAAAGAAAATATATATATATATATATATATATATATATATATATATATATATATTTTTTTTTTTTTTTGTCAAAAATACTGTCATCACAAGGTGTTACATATTTGAGTCTTGCAGTCTATGAAATGTGGATGTGCAGATGACTGTCACTGAAATGCTACAGAAATTGAATTAAAAAAAAAAAAAATCTCAAGGAAGTTCTGTGGTGATAAGACTTGTTTGAACATTTTTTAAAATGGATATCTTGGACGAACTACAAGTCATATATGTGTATTATGTCTGCGAGTGTGAGTTTTGACAGTAGAAGTCATGTTAATGGGAATTGGGTGCTATCCATATATATATATATATATATATATATATATATATATATATATATATCAGCATTCAGGATTATTGCTCAGCTTATTGAAACAATGCCACAGAGAATGCGTGCTGTAATGAAAGCTAAAGGTGGTCCAGCCAAATATTGGAGTGTGCTATTTTATTCTTATGCATTTTCGTGATGATCATATAGTTATTCCTCAAGATGTACACAAAATAAACATTTCATTTGCTGAGTATTGTTGAGATCACAAAAACTTTATTATCTCTGAAAAATTAAACAATTGTAAATGATGTTAAAAGTCGACATAAATTTAATAATACTGACATGAAGATGAAGACACACTCGTCCAGGAGATGGTCACAACAACAGTTAAAGGGACGATGTTTCTCAGTGTCAGTTTTTGTTGGTGAGGAGGTTAGGGTGGGTATTTGTGATGAATTGGTGTTGTGTTGTGTTGCTCAGTTAAGGAGAGGAGGTCTTAGCACTGCAAGGTTTGTTTACAAGATACAAAGACTGACTGTTCAGTGCATCATTAACCCTCTATTCCCTATATTGATGGTTGCTTCGCAAGTTCACATACAAGTCTTACATATTTTCCACTATATTTACCAGTTTTCACTGTAAAATTATAGCATAAGATGAACCACATGCTAATCAATAAAAATGAAAAGAAAACAACATAGTGTCATATCAAAGATAATACTTTTATAAAGCATAAATCTACATTGTCAGGTCTCTAGAGCACAGAGTATGTACAAGAACACTGAATCAAAAAAGTTTCAGTCATAGGGAGGTGGATATTATCACTGTCTATCAACTACACAGCATCAGCACCTATTGCTTCATGATGGCAACAAGGAATAAAATGCGACAAGTGAGTGACATTTAAGAAACCTGTTCCTTTTTACAGATCTTTAACTAGTCAGGGAAAAGGGCTGTATATATGAGCTCTATCTTTTCTATATTTTTATTGACACTTTGTTCAACAAAGAGTTTAAAATATATGGCAGCTTTGGTTTCACTGCAATAAATGGCAAATTGATTCACATCCACATATTTTTTCAGTGAAGTTTTAGACAAACAATCCTATTTTTTTGCTATCACAAAATGCATTTTTTATGTGTTAAAAGAAAAAAAAAATGTTGCTGCATTTGCCAATGTTTGCCATTCCTGCAGTGTTACTGAGCATCTTGCTGAGGTTTTACACAAAAATGAATAATTGGAGAGAATTAAGGTTTTGGGAACATGATAATACCCGCCGATAAACAGGCTGCCACCAAAATAATAGCAAACAGCGATAAGAAAGCAAAGATTTGATTGCGGTGGCACAGAGGGCGGTGTCCGGGCTGCTCCTCATCGACGGAGACCAGAGCCAGGGAGGCGCTGTCTGTGCTGCTAAGTGGGTCTGCATACTGTGGCCCGTGGGGTTCCACCATCCAACGCAACACGTTGACCTTCATCTCCATGTCATCGATCATGTTGTCGATTTGGTTGATCTCCTCCTCCATGGTACAGCGCTCCTGGCTCTCCAGACCTGGAGCCAGGGTTGGAGTCTGAGCCTGGTTCAGGTCTGGAAGACTGAGCGCCCGACCTGCGACTTCACTGCCTCCTCCTGCAACACCAAGGTTCAGCTTAGTGTTTTTAGGATGCACAATGCATTCACTTTACACTGAGTTTGTCAAATGTAAGTTGCTTCCAATGTGGTTAAAAAGTAGTTCATGAACTGTTGCAAAAGCATCATGTTTATACATGTTTGTATGAACATGTATATATATACATGTTTGAACATGTTTATATTGGATAGATGACCTTCATCATTCAACCCTCCTATGTCATTTACAGCTATGATAATTTGTAATTCTGTACATTAATAGGAAGGCTTCAGACATACATTGCTAATAAATTAATAAGGAATCAAATCAGTTTCTTTCCAGTCCCAATTATTTGATATTTATCTAATACAAGGTACAGAGTACAATCTGATACATTTAAGATTTTTTTTTCAAATTTATAATTGCCTGACATTTTACTAAATAATGACAACAAATGCACACCCACTGAAAGCATGTATCAAATGAGTTGTAGTGGAAATGTCACGAGTCGCAGCATCTCCACAAAGAAAATCTCCGTCAGTAGTTACATCTTGTTTTGAATCATTGATCTAACCAACCTCTTGAAATTCATTTTGTGATAAAATAAGCAGGACTCTCACTTACCTTGAATGCCAGTTTGAACCAGATTAGGACTGTCGGCCAGACAAAACGTGTCACTCATGCTGAAAACTTTGCACATGTCGACGTGGAGGAGCTCCAGACTGGAGGAGAAGGCCACCCACAGCAGCTCCATCTCCCTCCGCTGCTCCTCAGGCAGGCTCTTGTCCCGTAGATGTGAGGTCAGGTGGTGACAGATGGACACGGCCAACTTTTGGGCCTTTTCTCTCGTCTGTCGCAGCTCATCCCGCAGCTGTAAACTGTCTGTGTTTCCACCGACACATGAGGCCAAGTGTCGGTAACACGCCACCACCTGCAGGAAGAACAAGAAATCGTGATCATGAGTCAGTTCTTCTTCTGTAACTCAACGTTTGTTATGAGAACGTCCTGTTCATCCTCATCATCACTTATTCAAATACACACTAGATCAGGTACTGTTCATCTACATAGATGTCTCCATGACTTAACACATCACAGAAATTAATTTACACATATTCTGCTTGTCGTGACAGAAATAAACACTATGAAAGTTTTTTTGTTTGTTTGTTTGTTTGTTTTTGCACTGCTGAGAGGGTAGATCTCTTTCTCCTAAAGCTTCTTCACAAAACAGTGGCGAAACGTGAAAAACTAAATACTTGTAGTTTCATGAATACAATTCACGAATACATGAATACAATAATACAGCATCAGTGTTTTATTTATAGGTATTAGCTTGATGCGGGGGGATTAACAGCTGTTGTCTCAGTCAAAAATATTATGATTAATCTCATTATCATTGATCTATTTCTAGATAAGCCAACACAACCTTGTACACCTTGCATCCCATTATCTTAGAATTGTTTTCACTTTTATTTCTATTTATTATCATTTGTGTTTACTATATTCTAAATCTATTCTGGATACTTGCTCACATTATCAGTCCTGTTTATTCTCTGTACTGCTACTGCTGCAATCATGCTAAGTTTTTTTTTTTTAAGATATTATTTAAAAAATTAAATAAAAATGAAACATTATATTTTGCAAATCTTATAAACAATTCTTGGTGGATTTCACAGCAAACAGTTCAAGACTCTAGAAGTGCAACCTGCAAAACTCACAGTACCAAGAAAAAATATTTTACAAATAAAAAAAAAAAAAAAATGACCCCACAGTAGAAATGTCATTGCCAGTAACTGAGGGAGAAAACCTCGGCATGACAGTGGCTTTATCTAACATACTGGAACAGTCACAGAGATGCAGTGGACCGAGAAATTCTTTTCACTGAGAGTGCTTTTTTAGCCACAGGGTAAAAAAAAAGATGACCCAATGTCTTATATGTATGAAGTTTGTAAAAAAGAAAAATAACATAAGATTTAAAAATATTGAAACATCAAAATGAAAGTGAAACAAACTGATTTTTGAAAATATTATTTACACTCTTACTGACCTACATTTTTCGCTGTACTGTAAACACACAGTCACAGCATTAAAAACTGTTAAAACATGGAGATTTACCTTTATCAAAGAATCTACCAGAGACTTTCCATCAACCACGGTCTTGTCAGTGTCGACTGTGCTGTCATCTCCCACTTTATTATTTACAAGTGGCATGAGGAGGATTTATCCAGAGTCTCAGACTGTGCCACAGCAGGTGAGATTTTGGCCCAGCTGCCCTTCACTTCTCCGGCTGCCCGGGATCCTTTCTGTCCCCTGGAAGATGCTTCATTCAGTGGCTGAGGGTCAAGACAGACTCAGCCCCGAGGCCGCATGATACATAACGATATTTCCAACTTCTGGAACTTTAGGTGCTCAACATCCTTTTTAAGCTCTTAAGGAAAAAAAAGAACCAGAAAAGGACGAAGAATTGGCAAAGTCAAGTCAAAGTGATGAGGAAAAAGTGTAATAAAGTGATGTAACGCTTAAGCAAGGTGCTAATCCCGTGAGTGACCCCTTTGCACTGACGCAGACTAAGATGAACAGCTAATCTTATTAACGAACACTGGGACTAGAGAGATAGAAGAGCAGCTGGCTGTCTACCACAATAGCCCTTTCACTAACTGAGAAGAGGCTGCGCTCGGTTACCTCACACACACTTCACTGGATACACCTCATTCACTCAACTGTAAAGCTTGATAGGCTCTATAACAAATATTTTATGACCATGATTTCTCATGGATGTACGTATTATCCACATATTTGCTCTATCATATAAGCAGAGGATTAAAACATTTCTTCAAGTGAATGTAAAGAACACTGATATACAAATTAGATCGTCAATACCGATACATTTAAAAGAAGCTGTACATGGTTTCTTTGTCGTTTCAGGGCCTTTTGTGGTTGGTTTCCCCTCAGGCTCCAGATAATGGATGGTCTCTTTTGACAAGGCTGATAAAAAGGTTCAGCATGGACCAAAAGTGAACCCCATGCCGTGATGTTTCCATGTCAGAGTATGTATGCATGACAAGGTTTTTATTTGCACAAAGTGGATCTCAAAAAAAAAAAAGAGGGAAAACATATGCATGTGCAAGCTGAAGAAATGAGGATGATGAGGGTATCTGAAAGTTTAATGAACGGGTTGAAATAACAACTACATGCCTTGAAATCCGAGTAAGAATTTTATTAAAAATTAAAAACATTTAAAAAGATGATACTGTCGATGTAACACATTACCTAAATAAAAAATAAAAAGAGTAACCATTTCTGTGGATTTGTTAAAAAAAAAAAAAAAAAAAAAAAAAAACAACAGATACCCTTCAACAGTTTTGAAAAGTTAAATAAAATCTTTTCAATGATGTGGAGTCCGAATGGTTTTCCTGAGCATTCGGCTCGTTGCTCCCTTCCGTGGAGAGGTAACCGCATCCTTGATGTTGGCGAGCAGCCCTCGCTTGGTCTTGGATTTCACAGGAGACTTCTGGGAGAGTTTGGTGATTTCTGATTTTAGTGAGGTAATCTCCTTGTCCTTCTCAACATTCTGCTGCAGGGCATCCTCCAGAGACTTTGCCTTGATAGAGAGGGGAAACACAAGTCAAGTAATTTTGTTTACACCATTTATTTACAAGCTGCTCTCAAACCCCCCACCACTTTCACCTGGTCATCACTCTTCCTCTGCAGAGCCTCCAGATCAGCTGATTTCTCCAGGAAGCCATCTCTGACCTTCTGAAGTGTTTCACTCAGGTCCATCAGCCTTTTCTCGAGGGACAAAATCAACTGAAGACCAGACATTTGAAATTTAAGTGATTGCATATTGTGTGTAGACAAAGCTCAACCTTGACAAGGATGGACAACATTAAATACAGATTTAATCCTTCTTACCTGTTGCTTATCTTCACACATCCTCTCGATGGCACATTTTTCTCTATAAAGCCGTTGGTATCGATCGTCCCCTGTTTGAGTGAAATTATTAAACTCTGCCATCATTACACAAGTTGTTTGGAACTTGCAGTGAAATATGATATAATACTTTAATATATGCTTTAAGCTAATATGCTTTCATTTAGAGTAAGGTTGACGATACCTCCAGCTACTGAGGGAAGACGATGAGCTTTACACTAACCTGTGACAAGTGTTGCTGGTGCAGTCGGACATGACTGGTCCAATGAAGGAACCACTGACCCTCCTCCAACACTGGACGATGAGCTCTCCAACTCCGACACTCGACGTCTGAGGGCCTGTTCAGGAGGGAACAGACAATTTTGACAACATCCTGATTTGAACAGTGTACATGTGATATATTTATAATGATCCCATCCTGAGACAGAGCTTAAAACGGACCTCTACTTTCTCCTGTTCTGCAATGAACTCATCCAGAGGTACATAGTCGTCTTCCAGATTGCTCATTGCGCTCTGATAGGCGTGTTCTTTGATAGCATCCTTGTACATCTCAAATGTGTTCTGTAGTTTTTCCTGGTAGCTCTCCTTCAGCTCCTCTATCTGTCGACTAAACAGTTAAAACACCATGTCACCAAATTTGGTTTTCATTGTCATTCGTGTTTTGTTTACTTCTGGCCACCAATACTGATAACACACCTGAAAGCAAAATTTGTCAAACGAGGTAAAACTGCAAGAAACAATTAAGTAACATACGTGCGGAGTTCTTCGCTTTCCATGAGCTGTTGTATCATAGCATCTCCCATTTCCTTGCGAATTTCCATTTCCTGCACCAAGTTTCTTCTTCTCTCAGCCAGGAGTTTTGTTCGGAGGCTTTCAATCATATTCACAAGCTCCTAAGAAAGTTTAAATGTAAAATATTGAGGGGAAACCACTGATTCAGACACTACTGGATCACTTTTTAGGTTTCTGATTACACATATAAAATAATGTTTGAATGTATGGAGCAGCAGTTTTACATTCTGTGGCAGCAAAGACATGTCGGCTTCGTCCTCCTCATCAAGCAGCTCCTCTTCAGACAGGTAGCTCTCCAGGGCCTGGCTGTCAATCATCCCGTTCCTCACCAGAGGTTTCCCATCACGTCCGACCAGACAAGGAGCCAGAGATTCCAGAGACTTGTCTGGGATCACTTGGACCACCTGCAGCCCACACAAAGGGGAGATTAGCGGCTCTGCTACAGCCCACCATGTTTCTTTATGTGGTCACACCAACCTGTTTGGCAACAGCAGAGAATTTCATCACATGGAGAGTCTCATCGTAGGTGGAAGCACACTGGTTGATGTTGACGATCATCGACGCTCTTCCTTTGCCACAGAAGACCGCCTGGAAGAGCTTGGTGAGTTTGCTCTCTCGGAAAGGAATGTAGCTGCCCTTTATTCTGGAGGACGCCACAGGAAGAGAGAGAACACTTTAGTAATACAGACACGAGACCACAGCCAGTTTAGAGTTTCTCTCTTCATATTAAACCCATCTCACACATTTATAACCAACTGTACCGGTCAGTCTGATTGTTGCGAAGCGCAGTGATGCACTTGCCCAGAATGAGCAGGGAGTTGTTTATGTTTCCCGCCTCCTTCAGCCTCTCACCAAATGTCTTGGTTTTGTTACATCTTTCTGAGCCAGCCAGGTCACACAGAGAAAACCTGGGACACACAATGTATGAGAGTTATTTCTTGCATCATCAAAGTCTGGATACAGGAACATTCAGTGGCAATGTTGGATGTGGAAACTCAAATGAAAACCTGATACTTACTCTGAAATCCTTGTAACTGTGCTGCCATCAGTCTTGAGTAACTTCATGGTGAATATACTGTGACTGTAATGAAAGACAGTATGAATGTTTAAGCTTTTAAAGAACACCATGTAAAGAAATAAAAAATAAAAAAATACTTGCCTTCTGCTAGAGGCCTGGTTCAGTTTAGTGGCTGCAGCGCTTCTGTTTTTGTTTCCAAACTGTAATAGTTTGCAGGCTTCACCTAGGTTGTGGATGTTGATCCACCTGAGGTCTGAAACACATTTTAGAAGGAGATGTTCGGTCTTTGAACAACATACAGATCGGTGAAAATAATGTTTCTTCTACCATCAGGGCACAAAATAAAATCCATCTGTTACCTTTAACGTAAGCATTTCCAGCGCCGTCATCACACACGCGAAGAGCAGCACGTTTCTTGGACTTGGAGCAGAGGGAAGGTTGAAGTAGGTCGTAGACGCACTCGTTGTAGATTTCAAAGAAGGCAACCCATAATGCAAACTGGCTACTGCTTGTTTCTTCTGTTGGTTTGCTGGCCAACACTGTGAAGGAAGAAGCTTGTTAGTTGACCAATGTCAGATTGATTCTTAAAATAATCTTTTTCTGCAACAGGTTAACTCCAATAAGGCAGCAGCATCAACAGAGACATGTATATTGACATGGTCTGCACCTTAGACATGGGATGTTTTATTACCCTCCACACAATGTGGACTTTAAGTGGTTTATCATACTTGTTCTGTGCTCTCATTCGATGATGGTTACCTGTTTGAGTGCAGGACAAAGACGATGATGAATGCACAGTGGCAGCACAAGACTCTAAACCACCACTGGCTCTGAGAGGATCACACTCCTGAGGAGAAGGGAGAACAGATGTAAATGTTATGTTATTTACAGGGAAAGCTGGGGTTGTCATAGATCATTGCAGCTGTTTTAAAATAAAGAAAAAAAAAAAACAGATCTAAAGATATAAAACTCTAACCTCTTTAACTGAAGCAAAAATGGCAGCTTTAACACTTCTCTCCTGCTTGACTTGGTAAGCATCCAGATATTGCACATCATTCCTGAGGTAGGGTTTCAGGTCCATCCCCTCGTACTGATCCTCTCCAATGTGGTGGAAAGTAGCATCCAGCACCCGAGGGAGTATTCCTGGATCCTTTGGGGTTCCTGAAACATCATCAATACACTTAGGACTAAAAACAATCTGACAGGACCTCTGAAGTTCATCATTATGTTTATGGGTCTCATTTTTTTTTTTTTTTTTTTTAAACCTTGGATAGTGAAGGTTTTCCCAGCATTGGTCACACCATAGCTGAATATTAGTGCGTTCCTTCCATCCAAGAAATCAGACATTTGGCTTTTGACTGTGTCCTCAAATAGCTCAGCCTGTGTCGTCTCTGGTCCAAAAATCTAAAAGTCAATAGGGAGAAAATAACCTCTGCTATCAAAATAAAGGGACAACTTTTTGGGTTGGAGATCCATCATTGTGTCTAAAATAGGTTTGAGGAGTAAACGTGTTTAGGCACAGTGTTTAAACTTCAATGTGTCACTGACCTGTGAGAAGGAGAATTTGTGGAGAGACATGCCAATTCCTTTCTCACTGCTCTTCATTGTGGCAGAACCCTTCGGTGCGTTCAGTGTCACCATATGGCTATTTTCAATCACCACACAACCCTGTGAGGAAAAAGACAGGAGGACTGATAGTGAGGCTTAAATATTAAGCAACTTTTAAACGCAAAACATGACAGCACTGGACAGGATGACATTATTCACATCAGACGTTGTACCTGGTCTTCATTATCTGAGAGTTCCTCTTTAGAGAAAGGTCTAACTCTGAGATAAACTCTCATGGTCTGTTGCTCGGCACTGTCTGATGTTTCAGTCTGAGAACAAACCAGAGAGAAACTTCATTGCAGAACAGATGAATTTATAGGGTTTATTTCAGTCATACTACGGTCAAAGGATTATTGATCACCACACAGTACAGAATGGAGATTTAAAGTGTATCTGGTTGATGACACATTACCTGCTGGGTTGAAGAATAACTGCAAGTCAAGTCCATGTCATCGCTCTGCTGGACGTTTTCTTCCATTGTCAGATCAGTAACTGCACTCATCCTGTTTATTTGCTCCAAAACTCCAGTTAACTCTTGTGTCTAATTCACAGACTTCACTTAGGTTGAGACCAGTTCCCTCCACAAGTGAAAGATTTGACAGAATCTCTGACTCTCAAAGAAACCACTCACAGGGATTTTAGGCCTTAAAAAAAGACGATCAGGTCAGCATGTTGACGCTCTTCTGAAAATCAGAGGGAGCTTGTAATCAGTTTTAATTGAAGGCAGGTGAGAAGTAAAGTCAATCACCAGAAACAGCCAATCAGCTCAGGTCTGTGCTCCAAGCTCTGCTGGGTTCAGATCAGAGTTCAGTCATAAAGGGGTGTAAAGACATGACAGATCTTCTTGGATCAAACAAGAACAGACACATACTTCTTCATGTGCAAATTATTTTTAGATTATATTTATCCAAAAATGAGGTGGTATAAATGTCACACGTCTCTTACATAGACTCCAGAACCTTGCTGATACAAATCACCTGGCAACACTTATTTCTTAACACGAAGTTATTTATGAGGGAAGACCTCAGTTCATCCACTTTCTGTGACTGGGTTAAGGTCACGGATCTGTGGACATTCAGGTCATTGTATCCAACATAGCTGGATCTAAGGAAACTGGACTGATGTAATTTCTTGAAGATGTAATAGTTTCTGTAAAACATCTAAAATGTGGTGACATTCCTGAATTTGATTGTTTTTATTTTTTTATTCAGAACTGGATTCGTTTTACTTTTATCCCACAATCCACGGTTTTCTGAACTAAAAAATTCTAAATGGTATCATCAGTCTAATACAAAAATGATAAATATATTTATAAAATTCAGATGCGGCCAACTTTTGGGCCTTCTCATACTCTGCAAGTACAGAAAGTGTTGGTGTCTGAATTAGTGTTGTAAACTAGACTAGTGTATAGAAGATTAAGAATTGTTTTGTGCCTGGAGTTAGAAAGGCTGTACATTGTAAACTGTAAAATTTGACACATTTTTGTGCCTGCCAACCGATATTAATTTTTAAAATCCAGAGTTAGCTGATTAGCCTCTAGCAGTCATTTCTATTCAACTTAAGAGACAGTTTTAATTTTTTAGGTTCCACTTCCTGTCCAGTCTGTTATCACAGATCAACTCTGCTTTAGCAGGATTCAGTAAAAACACACCTGCTGCTATGCTCCTTCCACTCCCTGAACATAAGCACAATTTTCCAACTCCAAATATCACACTAATAGTCAAAAACATCCCACAAACTCCCCTTGTCAAAATGTTCTACGCATGAAAAGCCAAAAAACACCACAGTTTTCTTATTCACTTTTTATTATCAAATCATCGTCTTTATTTATGCGTCGGCGATGGTAACTTCAACCTCTACACCAGGTTCAATGCTGATGGAAGTGATCTGCTTGACGATTTCAGATGGGCTGTGCAGATCGATCAGGCGCTTGTGGATCCTCATCTGGAAGCGATCCCAGGTTTTGGATCCTTCACCACAGGGAGTCTTTCTGGTGGTGATGCGCAGAGTCTGGGATGGAGAAGAGAAAGCACAACTTAGTTTCATCAAAATTGACTCAATTGTATTTTCTGGGTTGCTGAAATTCTTATTTAAAAACCAACCTCAATGATTAACTACCACATACACAGTTCAACTCGTCAATTTACCGCAACTTTAGAGATATAATGGGAATTTTCAAAGATAAAGTTGATGAAAGCTTCATGTATTTATAAATCCTGCACTCTTGATATAGGATATATAACTAGATGATTGTCTTTGGTAAAAGAGCAAAAGGTTTTGTGTGTAAACCATATACTTCAGTACCTTGGTGGGCATGCGGACAGGTCCCTTCACTTTCAGGCTCTTCTCCTTAGCACCACGGATCAAGTCTGCGCAGACTGAGCATAAAAAAAAAAAAAAATCTTTAGTACCTCAGAAAACATCCATCAACTCATTAACTCATCTAAAAAAAAAAAAACAACAACCCATGGCTCAGAATAGCGTATAACGTCGTCAAGGTTTATCACGTAGAAAATTTTATCCTCATTGCACAGGTCTCCTTTCATCTCAACATTAGACATTTAATGCTGCTTACCCTTCTCCAGAGACTTGACATTGCGGCTGGTGAGGGTGATGCGGATGCGGTGGATGGCAACCTCAGCTTCGACAGGTGCCTTACCAGTGTCCTTGAAAGCCTGTGTGACCAAACACATACCGTCAAAACAATGAACTAGTCATTAACAATATAATTACAGTGAGTTGAGGTAAGATGACATGGGGTTGATGTGCAAAACACAGATGAAGGTTTTCATCATTTCCACATTAAACCATGAGGAAGTTGTGAATGCTCAGCGATGTGGAGATTTACTTGGAGCAACTAAACGCACCACCAACTTACTAGCACATGGAGCTGTTAAGTATTAAAGTATGCAAATTGACAGTAAGAGGCGCATAAGTGCAGGTGGCGTTGTCTGTGTTTAATAATGGGTACAATCTCACACCAGTCTCTTCCTCACACTTTCTAATAATATATACGAGCCACATGAGTGCTCAGGTCTCTGTCCTATGGTCGTTTTAACTCAAAATGTCACGTCAGGAGCCATGACGTTAGTATATCTTAAAATTCTCAAACACCTAATTTCTGACTCGACTCAAACAAATTAAATTTAAAACCGTAACAATAAGCGCATTATTACCAAAGAATATTTAATGGATAATGGATTGTGGCGGTAAATCAACTTCGAGCGACGGTGGCTAAAGGAGCTAACATTAGCTTCTAACTCCGATAACTATCTATGTGAAAATTAAGATGAATAATTGTTATCACCGTAGCACAAAAGCTTCACAGAACAAAGTGACAGCCATGTGTAAACAGTACGTACCATTGTGTTAATTCCTGACCGACTTATTCGGAAGAAATTCAAGCGAACAGCGGTGAGCCAGGAAGGGCACAACCAACGTGGTTAGCTCTTCAGGAAAAAGGGCTGAACAGAGGCCCGATCCTCAATATGTACCGCTCATCCGGGCTTCTGTCACTTCTTCGTTGGTGTTTACGACGGAGCTACGGTTCACAGCGGCACCTAGTGGTGGCTGGGTTGCAACCTCTCACTGTGACCACTGAGGAGCAGCAAACATTTTTAGAACCGTCAAGTCGTCCGTTGTAACGCAGGAACAACATTTGCAATAAGTATGCATCCGGTGAGCACTTTCAAAGTAAAACTGATAAAATTGTAATGATTTTAATTTCTAATGGTTAGTGAAGTTGTAGTTGTTAACAACAAGATAGACTAATGGTTTTAAGACGTCTAAGAGAAGCTAGTCATTTACATTTACAGTAAGTGTTCTTATATTACAGTGACACTGCATTACCACGTAGTAGTATGGGCATACGTAATGAAAAGTGAGAGGAGGAGGATGTTTTATTTTTCCATTTCGAGACTGAAATCTAAATGGGGGACTTTCATATTATAAATTTTTGGGCTTTTGTTATGAAAGGTAAAAGCGGAAGTCCTATCCCGTGTTGAAACTGTGTAATTCTAAACAAGTAACGGACCCGGGGCTGAACCGGTGCGGCCGCTTGTCACAAAGTTGTTTCGTCGAAAAAAGTTTTTTCCCTGGAGTAACATGCTTGGAGATAAGTGTCTGGGTTCAGCGTCTGACAGGAAGAAGAAAGACAGTCCTCGACCCGGAGACTGAACGTTTTTCTCTGTGCGTCATGATTTCCAAACACAGGCCGCCGCCAAGTGTCTGGAGAAACTTTTGGACCGTTACAGTAGATGAAACAAACTGTGCTTTGATGGAGACTGACTAACAATTTAAATGAAGACATGAATTTCGGTGTCCCCGCGGATTCTCTTCTTCTTTTCCGCGCCTGCGATGAGGGCGACTATGAGACGGCCCGGGGGATCCTGGAACCGGGAGCCCCGAAAGAGTCCGGGAGGCAGAGCAGGCTGCGGTCAGAAGCGGGGTCGGAGTGCACCGCCGCGGACATGTTGTCTCTGGTACCGGTGGACTGTACGGACGAGGAGGGAAACACGGCCCTGCAGTTCGCTTCGGCCAGCGGTCACGAGAACCTGGTCCGGTTTTTGTTACGAAAGGGAGCGTCGGTGGACAGCCGCAACAACTACGGCTGGACCCCGCTGATGCAGGCTGCTAGGTGGGGCTGCGGGCTGGAGCCACAGGGTTTCACCAAACTCCATTAAAAATGTGTCATATTCATCTGTTGCTCCACAGTGTCAGTGATGAATCACATCATTTACTTGTAATGTCAGCGACCCTGAACCTATTACCCTGTATAAACTGATTGTTATATCTGTGAAAAAGTATTGTTAGTCTGACATAAACATCAGGAAGACTGTTGCCAGATAGAGACTGATATGACAACATATATGCATTCACACTATTTGTGGTTGTCAGTGTCATGGTGTCAACAAAACGTATGTTGATGTCAATTTAATTAAAACATGTTATAACTTTTAGTATCATGAAACTTTGATCAGATGACCTGGAAATCAGCAGCTCATTTTCCTTCTGTGTATTAGTGTCTGATGTCACATTAATAGGCAGTGTATCTTTTTCATATTCATAATCTTTACTGTATATAAAGTGTACAGTGTAAAGGGTCAGATGTGGCAGCGACAGTCAACCCTGATGATGCTGGTGCTGATTCATCTTTAAGACAAGAACCCTAATGATAATGTAACGTGTCTGATCAACTTTCTTCTGCTGGAACTGACATTTTTAGGTGTCTAAGATCCACTCCCTCTTTTTTTTTTCTTTCTGTGTTTTAATTCTCCACAACAGGTTCGGTCACCTGACCGTCGCCCACATCCTGCTGGAGAACGGAGCAGAGATTAACGGTAGGAACAGGTTGGGTGCGAGCGTCCTGACGATGGCGGCCCGTGGGGGACACGCTCATGTGGTCAAACTGCTCCTGGAGAGCGGTGCCTTCGTCGATGACTATGATCATCTGGCTGTCGCTCCAGATGCAGTGTCCAATGGTAACAACAACAACAGCTGCAGGTTTGTATCATTTTTTTCCCCTCATTAAACCCACTGTCAGACTAAAACATAATTCATTTTTAGAGCTTATTTGAATTATGTCTTTCGTTTCACAGTGCGGCTGGTTTTGGAGGTGGTGAGGGTTGTCCAGAAGGAGTCGGTGGCAGAGATTTCATGGACATCACAGCCCTGATGGTGGCGTCTCAGCACGGCCATGAGGCCACAGTCCGTCTGCTGCTGGAGTGGGGATCTGATGTCAGCTTTTTCCAGAAGACCACTGGCTGGGGACCACTGATGGTGGCCACTCTCAGCGGGAAGGTGAGGGAAACATATTATCTGTCCATTAAAGATGGATAGATAATATGTTTTGGCTCTTGTGGGTGACACATTGAATGCATTTACATCTTGGCAAACGTCAGTTGATTGAAGTATGAAGTAATATCTCAGTGCTGTATCTTGTCGTAACTGGGCGGAAAACAGAACAATGTTGTGTGTGTTTTGAAGGTGGTTGTTGCCCAGCAGCTTGTTGAGCGTGGAGCTGACCCAGACCGAGTCAATGTTCTGTCAAAGACAGCGTTTGAATTAGCCATGCAACTGAAACAGAGAGACATCAAGGCCTATCTGGACTCCATTACCACCGTGCGACCACAGACAGGTAGGGCTGCTCTCTCTCTGTGTTAAAGTGTCCTGTACAGAGTTTGTGATGCAAGTGTAATTATATAGAATTAAAGTTAAACAGGAAGAGCTGCTCTGTGTCTACCTTTTACTGTTCTTATTGTTTCTCTTAGTGTGTGTAGTTAACACTAATGTGCGAGTGAAACCAACAGTGGCGACTCTCAGTCTCTTTGATGTTGAATAGCTCTTCTCAGAACAGCTTCAGGGTTTAGGTCAGAGTCATATCATATGCAGTGTTCTTTAAAATCTCATCTCATTTGACCAGAGCTTGTTTGCGTCACAAACTATCAAAATAAATCAACCTTATTTGGTTTGGTTTGATTTGGCCTCAGTGTGTCATCGGCTGCTGTGCTAACAGCATAGATACAACACAGGGACAAAGGGAAGCCTCTGGGCTTCTTTCACACCAGTTAAACTACTTGATTTGCATGTCACAGCAACAAAAAATCACAAAAAGGGAAACGCTAACAATTTCATCAGTGACTGGAAACCAAAGTACAGAATTGTGGCTAAAATTAAAAAGGCATTTCTGTTCATGTGAGTGTTTAAGACTTTTTGACATTATACAAGATGTTCCAGTTACGGGAAAGTACACGCACGCAACCTCTTGTACGCCAGTGGTGCCGAGCTATGTGGATTCTGGCCAACTAGGACTGTTGTTTTAAAATTTATCACAATCCTCCTCTGCTCCCACTCTCACTCATTTCTTCACAGATGATGAGAGAAGAAGACCAGATGTGTTCAGTGCCCTCAAGTTGGGTAAGTTATATTCAACTCTGTTACTGAAAAAACAAAATAATGTCTTAGTTATAAGACAAGGTGGTGGTTACATTGACCAAAAAAAAAACAGACTCAAGTCCATACATTTGAATAGTTACTTATATATTTATGTGCTTTGTGTTGACTCAGGAAATTCCCAGCTAGTTAAAGAGATCTTGGAGGAGGATCCCACTCAGGTGAATTCATCCAATCAGGAGGGAGCGTCACCTCTGATGATGGCCGCGGTGAGCGGTCAGTTAGAAGTGGTGCAGCTGATGGTGGACAAGAATGCTGACATAGACAAACAAGATGGTGTCCACGGATGGACCGCGCTAATGCAGGCAACTTATCACGGGTAAGATTGGTTTAAGGGCAACGGGGATCTTCTATTTTTTACAATTTACTTGTATAAACAATAAGAATCTTGTTTTATTTCCTCCCTTCTTGTAGTAATAAAGACATTGTCAAGTACCTGCTGAGTCAAGGAGCTGATGTCAACCTCAAAGCTAAGAACGGATACACAGCCTTTGATTTGGTCATGTTGCTTAATGACCCAGGTACATACATACAAACACAGTGAAAACTGAAAATGGTTTAATAGATATTAGGATTAAGAAAATGAATCATCAAACAAATCAATCAGTTTGTGGTTTAAGTTCAGACTTTGTTTTGACAAAATTAAATTCGAGGTCAACTCGTTAACTTTTTACCCAGCGTTTGCAATAAGTTATGAAAGATAATGACATTAATCATCAACACACGTCTGCTAGTTTCATTTGTCCTTTGATTCAATGAATTGTCAATAAATGCTGATTTTGGATTTTCTCAGACACTGAGCTGGTGCGTCTGTTAGCGTCGGTTTGTATGCAAGTAGACAAGGACAAGTCGAAACATCGCGGCAGAGCCTTGATGACTCGCTCCAAGAGTCGACAGTCGCTCAACAACGTCCCTGTGCCACCTGACGACAAGGGAGGACTGAAGGTGAAGTCCTCTGTCTTCAGTGTTTTGTTTAACTGTATATTTCTTAATGTTGTGAACATCTGAAAATCTGTTGTATTTGTATCAAGTCTACACTTAATGTTTAATTATAATTTTACTTATAATTATGACTATATCCTCTAGTCATTTTACAGAGGTCAGCAGCTGTATAACTGAAACATAAACAGTAAATCTTGCATGTTTTTCTACACCCTCTCCCAGTCCTGGTGGAGTAGGATGTCAAATCGATTTCGCCGGCTCAAGTTGACTCACACCCTGAGGCACGGCCTCTCGTCCAATCGCCTGGCTCCGTTCCCTGATGATGCAGAAACTTCCCTTGATGCCACAATGAAGGCGAATAGAAAGTCTGGTGCTGTGCCTAATGCAGCGCTGGCACCACCTCCTTCCCTGGGGGGGAGTGACGTCAGCACCGCCTGGGCTGTCAAGAGCAAAGATACTGGTGAGCTGCATTGATAACATTAATCTGTTTTTACATTTGAAGCATCTGATCTACTCCCTGTAAGACATCAGTGATACCAGATGTTCGTACAAACATGTGTTGTACAAATACATTACAGGACATAGAAGAGTAAATGCGCTTTATGTTTCTTTTTCCAGGTCTTTGCAGGACATCCTCAGAGAAGGAAGACTTCCTAATAACCACGATGGTAGGAGTATTTGTTTTAAAGTAAATTATGTTTTAGATCAGAATAAATTACCGTCTAGAATCTCAGGAAATATGCAAATTTGCCCGAAACAGCATGTTTCAAATGGATTTTTCAAGCAGTTTTTACAATGTTTGTGTAACAGTCTTCAGTCTCAGAGTGCACACCCCAACCCCAAACCACATGCATACATTTCATATATAGTGGCCTCACAAAGTTTTCAAACCCATTCACTCTTTGCACACATTACCATATTCAGAAACTTAATTCAATACTCAGCAAAATTGGTAAATTAGGTTAGATATTTTTTAAATGGATGAGAAAAAATGGCTGTTTTATCCATTAATGTTAAATCCACAGCATAATTAAGAACGTCAAAAAGTAAAGGAGTCAGAAAACTTTCCAAAACTATTGTATATGTAATTTATGTGCGTGTGGTTTAGAGCTGGGGTTTGCTCCATTTTAAAGTAAATTTTGTATAAATAAGAATTATGGTTGGTATTCTTTTTACTCTGCGTTTTCCACTTCCTGTAGTTGAGAAGTGGTGCACCTTTGACCCGACTGCCCAACGACAAGCTGAAAGCAGTGATCCCTCCCTTTCTGCCTCCGTCCAATTTTGAGCCGTGGAACTCGGATCGTTCGCGCCTCCTCAGAGAGGGAAAGAGCGAAGCGCCCCGCCTGCCCATGCCACCCCAAAGGAAGCTCAACAGCAGTGGAAACTCAGATATCGTGAGTATTTGTGGGTGGAGAAGGGAATGTCCTGCCCTGGGTGGAGTTGATGAAACCTCCGTGCATGTTTGTCATCTTCTCTTCCCCTCCCCTATATTTATCAGACGTCTATCAGTCGTGTGGTTAGCAGATCCATCAAGTTTCCCAGCATCCCCAAGGGGCCCTCCTCTTCCTCTCCTTCCAACTCTGGTCACTACCACTCCCCCCACTCCTCCGGTGGCTCCAATGGAGTTGCAGGACTCAACCGGGACTCACACAACCGTTCAGGTTCACACAAAAAAAACACTGAAAGTGTAAAAACCAGAAAGTGTAAAAAATTATCTACAGAACCATAATTTTCCTCGCTTCTTTCTTCCACCAGGGGGCAGTGCAGACAGTGTTTTGTCCCAGATAGCAGCTCAAAGGAAGAGAGCAGCGGGCCTGATAGATGTGAAGGTCCAAGCCCCAGAGAAAACACACAGCCCAACTCACATCCAACTCCCACCTCCAGCCTCAGGACCTGGTCTGCCGCTGCCTGATATCAGCCTCCCTGATATCCACTCCCACCCAAGCCTGGTCACCTCCGATATCCACTCCAGAAGGGTCTGTGTTGTGTTTTTTTTCTGATATTAATTTGATGAATGTGTAAAACAACAACATGCTGAGAAAGTGACTCCCATCATGCCAGTGAATTTGTGCTACTGTTCAACTTTATAACTTTATAGAAGATGGAACTGAAGAAGAGACCTCAGTCAGGAAACTCTTCCACCTCCAAGAGCACGTCACCCACTCTGACCCCGTCTCCCTCCCCGACACCGAAGCCTCCCACTGGACCGGGAGACTCTCTGTCCTCGGCCTCCTCCCATCCTCGCTCCAAGAGCAGTGGAGGCTCCAGCAGTGGGACCATCACTGATGAAGGTAAAACCGCATTGACGTCAGGGTTACTCTGAAATAACGGTTTTGAGTGGCATGTTAAGGAGATCGATAGTTGTTGGTGACCTGTATTGATAAAAATGTTTGAGAGGAAACAGGAAAATACCACCATCTTAATCGTAACTTTCAATACTTTTAATGAAACATTACTATTTCTGTGTTTGAAAGACTAAATACTGATAGAAGTTTTTCAGTTGAATGGTACAGTTTAATCATATGGACAATCACTGTAGATCCTGTACATATAAAATGTAGCACACATGAGACAAAAACAAGGTTTAGTTCTTGCTTGAGATGAAACAAAATATTCTTTGTTATTTCAGATGAGCTGTCTAATATCTTGAAGAAACTGTCCCTGGAGAAATACCAGCCCATATTTGAGGAACAGGAGGTATTCTTTGTTCTCTGTCTAATGTTGTCTTTGTTTTACTATGCTTGAGGATATTAATTGTCAGTGAGAAGAAAAAAAAATACATATTTTTTATTCACAGTAGTAACATTAACAGTAGTGCCTGAAAGCACTGTACAAACTGGACAGTTTGTCTGTGGATAATTGATGTCAGTGTAATTTATTACATATTTCACATAATATTTAAATCAGTATTTGTCTCCCTCATTGTTCTAGGTGGACATGGAGGCTTTCTTGACTCTAACAGATGGAGACCTGAAGGAGCTGGGCATCAAAACTGATGGACCCAGACAACAGATCTTGGCTGCCATATCAGAGCTCAATGCTGGAAAGGTTCATTTGGTTTATTATGGTTTATATAGAATATATCGTTATGTATGAAGTCTGTACTTCCACTGGTGTGTTTCCATAGCTCCCTGGACTTGCGCTGTAGTCGGTCTACTTCAGTTTTTCCACAATATAACACAACATTATGTCGCAGCAGACTGTTCATATTATGACCGTGCAGCACGAGGTAAAACTACTTGAGGCAAAGATGGGAAAAATGTAGATACATAAAAGACGTAAAGTACAGTAAGAGCATCGCTTTGCCGTCTTTGTTGTAGGTATATAACACTCTTTGTTGGTTGTCATCAGGGCAGAGAAAGGCAGATTCTTCAAGAGACCATCCATAACTTCCAGTCGTCTTTCGGTAGCAGTGCCAGTAACCCAAGACAACAAGGTGAACCACGCTGTGAGTGTCAAATGTTAAAACTGAGCTTGAGAATCTGACAATAAATGTTCAAAGGCATCATGATAATCTATATCTCTGCCTTTTTCTCTGTTTTCTTTCCTTCTGTCACCTTCAGCTCCGACAGGTTGGATGAGACATCAGGTTCGTGCCTCCAACAAGAGGTAACCAGGAGCTCTGATGGCCATCAGGAAGTATACCAAAGGTACTTAAAATATAGGTGACATACTGATGACTCCTAGCCGTGGTACTAATAATGTAGAGTTTCCTGGACGCTGTGGACATTGCTACAAAATGACCGAGCTGGGCCACATCATCTGCCTATAATGGACCTTCCAGGACCGAGCTGCCTTAAAGTTTTTCCGCTCCTGGATCTTAAAGCAGTGGATGTGTCTGATCCGGTTGTCTAGCGCTCTGCTGCGGTTTGTCAAAACACAGGATGTGTGGCAAACTGCATTTTGTCAACGTGAGGTTACATGTAGTTGCTACATTCAGTGTCAATGCAACGTCTGGGTTACACAGAGAGGTCACAGAGCAGGGAGCAGTGAAAGACATGAAGATGAATATTACAGCAGAGGGAGCGTGAGCCCTGAGAAACTTTCTTTTTATTTTATCTGAAGAAATGTGACAGATCCAGCATATGTATTGTAAAAGCGGTGAATTAAGTCACGTGAAAAGAAACGACTATGAGTTTTACAATAGAATAAAAAAAGTATTAGCTTAGTGACTCAAATTTGAGAGCGATTGAAGGGAGTTAAAAAAGTTGCACAGATGCTGAGAACGAACGGAGAAATAGAAAGGAACATTAGCCGAGCTGTTTTTTTTTTTTTCAGTCATCCAAGTCTGTTGGACTGTGTGTTTATGTCTTGAATTTATGGACCACTATGTAAACAGATGAATTTCAGCCAAGACTGTGCTGTCATGATGATGCAATAAGTAAATGTTTTTTGTTTTTTTTTTAAGATCTTACTGGACTTGAGATGAGACGTGTTGGCAAAAACATTCCAGGAGCATTTTATGACAAGTATAAATTTTGTTTGAAAGAGGTACATTGAGTAATAGTTTCCACTGAGCCTGATCTATGTGTTTTTTTGTGTGTCTGGCTCCAACATTAACGTTTGATTCACATACAGACAGATGTAGATGCTATATCATCCCTAAATATCAAGTAGTTGCGATCCATGAATTAAATCCAAAACGATGCGCTGTGGCAGTGTTCAGGACGAGCCGGTTAGATGTGAGATGACATCATATCCTGTTTAGTCACATAGTGTTTTGCACAAACGTTAATAACACACACATGTGTTTGTAAGAGGGACTCGGGGTGGTGATTTGAATAACTAAACAGAAATAAAATGTGACCAAAAGTAAATGCTGTAAAATGTACAAAAAAAAAAAAAAAAATACAAAACAGTATTTATGTGTTTGCAGGTTGACGAGTTGGAAAGCTTGTCTCAGCTTGTTTCTTGTGTAAAACCTCTGTCTATAAACAAATAAAAGTATGATGTAAAACTATCTTTCTCCCACAAGATGGCAGCGACCTTCTGTTGATGCAATAAATTATCCGAGCTAGGAAACGTCCTCGCTGGAGTGTCCACAACAGACCCTGCTCTGTGCTCGCTCAGATTTAAGTCTCTTCATCAGCTTTGATAGTCACATTAAAATGAGACTGTGTAACTACTGGAAGAGGGAAAAGGCCAAATTAAAAGCTTCATTCATCTGCAGTAGAACTCAGCCTGACTGTTTAGCAGCCTTACGTGGCCCGGTATGACGAGCCCTTTATGGCAGCTAATGTTTGCTGTCTTAAGATGGATTTCAGTAAGTTACTTTGCTGACTAACTAACTAACTGGATTTTTTAAATCATCATGCTGAAATTGCCTCAGTGTTAATAGACTTGCTTTAATACCCTCCAGGGTTATAGCACTGTGGTATGTCAGTTAACAACCATACAACTGAAATAGGTCATACATCCCTACAGACACATTTTAAAACGTATAAACAAATTGTATTGAATGTTCTTCCGCTCCTGCTTCCTCATTCAAAAATGCCGAAAATGCAAATGTTTATGATTTTTTTTCAAGTCAAATGAAAGAAGTTTCACTAAAACTTTGAATGTGATGCAAATGAACACGGCTCTACACCCAGATTTGATGTCACACAATTCATCATGTACGTGCACAACTTAAACTGAGATATAAGGTCAGCATGCGTCCGAGTGAAGTAACTATAAACAACAAAACATGATTTAAAAAAATCTGTGTTTAGCAGATACACCATTTTGCGTGTTGGCCTGTCAGTGTGAACCTGGTTTGTGATCAAGACTGAGGTTTTTCAGTAGCTGATGACGAGTCAAATTCTTTGTGTTTGTGTTTGTTGAAGCCGCTGTCACCATGTGAGCGAGAGCAGCTGAAAAATGTGTTGGTTTTCGAAAATGACGAGCGCTTCAAACCACTTTGACCAAACTTCAAAAAAGCAGACCATCTCCAAACACGACCAAATAGCAACACACTGGCATTGCTGAAATCGTTATTGATGACCTGGATATAGACTGGCCCGACAGGCAGGCGACAGGGTTCCTGTAGAGTTTAATGAAAAGCATCACTCAGTGGAGGAAAGCTTTCCTCTCCAGGACTGTGGCAGATTGAGTGCTCAGATGTACAGTCATATGAGCGTTCAATCTGGAGAGAGAGAGAAATACATTTGGAATATATTAACATCGCTGTGGCATGTGGGCAGCAAATGGAGTGACTCATTCAATTTCCTCCCAATTGTTTTCACTCACATAAGGTTTTGATTGGATTGAATAACATTTAATAACATTGTAACTGTCAATACAGTAGTCGTGTAGTAGTGAAAAACAGTGGACGTAGATCATGGGTGCAATGGCGGTCACAGAAATCAGTGACATGGACGGAAGAAGAGAATTACAAAATAGAATCATCAGCTGTTTTTCTCACTCTGAGGACACATTGACAAACTAAACCCGGTCGGTTTATTGAGCGTATACTCTTATATTCTCAACTGAAGCAGGTGGTTTCAACAAAGCCGAAGAAAATGTATTATAACAACTTCTACTGTCAGTCTTTAAGATCATTTACACACGGTCAACTAAAAATCAAAACCACTTCATCTGTTTTTTTTTCAGTATTGGAACAAGTGACAGTATCCTGGTATAAGGTAGAACAGTAAACCGCCCACAGCTGTCAGGAAATTGACTCCTATAATTGATTTTCCTTGGAAGCACATAAACTCTCCTCAGTTTCTTTCACCTGTTTAAAGAAATACTATGTTTTTTGTTTTTTTTAAAGTGTGAAGTGTGGTGATGCTTTTGCTCCATCAGGTGTGTGAATTAAAAACACTTGGGTTTGGATGAAGAGTAAAGTGAGTGACTCTCTCCCAGTGGTGCCACATTTTACCCAGGTTTGCCAGATAAAAAGTCTTTTTTTTTTTTTTTTCATCTCAGAGTTGAAGTCTTCTCCAAAAAGCTTGGCCGCCATAACCATGAAATTCACTGTTGTGGCCAGCGGCCTCTGGCTGTACATGCCAACGCGGTGCATCACCCAGGGCAATGACTTTATTACTTTGTGTGTGTGTGTGTGTGTGTGTGTGTGTTGAAATTGAAAGGTGGTGGTCAGGGACTGGCCAAAGTGAGGCTCGGTCTCTTGATCTTTTTGATTTAGTACAGAGCTGAGATTGGAGTACTGAGCTGAGCCTCTAACTCATATTTGTGAGCTTATATTTCACACTTTCACTTTAATGCCGTTTCACTTACCTTCAGTTTTCTCATTTCTGCTTTCTCCCTCTCTGGCTGGAGATCTGGCAGCACTTTTCATCACTTTTCAACAGTAGCTGATGTTAACTACAGTACATCCAAAAGCCACTATGTGCGTAACAAGAACAGCCTCATGAATTTTTCGTGCAAACTCTTTCCAAATAAACAGTGTCACGTAGAAACACACACACGGACACACACACCTCTGTTTCTGTGTATTTCACACGGATATAATCAAACATGGGATGGAGCAGATTACAGACAGCAGGAGGGAAGCACAGGAGGAAGACAACCTCCATCTGACCCTTGCGCTGACCATTAAACGGCCTTTGAAAAACCCAAATCCAAATGTCAACAAAAGATTATCCCATGCCCACGGAGTCCCAACACAGTTTTCCCTCTCAAACTGATGGACACAGCTCTTGATATGAGGACTGACAGAAATGTGAACGTCAAACACGAGGTTGAGGTGATTCACGTTGTGTTCGGCTTTGCTGAGATGAAACCAAACAGGACTGGATGAGATGAAATGCTCTAATACTCACTGTCAACTGTCCATAACATGCTCGATCATGAATGTATTGATTATTTTTGCTTTGTTGACCATCCATCTACTGCTAACGTTCCTTTGCAAAGTAGTTATATTGATTTAGTCTTGCTCTCTTATCAAGCTTAGTTGCTGACATTATCTATTTGAGGAGAAGAGCATTACTTGGATAAGATCCCAAGAACAACTCAGATTTTTAATACTTTTCATTGTTTTATAATACCCTAATGTGTGTGATCTTCAGTCATATTTTCTCAATGATTTTGCGTTGCAGGCTATTTTTATCGTTTATTTTTTAATTTTGTCCTAGTTTTTAGGCAGTTTTATGGTTGTTAGTTGCATCAGATCAAAACAGATCTTTTTCTCATCTGCCAAAAACATTAATCTGTTCGGCTGTGGCATTAAACACTTTAGGGTCACCGTGTTATCGCGGCAGCGTCACTGAATGTGTCTGAACAGCTGAATGTGTTATTGTCCTTGTATACAGGAAAGCCTACATTTACATACATACATGTAAGAGTATGTCAGAGCAGCACTTCCTGCAGGTCCTTAGATAAGTATGCGTCCTGACCTCACGCAACCACTTGAGCTGGTCTTGTCCATTAACAACTCTCTGCTGTCATGGATTATACTCCAGCTCCGCAAATCCTCACAACGCTGCACAATGCTGCACAACGCTGCTTTGCAATACAACAAGAGCTGCAGTATAAACTCTCCTCCTGCTTTCTGAGCTCAGGGTCATCAGTGAGTGACAGTAATCACCTCTAATGACCCCTTCCATTGTAAGAGCTGAAATCACAAAAGCTTAAATTACACCATGTTTTCCATATACAGTAGTTGTCTCACATGTTGACAAGGTTGCTGGGTCGCCTCATTATTGTCTTTGTGTACAATACATTGTGTTAATTATATTTGAAGTTGTCTGTCTTGTTTTGGTGGACAGCTGTGCTTCTCCCCGAGCAATCACATGTCCCTTAATGACACAGAGGACATGCCCTAAATGTGACAGAGACCAAGTGAGTGTATGTTTGGTACTTTCCGATATTGACCGTCCCTTTAATTATGAATGTCCATTAGAATCTGACTTGTCATGTCACAGTCCTGCATGTCTCCTGAAATCCCATGATGATGCTAACAGAGACAATCAATGAAAGCCACACTATTGCACCTGGCAGATGGCTTTCACTAAGTCCTGTTTTGCCTCACAGTCATTATTCTGAAATGTGTATTTAGCCACACACACGCACATACATACACACACACAGGCGTGCATGGACACACACACACATGCTGTTGCGTGCAAAGGTCTGCCCTAGCGGTTTTAACAGAGCTTTAAGCCAAGGCTAATCTGTAAGGCAGCTTGGATAGTGTTGTCAGTGGATTTGCATTGATACCAAAGCTCCCTGTAGTTTTAATGGCAGCCACTGACAGTGTTAACAGGCCTTTAGACCTCCTCACCCCACCTGCTACAAGACAGACACACCACCGCCGATGGACACGTTGATGCAGCAGCGTGATGGACAACCATCCGCTCTGTCAGAGGTGCAATATGACCGTTGCAAAATAAGAATTACATTTCAGAACAGATGCAGGAGAGAATTATAATGTCAGTGTCAGAGTTACAAATGTGTTAGGTTTTATCCATTAGTTCTGACATTATTGAGCACCAGTGTCCGACACTGCCAAAATAAAACCTTGGGCCTCTGAATCTCTCCTTAGCTCACAGATTATTATTACAATGTGTTTGTGTATGTTGTATATACTTTGACTCTGAATTAACTGTGGTAACTTTCTTGATATTATCAGTGGTATTATAATATGTCGGTTACTTAGCTCTGTGGCTTCTCTTTGTTCTCTGCTATACCAGCCTTAATGTGTTTCCCTTTGTTTATGTCATTTAAAACCAGTCATTCACCACAACAACAAATGCATTTTCCTCAGCAACACCTATTCCCTGTGGCCTCACTGTATCTGTAGGTGTGTGTGCTGCACGTCATCACCGAGGGGATTTCTCCTCCTTACTATGTCATCTTTATTTAAAGATGTAAAGTGTATCTCTTCCGTTTGCCTTGCATGATTTAATACATATAAATACACAATAAGCTGTGTGTGTGTGTGTGTGTGTGTGTGTGTGTGTGTGTGCTCAAAGGCTATACTTGGCTGTGGCGCATAGATTCCTACACTAGGGGGCAGTGCAACAGACTGTCACATACAACCACTTAATGTGGTTACTCTTGTTTCAATGACAACACACAACAGATGTGAATGTATGCAACACTTTATTGAAGTTTTACCACAAAACTTAAAAGCAAAAAGAACAAATATGAACAAACTAACTGTATTCTGCTTTGTTACAGATCAATCTGATTTAATGTTGCAGTATGACATCACTATGACACAGTCAGACTGTTGTGTGACATCACAGCAGGGAAACACTCAGTGGCTCTGAGGCGACATTTCCTAAGCGACAATAATGAATAAAAAAAAAAATGGAAATATGAAAAGAGGAAAAGAGCCTGATCAAGCGGGGTATAGGACGGATCCTTGCCCAGATGTGGTGGGAAAACAATAAAGCTTTATGTGCATGAAAATATGACTAAATATGTCACAGTAAAGCTTTACCTCTTTACAACCAGTATCTAGTGCTGAAATGCACCAATTTAACTAAAAAATACTAGCGGAAAAAATCGGTTTAACTAAATCACACATTTACAAACACTGAAAGTGACTTTAAATGCGTCTTATCGCTTTATTAATAATCTACAAACTGTAGTAATCAGATGAGGACTTCCGGTAGTAGCATTCAAAATAAAATCATACTCTCGCGGAAGATACAAGATTTAGCTTAAATGGCCAAAGGAAATGTATGTATCAACGATTACTGACAAACTTGCACGCTCCTTATCACAACGACACGCAACTTTCACAAAACAGAAAAAACCTGTCTGACTGTGATGAGATATCTGATGAGGCCTGTCTCACTCACAGCGGTGTCACGTCTCATCCCAGAGACAGATGAGCCCCACGACACCTGCGTGTTAGATCCGCGGCAACGTGAATGCTTTTGTTTTGAAGGTATAAAACCTGAACGCATCACCATCATCATGATTGTCCACTCAGTTGAACCGTGAGTCCCGTTGAGCCGTGGACCGTCGTGTCTGACACGTTGTTCTCCTCGTAACGGTCGTTTAAAAGCCGCCGCAGCCTCCGGTCCGTGAGCGGCGTCGACCGCGGACAGTCTCAGTGTGATTCCCGAGGTTTTGTGTCTCCGCTGCCCCTCGCGTGTGATCCCTCCTCTCGCGCTGCCCACGAAACCAGTGTGTGTGTGTGTGTGTGTGTGTGTGTGTGCGTGCGTGCGCGGTTGTGCGCTCAGGTCCGGTTTGGCTTTTGGTACATTCACGTGCCCCTCGTACATATGCTAATCACTTATGTAAAAATAAATTAAATAGGTAAAAATATATACACACAGGCCGCACTGCTGTACAATGTGATTTGTGGTGATTCATTTAAAATTATATTTAGAGGGACAAAAAAAAAATAGCTGTAGCAAAGAAAGAAACACTTTAACGTTCGAATATGAATTAATCTATAAGCGAACAATAGCTCATGTTTGATAACGTAATTATATGCTTATTATATTAACATAAAATAACAATAAGAATGAAATGCTTATGTGCTTACATATTATTATGTACACATATAAGATCTGTCCAGTTGAAATGCTGAAATTCCGATTTACAAGTTACACTTGAAAGCAGCATAAGCCCCATGCGTATGTGTTTGTGTGTGTGTGTGTGTGTGTGTGTGTGTGTGTGTGTGTGTGTGTGTGTGTGTGTGTGCGCTCTCGCTGTTTGTGAGGCAGAGAGTTGCGTGCGAAGAGCTCGACATGTCATTCAGAGGAATCCGCCACCTGAAACGCGAGGAAGTGAAGGCGACTCAATTGGGTATAAAGCATCAGCCAACATCTGCCCCGAGCAGTGCAAAGCTGATGAAAACATCAGCTCGGAGCTCGACCTCAACCGCTTTATTTTATTTCCCTTGGATTTATCATTTGGCATTTCCGAGTCGGTGCACCCTGGGAGACGCATCTTTTTTTTCTGCACTTAAAGTGAATGTGGCTCAGCAGCCAACAACATTATACTGGAATTAACTGACATCCACAGTGATATTGGGTTAGTGCTGATTTATTTTCTAATACGATTTTTAAACGGTTTTGTGATATTTTTAAAAAATTTTATTTAATTGCAATATCATGTTATCGCATGTATTGAAGGTTCCTACTGTTAACTCATGCACTGTTACAGATTCAAGTTGCACCGGTATATGCAATTGTATTAAATTATAGCTGGTTATTTATAAGCCTTAGGTCATACATCTTTATTGTATGTTAATTCACACGTAACGTTATAATGTTTTGTTGCAATTTATATCTATTGCTTAATTGGGGCTTTTAAAAAATAAATTACAACTGTAATTTTAGGGATGCCGGGATTTACCGCATATTCAACCTGAAGAAATGACTTTTTATGCGCACCGACGAGTCTGAACCTGTTTTAACGCTCACACACATAAACACACGTGTTAAAGCTTCAGTCTCCTGCCACATGTAAAGTTAACGTCCCTGTGTCTCCTCCGCAGCGCACCTGTTACCTCCACGGAGCGCAAGATCATGATCCCTCCGGGAGACTGTATGTACGCGGGCAGAAAGCGGAGGAAGCCCATCCAAAAACAGTTAAGGAGCGCTGCTCAATCATGTTGCCTTCATTAAATCAGTGCCGTGTGGCTGCACTTTTTTTTTTTTTTTTTTTTTTTTCTTTTTTTTTTTTTTTTTTTTTTTTTTGTTATTGCTTGTTTTGTTTTGTTTTTTTTTTTTTCTTCTTCTTTTCTGCCACAGTGTGCAGGGAAAAAAACTTCAGCCTGAACTTTATGATACAGTAAATTACAGAGTTGACGGATAAAGCAGTGAAGTTCATGAGCGGCAACAACAGGAGGAAAATAACGGCGTAAGCTCCAGCTGGGACTGGCTGCCACTTTAAATAAATATATTGTAACTGATGTAATAATAATAATAATAACAATAATAATAATAATATAGTTTAGCTCACCATAGCTAAGTTTTAAATATCCAAATAACTCCAAATATAGATAAAGTGAATTCTGGGTAAGTGAAGTTTTCCTGGCAGTAAAGTAATTTTTTATTTTTATTTTTTAAATTGTCTTTACCTGCAGCTTTAAAAGTCATACCGAGAACTTGCATGAGTGTATTTTAAGTGTCGCCAGTTTTTGATTTTGAGGGTTATGTATTTATTTATTTATTTTTTTGGAAAGTCTTGTCAGCTGATGTCATCAGTAGTGAATGTTGGTTATATAAGCAGTGGTAACTTAACAAGGCCTGTGGCATTTATTTAGGTTTTTTCATGTTGTACGCTGAGTTTCCTTTGCTGCTCATCTGACAAGAAATCTCAGCCACATATTATCGTTACTTTATGATGTTACGAGGACTGAATTGTATACGTTTCATATTCTCGGCTGCCTATACATGCCACCAGACATTTTGGAGTTTGAATTATAATTCATTTATTATTATTCATTCATGTTTTCTCGTTTAGTATTAGAATAATGATGGGGGTTTTACTTTAACTCTTCATGCGAATTTCTGAACTTTCAAGTTCAGTAAACTTTTAGTCGACTAAACCGATCAAATCTTGACACCCACACGTTTTCACTCATATTCCTTTGAATATTTCTTCTGTAGCGTCAGCAGCACAATGGGATTATTAGCTGGGCCGTCATAATTAAACATTCTCAAAGCGTTCACTTAAAAGCGTTCTGTCTCTGTGGAGATGAACACAAAGTTTCAGCTGTGGAAACCGGAGCCGTCCGTAACATATGTGGATCATGTTAAGTACCACTGGTAAAGCTGTATACACCACACTAAAATACACAAATAACCCAGAGGCATTTGACATTCTCTGCGGCCATGAGAAGGATTGTACATTATGTTTAATTTCTCTAATATCACTGGTCACCGAGAGGAATGGAAGTGCCTCAGTGGGATTAATAGTAAATACACATATTTTACTTTTAGTGTAAAACTACGAGAGTCATGTCAACAACTGAAACTCAATACAACAGAGCTCTTCGATCATTAGTTTTGTTTTGTGAAGAAGAAAAAAATAAGAGACATGTCAGTGGAGGAAGCGCGAATCACTGTGGTGGTTGAGTCAAAAGGAAATACAGTTTAAAGAAAGAAGGACTTGTGCAGAGACTGGTTTATATGATCATGTGTCTTTACTTGAGTTGGCAACGTGCTGTAGTTACCATACTTATCCACACTCAGCCAAAACATGATCCCGTAGCGTGTATCCTAACAATGAGGAACAGCTACAAAACAAAGCTGTCATGAATATGTTTTGGAAGAAAGTGATTCTTTTCTTTAAAATCTTTTTTACATTGATCAAAAAAACAAAAAAAAAAAAAAAAAACAATTCAGTGAATGGTTTTATGAGTCAGACTGCTCCACTCTTCCCCAGAAAATGAATCGATATGAGCTTGTTTGGACGTTTTTGTGGTAAGACACATTAAATCCAGGCCCTTAGCCACAGTTTAGTAGTTGGGAAATGTATATCGTTGATAATTATTAACACAATGTTTTTAACCACAACCACCGTGGGGTTGGCAAGGTGACAGTGAAGTCTTTGTGAAAGTGCCCGTGTCATGTAGTGTGAATCAAGTTTTCACAAACGTTACTGTAAACAGAAACAGGACTCCAGCAAGTGAAGTTAAACAACTTAAACCTTTTTAATGCGTCACTCACTTCATGTTTAGGTGGTTCTCAGTTGTAACCAAGTGTATATAAAACACAAGATCATGTCGGTGTCGTTTAGTTTAGTTCAAACTATTCGTATTTGGCAGCTTATTTTAACGCCTTCTCAACTCTGTCTATCTGTCTCCGCTCTGTCCGTCTCATCATCAGGAAGCCGTCGTCTGCCAATGAGAAAACCAACCCGTCCAAGCGGCACCGGGACAGGCTGAATGCTGAGCTGGACCGGCTGGCCAGCCTGCTGCCTTTCCCTCCGGATGTCATCTCCAAGCTGGACAAGCTGTCCGTGCTGCGTCTCGCAGTCTCCTACCTCCGCGTCAAAAGTTTCTTCCAAGGTAGAGGAGGTCAAAAGATGGCATTTGTAGTATGAAGCGTGTGCATTTGTGTGTGGCATAAAGATTAGTGTGTCTTTGATATTTATGATGGTAGTTTTGATGCAGTAAATTTAAATATGTTGGCTGATTCTTCTGCATCGTCATTTGCATAGATTATAATATGTAATCTAGATCATGGTCTTTTCACAGATAGTGTGTGTTTTATGGTTGAAGTGTTATTAGGTTAGAAAAGGTGACATATGATGGCATCTTTGTAAAACAGAAGTGTTATGTTTTAGTATCACCAGCCCCAGATCCCTATCATTCTTTCGTGTCTTTAAGTTACATGTAATTAATGGTGTGTTATGGTCCACACTTGTTTTCCCACCTTCCCACCTTCCACCGAGTGCCTCTCTTCGTCTCCTCGCGTTGCTCCACGACCTGCTTCAAATATTCATGGGTCTCTTGTGCACGTATTTTGTTGCTGGTGGCCCTCGGTGGCTGCTTTATCAACACAGAATCCTCTGGCACAGCTGGATGTGACAGTTCTGAGAACAAGAGGTACTTTTCAGCTTGCAAATAAAAAAGAGCTTCTGTGATAAATCAGAAGGTGGGGAGAGAAGGGGTTTGCTACAGTGTTGTTCAGTGTGGTTTTACCTTCGTCATCTCCGTGGATACTTATATTGCTCTTAATCTTCATCATCTGGTGCCTCGTTTTGTCACGTCGAACATCTTGCATCCTGTCACGCAACTTTAGATACACACACACACACACACACACACACACACGCACGCCTTTATGCACTCGGTTGTTTTACCCTCATTGCCAATTTAGCTTAACCATCACGCAAAGATATAGCACAGGTGCTAATTGGACTGTCCTGGATGAAGGTTCACGCAGAGATGAAAACCACAACCGCTGCCTCAGTAAAGACTGATGCTGAGTGTCAGTGCTGTAAAACTGAGTGGTTGGAAAATGAATAAGGCTCATCTCAGTCACATGTGCAAAACTGCTAAAAGTGTTGAAAGGTATGTAGGAGCTGCTGAAAGCTTTGGTGCGATATTGCTCGAGTATTGTTTTGCACCTCTAATAGCTAAACCAAGACATTCATCTCTCTTAGCTCACTTGATAGTCTTTTTTATTTTAGTCATTCAAATAAACATTAAAGGCAGATTTATCTGTAAATATTCTCAGATTTTTCCAATCTGAACTCTTTGAACCGAACTTGCATCAGTGCCAGAGCATGTGTTTGATTGCCCTGCCTCTGCAGGACTCCTTGTTATCAGTGGCAGAGGTGACTGGCTTAGCTGTCTTTTGATGCTACACTAATGAGATTAATTAGAGTGGAACATGGGGGATTTGGGTCTGCATGCATCTGTCATTGGTCAACTCATTTAACTCTAAATTCCACAATTGCAGGTTTTACACTGGTATTCAAACGCAAAGTGCGGCCAGAACTTTTCCAGATATATCTGAGATGAGCAACATGTCCACATCCTTCCTGTGGTTTGGCACAACAGTCATAATCGTCTCTCTTTGTCATCATTCTTCATTGTGAACGATGACTCACGCCCTTAAAATGACATAAAACTATGAAACCTGCAACTTAAAAGTTTTGCTTTATAACTTTACAATCCACTTCATAGAGGAAGAATGTGTTTTTTAACTACTTGTAGTCATGCAGTTCTCAGTTTTGTCCACCGGGGGGGACTGTGTGAAGTTGACATGGAGTTCTGATGGATGTCTCCCTCAGTCAGTTATAAGTGAGAATGGGTTTTGGCTCCAGGTTGGATTATAACGCTTGTTTTGTCTTTTTAAAACAAACATTGATTTATTGAGCAACAATGATGCCGTGCTCTTTGTGTGAGAACTTTTCGAGAGCCACCACAGTAGTCGGTGGTTTGCGTGACAGTTCACGGGTGGAGCCCAGTAAACAGTGTGTACCTATGTGCTACATGCAAATATACACTTAGATTATGTGCATGTGTAAACAAAGAGTGTCAGCTACTGTCAGATTCACCTCAGTTTCACCTGGTCATCATATTTTGTGTGATTCTAGGTTGATGCGTGTGTGCGCAGTGAACTAATATGATCTGAGACGAATCCTTGAGCTGTTTCCCATGCGTCCCATTTAGAAGTATGAAAACAATAGTTGTTTATGCACATTTATGCATTGTGTTATTGATTGATGAAGCAAAAACATCCCATTTTAAAGAATTTCCGTATTTTGCCTTGAAGCTTTTTTTCTTTTCTTTTTTTTTTTGTATGGAAATACTTTTCAATATGAAAAAGTATCATTCATATTCCAGTCTGAGAAACGTTTCTCTAGCTGCTTGATTCAAACTATTGTAAAACTACGCTCCCGTATGAACTATAAAAGAGGATTTCATTTTAAATTGACAGTTGTATGGTTAAACATCTGTGCTGTATTACTGACTTTCATAAACGTTTAAAGATATGCACCTTAGTACACATATGCAGGTTCAGAACTCAGTAGCAGACATGCCATTCACGGTTTACTCTTTTGTGTGTGTGTGTGTGTGTGTGTGTTGCCTCAGTTCAGAAGACATAATAGAAATGCATATAATCACATTTACGTAGGCCATGGCTCAGGTGACGAGTCCAGGCAGTAACACCTCCACCCAAAAAAAAAAAAAAAAATAGATTGGTAAATAGAATGGTAAAAAAATACAGATCAGAATTTATCAGAATAAACATTTCATAGCCTGCAGTGTGTGTGGGACATCTTTTTTCCATTTTGTTTTTTTTTTTTTTTTCCGTCAGCGTATTCACATTTTCAGTTTTTTAGGCAGATGCCCAAATGGTTCGGTCCATGAGAATTTGTGTGTGTGTTTGTGTGTGTTGATAGTCAGCAGGCTGTAATTCCCTTCTCTTCCATGTTAGGTCTCTGCCCTCACTGTAATTGCTGAGCTTGTTAAATATTTACCCTAAGGATTAACTATCCGTCCTCCTTTGTCTTACTGCCCCGATTGCCTTTATTTCTCCTCCGGTGATGTATTTGTTTTTTAAAGTCTGTTTTTGCATGATTCTGTTTCATTACAGTTTATCTCATTACTTGAAACTAGAATTTTAGCATTGCTATGACAATTTTAATCAGGTTAACTTTCTAAAAAAAAAAAAAATACATATATATTTTTATTTTTTTTAATTTTTTTTAAGAAAGACCAGATGATTAAGAGTGCAGTTTGGAGGGAATTTTTCCGTTTTCATTAAACAGTGTTATTGCTGAGATGCTGACAGGGTGTTGTTGTTTTTGAAATAAAACACCTGGACTGGACCAAATGTGAGATGCTTGTCGGTGTCTTACCACCTTTAATTGCCTGCAGTGATCCAGTCTTTTTTTTTTTTTTTTTTTTTTTTTTTTTTCTCTCCTCTCTTCTCCCTCTTTCTTCTGTTGCTCTGATGCCTGTTGAACTAATATGAAATGAAACAGGCTCTAACAAGACTAGAAGTCAGCAAAGCTTGTGATGAGAATCAGATGGGTGTTTTAAGACAGCGATCCTGGAGACCACATAATAAAGGACAGACCTTACTTCTTAATGTGCTGCCTGTCGTCCTATAAATAAGGCTTGAGTACTGTTCTGCTATAGGCTAGATGTTAATATTAGCTGCTGGCATGATTTTTATGTCAGTAGAGCTAAAGCAAAGTTGGATTTCTTGTTGTGGACTTGTAATGTGGTCATATATTTGCATGCTTGTGGTGGCGTTTTCTGTTGCTTCTGCATTCTCTGTATCTCATAAAGCAGAATTTTAAAAACAAGGAATTCCTTTGAGAAAATTTAAGAAAAGCATCCAAACATGTGACCCAAGGTCGACCGCTTGTCCAAATCACCAGAATAACCACCGCTGAAGTACCCCTGAGCAAGGTAGTCCTTAAATGTGGGTGCGTATCACTCTGTGTGTGCCATGGTACCTATTTTGATTTCTGCGGTTCTTTGATGAGGTGCGACAGAGGCATAGTGTGACGGCATCTGTCACTGTCTCAGGTCTTGACCCTCGTGGCTCTGCGATCAGATTCCCCATCACGTCTGGGAAAAAAAGCAGCGCTGGCATTAATCCGTATGTATTTCTCATCGCCCCTGACGCTCACTCTCCGTCCTCATCATCATTCTTGGGACTTGATGCTCGGAGCGTATCCTTCATGTCGTCCACTGTGCCAGCTGTAGACTGTCTCACTAAGCTCTCTCGTCTTTTCCATGTATTTATTTAATGTAGTCATCATTTTCTCCTGTTTCATATTTCTTTTCTTTTTTAAAAAATATTCAGGACATGCTAGAAGGAAATGAAATATTTCACACGTATAATATCTATGTACAATAAATCATTAATAGATTATTTTTAATGCCTTAGGAGCAAAACTTCAACATTTGGCATTTATTAGTCTCTTATTTATTAGTCTCACTCTGCTGTTTTAATCGTCAAACAGATACTTTCGTGATAAATTAGGCAGAAGTTAAGTCACATTCCTGGAACTAGTCATTTCACTGGAACTTTTCACCATTGACAAAACTTTCATTCAGGCTGGAAGATGTTTTTGCATGTATGCACACTATATTGCAAAATAATTATTTTTAGCCAGTACACTGTTTTCAGCTCTGTGCCTCATACTTATGATTAACTTTCAAGATGAGACATGAGACTTAAATCGGAAAGTTTTGTAGAATAATAGTCATCTTCGTTCATGTTTTTTTCTTTTTCTCAAAATGTAAAACAATAAATGAAGACAAACTGCGACCTCTGTGAGAAATAAACAACTTTTAAATCGTCTAGATGACTTAAGTGCAGCACTGCTTCACTGACGGTAAACGATCTACTCTGAAAATTGTCAGTGTCTTGCAATATATCATAACAACCCCCTAAAATTACCACCAAAACAAATCTCATGCCCAAATATAAATGCCTGTGGTGTAAATGTATCCACATCACAGCGAGGTGTATTTATAAGTGTGTGTGTGTCTGGAAGTTCTCAATTAATGCCCCACCTTCCCTCATAGCTGTCGGTCCAGCCGAGGTGTTGACAGGACACGGGAACACACTCACATAGACACACGCAAATGTGATGAGAGATTTGAGCGCAAGTATACCTATGTATGCCAAGTCTGACAACCTGACATGCTGATCATCACAGCAGCCATCAGTGTTTAGGTTTGCACTTGCTAATCTCTGAATGTGTGCGAGCCAGTTTCAGTATGTGCGTTGTCTGTCTCTAAATGCTGGGTGAGCTGTGATAAAAGAGGAAGAGAAAGGCCACAGACCCCGCAGACTCACGCCAGGCATGCGCCACTCGTGACGTCAGCCAGCAGACAGGAGATGATTTTGCAACCCAGCCGCCACCGCGCAAATGAGGAAAGAGAGAACAAGACGAAACAATCAGTCTGAGTCCTCACTGTGTCAGCTCGCAAATTTGAGCGAATTTCAGACGTAACCTCTCTTTTTCACCGCTATCGAGGTTAATCCTCCTTGTGTCAAATCTGTATCCAATCAAGTTAGCACAAGTGCAGTCGATTCAATTTCCCTAAAGAGGGAAATGCTGCAGCGCAATAGCTCTTCCTGAATGCAGTCCATGCTCAGGGGTGAACATGTGCGTCAGGTCAGATTATAGAAAGACTGTGTTTACTAAACTTTCAGTGACCTGAGACTTTTTTCCTTCCCTATACTCCGAAAACCTAAAGTCAGACAAGACTCTGGGGCAGAGGCCAAGACAAATCAACAAGCTGCATTGAGGTTTAGCAAAAGAAAGGTCAAGATGTGGTCAGTTTAGTGTTTTTTTTTTTTGAGGGTTTTTTTTTCTTTAATCGTAGCCTATAACCTGCAATTGTTCACAGAAGAGAGTGTTGGCAACTCGTTTTGGTTCATTAATTTGGGTCTTTGAAGGAACCTACACAGGCTGACCTATGGCACTAATATCATATGCTCCCATATTGCTGCAATACAACAAGGACTTAACTGCACAGCTCATTAATCCATTTGTTACATCTGTCTATACCTTTTTTGAAGTGAACACTCAAACCTACCGAAGGTCAAACCCTTTGACCCCTTCATTCACCCTGTTGTTTGACCCAATCACAACGTTAGATGGACCAGGGGATAAGAATCACTAGGAATCAGTTAAACTTCTTGGGTAATTTGTATCAACTTGACGAGCTGTGAATCAATGGTTACATGTTGATTTCTCAATGCTTTGGTTTTGCCTTATGAGTCGTCTGTCACGCAGAGCGCGAAAGCCCGCAGGATGCAAAGACTTTAACCCATCAGCACATCATCGGACCATTTTAAATGTCAAACGTCACAACGAGCCTGAAGACAGATAGAAGCAGACTTGCCAGTGCTTCACTGGTACTGGAGACACAAAATCTCCAGTTCGCCACACTTTTAAGAGTGATATAAGGTGATGCTATACACGACACGTTTTTCTATAAGTTGACAAAAGCTTTCCTGCCATAGACCACACAGCGCCGTGGACGGCAGGTTGGGTTCTCACAATGTCTTTTGACTGTTCATTAGGGTCATTTTATGTGGCGTCAGTTTTAGTGATCAACACACATCGCTAAACCTTTACAGAATTAAGTGATGTGTATTGATTAAGAGCATCCAGGGAGATAATAGCTTGCACCATCCCAGTCTGTGTGTGCGTGTGTGCTGGTGAAGCAGAGAAAATCTGCTCTTATGAGTGATTATCATCATCAAATGGACATAGAGCTTCACCCTGTCACCCCATTTCTGTCTCCTCTCTTACTAGCTCTCACTCTCTCTCTCTCTCTTTCTTTTTTTTCTTTTTAAATGCTGTTTGACTGTGACATTTTTGCCTCTCCCCTTCCTTTTTTCCCCCCTTCTTCCTCCCGATGGGGTTCTGCCCTTCTGTTTGTTTCACTGACCTCTTTAAAAGAAAATCGCCTCCCATCTCCCCATGTGCTACATGAAGAGTGCGTGATCCGGCTAAATGCCAGTGCTCAGGCTTTTTCTCCTTCCTCTTTCCTCCACATGCGATGTCTGTGATTCCGTGCTATGAGTTCTATATACAAAGGTAGATGTATGGGCGATTAATACATTTCAACGTAAATGGTAATGTGTTCTCGTTGTTATGACTAACCAAATGCCAGTGCTCGGGGTTTTATCATTCCTTCCTTTTATTTTGGCGTGCAGAAATCCTGTTCATTTGTTCTCGAATTTTAAGCTCATAAATGTTTCCCTGAGAGAATGGCTGTCGCACGTTAACCACCATTTAGATCATTAAGGGATTAAAACCCCCTTAAGGTGGGATGAGTGTCATATTGTTGATTAAAATGCTGGTAGCTGAGTGCATATTTTCTATTTAAATGTAGTTATATTACCCTTATTGCATTTAACATAAAGCTATTACGCGCCCTATGATTCCATGTTAATTGCACATTAGTTGCATGTCGGCTCACTCTCCCACTGTCTTGCATGTGTGTTTGCCCCCTCTGCAGTAATCAGTCACACAATAGCTGTTAACTAGTGCGACAGGCCAGCCATGCTAATCCCTTGTATGTGGCGAGAACCGTGAATGGAGAAGCCGCCGTATGCATTTAGGATCCTCACAGCTAACTCATTAGTTGCTTGAATCAAAGGCATGACACTGGCTTTGTCCCTGCCTGGCCTCTCGTGCCATAGACACTGAACTCGCTTGAGTGGAGTTGGACTGTGTTGGGCCGGGAGGAGTGGGGGCCAGCGGAGCCCCCTGGGATCATAAAAGGCCATAAGTGAATTACTCAAATCAGTGCCGAGGGGGGCCCCGTTAGACGCTAACTGTAACAGCTAGTGGCGGCTGCTCGGCGATGGGAGGTGTGTTTGTGTGCGAGTGTGTTTGTGCGAACAGACGGGTAGAGTGTATGTTTGAGTTTGAGTGAGTGTGAATAGACAGCCAGGACTCATGCAGTGGGAGCAGAAGCCTTTGTTGGCCCAACACTATTGTTGGAAACTGTCTTGTGTAATTATTGTCATAGCTACCGCCTAGCACGCTGCTCTGCCTGAGCAAGAGAAGCACAGAGGGATAAGGGGCGAAGCAACAAGCGCACCGAATCCCCCGGGGATGAAGTCGATAATTATATTATGGAAGCACTTTAAGCATGCAGTGATGCCACAGAACTTGCTGACAAATCCCAGCTGTTGTTTAACATATTTTGTGAAATCATGGCATTCGAGCGGAAGCCTTACATGCTGCTGTGAAGTCAAGTCTATTTTAAGTTCATTGGGTGTGTAAACTGTAGTCATTCTTCAGTTTTTAAATGGTAATGTTATTGGCAGTCATATTTCTTATTACACACTTTTGGTTTATATTGTGATATTTTTACAAGCATGCCACTAGCCATGCTTAAACCCAACTACACCCCTTTTGGCCAAGATCAAATGTCACATTGACAATTTATATTCACCATCACACAACAAACAAATAGACTTTTTTTATGCAGTATATCTTACAGATTTAGGCCTACCCAAACCCACATGTTGAAAGCACATTTGATAACTCATTAAGGTTTGGTACTGCCATTTTTTCATTTGCTGTGGAATGCTGAAGACATTTCTGCACCGTCACCATTTCCTTAGTTTTTGAAATATTTTTGTGGCTGTTGTGAGATTGCTAAATTTTATACTGTAATTTGAACTGCAATGTACTTTGCATCAATGCTGGACTGTATATCAACAAAGACAAAATCTTGAATATGGTCTTAATTAGCATTTGCAGCTTGAAACAACATAAATCAGTAATAGAATAACAAGAGTTGAAGCCTTTCTTCTGTCTTCCTTTGCATGATTAGAAACAGGCCACAATTAACTGAGTAATGGCATGACATAGATTCTCTCCCGTGATCCGTACACTGGCTGTCATTCTGGCTCAAATGGCCACCAGTTTCCTCCAAGTGAACACCCAAGGCCTATTAGCTACAGCACAACCAATTTAACATGGCCACCAGCATAAAAAGCTCAGCGGTGTCAGTAATGTGATCTGTTGATGGCTAAACTGAGCGAATGGAGCAGCTATTCATAGTGGCTGCTGCTCTGGCACGATAGAGCCCAACATTGACCAATACAAACTATTAACCGGCAAAGTAGCTGTGAGAGGAAGAAATCAACCAAAAATTTCACAAACTCTATTAACAAACTGTCGCCTCTGTCACGCCACACTGTTGTCTGGCATAACTTCACTTTTTTTTCATTTATGAAACACGTTCATCAGACTGCATCATGATGAAGATGTCTTAACACCGTCAGTTTGGTCCCTGAAAAAAACAGCTGATTAAAATCTAGAAGATTCATGTCTTAAGTGAATGCTGAAATAAAAGCACTTAGTTGAAGAATGAATGACTGGCAATGAAGTGAAGTGTATGCCCTTTGAAAACAATACGACTGATAACAATCAGGAGCATGTTGATTTCTGGAAGAAGGTTACCCATGTGGCATGACGACCACATGTACTACAAGTCTGTATACTGGCCAGAGCGTACTGTATATCAGAGTGTTTGTTTTGTCTGCCACCTCCATTTATCTTAATTGAAGCATGCTTCAGCGTGCAGCAGTGGCTAGGCCTGGCCCCTGCTGTTGTTCTCTAATGTAAATCGATATGTTTCCATGCGGTTGGAAAGATCACTAACCAAAGGTGGCATCTGACCCGATACAGCTCGATACACTAACTACCGTCAGCCAGATGAGGTCCCCTTTCATCAGCATTTGATATGGGAAAACAGGAGCACGTAACTCGCCCGGGTAAAAATAGTTCCTCCGATGAAGTTAGAGTTATTCAGAGAAGCTTTGGGCAGTGGGGGGAGTAGGGGTGTGTGGGGTAGTAGACAGACAGTGTCATGTAAATCCACCATACAAATTTCAAAGCCAAACATCTTGCTGTAAAAAGCACGTCTTTGAGTGAGAAAGGACCATAGTGAGACCTAATTAAAGAGGACAAGAAAACGTGATTCAAGCAAGTTGTTAAAGGGTTTGTGTGTGTGTGTATGTGTGTGTGTGTGTGTCTGTGTTTTTTTGTTTTTTTTTATTGGCTTGGAGGCCTTTTCTGCACTCTGTGCACCCAGTGCAGTCTGAACTCTGAGTGAACTCCTGCTCTCTGCTGAATTATCACCGAATGAGTGAGCCTGACAAAATATTTTTAGGGTGGGGAGAGATTCAGGCAGAGGGTACGGCGAGAGGAAGAGAGGGTAAAGACAATCCAACCGCATCATGCACACGTACAATCATTTACTGGGCACCGTGATGAAAGACAAATTGAGGGCTGTACATCAGTAAACAGCAGCGGGATCACATCTGAGTTGACAGCATCCAGGCAAATTGTTAAAGAGGATCAGCTCCGCGGGGGCAAATGTCTCACCATGGGAGCCAGGTATCCAGTCACTTAGGATGGAGAGAGTGTGTGTGCATGGGGTAGGAGACAGGCAGAGAGAGAGGGAGAGAGGAAAAAGGGAGAGGCAGTTGCGTGACTTACACTTGGCTCAGCCCTTCAGCCCCCCAGGCATTATTTGTTAGCCAGGAGAAAGGAAGGTATATCTTAAGTGTTGAACAGTAAACACAGCGGCGACGGGGCCCTAATGCTGACTGGGATTTATTTAGGATATATGTGTGTGTGTGTGTGTGTGTGTGCATTGCAAAAAAAAAAAAAAATGATGAGCATAGTGAGGGATTTCATCTTTTATCCCTCGTGTGTCAAACATGGTTGAAATTTCATCACACTGTTTAAGTCAATAACATAAACCCTAGTGGGGTCTAATGATTTTGTGCAACCACACAACAAACACACAAACACACACCACACACACACACGTATACACACACTTATCCACACTACAATTATGTTAAGCAAGACACTACTGACTCAAGACTCATTTTACAAGCGTTAGCCTTATTTACAAATGTGTCGAAACAAGTTAATTCTACTGAAATACTTGAAAACGGCACTTTTTTTGATAAATATTTTTCTGCAAGATCTGAGTCTGAGTGTGAGCCAATATATCCATTTTCAGTATGTCAGTGTGTGTGTGTGTTGTGTGTGTGTGTGTGTGTGTGTGTGTGTGTTCATTTTCATGCTAGACCACTGGTCCCCCACTGGAGTCTTTCACTAACATCACCAACATTAAAGGCCCACTTGGGGGGGGGGTTCATGGTAAAAGCTCTCTGAGGCTTTATGAGAGGTAAAACGTGGTATAAAGTGGTGTTTTTTAACTGAAAAAAAGGGAGAGAGAAAAAAGAAAAGGGTAAAAGCTGTAGTGGGTGAATAATAGAGGAGAAGGAAACTATTTTCAAAAGTTGTACTGCAGTTCTCTCTCAGGCTGAGTTGAGTTGTGGTTTTGTTTATGATATTCATTCAGCAGTAGTGGTGAGATCAGCCCATCTCTTGCCTTAAAAATGGAAATGTAAGCGTCCATTTATAAAGAATAAGCTGTTGTACTCTGATATTCTATTTATTTAAAGCAAATATAGAGGTAACATTTCCGGAACAGGCACAACCACATTGTGGGAACCACTTGGTAAGGTTAGAATGTATGTGATCAGAAAAATTGGGGCTTTTTCAGAGGTATCTCTTTGTCTTTGTAACCCCTGTCAGAGTGACAACGAAAAGTGGTGAGATTTACTGTTTTTTATGATCAGATTTTTTTTTTTATTGTTACATGACTGCTGACATTTCATGTGATTTCAGAGCTCGACGTTTAAGTTTTCCCACAGCATTTCTATTTAAGCTTTGTTACGAATATTGGAATTTCTGTGTTTGATATTATTTCAAAATGTTTCAATTAACTAATGAAACCAAATGAAATCAAATAATAAAGCCTTTTCTAGTTACATTTGACCTTTTAATAATTACCGAAAATCTGCAGAGATCATGGATGAGCGGTTGTCTGTCACAGAGATTCATTTGTGTTCATGAGCTTATTAGAAATGAAGTCGCAGGCAAGAAGCCCTGAGACCTTTCACGGACCTTCCGGGCAACACTAATCTAATGACTTATTCATCGGACACAGTGGCATGACTTCTTAAACACGGTATATGACAAGGAACAAAGTGATCAAGTCGTATCATCACATCAGGTACTAATAAAGTGCTAAAGCAGCGAGATAAATGAACCGTGTGTACAGTATGGACAGGACTGGTATTTTGACTTAATGTCAGCTTGGAGGCAATGCTGTAGATGTTTGCAACAAAAAAAAAAAGAATATAAATGAGGGCGAGAGAATACGGAAGAATAACGATTAAAGAAAACAAGGACAAGAAGAGAAAATGTCAGAAAGAGGTGCTGAGGAGAAGTGTCAGACTCGGTTTCTGTCCCAGAGGATCGTGTTTAAATTGGCATGCTGGAGAGAGAGAGAGAGCACCGTTAGACCGAATTTAAACAGCTGCCGGCTTCACCCACAGCAACACACACACACACACACACACACACACACACACACTGGGGCCCTCCCCTGCTCTAAGTTTGCGTGCGGAGCTGGGAAATTCTTCATGCTAATGTGCCAGGGTTTGTTTTCATCATCAAATTGCAAATGTTTTAAATATGCATCACATGCGCGCACACACACACACACACACACACACGCACTCACTCACACGTACCCACATTCATCCAGCCGGAGCACTGACAGTCTAATCCATGTTTTCATACAGTGTCATCTGTCAAATATAGAGCTGGAAGTGGCTTCCACCCATGTTTATTTTTCATAAACCACTCCCATAATTTTTCAATCATATTTGATTTCTAATGCAGCATTTTTTGACCTGTAATGGATCTCGGTGTTTTCTCTGGCTGCATCTCCACATTAACACATGCATGGCTGAGATAACAATTAGTCTGAGTACAAAGTGGATGCTTGTATAGTGACTGTAAAGCCTTAAACGCAAAAAACTTTCAAATCTGAAGTCCTTCAATTGTAAATAAAATACTTCATTACTGCTTCGCAACATAGGGTAATTTTAGTACAAAGATTTTAATTTGGCAAATCAAATCAGCTGCAGTTATAAATCTGAAATCTACCACTCCTTCTTGCTGTGAAAATCCAGCCCGACATTTTTCTGACACTTAAAAGCTCGTGTAAATATAGCATCAGAATCAAAGCTGAGACATGTCCACCAGTCACCACCCACGTCGCGTGTGACTTCAGGACTTCAACATCTGTCTGATATAATTTCAGAGAAGCTGTTTTCACATTTATGGTCACTGTGTTGTACCGCCATAGTGTAAAGATGCCCATTCTGCTCAGGACGATGTTGATCTTTGGTACTTTTTGCACATTATTTCTTGTTAAAGGTTCTCTGGGAGGTTTTCTTTTTCCAGAGAATTAACCTGCAAATCTTTTCTTTAAAACCAGTATAGGAAGTGTGGAATGCTTGTGTGCTAGTTAAGAGCTGAGCTGAGTAATATTAATCCATTGCTTATTGATCACTCAGTGATCATTGCACTATTCTTTCTAAGTCTCATCAGTTTCTCATAGTGTGAGAACAAAAAAGCTGCTTATTTAAAATGCAGTATAAGAGATGATGGGTCAAAGCTCTACCATGAGGGAAATAAGAGTAAACAACAGTTCATTGGAGACTCCTTCCTTGTGACTCATGAGCAACAAGTTCTCAGAAAGTAGAGAGAGAGACAGAGAGAGAGAGAAACAGGCTTGGTGGAGGAGGGTGGGGAGCGAGGGGGGGACCATAATAACATCATTGTGGCTGTTTGAAGTCGCATCAAGCCTATTTCCCAGATACAGTAAGTACAGGCTGCCTGCATGTCTACTGGCCTCTCGCCACTCAAAGGCCACATTCATGGAGGCGCTGCCGCCCTCACAGAGGGCAATTGGATCCACCGGATACCCTTCCCTTCGCACGCAATGTTGTGTAAACCCGGGGAAAATGACCTCAATATGTCCTAAACGAGTTAAGGATGAAGATGCCGCACCCGCTCACATGTCTAAGGCATGATAAAGTGGTGATAGTTTTATAAATATCCACTCTCATGCACACGCAGGAGCGGCAAATAGTGATTGTCCTGTGTCTGTCAATGTTTCTCACTTGAGCTGGTGTTGCTGCTGGATCTCTTTAAAGGCCAACAGATCATCCATACCATCTGTTCGTATTGAAATCCTTTTGTCTTTCATGTTGGCTTAAACAAAAGAGAGAAATCTGTAGCTTCTTGTGGAAAACAATCGTCGAGAATTAATGACCAAAAAAAAAAAAAAAAAAATGAACCAACAAATGCAAAAGCTCATTCTCCCCCGCTGAGTTCAAACTAATCATTTTACAATGCATCAATAACCAATTATCAGATTGCAACAATACAGAACAGATGCATTCTTTCTTTATTAAGTCAGTCTGCCGCATCATAGTTTGTCATTATGCTGCTTCATTGCGATATCAATGGAGCCATTGGACACCTTTCCCTGTAGTTTTGAAATGCTCTACTTTTTACCATTCATCCACATCTTTCATTATCGCTTTCATTGCTTTCAGAATTCTGGGTATTTTTTTAACTTGTTTTGCCATCTCTGAGCCTGTTAATCTCCAGCTTAATCCTCCTTCTCTAGTGGTGCCACCACTCCTTGGCCCGAAGGCCTGGACAACCTCAAACTGACTGACTACTGGTGTGGCTTCAGCCAGACTCCCTCTTTTTTCCTCTCATACTAATGTTTTTTTTTTTGTTTTTTTTTTTTAATCATCATAACTAAACCTGTGTTGTTCTCAGGTTTGCTCACCTTGCTGCTTCAGAATTCTGATAATAATCTCACCAGAAAAAAAAAAAAAAAAAACAGCAGGAAATAATCGTCTGTTGTTTGTCTGACCTAATACGATTATCATGCTGACAATCTCAATTTCTCAATTCAGAAAAGCAAACATCAGCTGTTGCTCAACATTTGCAGAATGATGAACTACTGAATAACACTCATGGTACCTGTGCAATGCTATAGACAAAAACTTACTCTAAAAACGTTTACTGTCACTCTTAAAAAATGTGTAAAAAAAAAAAAAAAACCCAACTACAACAACAGATTACACAGATTACAGCCTGTCTGTTTAGCTAATAGATTCTCTTGTAAAAACCCCCCATGTTTTCAGTCAGCAGCAAGATGGATAGCAGAGACAAAACACCTGCCAAAAGCCTTCAGGCCTGAGCCTTTTCTCTTGGCAAGCCTCTCCTCCCTGCTACTTCATGTCCTTCTCCTTCTCATGCAACCTCTCCTGGCCAAATTCTCAGTCAATTTCCAGGCCATATTGAGGCTGTTCTGCCCCCCTCCCTCTCCTTCTGGTGATGTCATGACAAAAAACACAAACTGAGATTTGATGAGCTGGAAAATCTCATTCCAGCTTGTAAAGAATTATTGTCCACTCTGTGTAGAGTAAGTGTCAAAATGTCGACTTTGATTATACAGCTAGAGTGCAGGTAATAATATTTGAAATCAACACAGTTTGTGTGTGTGTGCATATACAGCACATGCACACATTTACAGTGTGTGGTACGCTTCCATGTCACAATGAACACTGTTGAGTCTTTTACACAACGCAGAAACCAGTGATTGTCTAGTCATAGTGTAACAAATTTAAAGTTGTTGGATTCAAACACATTTACACAGAGTTAGCCTACTCTGTAAATACAGAATTCAAAATGCTGGATTCTGGTTTCTTTCTTTTTAATGCATTTCTAAAAACAAAATTTCACCAGCAAGATTCAAAACTTCTTTTTGTCCAACTTCTTTTTACTCAGATATAAGATATAAATGCTAGAGCAGTAACTAGAACAGCCATTTTTCCAACGCCAGGTCAGTCAAGGTCAATACGTTTAAAAAAGACCTGTTTACCCATTTGGCACATTTTGGTACAGTATTTCCTGAACGCTATCATATCAGGGTTTGGCCTAAGGTTAGTGGCTCAGTTCAGCTTTTTACTGGGAGGTTAAATTCTGCCTTGTTATTTGGGATAGCGTTATGCTAGCAGTCATTCAAAAAAACCTTTTCTCTTGCAATTTGAACAGTAAACATACAATTAAACAATAAAGCCTAAATCTAGTGTCTGTCTTGTTTGTCCATGTACACAGGCTAAGCAACTAAATGCCAAATGCCATAAAATGAAATATGGCACATGCTGCCTCAGTTTTGTCACAAAATATCATTTATGTAGTCATTTAAGAACCTTTTTTGGAGTTTTGTTGTAAATCGAGTCAGTGTAAAACATTAAAAAGTCAGCCAGAGACAAAATTTTTAAACCAACTAGCATGAACTTAATTAGCCAGCTAGCTAAGTCTGAGCCACACTAGTCATTTGACCACAGGAAATTGATGTTCTCTGGGTAAAAAAAAAAAAAAAAAAAGAGAAGTTGCTTTAATCTAAAACATCAAAACAGTCTATCACTGCCTATTTGTGTCTAGCTAAACATCCCAACATGTATTCCAGTAAGGAGCGAGGCAGACTGCAAATGACAAGAAAGCTTTGGCAATAAGACATGCTAAATGTATGTATAAATACGACATAATTCTTTCAACGTGGCTGAGCCAGAGCAAAACAAAAACCATCTTACTGAACATTTGGGAAACACCTCAGTTCAGTTGAAATTCAGCCTTAACCAGCAGCAGAACTGTAGGTAGAAAAGGATGTGATGTTATTTTTGTTGATATCTTTTCAACACAAGTCGTTTCATATTGGTATGAGATCCCAGACACATCGGTCATAACGTACATGGGAGACATCCAACAAGCTAGACCTTTGTAGGGATTAGAAAGTATTTTACAAGGTCCAGCAATGTGAATGGTCCCTTTGTTTCTCTGTCTCCTTAAAACCCGTTCAGATCACTGGCGCTCACTTTCTCTCTGCCCGCTGTCTCTTCCTCTGGCTCCCTGTCTTCTTCAGTTACTGTGTTTTCCTCCTTGGTCTCTTCTGGTGGTAGAAAGGTGATGAGTGGATAGAGAGGTGTTGGGAGCAACAAGACAGAAACAAGAGGACAGAAGGAGGGAGAGATGGATAGGCCTGGTGTGGACAGGACAATGTGATGCTCTGTCTTGTGGATGCTGGAAGAATTCAGCAGCTCCATCACCACGTTACACACATAAACACACACACAGACGAGCAGAAAAGATCATTAGTTCTAAAGATGCTGTTGTTTTTATTCCTGATTTTAATTGACTCTCACCTGCACTAACAACTGGCATCATTAATTCAGCGGTTTATGGGAAAAAGGCAGAGCAATTGCCTCCTAAGTATGCACTAATGACATAAAGAGAGATATTTTTTTTTTTTGTAATAAATCCCCTGATGATAAAAATGTTACCAAACACGCGTATCACTACTGTAATTAATCCACTGTATATATTTTTTGCTCTCATTAAAACATCAAAAAACATTTACAGCTGTGTTCTAAGAAAGGATTAAATTGTTAAAAGTGATCACAGTCAGGGCTTTAATCGGAAAATCAGCTTTTAGCCGGTGTTGCTTTTCCATTCTGCAGCCACAGGTTGAATGCGCGTCGGCAGCAGTGTAGGAATGCCTTGAGCACACAGAGCCAAAAATAGACATGCTGACCCTTTTAAATGCAGAGTCCGTAACATGTTGTGGCTGCTGGGAGAGAGCCGCACACTGTCTCTTTAAGACAGAGGTTTTGTGTAGTGTAGTATTGCTGTGGTAGTGTGTGCGTGCGTGTGTGTGTGTGTGTGCATGTAAAGCTGACTGAGCAGGCAAGGGGTTGCGTGACTACTGCAGACGAGGCTGTGACCTCAGAAAAGTGGTTATGAAAACGATCTGTCGAGCGAAGAGAGAGAGAGAGAGTGAGTGAGAGACAGAGTGAATGAAAGCGAAACGGAGGGAGCAAGCAGCACAGAGAGAAACAGACAGAGAGAGAGACCAGCCCTGCAGAAATGAGTTCATTTGCAACTTACTATCATTGAATGACACCAGAGTGTTGCCACGCACACGTATATTCCTCGTGGAATTCAACGCATATGCATGTACACATACATACACCTCCTAGTCTTGTCCACACTGTAGGATCAGTCTGTACTTAACAGAGCTGTGAGGGGACAATAGCAAGGACCAGTTCACAGTTCACACAGGGGAGCAGACAGCAAAGCTTTGACAGAAGCGATGAGGGGAATATTTTCTTCACTGAGATTCAGAAGGGGAAAAAAACAAGAGAGAGATGGAGAAAGACAGTCAGGTATCATATTCCAACTATGGCAGCGGCATGCTCTGAATATCCAGGACAGATTCCTGAGGCCGACCACATGGAAACAATTGGAGACGGATAGAAGACAGGATGGACTTGCTAAATTACATATTGCTATATTTGCATATGTGCGTGCTTAATGTTGGAATTCATCTAATTTTAATTTGATTGTTTTATGTTTTATGGGTTGGTATTGTTGGTTTAATTATGTTGAAAAAGTATCACTGGAGATCATCAATCAATACCGATAATTTAGCGTTTTTCCTTTCAAAATAAAGTGATGTAATGGGTTTTATGTTTCCGGCATGTTTAAAATACGTAGAAGAACATCAGGTTAGTTTCCATAATGTGATTGTGGTGAGACCAGTGAGTGTTATTGCTCATTTCTTGGCGAGTGAGCAAGACTGTAAACCTGTAGTGTGTAATCAAAGAGGGATGTAAGCTGTTCATTTTCTTTGTCACAGCAGATACTGCGTATTTCGCTAACCAAGCTTTCAGGACAAATGAGAGTAAATCTGCTGGAGATTGTGCGCATATGTGAACAGTGTTGGATTCTTTCATTACCACAAAAAACATTTTAGTAAGTTGAAATAAAAACAGATATCAAAGGATGGATGTAATTTCAGAGAATTAACTTTCTTTTGTTAGAGCAAAGCTCTGAATATGGTGTTGGCATACAACAAAAGTTAAAGCATTACTTAAAGTATAACAGCTCTGCCTTGAGAAAAAAGGGGTAAAATATTAAAAAGGAATGAAAGATGGAGGAAAGGGGAAAAAAAAGGAGAAGGGTGGGCGGGGGGGTATCAGTGTTCGTTGCTGATCGCGTGTGAACAGTAATGCTAGCCTTCACAGAGCACAGTGGAGCACATTGTATCCATGCATGAGTCGCTCAACAGGGACAGTGGCATGACGGCGAGAGGGAGGGCATACCAGGACAAGAGGCTGAGAGAGAGAGTGAAAGAGAGAGAGAAGACGAAGAAGGGTGAACGAGTCTGTGTCATGACAATTGTGATCTTTGTTGTAAACAGGGTTGCCAATTCTCACGCTTTCATAGTGAGATGGACACTTTCCTGCTCTGTCCCACACTCTCATGCTCTACAACTTGCACTGGCAATTGGAATTATTAAAGACAAAGCTGGACTAACATTTAAAAACACATTATTTGTACACATTGTCTTTGTTACCGCTATAGTGTGTACTCATCTCAGTGGCAACTAAAATGATGACGCCTTTTCTTATTCAATATTGGATAAACTGGTTCAACCATTCTCACATGAATAAAAACACTCACTCTCTCAATAAAGCCCACAGTTGCAGTCAGTTCATGAAAACTGAAAAACTCTTTTTATGAACCTTCACAACAAACACTGATGCTAAAGAAAGTTCCCAATAATGAGGCCAGATTAGGTGGAAAGAACCTTGTTAAATCCCGGGCAGCTGGTAAATTAAAAAAAAAAAAAAAAAAAGTAATAACCGACATTATCTCACAGATGAAAAAAACAGTAGTTATGGCAAACATATTGATACTGATTTATTTCTCAACACACTTTTCATTTTAAGCTGAGCCAGAGGTTGTTAAAAACACATAAAAGAACAACATGAGTAAGAAGCAACAGCACGGAGAATTACAAAGCAACACAAATGAATACTTTCCTGAACCATAATGTACTGAGGTGTGTTTCAAAGAGGTGATGATTGTAGATGGGGGGAGTGCATTCCAGAGGAGGGGGCTGTTAAACTGAAGGCCATGATCTGCCACAGTATGAGGATTAGTTCTGGGGTGCAGAGGATCAAGAGGTCATCTGATTTGGACTCATTTTGGGGGTGAGCAGATCTGCAATAGTAGTGATAATAATAATAATAAATGTGTTTAATCGCAGTTTTATGGTGGGCAATGTGAAAAAAAATCTCCTAAATGTGTCAAAAGCCATGTCATTTCTATATATTCTCACTATGAAGGAAAAACAGCACTAATTTACCTCAAAAAGATTCATATCTGCAGCATTTTCCATTGAAGTGCAGAGCTTGAAGTGTGTGTTTGTGTGTGTGTGTGATATAATTTCCCTGCTGGTGCAGCATGACTGTTTTGCCCTCTTCTGTAGGGTCAATATTTACAGTTCATCCTCTTCCGCAAAATCACTCTGTCACACTGCTTTACCATCTCTCCCTTCCTCCCCCTCCTCCCTTTCCTTTCCTCCTCTCTCTCTCCCTCGCTCCCCGGTGCTTGTCACATTTACTGTACGTCTCAATGGCTGAGCGTGATCCAGGCCAATTATGGCTTGTTTTGAGCGTGCAGGGCATCCTGTGGAAGCAATACATTACTGGCAGCTCGTGCCAATCCATCCCCCCCTCCATATGTGTCTCCCTCCCCTTCGTCTCCATCTTGCCATCACTCATGCTACTACTACATGTTGTAATTCATTCTTCACACAGCTGTTGAATCCAATAGGAATGTGGGTAAATGTGAATTTAATGATGTGTCGTTCTTAACGTCTATAGAGGCATTTCTCTATTTTCCTGGGGCGTACTGGAAGATGTCTGATACCCTGCTCATGCTTTGCCAACTAGGATTGCTGTGTTCTGCGCTTCGCATGGCATTAAGCGGATCTGGTGGCCAGACCTGATGATAAAGTGGCACCTTTTGTAGATTTGCTCCTTGGTGCAGAAAAAGAAATACACACATCATAGTCACAGAAGAAAAATTTGGGTCCAAAGTCAAAATATGTATGATTTACTATTAGAACCACCTGGCGTTTGATCCCTGCACCGAGGCCAAAGTTTGTTGTGAAACTGTTGCAGCCTTGGAGTTTTTGAGGCCACATGCTGTAAAATCTTGATTGCACAAGACACAAAAATTTACACAAAGTCAGGGACAAGTATTATAATATCATCTAAACTCCTAACTCTTTGTGGCCATCGGTCAATGCAACCCATTAAAGCATTTCAACTGAATTTCAACTGTAACTAAGTATTTGCAAGGAGATATTTTTAAAACTATCTGAACTATTTATCTGTTGTAGCTGCGTTTCCATTGCATTTTATTTTAATTGTTCACTCATGTCATTCACTGATTTGTTTGAAACATCTGAAAGAAGGGAAATAATAGGTAAAATAATGTTTGTGTTGTTGGTTTTTGGATGTAACTGTATAATAAAGTGTAAACCTTCGAAAGAAAAATCCACTTTCCACTGCTGCATGTGCGTTTCAGTATGAGTGTGGTGGTGAAGCAGGAGCTAGGAAGGAGGTGTCGACACACCAACACAATGGTATGGTTTCCCTCTCTTTCTCCACAGGATGCTGCCTGCGTACACACACACGTGCAACACACACCATACACACACAAACTGGGAACAATACATCCTCACATGTTGCTTTCATTTAATTTACTACTGCCGAGTCTTCTCTTGTGAAAAACTCACACTTTAAGTTCATTGATTCACATCACCTGCTGAATCGTTTCTCAGGTTTCCCATCAAACTCAGCTCACATCTGCCTCAAAAGACAGAACAGGATATGGAAACCGAGCGGGGGAATCTTTGACTTTTACTGTGTCTTTGCGCCTCTTTTTTTTCCCACAGTGATTTCCATCATCTGTAGAAGATGTTCACATTTGCAACAATTTTGTTCTCCCTGTAGATCACAGGAATTTTTAAAGCATTGTCATATGGCCTTCATTCAGTAATTCTTATACTTATTCCTGGCCTGATATAAATCAGGCCAGGAAGGTGGCTAATTTCCACATAAACACTTTTAGTTAAATTTCCCCTCTGCTCCCTAATTAGACCCAATCTTCACATCTGATTTCTCCTGGTGACCATCTTTTAAGTATTTCAGTATGATCGGTCTCGCCAAACTCAAGACGTAATACCTATAAAAACTGAATTGCATAATAATAGTGGGTTCCTAAGATTAGCATAATCAGATCGTGAAAACACATTTTCACTATAAACAGCTTTTTATGCCAGGATCCCCCACACACTAGCCTCACACAAACTGACTTTTTAACAGTGTGTTTTTAGTTGAAATTTTGCAACATAGGCTATTGGTCAATTATTTGTTAACAATTAATCCACTGGGACATTTAAATGTGTTTAAAGATGATTCTGAACAAAGAGAAATCGTTGTCTGATTGTGAAATGCCATTGGACTTCAGGTGTTTTAAATTGTTTTGAAACTCTCCAAGACAAGCCAGTGTCTGGCTTTGTGCTACTCTAGTGTGGTAGCGATTACATGAAAATTACACAGCGTACAGTACCTCAAAGAAGCTGTCACATGTTTCTTATAAACAATTAAGTAGGCTACATGCTTTCGTTCAGCTCAGTTGCCTTCCATGGTCTTGGATCATCATGACATTAGGATTGGTGCCGTTTAATTTAGTTAAATTGTCATTATCTGTTCCTATTCCCACTTTCCAATTTAAGGACTGCTCCTATTTACATCAGTGGCTCTAAAAGTAGAAAACATTGCACATCGCTGCTTCAGTGTTAAGTCTATTTAAGGTGGAGACTAATGTCAGGAAAGACTCAGCGGCATGTTGCTGAGCTAATAATGTCTGACCGCTTTCCCTGTGAGCTGCACAAGTGCTCCTCTGGGAATAAGCGAGAGAGCGAGGGTAGAGAGAGGCTCAGAGGGAGAAGAGGGAGAGAGAGCGGAGCAGTGAGGCTCACCAGTCTATGAAATGACCTCTCTGCTGTTTGCGTGCCACGGTTTGTTTTCAATACTAGCCACATGTTTGAACATTGCGTAACCTCTCTCAGATGCGGTTTGTAAATCATGAAGTGTTTCGGGGTATAGAGATGTGTGTGTGTATGTGTGTGTGTTGACAGCCACTTTAACTAACAGCTTTAGCTCATTTATCCTCATGTAAATATCCATTTTTTAATTAAAAGATTCTGCTTCTTTGCAGGTAATTGTCACTCTACTTCTGATTACCCTACTGAAAATGACTCCTTACTGTCTGCCTCATGTGAGGAGAAGTAATTTTCCAGTCATTCATACATTTAATCTCCCCTCTCTGCTCCTGTTTGTTCCACAGCTATCTGATTGGGTCTCACTGTTCTAAGTGTGGGAGCAGTGGCCCAATTAAAGGCTAATTAAAGGGTCAGTCCATGAAAACAGGGACGTCTTTGTAGTGGTGTTTGCACAGGTGGTGTGCATCACATGTTGTAATGGTGTCAGGTTCACACATCAAGAATGCACACATGGACACGGATTAGCGCTTATGTACTGTACACTTGTATGCACACTGACAGGGAGCCAGCATTCATTTTATCAATGGCATCATTTCTTTTTTCCTTAATTAAGGTCATTTCTTGATAATTGCCCTTATACATCAACTGTTAAACAAGCTGATAAACAGCTATTTCTTCAATGTCCCACTTTTGGCAGTGAACTACAGAGCAAAACGAGACGTATTATGCAGTAGTAAATCTGCCGTCGTTATTCGCCACTACCTGTCTAAAATGGTCTAAAATTTAAGGGGCTATGCCCGCTGTGGTTTTTCTCCAGGTTATGGAGCTGTTTACTCATTGAGAGTTCAAAATTCCAATGTTACAAACATGTAGCTCTCTGGTTTCCCACACCTGCCTTTCAACAGTGAGGCTTTTATTCTGGAGGTTTTCAGTTAATTAATTGACAAGATGTCTCAGAACTTTATGTACACTTAATACTAACACCTAATATGTGAACCAACATCACTAAAACAAAAAATGCCATGTAGCTGTTTCAAAAGCGTTTGTTCAGGTGTTTTAAACCAGAGATCTGGCATTATGTTTCTCAGAGGCCTGGCATCCACTTGTCCAACTGACCCATGCCAAAATAAAATGCTCCACCACAGCGTTTCACACTTGACAGGAGGAATATATCGACATTTTGAGACTTTCTCCCAAGCAGCTGCCATGTTTGTCAAGATTTCAGACTAGAAGCAAAGATCAGCGATGGCCCAGCTAGTGGTGCTTTTGTCTTGTATCCGCTGGTTCTTCTAGACGTGGGAATGAAAGTATCGTGAGTCTTCTGTTGTGAAGTACGCTCATTTTCCAACTGCACTGTAGGTCCCACAAGCATAACATGTTGTTGACTGGTCGTCTCACTCAGTAAACCTGGAGCTGGTGCTGTAGGATTTCACCGTCCTCCTGTTGAAAGGTCTCATTACATTAGGTCACCTTGATGCCAAATAAACCCTAATGTGGAAACTACTGTGGTAACCTACCTGCATAGACATATTTCTACCAAGAGTTGACTCTCAACTGGGATTCAGATTTCAACACTTTCCAATTTGAAATCCATTTTCACAAAAATGTCTATAATCCACGGACAGGATAGACTATGTTTACTGCACTTTTACGGTAAATCGCTTCACTGAAAATAGTTTGGAGGTGGAGAACCAACCATTTCTCAGCAATGACATGTTTTGGTGTAGTCTACCATAATAGGGTGGACTGTCACCCTCAAACACACATCCACCGCCACGACACACTCTCGCACACACAGGCGCAGCACACTGTTTTTTTCTTGTCAGTCCTCTGATCTATTGTGGACTGACCACCCACATTGCAACCAAAACCTCCTCAGCATGTGATATTCATCAGCCAAACGTGCACTTTAACTTCAAAACCACATTTGGCTTAAGGTGTTTGAGCCGTGGCAAAAAAAAATCACAAACACATTGAAGATAAATCCAGAGGTATTCTTCGTAACGGCAGGTTCATCGGATCATTGCTTTCATATTTGCATGGAGATAAGTATCATTCTGTGTTTCGCCCCACACTGCCGTGAGCATACAGGAGATATGCATTTTCACTGCCACACAGTGCGGAGAGAAAGCGGGGTTGAGGTTAACCAGACAAGGGCTGTTATAGAGATAAGAGGTCTTGTTTGGTCACGGAAGTACCAGTACCAGCTATGGATTTAATGGGGATGACAGGTGAATAAATGGTTGAAATCCATTAACCCTCCCATGACACCAACTTAAGCCTTGCACCTTACCATTATGTTGGCTCTGTGTTATGAGCTGTTGTCTACTGTTGTGTGTGTGTGTGTGTGTGTGTGTACTGGTGTGGAGGCGTGGTTTAGTTCGAGAGTCCCACCCTGCAGCACGCGATGCCTGGGAATCCGTGCCGCTTGAGGATTTACTGAACACGCTTTAGGGAATCCCATCTCTCTCCCTCCCACATCAGTACACACACACTTACACACACACACACACACACACACACACACACACACCTTCAGGATGTGGAGCATCGTAAACACTGATCAGGTGGAATCACTCACTCAAGATGGCACTCATACAAACACACATCACTTAGATACAAAACTGAATTCTGCACACATACACACACACACACACACACACACACACACACAAATCAATGATTTTTCCACCGAATGTTACTTGTTTTCAAAATGTCTTAACTCTTTAAAAAATGAAGTCGTGGTTGGTACTGGGAAGGTTATTATTTTTTCAAAATTTTCAACATGTCTGCTGTCATTTAAAAGAGAAATTGCACACTACGTGTCAGGACTCTGTGTCTCTGTCTGTCTTTTATTTAAATCAAATTCTTCAACATCAATTGCAATTGTACTTTGTGTCTTCACAGAGGTTTTGCTTTTTTCCCAGAAGTCCAAGAGATGGAGAAAAATATATTTAAACTTTAATTACTTTGTCATTCTTTACCTGTCATGAGCTCTCCCTGCCTCAGGGACTCACCACCGGCGATTGGAGGTCAATTGCTTTGTAATGGCACACTGGGACTGAACGTCCAGATAAGGAGAAGCTGTGGCTCTTGAGCAAGGGTGGAAGAATGCTGAAATACAGGAAAGAAGAGGTGATGTCAGATGGGAAGTGTTGAAATGAGAGAGGTGTCAAGAAAATTGTGTTTTTTTTTCCTGGAAAACACAAGTTCCTGAAGAGCACGGTCATGTAGCGAGTAAATACAATTTCCAAATTCCTTCCAAAAAAACAAAAAACAAAAAAAGCAAACAAAAACAAACTTGTATAGTTAAGCGCAGAATAAAGCTCACACAAATAGCATGAAACACATGTAATCATTACTTCTAAGTTGGCAGTAATGATGAGGGCTCAAAGCCTCAGTCTGAAGTATTTCAGATAGATCGGTCTAGACAGTGATGCTGGTGCAGTGTAATAAATGGCTTCACCATCTTATTGGTTGCTACACAACAAACCAAAACTACCAAGTAATTTGGTTGGTGGTATGTCCAATTATGTTTAAAAAGATAAATGTACAATTAAGGTCAAAACTGTTGCTCTCTATCTCTCATATGCAAACCATCTGGTTCTGTGTGAACATGGGCCAGACTGGATTGGGTTTAATACAAACCCTGGGTCTAAGACCCTCTAAGTATCACAATGAAACTTGATGCATGTTTGAGACACATCTGGAGCTCTCTCCTTCACAGTACAGAGGAGCCACTAAGGATTTCTCCTTCCATCTAACACATACTTTTTCATGTTTTATTGTCTGGTGGGAAAAAGACTTTGAATCTCATTCTGTGTTCATTTTTATGACAGTTCCCACCCTGGATTCTCTTTATCTTTTTCCTCTTTTCCTCTGTTTTTTATCTTTTAAAAAAGAGAAGGATTCCATTCCCTTTTTCTTCCCACCTCTTGTTTGTTAGTCAGAGTTTTAGTCGGTAGCATGGGAATGGATACTTGGATTGCAACAGCATATTAAGACACCCCTTGAGGTCAAATTCAATTGTTCTTCCATAAACAAGTCCATGATGATTATTGGCCCTCAGCATTTTGTTTTTGTGCTTTAAGTGGACAACAGCCAGACAATTCCTTTTATCATTTTGACACCAATATTTTTGTGATCATTGACTCAATTTTGTAAATTTGCTGCCATGGGGGAAAAAATCAAACCTAACATCACTGATGCACATTCAAAGTTCTTCTTTTCCATCAGTGTTAAGCTTCCAACATCATGCACACAACCCAAACAACAGATCTGGGCTCAGATCTTTCCATCCCTCTTTGACTGCTGGATTTCACAACTGCACAGTGCATTGAAAAAATTTAGTCTGAAACTAGATGTGCCTGTGCTTGAATGGACAGATTATAGCATGGATATTTAAAGATGAGAGGCCACAGTGGAGACAAACCTTGAATGACAAGACCACACACTGCTTTGGGAAGGGAATGGCAGAGTCTTGTCTCTGTCTGTACGTGTATATGAGACACACTTCTTCAATGCAGTTGTGTAGTCCTTTGTGAATATTTGTGCGAACGCAAGCATGCATGAATGTGATTTGTCACTGATAATTCAGTGCAGGATGCTGAAACGTTTTGTTATCTCGAGCTGTATTCCTCCAGAGGCAGTGATATCATCAGCCTTGTCTAAACATCCTTACTGTGAACACATCAGGGAGCCCACTGATTAGAGTTACAAACCAGGTGTGTTCTAGCCTCATCCTAACCACCCTGGACAGACACAAAGGTGTCCTGCCAACTCTAATGGCTTTGTGGTGCTGGTAATAATCATTGGTGTCAGTGGGGAAATCGGCTGGAGATTGGCTGACCACAGAAGTTTTGCTGAGCTCTTCATGCTCTACCAAATGTAGATTGCAGGGGGGTAGACAAAGCTTGTGGGTGTCCTGAACATCTATTGCGTTTAATCTGTTCCTACTAATCTTCCATGAAATGCCTCTATGGCGGGAACCCGCTCTCTGTCATTATCTGCATTCATCCTATTGAGTTCCTCTTAGATTGTCTGTTTTTGTAGTCTTGAACATCCCTTTTTTTTCTCTTCTTTCTTCTCTTCTCTTCTCTTCTTCTCTTCTCTTCTCTTCTCTTCTCTTCTCTTCTCTTCTCTTCTCTTCTCTTCTCTTCTCTTCTCTTCTTCTTCTCTTCTTCTTCCCTTCTTCTCTTCTCTTCTTTCTCTTCTCTTCTTCTCTTCTTCTCTTCTTCTTCTCTTCTCTTCTCTTCTTCTTCTCTTCTCTTCTTCTTCTTCTTCTCTTCTCTTCTTTCTCTTCTTCTCTTCTTCTTCTTCTTCTCTTCTTCTCTTCTTCTCTTCTTCTCTTCTCTTTCTTCTCTTCTCTTCTCTCTTCTCCTGTGTGTCACACTAATTAATAAATATAAGCTGTACCAGGCAATAAAAAGAAGCATAGGGGTGAGAAAAAAAAAAGAAGAAACAGGTTTCTCTCTTTTCCCCTATGCCATCCCTTTTGACATCTAAAGCGTGTAAACTTGGCAGGGCCAAATTTGTTGATTGCGGGCTACTGATGTGACCCATCTGGGGCTGAAACGTTGCATTAGGTCTTCGCACGCTATTCCCCACCACTCCCTCAGCTCAGCAGCTCACCCTTGTTCTGTCACATGAGAAACAGTTGCAGCACTGTTATTGGGTGAGGAGGATGTGGGTATTTGGTGTGTTTATTTTGTGTGTGTGTGTATAAAGAGTGTGTGTAACGGGAGACTGGCCCCCAAATGGATGGCTCAAACCCAGCAGCAGCTGTGTGTCCTGTTGAAGACGCCACCTTCCTTAAAGGACTACAATATAAATGTGCTCATGTTTCCATTGTATTTATGTGTGTGTGTGTGTGTGTGTGTGTGTGTGTGTGTGTGTGTGTGTGTGTGTGTGTGTGTGTGTGTGTGTGTGTGTGTGTGTGTGCGTGTGTGTGTGACTGTGGGCTCAGATCAGGATCTGAAATGATGTGTGACGATTCCTCTGAACTGTGACAAAACTATAGCAAACTCTTTCTCCCGCTCGGTCTCTTCTAGCGCTCCGTCATTTTCTCGTGCTTCTCAATAAGAGCAAAAGCGAAAAACACTTTAAGTCCTTGAGTCCAACTTTTCCAGAAACAGCTGTTCAGTCAACTCATCAGTTGACTAAATCTGTGGTTCCTCCACATCTGGATTGAAGTACCCCTTCATCAACACCCCCGTCACTTCCCAAATGTGCTCAATTTATGTTATTTAGGGCTATTGATTATGTATAAAAGTACATATTGTTTACATCAGGTGGACTAAGCTGGACTGTTGTTTTTATTCATTCATTAACTTCAATCAGCATGTCTAGTGTTTAGACAGACTCAGTTTTTTTTTTTTTTTAAATCAAATCATGACTTCTATATTTTAGGTGTGTTAGCTACACCCTCTTTTCGACATGTTTTATTTATTTTTGTCAAAGGCATAACAGCCCTGAGAACACTAAATCTTTAAATTGAATCCATAAAAATATTGAATTAAAAATAATGACTTAATGACATATTACAATCAATTCAAATTACTGTATATCAATGCCAGTAATTCAATATATCAGTCAAATCCTGGTTATTGTCTACTTCAGTCGGATGACACTGCTGGAAAGTTATACTATCAGATTCCATAACAAACCAAATGAGTAAAAGAACAGAAAACAAGCCACTCTTGATTATTTCTTTTTTGCAGCAGAGAGAAAAAGAGGCATGTGCTGCCTCGCGTGAGATGCTTGCACTGACACCACAGTGTTTTGAGCTGCTAATACTTTCCCAAATCAGAGATATTGCTCTTATTCCGGACACATCCTGAACCTATTGCAGAGGAATTTCTGTGGTCCTGCTCATAAATCAGACTTCAGCTGTGAGAGGGAAAACACTGGAGGACTGGCCTGCAGCGCGAGGTACAGCGCAACACAGCCCCAGATAAACTACCATGGAAACACATGTTCTTCACTTCTACCTCAGACATGTTTGGTTTAAGATGTCTCATTCCGCTTTCACTTACTGGAATTCACATCCTGTATTTGTGCAGGGAAAAAAACATTATCGACCCTCGTTCAGTTTGTGTGATTAATGAAAATTGAAGCTGAATATTTATGGTTAAATTTGAGCTCTTACACTGAGGTTGACTCTGGAGCTCTCAATGGACAAATCAGCGACTTTGGTTAATGAGTTTTAATTCAAAACCAAAAGACTTTAACATGTTTTATGAGCATTTTGTCTCATAAATACTGTCATCTCACAGCTCAATCAGCACCAGAGTTGGACTTGATTGGATGATGATGATCATTTCTCTGAGACGGTAGAAAGGGTGAGAAGAATTTTGAAATAGATGTCACCGGTCAAACAGATGCTCATAAAAGAGAAGTTTATTGTAATTATGGATGGACACAAAATATGTAAATGGCTGGACTCTTAAATCAACCTTATATTTCCAAAATTTTACTAGAGCAGATAATAAGAAAAGAGTTTAAAGAGAATTTCTTAACGCTATAGAGCAACAGAGAGACTTGTACAATAATTGTCAGATTAAGTGACAGCATGGAAAAAGTCTAAGTGGAATTCTAGATACAGGGATGTGGGCGCTGGTCCAGCCGTGTTGCCCACAGGTCTTAGTTGCAGGGCAACAGCAAAAAGCTAACAAGGGAGTTTACAAGCTGCTGAGCCCAAGTGGTGGTTTGCAGACACACGGTGTAATGTGACGTTTATTAACACAGAGGCGATAATTGCGAGGGTTTGTTCGAGAAGCGTGCTGCACATTAGGTCCTTACGCTCAACATACGATATTTGTGAGAATTTCTTCTCAAGTCTCGAGCTCTTTTTGAATCTCTGATGTTTGTAACTATCATATTTGTTCAACTGAATATTTTCAAAACGCAAAACTTCCACAAGTGACGCCAGGGCTCTCTGCCCCTGACCGTCGCTCGGTTTTGAAGATTGACAGATACGCGCTGATTCGTTTCTGTTTGATTACATTTCTGCCTCCATCTTGAAAACAAATATCAGATGCATATAATCTTATTTTGTAATACATCCAGCTCCTGTCATTATAAGTAACATAAATCTCCACAAATCGAATTATATTGTGACTGGATGTTACCTACTATTTTCATAAATCAAATTAGCCTGAAATATTTTCTCTGAAACTTTTTCCACATTTGTCCCTTGCCTCAGCGTCGCAGTGTTTCTCCTCATCTTCTGCAGATTTCTGCATCACAGACAGCTCAACTTAACATCTAAATATTGTAGGTCTTCATTTCGTTTAGCAGACATTTTTATAAATCTCTACTCTAGAGGAAACTAAACCTCTTATATTTATATGTTTGTTTATCAAGCTGCCTCTGAAAAGTGCAAGAGAAATCCTCCATAGTCGGGTTAAATCCAATCTGCAGCAAACAACTTTCAAATTAAGTATTTTAATGAAGATGATCTTATTTTCCTATGGTATGAATTACTTTTTAACTCTAACTTCTATAATAAAACACACACATACACAAAAAAACAGAAGTTTGGGTTTGTGTCTGTTTGTGACTGAGGCTTCTGGGTCAGTTGGACGGAGACATTCAGTCTTGTCTGCTGACCCTTCTGTGCCCTACTGTAGTAAACCTAGCTGTCCAAAACAATCCCTCTTTTTATGACTCAAATACACATAAAAACACACACACACACACATACATATACTCTCCACTGCTTCCGATTTTTCTTCCATGAGAAGCAGAGTCTCATTTGAGGGGACAAGGAGATTTAACCACATGGTGATGAGCTCACCACCAGGCTGAAACACACAACAATCGTTGTGTTGCACATGCACTCACATAAACAGACTGAAAAAGAAAAAAAAATAAAGGCTGACCTAGTCAGTGACACAGAAATCCACAGGCATATGCACGCACAGAAACATTTTTGTTTTTCTCCACTTGGGTTTTTCACTTTATTTGACTAAAATCATTCCATTACCTTGGCACTGGTGCTCTCTATTGCGTAACTGACCTCGCCCCAATTTTCACATCATTTTTATGGTGACATATTCTGTGCAGAATCTACCTGTAGAGCTAGCAGCCTGAAGTCTTAGTCTTAGTCAACACATTAGTGCTACAAATTATGATGATTCTCTATTAACAGAAACTGACCTTTTTAATAGAAATTTAAAAGTTCTACTGACCAGTGATGAATAATTCTTGCTGATTTACTATTGTGCCTCTATAAAGACAGAACACTCATCTGAAATATATTAAAAGAAAAAAATAGTTTAACAGAATCTGTTTCATCCCAACTATTACCCATTATACACTTAATAGTGTCACATTCAAAGCTTCATGCCTTGAGTTTACAACACAGGCTTTCTGTCCTTGTTCTGTCTCTATGTATGAGTTCAGGTAACTCTAATGACGTCAGTATGACATCTTTATTTTCACAGATGTGACAAAGCTCCTTATACTCTCCTCTAACTTGACTGAAACAGGTGGAAAAATACCACGACTCAAAACTCATCTCTTATTTTCCTTATACATCCAGCTCAACATTAGTCAAACTTCCCTTCTTCCTCCGACTGTGTATTTAATATTTCCTCTAGCAGGACATTGGTCAAGTGTGTCTCAGTTGGTGACTTCGAATGTTGGGCGAGAAAAATAGCCTGCCTATTCAGAGCAACACACTGTTCGGAGAGCGCAGGCGGTGTCGGTGTTTGTTTACATTCTGAAATTCTCTTCAGTTAGTCTTAATTTAACATAACACACAAAGACATATACACACTTGTAGCATCACGCTAACACCAGATGCCAGGAAGTTGAGTGGGGCGACTGAGTGGCATCCGCAGCAAAGCCCCACCATGCGTGACTCTCTCCTGACTTTGCCTGTTTTAGCAAGCTTGCGTGATCCCACCATCGCTCCCCATCCAACCCTCTGCCCGCCTATATCCTTCACTCACTCACACAAACACACACACATATATATATATCGCCCGCTGGGCGATAACACTGGGGGGCGTGTGTCCTCCCTCTCTGTGCCAAATGAAGTGATCGGAGCAAACACTGTTAGTATAAACAGGCTTGGATTAGAGTGTTGTGATGACATGCAACGGGCACAGATGGGAGAATGTCAAGTGGACGGTCACGATACGTCCAGATCGGACAGACGATATCTCACTGTGCTTACCTCATTAATTCTCACCTGTCCTCCCAGAGCTCGCATCTACTGCAAATACTGGGAAGTACAAAGAGATGATACCATTGTTGCTGGACTGACTGTCAGTTGCTGACCATTTCTGTAAAGATATGTGGATTGAATATTATTGGGCGGAAACACTGAGATGAATAAAGTTGTTAAGTGACTTTGTGGAGACCGAGCTGGACTAAAAATGGGACCTGTCAAATATTTTGTTGTAGGACTGATCCGAAAAGTTATATATATAGATATTAGTATTTATTCATGTGAAAACGTTTAGATTCATTTTGAATCTTACCCACCTGTTAAACACACCCATTTCAAAAAGCATGACTCATTTCAAGATACCAGCACTTGCTAAGATGAACGTTTTTTTTTGCTGTGAATTTGATTTTTAAAAAATGTTGTATTGTTTTGTGAAAAGTAATGAAATGTCTCTGCGACCATTCAGTGTTTGTCTGTCGCCGCTGGCTTTATAAAACAGGGTCGAGGCATTAGGAGAGAGATAATCAGATCATCAGTGGTTTAGCGTGTTACTTAATTAATTAGCTTTGTCAGAGGCCAAATTGTCGTGTGATGTTGTTGGTGAGAAACGTGGGAGACAGGTCACTCGTGTTAAAGTGGAGCTGACAGGTGATGTTAAGGAAAATCAAATCAGGCCTGAGACTGTTAGGCTGCACACTAACGCTGTCATCTAAACTCAGTCTCTTGTTCAGGACTGAAACATAGTGTTTCATTAAAATGACATTAATGAGAAATGGGGAGGAAGAAAATAGTAATTCTTTGTAGTGATGTAGTTACTTTACTCTAGTCTGAAACATGAAATGAAACTGGATGGATGAGACACAAAATAAAGTTTTTTTTAACTTGAAGGGCTGTAGGAAGGAAGGTGTTACGTGAAACAAAGATCCTAAATACTGCATTATTCCATCGCTCTAGATTACCTGCCTCACAGATTGGTCTTGGATACACACACACACAAGCACAATGGATATATAACACCTCTGATAGTGTCTAGTGACTGACGGGTTAATAGCTTTCATGCATAAAGCATGATCAGCATCATGGCTATCACTTGATCCTCCTCAACCCTGGACACATTAACCACCTCACACCCATTTAATTACACCTCGGTGGGCCTTCTTGTATCTGTGTGTACGTGTATGTGATGTGTATGCATGTAGAAAAACTGAACAGTCTCCATTAGAATGACTAAAATCTTTTCTCACAAAGGTGGTTTTCTTAGCTCATAAATATGTTAACATTTTGTAGATAGTTGTAAAAGTGCTCCTCTACTCCTTCCACTCTGTTCTGGCTTCATTTAGCCTTATAAGTTAGAGCAGTTGTCGAGCCACTTTCCTGCACCAAAACAATGCAATTGTGAGAGTTCAGCAAAATCACCACAACTTGTTGAAGTTGTGTGTTCTTCTCCCCCCCTCTGTCTCAGTGGTTAGCATTTGTTTAGCATCGCGTGCTACAGCAGCATTAGTGTAGTTTCCCTCCCATATGGATTCAGCCTGAGGGACCATCTGCCCATTATTATTTGCCTCAATGGGCCGAAACGGCACCATAATCTTTTTAACAGATTACCTTCTTGTTATAGAGAGGCTGCATGGATAAAAAAAAAAAAAAAAAAAAGATTTCTGATGAAATCAACTTTTCATGAAGGGTGTGGTACTTTTCCAGAAAACCTGTTGAGAGTTTTGTTTACAATGACCGCAAAATAAGCAACGGTTGCTTGTGACTGGCCTGCAGCGAGGAGGATGTGAGAGGGACAATCTAAGGCTCATTGTACTTCTCTGTCCCTGTTATTTTGAATAATGTGAGTGACAGTGTTTGGCACGCAATGCATGCAAGAAAAAAAAAAAAAAAAAAGGGACCAGCGTTTTGCCAAAGTGGGAGAAGTATGTGGCACTGCAAGCTTTAACCTCTGCTCTCCACACAATCTCCCTCTCTCTCTCTGTGGCACCCCCCCCCTCATGCTCGGGACTAAAATACAGGGGGAGGAAACTAATAATTACTCTCTGAATTGTTTAACTTGTCCCAAGTATTTTCTTTTTCAGCGTGAATACGCTTGGAATCAAAATAGTCAAAAGTTCTTCATGAACTGAAAATGAAATGAAAAACTTGTGGTCGTAGAGGTAAACTTGGTGAAACTCAGTGAGTTGTATAATAAACACTTTATGGTTGTTTATTCTTTACATTCAGAGCCAATCTGGTGATGTCTTTTTTTTAATTTGTGAATTAATTTGTGTAATTTCTTATTATAGGCCTGAGGCCTGGATTTAAATACTAACTAACTAAATCACTCATCTTGTCACTGTCCCTCTCTCTCTCTCTCTCTTTCCTCATGCAACTCCAGTCTAAGACATTAAACCAACCTTTCAATACACTTATAGTTTTTTTTTTTAAATAAACTGAAATGATTTTTATTTCCAGTTTTCTCCAATCGCAGGTAAAATCAGCGCAACGTACTTTACAGCAGCAGGAAACGTGCACATAAAGTTTACTGTACCAGCTCGAGCTTTTGAATATCTCAGACTGCTTGTGAAAATCGAGATTGCGAGTACAGAAATAGACGGCTCGTGCTTTATTGTGGCCAGGTGGGGTTCCTGAATGTGACTTTTATTAACCACCAGCTCCTTGAAAGAGCAACCAGCCACAGCCATCCTCATCAAAACAGGAATTCAAGGAAAAAGTTATTTATAGTTATCATGCAAACACATGCACGCATACAGGAGCTGATGTTTCTCACAGTAATTCAGAGGATTTGTGGTGTGAATATTAAACACATTTAATAAAAAAAAAAAAAAAAAACACAATTCTTTATATTTGATGTGACATTTTTGTGCATTAGACATTAATAATCTCTTACGACTGATTTGACATTCTCTGTCTTTAAAGAAATGCGTCTTGTCTACAATTTTCTTTACCTTTACTACATCATTTTTTTTAACTTTTCACTCAGATATTTGCATTTGGACACTGAGGTATTCCACAGGGACATGAATTATGTCACTATTTGAATCATCCTATCAGAGGAAGTTTGGGTTAAACGTAGAAGTTGAGGAGAGTTGAGTGCAAACCTAATGATGGAATTTCCCTTTGACGTGTGTTTTGTTTCTACACACACAAAAGCTTTGGGGTGTCTACATGTGTGTTGTCAGTTTGCCTCCAGGCATGGTTATTGCTGGGATACATGTGACTCATGTTTGTATCCTGAGTTCACCCCCTCAGAGCAGACTGAGGGCCCCAGGTTGACGTTTTATGTCCGATGGAACGCATTTCGAAAAAGTGTAGCGTCTTTTTTTGTCTTCAATTAGCAAATACATTATTGCATTTGGATAAAGTCAAATAAAAAGGTTTTCCTGTGCTCATGTCACGCGACACATGTCTGAATGCAGCCTGTGTTTGTGTGTGTGTGTGTGTGTGTGTGTGTGTAAGTGGAAAGCACACCATTTCTTGCTGAAGCACATTCTACTTTCAGCTTCCATCCATTCACATTCTGTTAGTTTTTCTAATTGTCTGTATAAATATTGCACCACGCCGGCTTTATGTTGTGGTTAATTTTCCCAAGGCTTGACAAGCTGAATTTAGGAGTGTTTAGACAGCTTTTTAGTTCACTCGGCATGTGTGTCGCTCTTCTAGTGGGTTCATCAGAAAAAGCAATTTTCCCAGAAGACAAACATCATGCTCACATAAAACATGTGCTCCACAATCAGTCATGTTCTCTATTTTTAGAAGTAATGAGATGACTTTCATATTGTGATTGCTATAATAGTCCTCCAGTGCGTCTGTGTATGCAAAGAAAGCATGGCGCCAGTTTTATGTAGTCAAGCCACATACAGTAGCAGTATACACGCTTTAGAGAAGTTGCCTTACAAGTCTGTTTTGCCTGAGGGCTCATGTGCAGATATATATTAGTCCTGTACGACATGGTGACTAGTGCGCCTGCTTGCCAACCAAAACAGAGAAGTGGAAACAATTGAGTTCCCCGATCTCCGTTCTGTGCAATCCCATTTGCTTTGTCATAATATCATTTCCCCTTCTCTTCAGTATCTAGGTGCAGCAGCCCCACACATACACCGCTCACCCACAAAAACCACACTCACATCATAATCTCCTCTGTAAGATGAATACTTGTGATTCCTGCCCTGCCTCCAAGAAAAGTACTTTGTTTCTGTAGATGTTGTTTTGTTAACAGACAATGGGAATTGCTGTAAATCCTGTCAGTCTATCCTTTCAATTGTCACGTGTCAACATGGAAACAAAACATTCTCATTCAAAACAATAGCGTGAAGATTATAGTCTTCAATCAAAGATTAATATTGCGATCAAGGATCATAGATGATAGAATCAAAGTCGTTTTAATGCTCACACATGGCGCAGAGCTGAACAAGTGGCACAGCTCCTGCTCCTGTTTTTGTTTTCAGAAAATTATGAAATAACTATAAACTTTCTTTCACTGACTCCTGTTTTGTTATTTTCCACATTGGGAAAAACAAGAAGAAAAGTTGAAATAGTAAAGGCCTGGATTTGGACAGGGCGAGATCCGGACATTTTTGATCTGTAGTATTAGCTTCCATTACAGTGCAGGCTTAACCTTTTTGCGGAGCACCATTGAGCGCTTGCCAGCAGTCATCAATATTTAACAGCTGTTGCTATTATGAAATTCTTTATGGGCTAATGTGGCTCGCCGGCTTGCACGCAAGGCCTTGGCTGTCCGCCAGCAGCCTGTCAGGAGGAAGGGGGGAGGATTGACAGACGGCTCGCTCGCGTGACAACCAGCCCTTGATCAGCCAGCTTCTCTCTCTCTCTCTTTCTCTCTCTCACTCTGTTGGTGTTGCTCTCTCCGCTGTGGATTTCCTGTGCCTCCGGAGAGAGAGAGAGAGAGAGAGAGAAGAAGAGCACTGAGGAAAGGGGGCGGGAATAGGCAAAGGAGGTGGCTGTAAGCCAACCCAACCTCAACACACACATATACACACACACACATAGTTTTCTCTACTCACGCAAGCCTTGTGGGGGGGGAGGGGGGGGGGGGGTTTAGACTCCTGCGCTCCACAGTGATTGCATGTTCAGGTCTGTAGCTCATCTAGTTGGATGAGCAGCGGCCAAAAGATGGCACCCACGCTGCTGAAATCAACAAAAGATGATGTGGACGTGAAACATTAGTGAAACAATGAAAATTTCTTTTCTTGCACAAGTTGCGACAAACATTATTCATAGACTTTATCAACTTGCGGTGGAAGAATTATTCAGCAAGAAGTAAAGTAAAAATAGCAGTTCTGCAATGAGATGATAAGATCAGAAGTGAAAGTTTTCCTTTACAAACGTTCAACATTATTAGCAAAACTTCAAAGCATCAAAAGTAAAACATTTTTTAAGTGCAATTTATTATATCATATAAAATATTTTATATTGCTTATTGTACAACATGGTTTTGATTTTTTTTATTGTGTTATATATCTTGTATGTTAATTGAATAGTATAGTATAGTACTTCTTAGTACTTCTAACCGCAAACAGATAGGACTTAAGTTTTATCTGGAAGAACATCAGGCTGTTAAGATGACCACACAAACCAGGTTTAACCCACACCAGCAGCTCGTGTTGTGTCTATGAGCAGCCATGTATGAACACTTAACCTGCTCTTCACTGCACTGCACGCTGCGTTTGGAAAGTCTATGAGCTAAAAGATTGACATGATGGGTATTATCCGGCATTCAGCTCAAAACGCATGCTGCGCTTGTACTCACGATTTATGAAACGTTTGGAGGCATGCAACACACTCTACAGGGGCACTCTTCAACATAATGTCATGCCACGCCATCTTTGTATCCGATGTTCTAATGTACAGAATCGCATTGAAATATTCATCTCTGCATTTTCCATCATTTTGTGAGACATTTTTTTGTGTTTTATGTCCATTATCCCCAGAATAAAAGCATGTCAGTGACACTATGGGCCCACGGAGACATCAACCCAACCCCCTCCCACCACCACTCCTGCTTTGTACTGCTCTTTCTTCTCTCATTGAAGACCTTTTTCTCTTTTTTTCTAGCTTTCTATTGTGTTTTCTCTTCATATTTCTCTTGTTTCAGGTGTTATTGATTGTGCGGGAGGAAGTGGGTTTCAGATAGGGTGTTGAAAACAGACAAACACACCCACATTGTGCTGCACACATCCGTGTGCTTCGTGGCCAGCCTCATCTCACCCCCTAGAGGCTGCAGAAATTAAAACCTGATTAATAAGGACATTGACCTGGACTCACACAAACTGCTTTTGCCAAGTTACTGACAACAAGCAGCATTAATTTACCTATAATTCCTCACATGAGCTCTCTGGATGATTCTTGTAACACACAGCCATGAGTTTGTCTCTTCAGATTATTCCTCAACTTCTCTTTTCTCCATCTCTGTCCAACATGTTCCTTTTAATGATAAATCATCTTGTCAAATCACAGTGATCTGATGTAATCCCCCAGTGCGTCATCCCAGAGATACTCTGAGCCAAATGAAGTCCAGAGACAATTTTGCCTCAAATTGTGTAAATTGAGGCAAACTGTAGCTTAATATCTGTTGGGTGGTCCCTAATATTTTGTGTACTCAGTACAAGTGGAAAGACAGAGCTGGCCAACTAAAGGAGCTAGACACTTTGAGCCTCACCCTTTGGCAGCATGTGCATCCCGCTACCTGTCACTTTTTACTTAACACCCTGTCTTCACACAGAGCACATAAACGCCTCACCATTACCTACTCTGTTTTCCTTTTTAGACCAGAGAGGGAGAAAATAGAGGCAAAGAAAAGCAAACCCGAAGACACGAGTGGTGACGAATAAAGGCCGCATTGTTGGCAGAGGAAGTGCCAGTGCCGATAATTAATCATCCCGTATGTTTGTCTTTCCTGACGCTGCATCCTCTCCAAAAGCTGCCGTAAGAGAGAAAACAAAAATACATGAGGCGTTGAAGGAGGAAAATAAAGAAGCTTATTAGATTCATTTCCCTCCGCAATGGTTTCCACTGGTTGGGTGATATTGCGGTGATTGAGGAGAATGGTTTTGTGTGTATGTGCAGTTGTCTGAGTCTGTATGTTTGTTTGTATGTGTTTGCACCCAGTGGAGGTGATGACAAAATACTTAACATTATTACTGGCATTTATGAGTTTATGAAGTCTGCCTGTCAGCACTTTCATCAGCCTATGACCAGATTTATTATTTCAGCCTTTTATTTCCATATATAGTATGAATAAACCTGCTGTTGCTGTTACAAGGGGTGTAAATGATTAAATGTAGAAAAAAGGAATCCAGGCAAAATGTAAGGATTTAGAGAAAACAACAACGACAACATTGAAAAATTAAAAACAGGCACATTAGCTTTGCGTGCTTCTGAGTGGATTTAAGAGTAGGATGAAACTCTTCCTGCATCACGGAATCGGTTGTCGATCGCCTGCGATGCTGCATTGAACAAAGGAAGGGTGCAGAGATGAAGAGGAGGAGGGTGGACGAGGATGGATGGGGGGAGGGAGGTAGAGAGGACAGGAGATGGTAGAAGGTTAAAGGGGGAGGAATGGGAGCCGTAATGGGGTTATTTGGTGGGGGCGGAGTCTATAAGAAGCATCGGAAGATTCATACATACATAGATAGATCATTTGTCATAATGAGGTGATGGTGTGTGTGTGTGTTGCGTGACTAATCTGTGACTGCTACAATGAGTGATGGAGCGGAGGGCTGATCTCTTGGAGTGAGCCACATGCCCCCTGACGGCACACCCATAAGAGAAACACGCAAACATGCATCCAACACGCAACACACACGTCACCAGTGCACATGTGACAGTTCTGCACGCCACAGTCATACAGGCTAATTGCATGAATATACACACTGACATGGTACTAGGTAGGCCTTACTCTAAGTGTGTGTAGGGGGGGTTGTGGGGGGGTGGTAGTGTAGCATATGGATAGTGGCTGATGGAGCACATGGAGTGTGACTTGCTTGTGATATTTTTAAGAGTTATATTTTTACCTCAAGATCAGATGTCAGAGAGGAGCAGGTGTTTGATGAAGAGAGAGACTGAGATCGTCCTGGTTGTGGAATTTAGTATTTGAAGAGATGGCACTATTGAGGGTGAGAGATTAGGATCGTGCCTCATATAGTTAAATTAAAGTATTCTAAGTTTAGCAGCAGACCTTGACGCACTTTCCAAAAGACCCTACTTCATAGATTCATGGGAGAAATGTTTATTGGCCCCGTCTATAAAAAGGTCAGAAGTCAGGCTCAGTTTGGAAGGTTGTCACTTTCCTCAGGAGAGAAGTTTGTGTGCATTGGTCATACTAACAAGCTGTTTGAGACAATTTCTAATGGTGGTGTACACAAATAAAATAAATTTCATTTGACCAACAGGATCTGTGATGATTTTCACCAGCAGTAAATTGTTTTTCTTATTTTACTATCAGATTCACAATTAAAAAGTAATACTATTTAAACATGCTGATTGATTTAATTTTATAAAGTGTAAACTGATATTTTTTTGCACCATGTACAAGCCTGCGCTGCATCAGCGCCAAAACATTTCAGCATTTGCGTTGGTTCACCCAGGCATCTCAGTCCTCACCTAGTGTGCCTCCCCGATGCATGCGTCAGTATCGTGTGAGAGCGATCTGATGAAGTCAGGAAATCCTCCACTGTTTTGTCATGTTAGACAGGCTCACCACACGGACTAATACCTGGCATGAGTGCTGTGCAAAAAAAAAAAAAAGAAAGACTGATCAAGTTAATGTGTCCGCCACATGTGTGAAGGCTGGTCCAGCTTTCTCACCACTCTATCACAGAGGTTGTGGGAGAACTGGCAAGCACACATTGGAAAACAGAATCATTATTGTTATCATTCTCAACTTTTCCTGTTTTTTGCCGTTGTGTTGGTATATGCACCGTATTCTGTGTGTAGCAGTACAATTTGACCTGCGTGAGGCGCGAGATGTGCGTGATTGTACTTGATATTAGCACATATCCTGTGAAAGAATGATATTTTTTTTTACATCCTTAAACCAACTGGTTGTTATTAATTTATTGTTTTAACATAAATGAATCCCTTGTGCCAGCCTGTTTATGTTTCTTTTTTCTGTTTTTTAATAGCAAATCAAGACAAGCCCTCCAGGAAGCACATCATCAGCACAACATCCTCTAACCCTGAACCCAGGAAAGAGACTCTTCCACTGGGCCCCTCCGTCAACGAAAGCGGCCTCCTCCTGGAAGTAAGAAACCTCATTGCTGTTGTTTATATGCATATTTCTTTGCGTGTCTTTGTGTTCGTGTTGACTTGAAAAGATAGTATCATGTGTATGCAAATATTGTATGTCACACTACTTTTCATGTCACATTCGATACAACGACGAGACACTCGCTAGCATGTGAACACGCCAGTCAGGAGACCATTTGTGTCTGAGTGAGAGGGTGTGAATTAGAAAAGGGGAGGGAGAGGGAGAGTTTTTGTGTGTGTGTATATGTGTGTGTATGTATTCGTGTGTGCCCTTCGCCCTTTGGCCTGACCCCCTTTGCGGAGCTGTGGTGTTGCGTGACATGCGGGTGAGACAGGAGTGTCAGAGCTGATGAAGGAGGAGGGGGTACGCACACACTGGTGGCTTGAGCAGCCGGTGAAGTGTGTTTGTGTGTTTGTGTGTGTGTGCGTGCATGAGTGCATCTGTCTGAATTCATGCGCTCATGTGTGAAAGTGAGCAGAAGAGAGTGAGAAGAACACACCGAGCCTGTCAACAGCGATCAGTGCAGATATAAGATCTGTGTTTTGTCAGTTGACCTTAGACCTTTAATCAGTCTGGAGCTACGCATTAATTATAAGTGCAAATATATCACTTAATATTGAAGAGCTAGTAAATAGGACACACTGTTGTGTTTTACTATGAATAATAACACACATGCACATGAACATATTTTAAATATATTTTATATAAAACTTTTAAAGTTATATAGTTACATTCCTCGGCTCATTAAAATTTCTGGTGAATGACTGAACAGACAGGTCCTAAACAGACACTCACAGCAGCACGCTTCAATGGAAAATACTCCAGCATCAGATCATTGTGTCACACTCAATATCCTAATGGCCATCTGTCAAACAATGAATTATGACACCGATCGCTGGCCAACAACTGTGTGTGTAGATACGAGCATCCCCACATGTAGAGCCGAGCCGATCCACTGACGCTTCTGTTAACGTCCCAGGTTTTCTCAATGGGACAGTAAACAAAAGGCTGGATTGACCGTAGTGATGCGCTGCTTCCCGTTGCGTGACTCAACCTGCACCAGGGGCCTCAAAGCAAACTGTTCATTAGTTGTTTTGGTGATGGGATCCCCAGAGAGGGAAGAGACATATATTTGTGAATTTGTGTGTTAGTGTGTGTGGTTGCATTGCATTGTCTTTGTGTGTGTGACTTACATGCACTTAAGTATACTGTCTGTGTATGCCAGGCATTTGTGCATGTAGATCGTACACATTTAATATATTTTCTTTTATTTACATATTTAATTTATTATTAGCTTGTATTTCCACCCACCTGCTTTATTCCCGTTTTTTAATTTCTAGTTCTAGGTATTTCTATTGAAAAAAAAAAAAAAAAGAAAAAAAAGAAAAAGACTCACTTTATTGATTTTCAAATGAAATAGACAAAAAAGTATAAAGGTCATAATTTCATTGAGTTTTCCACACTGTTTTTGTGTGTTTGAACTTCTTCTGCAGTTGCTTCACAGCATGCTTTTACATTTTCTTTTGACATTTGTTTGGATATTGTTGCCTAAAATTGGAAGGAAACTTGGCTCAAAGATAACATGATGATAGCAGGATGTCTCCATTGTTGCTGAATATGTCAATCGTCTTAGTTTAATGTGTTAACATTAACATTAATCAATACTCGACCAGTCTGCAGTCAAATTTCACAACAGTCCATCCACCCAAAACAGAGTCAAGTGTCAGGGTCATCTTGGTACAAGAAGGGGCAGGCAGAAGAGCAGTAAAACCATTAGGATATTGTGGCCACTATCAACACGCATGTTAACATCAAGGCAATGTGTGTCTTAAAGCCATCCCACTGGCATGACTTAAAGTTAAGTTAAATGAAAATGAAAATTTCACATGTGATTCTGTGTTTTCTTTACTCTGCAAGTCGAAGCTCACTGGATGACTTCCAACATTTTTTAAAACATCACTCAGTATATCAGAATCTCATGTTCTTCTAACTTTAACATGTGTGTGTAGGATGTGGGTGTGTACCCGGTGGGAGAAGGTCTGTGTGTTTGTCATGACCTCATCATTGCTGCTTTCATCTCACGTTGACAGCCAGACAGCAGGAAAACCAAAGAAACCCTGTCGAAACAATGAGACAAGGCTGCTCCGCCGCTGCCGCCATCACTCCTCCTCCTCCTCCACCCCTCCTCTCCCTAGCGTCCAACTTCAGTGAACATATATTTTATTTTTGGGCTCTGCGTGCAAAGCGCCTCTTAAGATTCGTAAGTCAAAGCTTTTAGTCTCCCAGGGGCGGTTATGGGAGCCGGCGGCGTTGTAGTTGCAGATATGTGGTGGAGCGGGCCAGCAGCAGGTGCCTGTTTCCATTACCTAAAGGCTTTAGAATGTGAGGAACTGAGGGAAATGTGAATGAAGAAAACATTCACAAACAGCCAGTATTAGCTTCTCTCTGGAGCTTTATTCCTTTTAAAAGAACAAGCTCTGTTCAAATGTTTCACGGTTGTTTTGTTACTGAACATATAATAAAAGTAAATAAAAGTAGAACTGCCCAGCTCTAAATCTGTAAAATAAATTTTAAATGGGCTGCCAATCCTATTCTACTATAAATGATGACTGTTCCCATAATGATTCTGGATGAGAAAAATGAATAAAGTATATTTATGTGAAATGTAGTTCTCCAGTTTGGAGAGCAAATCAACCTACAAAATATACAGTTTTTTTCCCACACATACACTTTCAGGTCACAAGTCCAAAGGCTGTTTGTTCCAAGAGAATAAAAATGTCAAAGTCCTTTAAAAATAAAATGTGTTGCAGAACTTTACTGTGGCATTTCAATGACTTAGAAGAGGAACGCAAAAAAGGTGAACCGGCTAAATAAACTTAGATGAACCCGCCATGTAAATTCTGGCCTTTTTACAGCCTTGTAGGACCTCATAAAGGCAACGTCACGTTCCAGCATATTCAGAACATTTTTATGTCCGTCGTTTGGACACAAAGTCCCACATCACTGAGCCGCTTGAGCCTTGAATTTTCCCAAAACTGCATGAACACACGCTATGTGACATTTTCAGCACTAATAGACATGGATATGAGTGAATCCGATATATTTTAATTAGATGAGTAATAGCGGTAAATCTGTAAATACATTTGGTCTGGACATGCCGTTACCAGATGTTAGCGCAGCTCAGCCTGTCCAACATGTTGTTGGAAACTACACTAAGATGTGTTGATCCTCAGAATGTGTTTCGTGTCTTTGGGTGTGACAGGCTCATAAAAGTCGTGTATACATCCAAATCTTTGCAGAGTCAGGTGCAAAAACAAGATTTTTTTTTTTTTGTGTGTGTGTGTGTGTGTGTGGGTGGGGTGGGGGGTTGGGGTGAGGGGGGGGGGGGGGGGTGGACCCTCCCACCCCATAGACATAGAGGTCATGGACATGTGCCACTTCCTCTTGTCAAACAACATCTCCCTCTCTGCCCTCCTCCTCCTCCTCCTCCCATCATGTTTCATATGTTTTCTCAGACGTGGACAAATTATAGTGGAGATATTTTCTGTTGCAGCGCTGCTTCGTCACAGTGTGACTCAGATACCTCCAGGTTTTTAAGGCCACGAATGGCACAGATCAGATCAGAGAGCGCTGTGTGGTCAGAGAGGGAGGGTGGGGGCATGTTCAGAGAGCAGAGTGTTGCACTGCTTACTGAGGCAATCAGATCACTGCTGGTTGAAAATGAAAGAGGGAGACGTTGAAGAAAAGTGAATATCAGTGTGAATTTAGAGGCCGCTGGGATGTAAACCTTGTAAAATGCACACACACACACACACACACACACATATATGCACACACACTCACCAGGGGAAGACCTGCATAGTCTCGCAGTAAAATAAAGGTGACAGACTCTGGCAGCCACAGTCACGCAAGTCAAATAGCCTTGCAGTTGTCACGCTATCGCAGCTGCAAGCACGCATACACATACACACACACACACACGCACACATACAAACACACATACTGCTCAATCTCTCTCACTTTTCCACCTTCCTCCTCCTCCTTCCTGTGCTGTCTTTTTTTCTCTCTCTCACACTCTCACTTCTCTCTCCATCCCTCCATCCCTCCTCATTTCACTGAAGCCAGTTATATATTTAAAAAATGTTCTTTTTAATCAACACTTGTCTCTGTAAACTGCGCTGGCCAAACACATTATTCCCTCTTGTGCACACAGGAACGACGGTGGTATTTAAATCTGGAGTCTCTCTGCTTTTAATCAATGTGTTTAGCATCACAAATTCAAAGCATGTTACCAGTCAAACAGACTTAATTATCAAAGTTTCAAAACTTGTGAAACACACATAAGTTTAAAGAGGGAGCAAATTAGTGTCTATGTCATCTTCAAGTTAACTCGCCTTTAAAAAATAACATGTATTTAAATTTACTCCAGAAAATATCCTTAAAAGTCTCTCAATAGTAATATTTTGTATTACAAATCAGAAAGTTTTATTTGGCTCGCTCAGTTCTAAGACCATCTGTCTTTCATTGTTTCTCCAGTTTTATATTATTCTATCTTTTGTTCCATTTACTGTTATTTGCTGTTCTGAGAATTATGGAAAGAATGATATAAATTGAACATTGTGCTATTATAAAAAAAAAAAAAAAAAAGTCTGGCTTCAGTCAAACTCTAACTGCGTTTTGTCTCTGGCTTTTAGAGAGAGAAAAAGAAATAAATAAGTGTACAGTAATTAGTGTAGCCACAGCTGAGTCACAAATAAAACCATGTGACTGTGTAGCCCCGCTTGCCACAGACTGCATGTGAACCATGCTGTCTGAAGTTAGCTTTGCAATGATAAAATTCACTTGTCCGTGTTTGTCAATTATGTATTTGTTTCACTTGAGTTTATTTTCTGCATGAGTTGCCCCGAGTCACAACTTATTCCTGTCGTTTTGTGTGTGTGTGTGTGTGTGTGTGTGTGTGTGTGCGTGCGTGTGTGTGTGTAGTCTCTGACAGGCTTTGCCTTGGTGGTGAGCAGCGATGGGATGGTGTTTTATGCCTCGTCAACCATCGTGGATTATCTGGGATTTCATCAGGTGAGTTGAGCTCAGTGATATGGGATATATTAGACGTACAACATTGTGAAAACACGCTGTTTAGAGAACAAATAACAGTGTATAATGAACATATCAGATATGTTGGGAGGCAGGGGCTCGTATTAAGAAGGTCAGATTACCAGTCGTTTTTGACAAAATGTCAGTCATCCAAACGTTTCCTCCCTGAGGCTGAGGTAACCCGAAACCAACTATTTCAGGAATTTCAGCACCTGACAGCAAACACAGAGAATGTGAAAGAAAAAAACAAATCAAAAACAGTGATAATATTCCTTAAGTTTTTTTTTTTGTTTTGTTTTTTTGCAGGTCTTGTTTCGTGAATATTCAGTTTCAGTTGTCTGTCTTCTCCCTTTTGTTTTCCTTATTTATTGTCGTCTCTGTGCCATTTTTCTGATCTATTTCTACTCATCAGGTTGACAATGGTGAAATATACACATTCGCTTTCTTGTTCATACTTAGTCTCTTCTCCCCCATACATCTCTTTCTACATTCTTCATTATCCCTATATAATGAGCCACAGTGAAATCATCCCTCTTTCAGTCTGCCTCCCTGCTTCCTGATAACTCTGTCTAGAGGGTACAGTGAACCAAGAGGCCACAGAGAGGTGAAGACCTCCATTTCACCCTGAGATACCCTCTATGTGTGTGTGAGTGTGTGTGCGGGCACTGATAAGTCACCAATGGTTTAGCTTTCCTCCTCTCTGGCGGTGAGACCCAGCCAGTCATTAATTATGGATGATATCAACACGGGCTCGTCTGTCCTGCAATGCTGCAATCATCCTCCTCCTTCAAAAACCGTGAATAAAGTGCTTTTCAATGTTAAAATCCTTCCTTTGCCCTCATGTTTGCTCACGCACGCACACACACAAACACATGCTCGCACAGCAGACCGACACTTTGGGATAAAAATTCTTCCACTACAGCGCTCACACTTGGCTTACAAGCAGACAGGGGCAAAAATCCAGCGCCATGAAATCGACATGAAAACCAAAGTGGTCTGAAAAGATCCTGCCACAGTGTGTGTGTGTGTGTGTTCAGGGTGCCAGCAAAGATAAAGGAAATAAAAACTGTAGACGGTGCATGAACTCGTGGTTATCCGGTGTTGGAAAACCTTACATTTATTAATTCTATTTGTTCGTATTAAAGTCAAAAACTCGCTCATATATAGATGTATATGTACAGCGTTTAACAGGTTCACAGCGTCTTTGTTTAACCTGACAACACTTGTTAATTTATACTGAACACAAAGTAGAACTGAGGTGATGATGGCATTAGATGATGAACCCTCAGCATCAGGATTCACATGAGTTCTTCTAATAGTGGTCACAACAAAAATGGAGACTGGAGCAAAAGTTTGAAGATGATCAAGGATTATTATTTTATTTTTTTTATCTGATCTAATGATGTCACACAGAACAAAGCCATGTGATCATAATCTTAATGGGTCTACATGACAGTAACAATATGTAAAATTTGACCTGTTCATAATCATTCGATATCAGTGTTTTCAATTCAGCAAAATGCAAAAACATATTTTACAAGCTGATGTCGGTGGTTTCCCAAGCAACAAGCATCCCAGCATGCAAAGCAGCCGCAGCACTTTGCGTGATAAGGTGTCATGCAGTCTCAGAGGCAGAGAGTGCAGCTGACAGTGGACATTCTATCCTTGCACTAGATAAACAATAAAAACAAACTTTCTTTAAATACTCACAGATCATCACGTTCTGTTTAAGACGTCAAGACTGTCATGAAAACAGTCTCTTAGACTTTCCCACATGTTGATATTTTGCAAAAGGAGCTATTGGTTGTTTTTAAGTCTCATACTTTGCCACTAAGGCCTTGACAGCATGTCACATAATTTTGAGCCCGCAATTGTAGTCAGAAAGACACTTATCCCTAATATACCACAGGGGAAAAAAGAGAAAAGGGAACGCTTCACTAAGGAGCACCACAAGAAAGCTCTGGAGAAGAGCAGAAAACCTCCACTGGCCTTTGATCTTATTTGTTACTAGGGCAGTTAGTCTTTGAAGGTCAGCGAAAATATCACTTATTCTCCATTTTTTTCCCTCTTCTTTTCCTCTCTGTGTTTTTTACGAGAAACATAAACAATAGTCACTCGATCCGTCTGTCTGCCTGACTGCCGGTAGGGAACCAAACCACAGGACGAAGCACTCGCCGAAGACGGTGGGAACAGATTGTGTTTTCAGAGGCAGGCGATCAAAAACCCTCGCGTGCCACCAGTGTGGAAATTATGGAGAGAGTGCAGGGAGGAGGGAGAGAGGGAAGAGGGGAAGGTTAAACATTTTAGTGAGGAATCTGTCATGGAATGACAGAAAGCACAGCTATTGCTGGAAAAGAGAGAGAGAGAGAAAGAGGCATGACGAGAGTGGGCTGGAACCCGACTCACTCTGTGTGTGTGTGTGTGTGTGGATGGGGAGGGTAAGCTGGGTTGGACTGCTGTTCAGGAGCCGGTGTCACGCGATGTTTGACAAACACAGCTGCCCTCACTGGCCCTGCAGCTGCCCTTAGACTCTTACTGTGCCTGGTAAATGCTCCCTGCTTATGTGTATGTGCAGGCATATATGCAATGTACAGTAAGTGGACATATATGTTTGGGTGACTTCCAGTGACTTTGTATGTAAAATCGTTGTGCGTGTGATGGGGGAAGTTAGCAATGATCTTTGGGAATCCTGAGGCAGAGTGAGTGCATCTGAGCAGCACTGACAGGAACCACCCCCCACCCTCTTCCTCCAAACAGGAGCTACCAGCTGCACTGATGGCACTGAGCTGCAAAGCACACTGGTCCAAAGTCACTGTGTTGACGGTGCTGTGAACACGCAAACTCATCTATCCCATGGTTCTGAGGAGATGACGTGACCGATGACTCAAAGTAGAAATGTCTATGACGATGCACGTTTTGATGAAACATTTTCCAAACTATCCAAAACTCTACTCACATTTCCCTACAGACTGACGTGATGCACCAGAATGTGTTCGACTACATCCACATAGACGACCGTCAGGAGTTCAAACGCCAGCTTCATTGGGCCATGTGTCCTCCACAACACCAAGGGACATCAGCACACCAGGATAACCAGCTAGCGGCAGGCACCGGTGAGTAGTTCACAGGGAAGGGTGCAACCAGGACACTTCAGTAAACAGAGGATGTCATGCCAGGTCATGTTTGACCTGATGTTGAGGTTCTGGTGGTGATTTCTGAGCCAGATCTACAGTAAATTAACAGTAAATTAACAGTCACACTGATATCCTTATATTACCTAGTAATTCTATCCTTTGAAAAATAACACACTTCATTTTGTGTCTTTAATTGTCCCGTGAGAGTAGATCACAGGTAATTAGATGCTGGTTATTGTTGTTAATGTTCCTTTTCTCCTTCTATTGCCTGTGAAGCAAGTTGTTACCCTACCCGACAAATTGCTGTACAAATTCAATTATTCATCTGCTCTCCATCTTTCTCTTAGGTGAGGACTTTGTAGTCAGCAGCCAGTTTCACTCTACGGAGGCAGGGGGAATTCCTCCTGAGCTCTCCTGCTTTCTCAACAGATGTTTCATAGCAAGAGTCCGATGCCTTTTGGACAGCACCTCTGGATTCTTGGTGAGTGGTCAGAACCAAACTGCCAGCTAAACCGAAGAGTAACTTCAGTTTTCAGTGCACCGAAGTTTATTAAAAACATAAAGCTGAGCATTGAGAAAAAAGCTGCCCACACTTTGCGAGAAGACGCAGCCCTATAAAAAGTATTACGACCCCTATGGTGCATTGAAACTTCATTTTTAATCATGGTGCGCAGTTATTTATAGTTGTGTTGCAAAGCATTATAAGGTAATTGAGTGCCTGGACACAGCAGCAGTATAGGAGTCTGGTTCATCCCTCATGGCTGTGACTAGAGTGGTTTGGAGACCAACAGTGGAAAAAACTAGAGGCCCTGATGACAGAGAAACTAGAATATGGGTTTGGACCATTTCATTGGGGTCAGTGGAGTTCACTGTCACCAAGTCCACTATGGCTGCATTGATGCTGGCTGCACAACAGAAATTCTAGATGGCAATTTCCTGACATAAACTGGAAGCAAGTTGTGGCCAACTAGTGAGCAAATATTAGTAAGACACTTTTCTCATCAGTCAACATAATTGCAGCGAAGACACACAAAGTGTCTTGTAATGCGCAATACACATTCTGTAAGCAAATAAAAATGCCACAGGATGTTCCTGTTCTCTGGAAAAAGAATAAGATTGAGTGTGTCATTGAACTCACCTGCTACCAACCTGAACTGCACTTTGTGTTTACAACTGATAAGCAAAAATAATAGCAAGTTAGGGTCAAAACAATAGGTCAAACAATGATGGTGAACCCGGTCAACCATCTGCTAAAATTAAAATGGTATCATTGAAACTGTTGTTTGCATGTTAACACACTGATGTTAGCTTTTAGCTCAAAGTGCCACCAAACATGAATAGAACCTCACAGAGCCACTGTGGCTGTGGTCTTGTTTAAACACTATGTGTGCAATGTGGTCAGTGGTGAATAAGTTTATTTCTCTTAATCAATATGTAAAGACAAAAATCTACAATATCATTCATACAGAGTGACAGTTTGTCGTGTTTCCTATAGTTGAACAGAAGAGAAGTTTTTTGTGTTTTTTTTTTTTTAATAAAAGAGAAGGAATGAGTCGACCGTTTTTATAGACCAATTTGGGTGTGTACACCATTGGATATGTTCAAACCAACAACTTCTTCTTCTCTTTTATCTCAGACTATGCAGTTCCAGGGTCGACTGAAGTTCCTCTATGGCCAGAAAAAAAAGTCAGCCTCTGGGACACTGATGCCTCCTCAGCTGGCTCTGTTCTGCATAGCTGTACCCCTGCTATTGCCCTCCATCACTGAGATGAAAATGAAGAACATGTTAATGCGGGGAAAGAACAAGGGAGGAGCAGGAGGAGGGGGAATTATCTCTGCACTGGAGCACGGGTAAGAACAACAGAAGCACCATACAACAGCAACAAGCTTCCAACTTTAACTTAAACTGGAGGTACATTCACACTATGGGGTTGCTGTACTATAATTAAAGGTCAGGGTTTTCAACACAGACTTGATGTCTCAGCTGGTTCAAACTTGAGGTTTGATGCATTTTGGCACCTTGTTATGGCCTCTAGAAAATTATATTGATTGGCCTGATGAGGGGAGATACAAGTAAAGGTCAAAGCCACAGCTGCTACATCATCAGTAAAGTTTTGGTGAAGCTCAGTTATGATGCACATTGTCACCAGTCAACCAGGATGACATGTTTTCCTTTATTGTATGTTTTCTGTGCATATTAATTCAGACTGAGTAAGACCTATGAAAAAAGAAGATCACATTCAAATCAGAGTGAGACTGCAAAAGCAAAAAGTGTATCAGTCCTTATATGGTATATATAAATCTGAGAAATACAGCTCATTACCCTGCAACAGCTTCATGAACGCACAAGTATTTACACCAAGCCCAAGTAACCAACACAAACACGAGGCCTTTCCTCACCCAGCAGGCTGCGACACCAAACCAAACAAGTGTTGGATGCTTTACCTGTGGCCAATTAGGAGCAAATACATGTCTCAGCTTGGATAAGGTCGTCTGTGCTTCATGCATCATTAACATCTTTGGGATGCAGTGAGGCCAAGAGTTGAGCTGTAGTCAGTGAGCAGAAGCCTACCACCCCCTCTGCTGTTCGCTGTTTCTCTCCATCATCCAAAGCAACGTGGATAATGTTGGTATTTGTTTTAGCAGAATTCCAACTACTTATTAGTAGGAGGTCATCAGGTTTCTTAGGGTGAGTCTTCAGTTGGTGAAAAGTGCTGTACACTGCACAGTACATGGGGCATGATCTGAAAAGTAAAAGTAGGTTAGCTTTTATGAAATTCATCTTTTCCTATGTACCTTAAAAATGTTCATATTTTCTATACGTAATATATTCGCTGGCTGTGAGCAGTACAACTCCAATCATTATAGTGTTTAATGATCCATTTAAAGTAAAAGTTGTCATGAATATTAAAAGTCTCCAAAAGTTTTTTTTTATTTTTTTGGTTCAGGATGCCAAGCAAAATATTGAATAAATACATAGGTCCAGCTTGATAAACTCCATGAAAGATTCCATCACTTTTCAGAAAAATTGGTTTTGAAGCTTTGAAACATTCTTCTTATTAGAACAACTAATTAAATCCAAATTCACTCTGTGGTCCAATAGCATCTCATCAATGACAACTCGAAAAGATTGTCTCATACTCAGATCAAAAGTCATAAGGTCAAAAGTCTGAAACATATTTGGCACTGCAGTGTTTTACAAAGTGACACAATACATTGTTCTGCTCGTAAACTTGATCTTTGAGTTCTGGAACTTGGCTCTGTTCTCAATTTACAGATGAGACCGGAAAAGATGAGTCACATTGGAATTCTCTCATGAACTAAAGTGAACCAAACCTCAATGATTAGTAGAAAAAACATTTTGTTGTGAACATTTTGTGTATGAATATCTGGGTGGATCAATGATTTTCTAATTTTATGGACCACCTCCTCTCGAATGGCGTCACTGGACACAGAAACTTTACACAGTCTCCACAGATCTGTCTTCTTGTTCTGTGATTAATGATGTGATTTTCTTTCTTCTCATCTCTCCTCCCCACCCCTCTTTTCATGCCAACCCTCTGCCTAACAGCGAGCGAGGGGACCACCTCCGGAGGCATTCCTTCAGTGGAGGAATGGGTGACATCGCCGACCCTCTCCTCCTCTCAGGTCCTACTCCTGGCGGTGCCCAACGAAGTCATCACACTCCCTGGACCCCACTCTCCAAAGACAACCTCAAGTACCGTCCTGATGGTTACTACAACCAGGAGGAGCCCCTCAACTACTGCAAGTCCTCCATGGCCGCCCAAAAAGGTCTGAGTCCAGGTCTGGCAGGCAGCTGGCCCTTACGACCAAACTCGGGTCCTCTCAGAGCAGGACAGGGTGTTGGCTACATCCCCTCTAACCGCTTGAACAAGGTCGGTCAGTATGGGAAGCCGTACCGTCTTTCCCCAAGCTGCCACACCGGCAGAGGTGGTGAGGTATTTGTGTCCAAGCTCTATGGGAACATCCAGATCCCTGCCGACCCAGACGCCTACTGCGTGGACCTGGTGAAGAGTGAGAACGGTTTTGGAGAATGCTATGATGGCCATCTGATGCCCGAGATGCCCTCCATCAAGGTCGAGCACGACTCAGACTCTGAAAACGGCTGTGATGCCTACGGACGGCCGTGGGGTTGCCGCGACCCGGAAGCAGTCGACCGCCGCTATGGTAACGGGATGTACGACCAGAGCACCGGCCTGCAGCTCAAATCAGAAGCAGATTATTATGATCTGCAGTACTCGCCCTGTCAGCGAGGGAAAGCAGGCATCAGCCCTCCGTACAACAACGGTAACTATCAGAACTATGCAGTCAACAATAGCGGAAATAACAACGCACGTCTGTTAAAGTGCGACAAAGACTTGGGAAATAATGACAACAACCAGTTCAGTCCTCAGAGACTCTCTCATTCAGACTCTGTGTGCAGCAACCAGCCGGTCAACCTCATGGACTCACAGGTCTATCAACAAGACCCTCACAAGGCCTACATGCATCCAGACTACAACAAGCATGGCACTTATGAGTTCAAAGGTCACGGCCTCATCCATTCGATCAAGCGGGAGCCCATGGATTCACCGCCATGGTCTGAGAGCACTCATGACATGAACCAGTCCATGATGGTTGGTCCAAGGAACGTTATGCCATGTGTGATGAGCACAGGGCACCACAAGTCCAGTCCTTACATTTATATGCCGTAGGAGTGATTGGAGCATCACTCACACATACACTCAACTACAGATAATTACCTGCCCCCACAACTGGCAAACACACACACACACACACACACACACACATAAACAATCAATGTGCATTATAATACTTTGTATTATTATCATTTTCATACATGTGCACCAGCATTAAAAACAGGACAGTCTTTGATTATAAGGATTCCCAGGTCATCAAGTATCTCTACCGTTTGATGTAGAGATCGCAAACAAGGCTCAGGTTCTAGTGTTAGTGTCGTGACAATCAGAAAATAAAACTCTTAATCCAGTTTATGGATGGATGATTTTATTTTGAAAAAAAAAAAAAAAAAAAAAAAAAAAAACTTTTTGTAGTTGGTTTCTGGCACCTTTGGTTTTAGTGACAATGAGACAAGTTGTGTCTAGAAACACCGTTTCATTTTGTTTTACGTGTCGTGCACACCCAGCTTTTGTGGGAGGAACAAAGATTTCGCTGTAAAAAGAGACCTTTTCTTTTTTACTTTGTACACAAGAGACGGCTCAACAACTGCTGGAAGGGGAGAAGGATGATTATGCGAGGAAAGGAGTCAGTGATAACAACTTACAGCATATTCTGCCTTTTAAAAAATTGAAAGGAGCTTATCAGTGGTTTTGCATGTTTTAGTGGTTCAACCATAAATCGCTTGTTCTTTCATTTTCACCTCCAGGGAATAAAAACTACAAGATTCTGTTTATTTTAGTCATCTTCATTAGTGAATCATTGCACAAACAATTGAAATTCATAGCTGTAAAAAATGTGGCTCAAAGTTACAAAATTAAATATATTAGTAAAATAGTATACACATTCACAACTCAAAGTTCAACTCATACATTCAAAGACACTTTATTAATTTACAGACCATGTCAACACAGTGCTTTCATCTGAGAATCCATGAATACACCATTATGAGTTTTAAGAATTGTCCTTGTCTGCTGCAAAATCTTTTGCAAAACTTGACTTGAGTAAAGTAAATTATATGCAATTTATAGTTATTGGACCAAAAACATGTAAAACTATTGATATGGCCAAAGCTTCATTAGACATGTTTATTTTTTACATTACATTTGTATATTAAACTCGAAACAGCCTGATCACATACTGCAATGAGTGTGACAACAAAATCTCAACCTCACCACACCTGTGGCTGAAAGCGCGCGTCCCGCTGAAACACCGCTGAGCAAGGCATCACTCTGGGCTTGCTCTTTGAGAAGGAGAAAAAAGAGAAAAGTGAAATTCATAGCACGCAATAAAAATGCATTAGGATGCCGAAGTAATGAAAAAGTCACATTTAACATTTAACAGCATTAAATTAATAAAAATTAAGAACAACTCAATTAGATATCACAATAAAAAAAACTGACCTGTAAATCATAGGACCTGAGATGAACCTGGACCAGTTTATTCACGATTTAAATGATCAACTGAAGGTTTATCTGGACAAGTATTAGAACTCAATTGAAGGAAAAGAGTCTAAAAGGTTCAATTTTGATTCTCTTTTAAATGCACGCAATACTTCTGTCATTATTCAAACTCCGGTTGAATGTACAAGTGATATTATTAATTTATGTCATTGTCATCAGTGCTAATGTTATACAGTTTGGAACAGTATTTCCTACTGAATACAGCCTGTCTCACTCCAGATGTGACACATTTCCTTTGAAATAAATATTCACCGTTCATTCACCGTTGTTGAAAACATCAGACATTGTCTTCACAATCAGTGTTTTTGCACAAATGAATTAAAAAAAAAAATTAAAAAAAAGAAGAAAAAAAAAGCACCAAATCGCATCAATGTGTGCTACTGTAGTAGTTTCTAAATTGCACTACTGGGAGTAGTTCAGTTGAAGTTCAGCCTACCCAGACAGGTTTTTGAGTCGACACGCACAACTGTACATGGGGTCACTGTTTTGAATTTGTCTTTTCTCTCTCTCTCTTTGTGTGTGTTCATTTCAATAAATGTTTGATGATTCATATTTATTGTAAGATGCAAATGTGTATAATTTAAAAACTACAGTTTTGAAGGCTTTTTTTTCCCCTGTTTCACTACGGTAATTAAATATGGCTTTTTTTTTTTTTTTCTTGGTCTCTTTTTGATAATTGTTTAAAAAAAAAAAAAAAAAGACTGTCATACTTGTCTCATGGAGGAGGTAGCTGCGGGGTAGTGAACACAGCATATACACATGCAGTGTCTTCCAGTGTTTCTACGTGTTTTTTTGCAAATGGAACTTATCTATTAAAAACAAAAACTTTCTTTATATGGAAAATCTGGGTTGAAGTGTTGTTCTTTTGCATTACAGAAAACCATATCCACAGTAATCAGATCACAGATGATTAGTTTCCCAAAATATAAACCGTTACCGTTCATTATTTAGTTGAGTAGATGAGTATAAGAGCACAGGAAGATGTAATACGAGGCTTAGCTAAAGAAAACCAGCAGGAACAACCTGACAAAAGCAGATGTTGTAAAGTAAAAATATATCAGACACACAAGAGTTTGTGTAACAAAGTGACATAAATGTCACAGAGTTAAATTTAATAATGTACAAATAATATGCAATGTGGTTAATCTATAAACCTCATGGTTTCCTGCTCCCATAAATGCTTTCCACAATGAAAAATAGTCAAATTATATTGTTCAGCTAACGTCCTTGTCTCTTTAGTAGCTTTTGAATTTTTCACATATAGCAAATGTGGTCTCATCCTTCAGATTTGTGTCTCTATTAATAATTAATACTCAGCAGAACAGGATACAGAGTATCTCTAGCCACATTGCCCGTATGATTAATGTGCTGTGAAGTTGGCATGACAGCTCCTTCACACGATCTGGGGAAACTTAACACTCGTCTCTCACCACTGTCTGGGACAAGCGCTGGAGCCAGGGGAATGTTGGCACCCGCAAAAAGGTAGAGGGCAAGAACAGAGGCAGGGGACAAAAAGAGAAAGCGATGTAACCATGAAAGCTGTGGTTAAATCCTGGTACACGGGATTCCCAGGTGAGCTGGATTTTGATACTTAATTGTATTCACTTGGCACACAATCATATAGATTAGAGAGGCTCTGAGGCCAAGTTCACCTAGCCAAAACTGTCATTTCTACACAATAGAAAATTAGGCCTTTGATCTAATGTTGCATCGATTCATACTCCTTGTTTTTTAACTAGTGCTTCATATACAGTAGGCCTTTGTTGTAACTAGTTCAGTTTATACAAAGTCTAACTGGCTAACAGCAAACCATCTAATATCCTGTGTTTACATATTTAGATGTATAAATATCTGAATTTAGAATTATTAAGTTAAAAACTGTGCTCATTTGGCATAGTGCAAAAGAAAACAACCAGAGTTTCGCACACACTGAGAAATTCCTCTTTTATTTAGCACTTAGTTTATGTTTTACTGCCTCCAAGGCCATCATGTTTGTGATCCTCATCTATTGTTTAATGCAGCCGTGTTCCTTCAGAGGAGCCTGACTCCAGAGTCCGGGTCCAGTGGAGGCAGTGACTCAAGGTCTTGCTTGAAGAAAAGTTCAGCACCTCTCATTTCACCCACATCCTGCCGCCAGGATACTGCCACGGTCCTTGTATGGCATTGACGTAAAACTTTCTCAAACAGAAAAACAATCTAGATATTATGTAATTGCTCGCAACCATCACCTGCTTAATTGGTTTGCACTGATCTGAAGGAACAAGCCCCTCTACTGATTCCACAGCTATCGTCAGTCCTCCCGCTAATCCCTCCTGAAAGCTCATGTTTGTTTCTCCACGGTCAGAGTCGCTTATATGGAATTACAGGATGCACCGGGATCAGTTAGTGGAAGGATTTTACTTATTGGGATGATTGTGAGTTTGTGTGTGTGTGTGCCAATGCGTGTGTGTGTGTGTGTGAAAGCTTGTATACAGAGTAAATACCAGAGACACAACAATTATGTTTGTTTGCAAATTAAATACAAATGAAATTACTGGAAACCCTGCTTCTATCGTCACATCTTTAGTTATATAACAGAAATAAAATCCACCATGTAATTAAAAATACAGGTTCCACTCATTTATATATGGTCAAACATATATTTATATGTATGTGGTGACTGTTGCATACTTTTTCATATGTTAATTACAAAATAAGAATAAAATCATTAACGCCATTGTCCACAGATTTTATTTTTGTTCATTACACCCAATAGATACAGTGTTTACTAGTATACAACCATATAATATTTATGATGACATTTTTAATTTACAGTATAATTTATTTCTTCTTTCACCTCACTTCCTTATTTCCCAGAGTGATGTTTTCTTAACCCGCATTCAAGCCTCAGTATGAACCAGTTAATATTTCATTGGTTCAATGAAATCAATGAACTCACACCATAAATCATGGTTGTATTATAAAGCGTTAGTGAATTATCTTTATTTTAACATCTGGTTAAAATAGCCCCTACTGTGGATTCATATAATTTAGCTTCATTCACTATGTCTATGTGTGACAAATGCACAGTTGTCAAATGAATAGTCAAGGTCTTCAACGTTGATAAATCCAACCCCTGGTGGGACATATAAAGTATATATTCTATAATTCCTGTGACTAATTCAGACCATGAATGATTGGGGTGGTTTTGGATTATTTTTATTCTGTTCACTTGAATTTACTTGAATTAAAAATAAATAAATTGATAAATTAATAATGAAAATAATTTTTAAAAAATGCTGTAAAGTGTTGAAAGACACTGCAGCATTCACAGTTCATCTCTGTACTGAACAATGTAAATCATCATAGTGGTTTGTGCTGAATATTGATGAAATAAATGACATCAGTATTAGATCTGCCTGTGTGTGTTTTCATGTTGGAGGATAAATGTCGTCAGCTGGACTCAGTGTTTTTTTTTTTTTTTTTTCCGTCAGTAGAATGACAGTAGTTTGGATGTTTTGAGCTACGTGTTGGTAAAACGACTGTATGAGGAGTTTTGAAATAGTGATCTCGGTGTGGAAAAATTTTTTTCCAAAAAAAAAAAAAAAAAAAGGAAAACTACAAAACTTCCCATAAACCCAGTTAATTCCCGCACACAGCAATGTTTTGCTGCTTCACTATGGGTAACAAGTTATACATTTCCCGTCTGTGTGCGTCTGTACTGATGTTTTGCACAACCATGCAAACTCAAATAATTATACAGAAGAATGAAGCATTCTCTTCCTCTCTGCTTAAAACAGTCATTAACAAATTAGAGCTTACTTCCTCCTCTGGTCGCAGTCCTGAGAGGAAACACTTACTTTAAATTTTATTGTACATATTTCAAATTGACTGGGAGTTTTTTTGAGGATTTCCCTTTGTAAGCAGCGTCTGTGTACAGTCCTGCAGAGCTGGTTGCGTTGCGTTGTGACTACAGTGACTGCAGGAAAATTAATGAGGTTCATTACTTTGCAGTTGGCAAGAAGTAGGAAAATATAGTACAGGAGGAATAATAATAGCTAAATGATATTCATAACTCACCCTGATTCATACAGTAATAGTCCATGAAAACTGACTGTGTTATACAGTTTCATAACTCTAGCCTTTAAAAACACTCTTTAAATGAACTTTTATGTTACTATACCTTTTTTTTATTGAAAGTAAAAGAGTATTACTTTTGTTTTTGTTGTTTTCCTAAGTAGACTTGGACTCATACGGTGCTCACTGAATATTAAGAAGGATAATGAAATATACATACCTCTCGCTAAGTAGTTATACCATCTCAGAACAAAGATAAAGCGTAGCACTTTCCAGTGACCTAACAGGGATCAAGGTCTAGAACATAAATTACAAAAACAACTGTGTCTCATGCACACATGTAGTTCTCTTAATAAGTGAGTAACAACTAATTCATGGGAAACAATGAGTTGGATTTTCCTCTCTGTAACCCCAATGGAGTATTTTGTTTTTGTCTCACTGTAGTTTCATGACTGGTGACGTGACAATGAACTTTAAATGTTAAACAATCATCAGCGTGCACGCACCACCTCCGTCACGCCATCTGTATGACACTTGTTCCGGACGGGGAGGGGTAAAGGGTGAGAATGACAAAGAAGAAGAAGAGAGAGAGATGAAGAGACAAAACCTAAAGGTGAGAAAAGAGAAGCTGGCTCAGGAAAAAGGGTGAAAACAATGAAAAGAGCACATCCAATCAAGACAGAGGAGCAAATGCTCAGGGCGACTGTAGTATAAGCAAAGTGTTTGATGCTTGTTGACAGCTGTATCTGTGAGGGGGAGAGTGTGTGCGTGTGTGTGCAGACCAAGACCTATAATCCTATACCATGCAAGGTTGCGTGACCGTTCATACCCCACTCTTTGCTGCGCCGCACACCATTTGCCCTAATTGGTCACACCGACTCTCTATGTCTTTCTCACACACACTAATAGACACTCATATAGGGAGATGCACCAATGCGTACATAGACACAACAATGTCCACGTCTCCTCTCCCAGTGTCCCCTGTGACAATAAGAAGAATTCTTAAGGGTACGTCTCAGACACGCATATACACACATATGCATACACATTATCATGCACATATACACACACCCTACTAAGCATATGGAAGAGAGTCACGCAATCCCCCGCCCATAACCCCCACACCCATTTTATGACTACATTTAGCTAATGAACAAAAGGCAGGCCACCTTGCCTTATTGCTCATGTTCTCAAGCTGTGTCATTGGTTTCCACTTATCTTAAAAAAAAACACACACACATCCTTGTCAAACACATCATGCCTTCAAACCACCCATCATGTTCCAGATATATTCATTTGAAATGGTTTTAAATTGTACACTTCTGATTCCAGAAAAGTGGACTGTCTTACTATTGGGCTGGCAGTGTTTAGTCAGTTTGATCAACCAACCAACCAATCAGTCAATCAGTTTTTATATAGCAGACAAGGTTTTCATATAAACACAATGAAACACATTAGACGATAGAAACAATACCTCTCATCAATTTTCAATGAGGAGCCACCAGAGGCAGAATAAAGGAAAATTTAAATTCAGAAGATCCAGTCAAAAATTCAGAATAGCAAAATAAGACAGTAATACAAAATGAGATGCAATGAGAGGAGATGTATCGAAGTGAGTAAAACCAGAGATGAAGGTAGGGTATTAAACGATGAAAAAGCTAAAGATAAAATAATAAAATCCTAGAGGAGAGACGTACTGAAGAAAGTAAAACTAGAAATAAAAAGTTGGAAATTAAAACGAACAGTAACACTATACCAAGTATTAAGACAGACAGACAAAAGCTATAAATAAACAGACACATAAATACATAAAATTCAATTAATAGAGACTAAAAAGCTCTTGAGTTTACTTTAAAGACATTCTCTGGTGCCCTTTGCTCCTTAGAATGGACTATAGTAACTACAAAATGCGCCACTATTGGTCTCTTGACCTCAAAAAAACAAATACAAACAAAAAAAAAAACACTAAAGGGTTCTGGCAAGGAGATCTGAAGGTTTTAAACAGTTCAAAAGATAAAAAGATAGATAAATCAGCCAGACCATTAACCAGGACCAATAACAGTTTACACCAATAAATGGATCTTAAAATCATTTCTGAAAGGGAAAAGTAGCCAGTGCAGAGACTTAAACACAGTTGTAATGTGTGCTCCTTTCCTGGCTCCATGTCAACACATGTGCAACTGAGTTTGGAAACAATTGTGGTTAAAATGTTTTTTCCTTAGTCATTCTTGCTGGTGATAAAAAGTGCAGTATTATCTTTGCATTGGCTTGAGAGAGATTACATTTAAATGTTCTTCAGATGATCTCAGTCAGTGCACTATTTCACACTTTCTCTGTAGTCACCAGTGAGCTGCACAAGATTAGAAAATCAGAAGAAGGCCATCCATAACTCGCTCTGTTAAATACAGTTGAACAGGTAATCGATTGGCCCCGGGTCATGAGGGGACGTAGTAATATAAAGCTGTACGTCATCAGCATGGAAGTAGATGCTGTGCCCCCTGATGATGCAGCAGTGTTTATAGGTTAAAAAGTAAACGACCAAAAACTGAACCTTGAGGAACACCACTGTTCATTTAATACAATGTAGTGTATTTAGTGTTAAGTTTCTATCAGTGAGATACGATTTTAACAAAACTAAAAACAGTCACAGAGTCTAATTAGTGAGTTGAGAGTCAGTGTGTCTTGAAGAACTAAGAGGTTTTACTGTATCAAAGGCTGTGCTCAAGTCAAGTAGTTCTCATACAGAAGATCAAGTTTGTAATTCTAATACCACTTGAAAGCTGAACATTTCAAACATTCATCCAAGACTTTCGGGTCTGTCTGAACTATTTTTATGTACTCTCAGTGGCTGCATATTTCCGGTCAACATGTGGATATCGAATAGTATCATATTCATGTAAAAATGGTTACTGCACTATGCAGGAAATTTTTCTAATGAAACTGTAATCTCCATTTAGTCAAAGAAGTTGAGCCACTTTACAGCTCTACAAGTACACCCCGCCCCGCCCCACATGTAACTGCTGAAGTAGACCCTAGAGCGCAAGAGCTCTAATCAGTACTATAAAAAATAAGATGAAAGGAAAGTTCCTTGAAGAAAAAAATCATAGCTATTGCGGCGTCACACATAACTTCAACATGTGGATATTAGATATAATCATATTTATGAAAATTATGGGTATACACTATACAGTCCATTTTAGATGAAACTGTAATTTCCATTTTGTCAAAAAGCTGAGCCACTTTAAACTCTACAAGTACCACGGCCCCCACCCCTCTGCAGTAACTGCAGAAGTAGACCCTGGGGCGCAAGTGCTCTAATCATTGCTCTAAAAAAATAACATGAAAGGAAGGTTTCTTGGAGACGAAACATTCATAACTATTTTTCAGTCCTGTGGATTTCAAAAGTAATCTGCTGACTGTGATGATGTTCTGTATGAAAATGAAATAGTTTATGTATGTACCCCAGGGGCAACTGGCCAGTTGAAAGGTTACTGAGTGCAACCTGGTGATTCATAAACTAGATATGCACGCAGCAGCTGACCGTGAGTCATACACATTCACCCAGATATGCAACACACAAGAAAGCAAGCTCCTTCACTCATAGACACCCAAAGTATGTTACAAAAATGTCCCCAGTAAGCCACCAACTACTGCAAATCGCAAGTTTTCTTGCACAACCACATGCAGTGTCACACAGATTGTCCATATTATCATTGTTACACTTCCATTATCAGTCCTATGGAGCAGGGCCAGCAAACATACTCACAACCTACAAGACTTAAGTAAATGCTCTAGTAATTTCCATGTGAGATTAGGGGAAAAGTACAGTGAGATTATGGAGCCCCGACCAGCTCTATTTGTTTTTGGTTGTGTTCATGCTCTAGTTGACAGATTAATCTGCAGAGGTCACACAAGGATAGAGGCAGATGCTGTCTCTTCTGCTGGGAAATGCTTCAACCTAGTGGTCACATCTAAACACTGCAGTTGAAGAGTTACGGGTCATTTTGAAACCAACAGCTGAAAGCTTCATTGCAAAAAATTTTACTTCTCCGTTATTAGTCACTCTCAATCTGACCTGCCAGATACAGAGTTTTAAGCAGTAGCTATACAAAGAATAAAACCAATCCATATGAATTGTAGTCATATTGACAAATATATCAAGTTAAATTCTCTGTCTACAAATATTGGTCACAACAATATTTTTCTGTGATTATATTACCAAAAATTTCCATTGTATATAGTGAAAAAATGTGCATGTGTTGCAGCAGTTCATCATCAGCACATGTATTTAATCTGTCAGCGTAATTAGCAAAAACACTTTGAAAAGTATTTTCCTCCTAACCAAGAAAATACGCCCAGTTCACGGCTGCCGAGACTTTGGAAGAACTTTGTGTGATCTCTGATAAACAGCAGGTATTTTGCTCCCTTCCAGCATATGGAAAACATTTGCTTTGTTATGTGGTACAGCCACAGGTAGAACAGAGCAGTTTTCTGCCCAGTGTGAGTCACTGAGGATTTAAGGGTTTTGACCTGCAATGACAAAAATTTAATCAATGGGTTTAACTCAGGATGACTGAAAATACCACTGTGGCTTTGTTGCTCAGACTGTGGTGCTATATGACTGGTCTGTACCAAGGTTACATGAAAAAGTAATTACCGGTAAAGCACTGTTGAGACTGAGATTCAAAAAAATACAAACTTTATTTTTGTACATGCCATGGTTCATCATTCTCAGTTAAGAACTAGCACTTGTGGCTCATCCTTTGAGCCTTCATGATGAAGCTGCGATCAAAGTGAGAAATTCTCTCAAATCACTCGAGTTTCATTCAACTTTTAGTCTCTGTGAAGTCTGTGTTGGTCTATAATGGGTTATGATCTGAATGAGGATGAAACAGTTGATGATCAAGAAAAGTAATCCAGCAAGCCAGATGAACAGGAAGGTGTTGTAGCCTTCAAACTCCAGGAAATAAGCCGGGCCCAACCAAATTCCCTGGTATTGGACAGAAAATAGAAGTAGAAACCGGTTAACTTTTACTTCTTTTATTCAAACTTTGCAAAACAAATTCAGTTGCAAACGTACTCAGATCAACATGAGACCACTGACAGATGCAAAACAGCAAAGTGAAATTTGACTGTAATTAGAAAAAAAATGAATTACCTGTCCAGCAAACCAGAGGAGCAGCAGTCCCACTCCTTGTTTTAATGACAGACTCAGATGAGGGATGACCAGAGGAAGTAGGCACAGGTACCACAAGAAGTACTGTGAAAGGACAGCAAGCGACGTTGTTAAAATATAAACATAATTTTAAACATAACAATGAACTAATACAATTACTGTTAGTGGTAAAAAAAAAAAGAAAAATAGTGAGGAATTATGCTTTATCATACATCTTCTTAAATGGAAACTTTTCGAAAGTTTAAAATTCACAGTTTATCTCTTTCCTGAAAGACTTGGATGATGGATGGTTTACATACCTGTGAAGTGCATACTTTGTTGAAAGAGACAAAGATGGCCGTGTGAAGGAAACAGGAAAAGGCCAAGTCAGAATGGAAAGCCCATGATGCTGCTAAAAGCAGAATGAGCTGAGGGAGAAATGCAGCCAGGCCGAGCAACTGGCTCCACCTGCTGTCTGTTCCCACAAAACACAGAAGGGAAAATGCTTCATGAACATACCTTCACCTTAACAGCTTGGTACGCATCTCTGTATCACAAGGTGTGATACTGCGAAGCAATGAATACATGGAGAGAAGGATACCTGCGGTGAGGTAGAGCATGTAGAAGTATGGGGAGAAGTTGTGTCTGATGTCTCTTCTGGTCAGATGGTACAAATATGTCTCATGAAGGAACTCCCAGCCATACCTGATGAGACAGTCACAATATTTTAAGTTAAGAAAAATGGAGAATGAAAGATTAACAGAATGTAATAGCAAATTAAATGAACAGCAACTAGCAACTCAACTAGCAATGTATATAGTCTTATCTGTCAAGCTTTGGCTTTAAATTACAGGTGATGGAAACCAACTGCTCTCACATGTGATAGAAAAGTGCTGTGAGCATAAAGAAAACTCCGCCGGCCACAGTCGCAAAGAGGAGCAGCTCCGTGTTGAGGAAGCTTCCAATGAAGCCGATAAACCTCCTCCACCTCCATCTGTCCTTCTCTGCTCTGGTCTCTGATGTGCGCAGGGTGAGAGCGATAGGCAGAGCGTATGTGATGGGGTAGATCTTCATATGGACTGAAAGGCCGTAAAGAACCGCTGCCCATATGAGACGTCGACCTAAAAAAAAAATGGTGAAAGTATGAGCATTCATGGTACATTGGGATATTAAGAAGATCAGACAAAACCTACCCTCTTACCTTCCATACAGAGTAATGTCCCTAACACCAGTGCAGCCAGGATGGACTCAGCATTTCCTCGGCTTGATACTCCCATGGGCAATGGGTTGAAGAGCCACAGAGCAGAAACGCGAAGCGCGGTCTGAACATAACCCCCCCAAAAAACACAACTTTATCAACACTGTGCAACAAGTTTTGTGACAAAAAGATTTGTCACAAAGGTCCAGACACACTAACCTCTGAGCCCAGACCTCGTCAGGCGGAGGATTCTGTAGATGAGCAGTCCTGACAGCACATCGCATACAATGAACAGGATCTTGCCAAACACCGTGCTGAGGTAGATGTTGGGAGTGAGAAGCCAGGCTAGCAGAGGTGTGTAGCGGTAGGTTGATCTGTTGTACGGGGACTCACCCTGTGCAAAAGTTCCCCACATTGATATGTCAAATATAACATCAGAATGATGGGTGGTGGACGCAATAAAAAACAAGCCACGTACTGTACCTCTCGTCCTCCTAACTGCTTACATTTCATTCATTTATGACATTATTATATATGTAGTTTGACAACCATTTATCCTCAAATTATCTTGCTCCACTGATCTTTACCCAGTCACACTGAAGTTAGATTTCAGTTCAGTAGTTCATGGGGAAGTAAACTTTCCCTGCAATACAATCTCAGAGACGATGTAAATCCAAAACCATTAGACTTAGACTTTTCCAGTCTGGACTAGATTCTCAGGGAGGTGTGAAGAGGCTGTTTACAACGTGACACATTTAAGGATCAAACAGGTTTACTGCTGTCACATGAATCATGCTGCTGTTACCTCAGTAATGAACCTTGCAGCGTCTGTGAACACATGGTAGTCGATGTCGGTGTACTTCACCACCATAGTCTGGTCCTGGTGGTCTCCATAAACCACCAGCGCCAGTCGCAGAGCGAAGGAAGCCGAGAAGAGGACGCGTTTCTCCGTGAGTCTGGAAACCAACCGCTCCATCATCAACCAGCCGCGCAGTTAACAAATCACATTAACACACACAAGGTAAGTCAGCGAACTAGTTTACGTTTCACTACCTTGTTTATCTGTGGCCATATTAACTTCTCTGACACTTTAAGAAAATGATTAGTGGAAATGTTTCACAAACAAATTCTTGAATGACCAGTTTCCAAACATGAGAACCAGGAAGTTTTCCCGGAAGTGGTTCTTCTTCTACTACAATCTGGCACATTAGCGCCACCTGCTGTACGGGAGTGCGACGCTGCAACGACAAGGCAGGCTAATATCTGTGCTTTGTTTTATTTGATATTCAATATTTAATAATATATTTAACTCTTCATGCATTATGTCCAGATGTGATATGCATCACACATGACATTTGTTGATAACGTGTAACATTATCGACACGCCAGTTATTTACCTAACCATATATTTGAGGTACCTTGCGTTTTTAGGAAATGCTACTATATACTTCCATGCCACATTTCCCCTCTGGACTTCATCTGTTTTTATTTGTGCATCTCAATAAAACATCATTTAACAAGATAATTTTTTTCCACTTCTTTGCAGATTGGTGACTGTTAGTGCTTTTATTGTAGTAAAAGGTGTGGGCACCGCTTCCACAAAATACTTCTATACTAATCAGACTTCACACTTATGTAAAATTAAACTCGTATTCCTCTTAAATATATCATTCAGATTAATTCAATCAGTTGTTAGTGTTTAGGTCAGTATTGTTTTCTTGCAAGAACATGTATCACTCTTGTTTTTTAGGGTAGACACAGAACACCAGAGTAGAAACTTAGTTATTGTAATATATTTATTTTCCTTGCATAGCAGTGATCAAAGGAAAAATCCTTGTAGTATTGACACTTTCACCACATGTTAATCCTTCTTATCACATGTAGCTGAACAAGATCTGAAAAAAAATGTCTTCAAGGGATTTTTTTAAAGTGACATATAATATTTATGCATCGCACTCTTTTATTCCACAGGTTAAAAGCATAAGGAGAAATTCAAATGACCCATACTCCAAGCCAGTTTAAAACCTTATGTAAACTTTTTGGTCTGTATTCATTTTGTGTATAACGCATAATGGTGTATTCACATATAACTACACTTTACAAAATACGTAGTTATCTATCTCTAAGTGTGATTCCAAAATTTCCAGGTACTCCAGTACTTTCTTTGGTTTCTGAACATGTACAAAAAATAAATTGCATGTTCTGCAGATCAGGTGTCATCACAACTTGTTGTCGGTTTGAAAGAGGCATTTAAGACATTGTGATGAAGGCAAATTCCTTTAAAAGGCAGTATGGTACAGATAAACTTGTGTAGAGTGTGCAGCAAATAGGGCTGAACAAGTATTACAGTGAACTGGATCAAGATTAGAATGGGAGGAGAAAAAGTGCAAGAGGAGTGTAAAACCTAAAGAGGCATGTGGGATAAGTACAGGGTCACTCATGTAAAAAATGATGCAGATAAAAAGCCACACTACAAAATCTAACATCATAGGCTTTACTAATCATCCTCACGTTAAAAGTATAGGATGTGAACTCAGGTCGTGATAAGCTATATGAAAGTGAAGAGCAGTGCTATTCTCCGATAATACCAAATAAGATGCTGTATTATTGCAGTTATAGATGTAGCATTTACTCAGGGGAGCAATACCGGCCAGAAAACAGAATGCTGTTGGAGGGGTTATGTCTGATGAAGAAGAGGAAGGGATGGTCTGCGATAAAGTCAGGTGTACGCATCGCACAACGCAGCATCACGACGGCAGCAGTGGCTGCAGCAGCCTCTGTTCCCTCCTCGTTGACCTCCACAAAAGCCTTGTGGACAACCTTTGACAGCACCAGATCATTGCCAGGAGACATGCCTGTCACAGAAGAGAGGGACAGAATCATTTGTTGTTACCTGATCTCATCCTGCAATGACTGGAACGAAGAGCATGTTGATTTGGGAGAATCCAGGTTAGGTTTTTTCTCCTGATTTTCTCCTTGGGTCCTACCTGACAAGTCACACTTTCCTTGGTCGAAGGCATCCACCATGCCCATGCTGATCAGGATAGTCTTCATGTCATACTTCTCTTCCATCTTGAACCGAGGAAGGCCAACGTTAACCTCAACAGTGTCCATCATGTCTGGACGAGTCCACTCCACAAAGTTATCATAGGTCAGCTGCGACTCCAGCTGGGGGTGGACACAGTAAAAAAATATTAGTTTGTCTGTATTTTGTAGACTTTCTTTATTTGTGGAAGTGCAAGTGTTTACGTGTCCTACCTTCTCCAGACCAGTTGAATTGTCCTCTATGTCCATTGGGAGGAAGATGAGCATGCTGAGGTCCTTTCCTTTGTAAGGCAACTCCAAAATCTGAATAACAGTGAGTTTCCAAGATATATATATATATATATATATATATATATATATATATATATATATATACACACACAAGTTAACTTATATATAACCAAAATTGTGAACCATAACCACACACTGTAGCAACTGATGAATCAAACTATTTTCTTGATTACCTGGCAGTTTCCTTCTGGGATGTAGGTCAAAGGGAACTTGCTCTTCTGGTGCATCATCCTCACTGGCTTACTTTCATTCTGAAAACAGCAAACAAAAATATGTAACTTGACACTACAAAAAATGCTATATGTCACCACATCACAGTATTGTAAAGAGCAAGATTAGATGCTGAACAGAATATTACTACTAACTACTTTTCATGCTAGTGTTATGAAATAAGGTGAATATTTGGCATCAAAGTCACTTAATGCACCTAAAATTACTTTTTTACTTTTCTAAGGAAAAGTCCAAATGTCCAAACATTTTCATTAATTGAGTGAAGTATTTGTCAGTAAACACAACATCTGATCTGGTCAGATTGGTTGTACCACTACACAGGTGTGAATACAGACTCAGAAGTACAAAGCAAAGCACATGACCTGTAGTAGCAAGTATATATTATCTAGCAGTGTTTTTTTTTTCTTTTTATCATTATTTATTTTGAAGTTTTGCCTTTAATAATAGAGAAAGTATAGAGAGACAGGAAAGGAGGACAGCACATACAGGAAAGCTTGTGGTCGTGACTCGAACTGGTGAGCAGCAACCCAAAATGTTACACCACAACCACTTGGCTAATCAGGCAACCCCAAGTGTTTAACATGCGATCAAGCATTAGAATTAGCATTGCAACTACCAAGTTCCGTAATGAGGACTATTTTGATACTATGATTAGACTATGACAGGGCCACAGTCTCATCAATGTCTGAGAAACACTGTCGCCTCTGCTGTTTGTTAACTTGCTCAACATTTGAGTCTGTTTATAGTGAGTCTCTGTGTTGCGGTTGCATCTCTTAAGGTCACTGGTGTGTGAGTGAGAAGAAGAAGTTCTGACTTGCTTGGGGACAAGACGTTTCCTGTTAGTTTAGACCACCGGGTCTCTGGACCCCAAATATAAGATGACCCGACTTTTTCAGACTTTTTTCTAGGGGAAAAAATACCCTAATATGCTAATAAAAATAATAAATATTACATTTGAGTCAATACGGTAATACACATGTTTAAAAAGCAGCTCAGGAACATTTCATCCTGATCTTGACTAATATGCAACACAAAAATGTTAAACTGGCAAATGACCTTATGTATGTTAGGTAATCAGATTGCACAGTCTTGTCCTGACTTCCACCACTTCCTGTAGTAAGGTTTCCTGCCACAGCTCTAACATTTTCACTTTTTTCCAAGCTGAAATAAATACCGCAACCTAAAAAGTGCAGAGTGTCAGTTTAGAGTGTCTACAGCCTGATATCCCCAAAAATGTTTCCTGATGAATGACACAAATCTTATACTGTGCACCGTCTTTTTTCCATTTTCATTTGGAGCTGTGTTTGTTCACTCTGTTCACTCTCTGCAGTGTTACCTTGTTGACTCTGAACCGAGCATCCCTTGTGACATTCTCCTTAAACTGCTTGTCCCACTTGCCCTTGAAGTAGATGGCATTGACCAGCACCATTCTGGTCATGTTGTTCACCACACCAGTGGAAAGCAAATCCTTGATTTTATCTGAGAAATTGAAGCAAAAAAATTCAAATAAAATAACAAAGAAACAACAAGTTCAGTTGCTTTCCCAGTATGTTACTGGGTTTAAGTAACTGGGTTAAAGTAGCACTCAGCCTTTCTAACAGAAAAGAATGTCACTCCCTTTTCAGAAACCAATGATGAAATCTGATGAATTCGTCTAAGGTCATATGTTGATGTGCAACACTGGAAATCAAGCAACTTCTGCATACAAAGATGACCAGAATGAGACTGACACAAGCATGTGATTAAGGGATATTGATGTAATATTTATCCGGTTAGAGGTCAACTCAGAGGTCGTTTGATTTGTCAGTTCTTCCTTGTAATTGCACTAAAGAAACATGAAGTTCTACAAATGAACTGATAAGTGAGTATGACCCACCTTGTGTCTGCTTCTCCACCCAGTTGTTGATGTTGATCCTTGCAGCCTCATGGTTGAATTGGAAGTCCACGGGCTCCAGCTCTGCATTGTAGAACTTCCTGGTTTGTTCCAGAAAATCCTGAAACCATCAGCACCACATTTAATAATTCTGGTCACCCCAAATAAAATAATTTACTTGACACAATTAAAAAAAAAAGCAAATTATTCCATAATGGAACCTGCAGTCCAACCCAATCTATCACTTCTGTTTATTTAAGCTTACAGATTCTGATCTCAGCCTCGCATTCACTCCCACATAACATTCTACAAACAAAACCAACCACACCCAGTCACACGAACACAAGTGAAACACACCGCAACAAACTGGTAGGACTGCTCCCCGTATAGTCTGTTGGCAACGCTGAGAGCGTATGGAGCATCAGCTTTGTGGAGCTCACTCAGCAGTGTGGAAAAGCTGGCGTGGACATCGTCCTTACAGTCTTTGGTTTTCAGACACTGTGGACAAAGCAGATAAATGTTGTTAGAGATGTACCGCAGGGTTGTGAAATGACTCTACTATAGAGAGTTTAAAAGTATTTCTCGTCTTTGGTGCTGCACTAAAAGTATGTGACCAAATTATGATGAATAAATGACGCTTGAGTATGCAGTCACTCACCAAAAATATTTCCAAATATAATAGTGATATATAAATATAAATCTTGTAATTCAGTTGAAAACACAAATAGCATCAGTACAGAACCCAGCTGTGTATAGACTCATCCATAATTATCTACTGGAAATAAATAAATTACTTATTTGGAAATGTTTTTCAAGCATCGATGTGCCAGAAAAAGTTGACTTGCAGTGATGCAAAAAAAAAAAAAGTAAAATAATAAATAAATACATTAAAAATACAGTTGACAGAGAAAAATCAAGAGGAGAAAATGTCCCAGCAGCTTTTACACCGACTTTAAAGAACCCATAGAAATGTTTTTCCAGAAAGTTATGCCACAAAGACACCAGACTTCCCCTTCACCATGGTGTTATTTACAGACACACGCCCATTTTTTTATATTTATCTTTTTTTTTTTTTTTTTAATAAGAATTTAGGATGAAATGTTTTTTGGCTGATATGAGTCCAGATCACCAGATCAGAAAGACATAAACCATCGTCTTATCACAAACCGTCATAGTGATGTTTGCCAAATTTGGCTTAATCGTTATTCAAGAGCACTATCAGAGTAATACACTAATGCATTTTGGAGTGTTGTCATATTTGCAAACTTTCATTGGTTAGGTCTTTTCCACTGTGGTTTCCAGCTGCTGCTAAGAGATTAACCAAAAGCAGAAACCACAAATAGAAAAGCCAGAAATGCATTCCTGTAAACGATGCAATATTGTGAAGTTTGGAGCACACACCGGGCTTTCAGCACGGCTACTGCTGAATTTCTCACACAACACATTCTTAACTGATTGGAGTATTAGTAGAAAAAACAAGTAAACGATCCCTTTTTCTCCATGGATCCCCTTCCAACATGACACCACCCAGACCATCCGTTAGTAAAACACCCCCTCAGTTAGTTTATCATTCCTGTTCTCTTGGCTTTGTTTCCACCTTCAGGAAATCTGGTAGTTTGGATGGGAGCTGCATCTGCATCGGCATCTGCATCCGCTGTGCTCCTTCATGTGGCTTCTCAGTGAAACAAAGGACCTAAAAGTGCAATTGGTGATGTTGATTGTTAAGCTGGAGATCATGTGTATGTGTACTGGAAGTTAGCAATGCTCCTCAGGCCTCACATATTAGCTGTTACTGAGTCTTTCATAGTCTAAACACCATCTTCAAACTCAAATCTGTTGAATTGACATAACTCTGTTGAGTTACATTGACTGGAGAGAGTGATTATATTGGCATCTCCAGTCACAGCTTTCTTTCCTTGTTACATTCTGTCTGTTCGATCGAGAGTGGCGATGCTCAACAGTGAGCAGGGAGACTGTGGAGTCAAATGTCGGCGGTCGTCATATAATAAAACATGAAGAGGAAATATGAGAAACTGCTCTACAAACGGTGATGTTTTGATATGGGCAACGTTCGATATCTTCATTTAGACAGAAAATAGTTTTTGTATTTTTGTAAATCTTTTCACATGTTGAGTCAACTGTAAAACTATCCACTTTTAAACAGCTGGTGAAGTTCAATAACAACCAAAATAGTTGCAACAGAGTTAACTACATGCAGTATTATTTCATGTAAATAAACCGTAACTGCCTTTATTTCCCTAAAACATATTCCAATTGACTTCCTGCTTGAAATTCACACATCCTTTTTTTTTTGTTGTTGCCACTCTGGTTGGTTTATATGTCACAGTGAAATTGGCAAGTAACAGCGTTGTACATTGAAATCAATCATCAGATTTGGTGGTTAGCGAGAATTCAAATCACGCACTCAGGTGACATCACTGACTGATGTCACAACTGTCTGCAGTATTTCTAACATGGATGTTGGCCAAAATGACTGGTGACCAAGCAAAAAAAAAAAAAAAAAACAAATTTCACACAACTGGACTTTCTTGAACTGACTAGAAAAAGGTCATCACCTCAGCTGTTACGGTCAACTCTTGACACAATCACACGAGCACTTTCTCTGGCTCAGTCACACTTTTATTACTGCAGCTGATGACACAGACAGGAGCAGACCGTTTTGTTAAGCCACGCAACCACAGCAGCTTCCCAGAAAAATAACACATTTCAGTTGGATTTCATCTCGGTGAAACTGCTGACAGATGGTGTCTAACGCAGCAAGTTAATCAGATACACAACTTTAAAACCCCTACTTTAACTATCCCCATCCCACCCCTGCTGAAAGTTGAACTTTCCTGTAAAAGCACTGCATGACGCTGTAGGAAAAAAAAAACAGCTCATTTACCTCTGACCCTGTTCAGCAGCCAGGTAATAAACCTGCTGCTATTGTGTCAGAACACAAGAAAGAAGAATAAAAGGGGAAAAAATACACAAAACATGGTTATTACCTGATAATACCTGATAATAATGTACTGCATTATGTATTAAAACAAACGCTCCCAATCAGTACATGATGTGAATAACCTTATCTAACTATCTAGTGTACCCTTGGACATTATAGTTTCAAATGAATAGTGCCGTGTCCTGACCCTAGAGACATAAACATAGTAAACTATAGGGGAGGCCCTGTTGCTTGTACTTTAACCACCGTTTATGGGCGTGGCAATGCTTTAGCAATCACTTTGAAAATGTCTCTAAATATTCTAGTTTTACACCACCCACATTTCTATTAGCTCTGCTGAATGTCTCATTGTAGTGGTTATTACCAAGGCTGCTCTACTGTTCATTCAGGTATGCAAGACTGCCTCTGCTTACTGTGTCAAAGTTTGTTTTCACTTATCTCGTTGTGATCCACTTTGATTCAACCAGGGACTAAACTTTGAAAACGTCTCCCTGGTTGTCAAGGAAGTAGACATATAGCACATATGAACATAATGGGAACTGATAAGGTGCACAGTTTGCTTTACTATATATCTATATATCTTTATTGCCATTACGCCTCCATATGGTGTGTCTCGTTGCTATGGTGTCGCAACACACACCCACTAACCATAAATACTGGTCAAAGTCTGAACAGAGCAGATGTTTGTCTGCTGGTGCTGAGAGACTGATCTGGTGATTCACTCTAAACGTGGGCTTACACAATTTCAGCGCTACTCTCTCCATTTTCATAGGTCGAATTCAACAATCACACTGACACTGACCGTCTCAGAGAGGTGTTGAATTAAAAGCAATTACTGCTGAATCATCTGCTCGTGTTTGTGCATTTTAAGGCAACTGTTCAAGCAATAGACTTTTAAAAATGTAATTGTAAGCTTCAAAATGTCAAATGGAAACAGGCACATCAATCTGCAGTTAATGTTTATTTGTTGCTTTTCAAAAAAAAAAAAAAAAAGAGTAAGTATGTGCGTGTACTCTACCTCTGACATCTGTGTGGCTGTGTTGCCTCTGGCCCCCAGCATCACCATGGCCAGAGCAGAGGAGATGCTAAAGGGAGAGTAGAAGATGTTTGCAGTCTTGTCATTGTCGCTGAGAGTTTTGAACAAAGCCAGAGAGAAGGCGGTGTTGGCCTTGGACAGAGGGGTTGATGATGCCATCGTCTGTACAAAGAAAGAGCACAAAGAGCAAAGAGAAGAGGATTATCCTAATTGTTACATTGTTGTATACACAATTTAAAAATAATATCTCGATGTGTTGCTGAGCCAAACTCCATTAGAAAATGTTTTAATTCATAATTGTCTCTGAATGTGGTTACTTGATAGACGATATTTGAATTGAATCTCTTATCTGGTAAGACTCAACTAAACACATCAAGCTGGGTTAAATCAACACTTTCAGTTCTTTAAAACTTTTGATTTTAAAATGTATATAGTGTTTACATCCAGCAATGAGTACTATACAGCTACTGTGTTTTAAATATTTTATCTTACACATGTATCTTGCATATTATTCAATGACATGATAAGATTTTTTTTGTTTAGTTGTTTTATCCTGAAAGATCTCCTTTTATCTTGATGCATTGTTTGTTTGATTAATGATAAAACCTTCATAAATAAATATACACACACACCCACACACAAATATATATGTAAATGTTTAATTCTGTCCTATAATTCCTTAAAATTAAGTTTTTTCATTATTTGTCAATGGCCTGTGTAAATGCCATATGTCATTATTATTGTTGTTGTTGATGTTGTTCCTGAGCTAATTACTGGTTATTACAATTCGTGATTTCAGGTTTATGCAAATTCACCACTTGTAGCCTGACCACCAGCAGCCTGTCATGATAAATAGAAGTATTTAGATAGACCGTGTCCGATAAATAATGTCCGTAAAGACCGTGAGTCGAACAGGTTCCCTGTCAAAATAAGACATGACACCTGAAACACGAAGCGCTTCCTGTTTAACGTGTCTAGTAAAGTCAATGAGAATCAATTGTAGCGCGTCATTAAATCTGTTTTTTTTCTGTCACTGCAGCTTTTTCTACAAACCCGACACTTAGATGCAGTCAGAGCGTGAATGAAGCAAAGTCTCTACTTACTGACAGAGAGTTTTCTTTAGTCTTGCAGCGACGAGGAGTGTCTCAGTAACAGACCCTATTCCCTGTCAGCTCGCGTTTTTATTGTTGTCACTCTGGCGTTCTTCCGCGTTCTTACGTCATTGTATGGAAGCCGAAAAGATTCTTTCCTTTTTTTTAACACAGACATAACGCAATTTGAGAAAAACACAGTCGAGGTCAAACCGATCAAACCGACCAATAAATGTAATAACTGATATGATTTATTGCTACTAGTCATTCGCGCTTATTCTTTTTTTCTACAATTTTCCACTAATAAATTCAAATTTGTGAATTCTTCTTTCTGATTGATGCTTGTGATACTTAAATTATTATTAAATTAGTAAAAGAAAACAACTTTCTTCATTTCTGTTCCTTCATTTCTGTTATGAACGACTAGTCCCCCTTCACTGCATGTTTTACACTGGAACCAGACAGAGCTTATGAGTTCCTCTCTCTTCTATAAAATCAAAATTCCTTATTTTATTTTAGATTATTTCATATGATTTAGTCAAATTTTAGGAACTATGTTGAAACAATATTGCTTAGTCAAGTCAAAGGTCAAAGGTTATGACTTCATAACCTTTGAAATTGTGACTCTTTAGGTGGTGTTGCTATGTTGCAAAACAAAGGACGAGTTGTTTTTGGGAAAGGTTTTAACCACAGAAATACCAGAAATACAAATTACATTTCCAGTGAGTCACTTTCACTTATCATAGCACGTTAGGACTGATCAGTGACATTCCTCTTAAGTCACGGGCTTAAAATGTCAGTAATAATGATGATGATGATAATAATAATAATAATAATAATAATAATAATAATAATAATAATATCTTAATGTTTTCCTTCTTTTGACAGGACAGTACATCAGGACATATGTATTTTAGGTGTGCATCCTTTTTGAAAAAGCAAGAGTTGACTCTCAGAATATATTTTATCATTTAATGTTTGGTCATTTGGCACCAAATTTGTTTTATTTACCTCTCCCTGTATTTATGAATAACAGTGCAGTTCACACATGATCTTTTTTGTTTTTGTTAATTAACTATGAAGAAGGAGACAGACGTCTGTCTCTTATCTTTTTTATGGACTGCATTATCATCTTTATTTATATTTATTTGGATGCCAGCTTTCAGAAGGTTGGAGAGCTGTCACTTCACTCAAACTAAATTACATGTATTGTAAGACTGTGTGAATTCAAAGAAACTGACACTCTGCATGTTTGCATTGCTGCCAAAAGACTGTAACAAGAACAGTCCTTCATATTGTATAAAATTGTGAAACAAATATTAATGTAATTAGTGAAATTACGTCAATATGGTCGTGAACACCTTCTATAGAACAATAGAACGTCACTGACTTAGAACAAAGGGAGAGGAATAGATCTACAAGCTTTATCTGACCCAGTGATTCCCAACCACTGCTTTCTGTGACATTTTTGTTTGATGGTGTGCCGCAGAATTTTTCTAATGCAAAATATGTGCTGTGGCTCAATAAAGGTTTGGAAACACTGATCTAAGCAACTGCAGTGAGTGTACAGTGTGCAGTACACATGTACAGTATGTACACATGCGTACTGCATGCAATATATGTAGTGTATTCGTCACAAACACACACGTTGCAAATATAGTCTCATTTGCACTTGCAAGTATTGCAGTATTAGTTTCTATGTTACGACTCAAGGAAGTCGTCAAAAAAAAAGAGAGAAATAAAAACATGGGACGCAGTGTTTTCAACTCAAACTACTTTATTCATTTCATATAAGAATAAGGGCACAGGGCACATACTAGCTGGAGGTGTGACTGTGATTACTCCCTACATTATGACTCTTTAGGCAGTGCTGCCATGTTGCAAGACAGGACCACACCTTATTATGAAATATTTTACTGTGGAAATCAAGTACAAATCATGATTTCAATCAAGATGATTAAGTGTAATTCAGAAGAGATATGTGATTTATTAGTGGAGTAGTGCAGAAGGGCTGGTGTGGACTCACTCCACAGCTGTAACTATCAGAACTTGCGCTGCCGATACATTAGATGTGTTCACTGAACCAATCACTCTGCAACGAGGGACACGGTGCTCACACAGGGGAGCAGAATCGTCCAGCGAAGAGAACACTCATGGAGGCGTTATGTCGGATGAAGAAGAGGAAGGGGTGGTCTGCGATGAACGTGTTAGGAATCATTGCACTGCGTTCGTTTACGACAGCACCAGTGGCAGCAGCAGCCTCTGTTCCCTCCTCATTTACCTCCACAAAAGCCTTGTGGACAACTTTTGACAGCACCAGATCATTTCCTGGAGACATGCCTGTCAGCAGAGGAGGGAAAACATCTTGAACAAATGCAACACTTTATCTGATAGTATAGGAATGTCTCCATTGTATTATAAGATAAGTCTCACCAGAGAAGTCACTCCTTGTACTATCAAAAGCGTCCACCATCCCCATGCTTTTCAGGACCTCCTTCAGTTCGTACTGCTCCTCCAGCTTGAATCGAGGCAGCTTCACCTCAACCTTGACATCACTCATTAAATCTGGACGAGTCCACTCCACAAATTTCTCATAGGACAGTTCCTTCTCCAGCTAAGGTTGGACATAGTTTCAAGTATCAGTCTCTGTTTAAAACTGTGCATGTGTTTTACTGTATGTGTGTCCTACCTTCTCCAAACCTGTTGAATCATCCTCTATCTCATTTGGCAGGAAGATGAGCATGCTTAGGTCCTTCCCTTTGTAGGGCATCTCTAGGATCTGCTCAAAAACATTATATATGTCATATCTGGTTTCTTCAAACAGGCTGGTATTAGCAAAGTCTGAACCTCTGTTATTAGTGATGGATATTCAATCTTAAAAAAACATTGATTTTTTTTTTTTTTTTTTTGTATAATGGCCTATCTATTCAACACATTTCACTGAAACCTGCTCACAAACAGTTGGCAAATCAAACTGCATGGCAAGCAACAGGTACAGTCAAAACCACATAGTGCAAACAATGAACTTTACCTGCAAGTTGGCCTCAGGAATGATGGCGAGAGGGAATTTGCTTTCCTGGTACATCATCTTTACCGGCTTGGTGTCATTCTAGAAACAAGACAACAAAACTTCTTGTATAGATTTTATACATTTTCTCAACATTTACAACATAACAGTGTAATTTGTTGTTTTGGACAGCTCTCTCTTCTGCACACCCTGGGTCATTGTTGCATGGTTTTATCTGCATCTCAGATCTAACATACGACATTGAAAACTCATGTACTGATTATTATTTTAAAAATAAAAAATGATGAACTAATGTGTACCGTCATGCAACAAAGATTGTCAAGCTGATCTTTACACAATGTGTATTAGTTACTATGATTACTATCATCATATTGGCCCTTGTGTTTTGAGGTAAACCCTTGTCTTCCATCAGCTAGAAGAATTTAATTTTAACATTTTAAGCAGAATTTAAGTTAAGTTGATCAGTTAATACCCACTGTGTGGCTATCCTTTTAATGATAAGTGACACTTCCATGGATAAACCTACAGCTACAGCTAAATTTACATTTTACATTAAATTTTAAATGCATTTAAATAAACAGGCACAACCACTACACGACATCTTTTCACAAACACAGCATGTCACTTTTGTCCCTCAGTGTGCTGTCGCCCTGTTATGTTACCTTGTTTATTCTAAACTGAGCATCAACAGTAGCATCCTCCTTGAAGCGTTGGTCCCAGCTGCCTTTAAAGTAGATGGCATTGACCAGCACCAGCCTGGTCGTACTGTCCAAAATGTCTGGGGCCAGTAGGTCCTGGATTTTACCTTTTAAACAATAATTAGCAAGCTGCCATTAGCATGAGCTTAGTGGCAGGATAAACAAGCCACTAGAAAGAATCTGTCACAAAAAAAAAAACATAAAAAGGCCCAAATCACAGATTGTAAAATAATATATGGTTGTGTTGAAAAACAAACTTCTTATTTCCTCCAGCAGGTTGTGCCAGAGTTCTGTTATCTTCACTGTAAGTGAATACACCCTTAGTAGATCACAATGAGATAGAGACTAACTATGAAGGAGCGGCAATATTTGAAACACACATGTAGCCATGATGAACATACCTGCAGTAAGCACTGTCATCTAATGTCTTTATTAGATCCTGTTAGATGTTGGGCTGCTGCAGTTTGACCTAATTAAAGTCTGGACAGTTGTTATTGTTGGCAGTTGTACCAAAACAAAAAGTTTTTGTGCTGAATAAAATGCTGGAAGCTCTTGAATAACAGGTCCTGAGGATTGGATTTACACACAGATGAGGTTGTATTAGACCTACCTTGCGTCTGCGTCTCTACCCAGGTGTTGATGTTCACCCTGGCCTCCTCCGTACTTGTTTTAAAGTCCACACTCTCCAGCTCGGCATTGTAGTGCTTCCTGGTTAATGCTAAAAAGTCCTGCAATTGTAAAGAGAAGAACATAATTAAATACTTATATAAACCAGATGGATAACATCATATTCTGATTACAGAATGATCTGTTACGTTATGATTAAGGAAACATAGTTGTACGAACTCTGTTTATTAATGTTGTTCCTCAGTCCGCTAGACAAATAAAATGACTATTTATTTTCACATGTACATGTTCTCATATAAAACTGCAGCTGCTCTGTTTCATTGAATAATAATAATAATAATAATTGTGTTAAACTACAACTATAGGTTTGAGCTTAAGCTTAACTACACACCAAATTATTAGATTGCACCATCACTCCCTTGTACCAAATAGCCTCAAACATACCTCGACAAACTGGTATGACTGCTCCCCATACAGTCTGTTGGCAACGCTGAGGGCGTACTGAGCATCTGGCTTGATAAGATCACCCAGTAGTTGGGCAAATCCGGAGTGGACATTGTCCTGATGGTCCTGTGGTTTCAGGCACTGCGAACAGCCAGAGAAGACCTGCGTATTAGACAGACACACTGAGCCACTGACAGAAGACAAGTTTGTATTATATTGATGTGGATCACCGGCCTTGTGGTTAGCTCACCTGTTAAATGATGAGAACAGACACCAAAAACATCATTGCTAAAAAAAAACAGCTGTACTACTGAACTACTTCTGTTAATTTGTTTGTGGCAGAGAATGATGTCAAATGAAGACCAAACATTTTTGGTGTCAGTGTTCTGATCATTTACTTTAATTAGAACATCATATGGAAAAACTTGATGTTTTGTGAGACGCCCAGTACCTTTTGAGAGAATATGAACAAACAGACACCATAAGCATTAATATAGAACCTTTAAAAAAGAATTCACACAAATAGTTACCCACCATTTACCCACCAGCACCAGTGTTGTTTTAAACTGTCCCCCTCAGTGTGGAGTGTGAGGACGCTGAATTTCCCACCTGTTGCATGAATCTGCTTGTCTTAAGCGTCACATTAAGGTTTGTATTTCAATGAGCAAGCAAGCAGTGGGAAATTAAGTGGAAGCAACTCACCAGAGCAGCACGCCCACATTATAATGATCAATCATCACCCTGATCATTGACTCGCTTAGTTACTACCTTGAGTAAATACTGTGGCAATCTGGAGGTCTGCTGTATCTGCGTCTGCATCTGCCTGCGTGTATGTATCTGTGACCGCATCACCGGTGGCAACGACGGCCGCGTTGTCGTCTGCTCCTCAGGAGCTGGTTGGTCCGGCTGAGGCTGAGGTTGAGGCTGGGGCGTCTCAGTGAAACTGAGGACCTAAGGGGCAAATGGTAGTTACTCTTTGACTTTCTTAATTTCAGTTAGTGTGTGTGTGTGTGTGTGTTTGAGTGGGTGGCATGAAAAAATGAAAGGATAGGTTGATGAATACATAAAAAGTATTACTAATACACACTGCCCCTGTCTAGAGAAAAGAAAGTTTCACACACAAGCCAAGGCATGAATGTACAGACATGTTTTTTCCATTACAGCTGATGACTTTCAAGCGAGATTACTTTCTTGTTAATCTACAAAGCCACATTCACTGCCCTGTTGAATTCCATAGTAGCTTCATCATAGACTGTCACCACCTGTGTTAAGAGGTTTACTGACACTCCCTTGGAAACCGTGAAACTTCTCTTGTTTTAGCTTTATGCAGCTCAGCTTCATAAATCAGTCTCACATCTGACTGAGATGCAGCTGTTGACATTCCCAGACTTTATTAAAAACACATGATAGATCCTGACCATGTAGACCCGATCATATAACTGAGTCGCAAACCCTAAGTCTCAAAATTACAAGTATTCATTGTGAGGATTTACCCCATTTACCTATGGCATTACACTAATACGTTCCATAAAGTTATAATGTATCCAGTGTCGCACATGGAACCTTCATGGAACCTCTCCTTTCATTAAGAAATTAAATGTGACATACACCCAGTCGCCTGTGAACATGACAGAGCTTGAAAATTTGACTCCACGCCCTTTTTTTTTTTTCCTTTGACGTGATTCATAAATCACTGGCACAGATCAGGCAGCTCAATGTCTGCGTGTGTAATCGTTTTAATCCAAACTGATATGACAACTGTAACTTTTGTGCAGCTAATTTTCACAAGGTGTAAACATGTCTTGAGCAGCGTTGCATAGTAACAAAGTAATAATACTTCACTACTGTATTTAAGTATGTTTCAGGAGTATCTGTACTTTACTTTTTTTTTCTTTTTTTTTTAAATTTGGTCAACTTTCACCTTTACTCTACTACATTTCGTACTTTAATTACATAATTTTATTACAAACCTTTTATTCAGACTCAAGACATTGTCTATGGAGATTGTTGTAGGCTCTATGTTTTAAAGAGCTGGATGAACTTCATAATATTCTTCTGTTTTTATTAACATGTAGTTGTACTTTCATTACTTATATACATTTAATTATAGATTACTTGTCATACTTAAGCACAGTAAATACTAGATACTTCAAGACTTGAGAGTTGAGTATCATTCTAGTCATTGACTCCAACCTCTACCAAAAGTCATTTTTTGTTGAGTATCTGTACTTCTACTCAATTTACTCAACTGCTACTTGCAGGTACTTTATACAACACTGGTCTTGAGTGTGTATGTGTGTGTGCGCACGCGCGTGTGTGTACTCTACCTCTGACATCTGCGTGGCTGTGTTTCCTCTGGCCCCCAGCATCACCATGGCCAGGGCGGAAGAGATGCTAAAGGGAGAGTAGAAGACATTTGCAGTCTTGTCCTTGTCCCCCAGCTGTTTGGACAGAGCCAGGGAGAAGGTGGTATTGGCCTTGGACAGAGGGACTGAAGATGACATCGTGTCTGCCAGACAGAAAAGAGGACAAAGATGCTGTAACATCTGTTAAGATGCACTCATACACAAAAATACTACAATGTCCACTCAGGCTGAGTTTCCTCTTGTGAACATGTTTTGTGAGGATACTCAAGCACCACATGTGTTTCAGTGAAGCAACTCAATTCATATTGTTTTCTGAAATCCAGTTCTTTAGCGTTCTGGTTTATTTGCTAACCATGAAAGGTTAATAAGTTTTAATACTGAAGCAGCTTCTTTCATTTAACATCTTGGCAGCATCCTCCAAAACAAGCCTCTTCCCAGACTTGTGATGAGAAATCTACATTTTTCCTCACTCGATTCCTCACTCAGACAAAATCTAAAGTGATTTTGTTTCATATATTAAAGTCAAAACTCACTAAACTCAATAAAACACAGATTTTTCTCTTGACCATTCATTTCTGCTTAGTTATTAGTTATATGATACTCTCTTATCTCTCCTCATCACCTTTGTTATAGAAGTCAAGTGACAATAAAATAACATCCTGTACTCACAGATATTCTTCGTCAGGTCAACAAGTGATCCGCAAAGCTTTAAGTTGTAAGAGAAAGTGTTTTGTTATAGCAAACCCTAAGTTTTGTTTCAGGTTGACACACCCAAACTAAAATAATTGGCTGAACTTTGAGAATGTGTGTAGACATCACACTCATGACTGGGCACACCCAGGTTTGGCACAAGTCCTGTCCCGATGGGTTTTGCAGGGAGTTGGCTAATCACAACCCTGAACAAAGTGATACAGAAAAGAGGATGGATGAATAGATGAGAGAGAGACATAGTTCAAGTGAAACATTACTGGATCTGAACAGAGCGAATTACCAAAGACCAAACACAGAAATGTTGTTTACTTTTTATGTATATTGTTTGCTCATTACTGCCTGCTTTTTTTGGAAGAAAATCCACGAGGATTTAAAAGGAATCTAAGGCACCAACTATTTTGCAATGTTTCTTTATATGTTTGTCTGTTTGTTTTATTACTATGGATACAGACTGCAACTATTTCGTTCCCTGAGTGAACCAGAAAAACCAATGCATCGTGCCTTTATATCAACCACTAGGAGCAGAAAGAGAGATTGACAGTCATTTGACACTGACTTCAAATGACATCAGTGATATTAGATGCTTATCAATTTATATCAAGATTCTTTTCATTTATACCATTTATCCTTGTACAAAAATAGTGTCTCAAAGTGTTACATACTTGAATTGAACATTAGAAAAGTCATTAACATTAACCAAAATATTATCCAAGAGCACCAGTAAACTCACATTTTTGCTCTGTAAGACGAGGCATTTTGCATTTTATATTAAGGAATTACTACTAATTTTGACTATGTGTGTTTTGCCTGGTACTCTGGTCAAGTGCAGAATTGCTGCCAGTATCTCTCAGAACGGAGCATTTAAAGTTACATCAACTGTTTAATACCATACATGGCTCTGCTATCAGTTATTTCATTGTTACAGTATCTCACAAAAGTGAGTACACCCCTTACATTTGTGCAGATATTTGATTATATCTTTTAATGGGACAACACTGAAGAAATGACACTTTGACACAATGAAAAGTAGTCAGTGTACAGCTTATATAACAGTGTAGATTTATTGTTACCCTAAAATAACTCAAAATACAGCCATTAATAGCTAAACCCCTGGCAACAAAAGTGAGTACACCCCTAAGTGAAAATGCCCAAAGTGTCAATATTTTGTGTGACCACCATTCTTTTCCAGCACTGCCTTAACTCTCTTGGGCATGGAGTTCACCAGAGCTTCACAGGTTGCCACTGGAATCCTCTTCCACTCCTCCATGACGACATCACAGACCTGGCGGATATTCAAGACCTTACGCTCCTCCACCTTCCGTTTGAGGATGCCCCAGAGATGTTCAATAGGGTTTAGGTCTGGAGACATGCTTGACCAGTCCATCACCTTTACCCTCAGCCTCTTTAGCAAGGCAGTGGTCATCTTGGAAGTGTCTTTGGGGTCATTATTATGTTGGAATACTGCCATGTGACACAGTTTCCGGAGGGAGGGGATCATGCTCTGCTTCAGTATGTCACAGTACATGTTGGCATTCATGGTTCCCTCAATGAACTGTAGCTCCCCAATGCTGGCAGCACTCATGCAGCCCCAGACCACACACACACGCTTGACACCATCTGAACCAAATAAGTTTATCTTGGTTTCATCAGACCACAGGACATGGTTCCAGTAATCCATGTCCTTAGTCTGCTTGTCTTCAGCAAATTGTTTGTGGGCTTTGTTGTGCATCATCTTTAGAAGAGGCTTTCTTCTGGGACAACAGAGTCCCAGAGTCAATAAAGCAGCCACAAGTGCTTTATTTCTACACTGGTTTAGTTTTATAGAATAGTTTGTTACTCATTATTATTATTATTATTATTATTATTATTATTATTATTATTATTAAATATAACAGGGGTTAGGTTAAAGCATTTTTATGGAACACAGTAGCAGATCCATAATTTAGATCTATGACATTGTGTCTTAGCAGAGTGGTATTGTTCTATTATGTCAATCAATTAACCCATTAACCAATTAATCAGCCAATCAATCAATCAATCAATCAATCAATCAATCCTACCAATTTTTAATGCCACTTTATTTAATACCACTTTACCAATATATTATTATAATTGCCTTTCTAACTATAAAATTATATTTGATTGTTTCAATGTTGGCATTTTAATTTCATCATTCATCATTCAATTTTTTTATACTATTAATTCTCTTATTTTAATAATGTCCTTTCTCTTCAAACTTAGCTTTAACAACAGACTTAAAACTAATACATTTACATTTCCCTCTAACTTGCTACATTACATGACTGTAACATCCTCTCTATCACCACCTGTTACTGTTTACAGCTGATCCAGTCCTGTTGACACAGGGATCACCGGTGCTGTTCCACAAGCTGCAACAGAAGCTGTTACTCTACACTGAGAGGAGATTTGGTTTCGTAGACACAGGAAACAACAGGTGCGAAACAGGATGAAGATGACGTGAACACGTAGTGTAACGTAACGGTCGTTTACTTCATTAGAAGTGACCGTAGTAGTGTCTTCTGCTGCAGTTACACTTGGTGCAGTGTTGTTATTATGTGTGCTACTGCGCCCTCTACTGGCCGCTCACCGGCACCGCTACCGCCGTGGTCTGTATTGAAGCAGGCTAACATGAACAAGACATGGGAGGTGGTAGAGCAGCGGGTTAACGGCAACGAGACAATCAAACATCAGCTTTATGTGTTTAGTAAAAACAATTTCTGAGGGGGGAGGATACTGGCTTCCTACGGTAAGTGAAAGCCCCGGTCACCACACGTCACCTTGGCTTTGTCCACACAGGCTCCTAGCTTGCTAGCTACTGTTAACGTAACGTGATAGCTGGTATCCCGGGGTCTGAGTGGGACTGAGGACACACCAAACACCGTTCAACAAATGGGTCGGTTTGGCAATATCGTATTTATTTTTTTATTATAATTTATTATTATAAGAGAAGACCAATAACAATCTATTGTGAATTGACACTTAATTCGGCTTAAATTTAACGTCACAAAAGCCTCTTATTTTGACAAAATCTTTGTTAATCGACTTTGTTTGGACTGTTGTGACATCAAGCAACTGTAACCAAGCAGGTTTTTATTTGTGGGTGTTAAAGTGATTTTATACTGAAACTACTCTGTATCTTATCACGCTACGTTAACTATAAGCGCTACTGTGAAATCACAGCTGCTGTCGCTGCTGTTTGGGCCTGAATCGATAAACAGAAACGTTATACGAACCGACTACAATGTCACATTTTGTGAATGGAGTTTGTCGCGTGAAAACACGTCACGTTAGCTAGCTTGTTAAATTCACTCAGGAAACGCGTTTTAGCCAGTTACCTTTAATACATTGCATATGTAAAATGTGTAGATTTTGTTGTTGTTTTGATGTTTTCTGTAGTGTCAGGTCTTTTGTCATGTGTTTCTGACCAAAATAGCTGCACGAATGAGTCAATAGTGAGTAAGCAGTGATAACGTGTCAACTGCTTGTATTTACTTTTGATCCTCGTGTGTTTTGTTTTCTTTTGGCCTTGGCATGACACCGGTTTCGTTTTTCTATACATTATACCGCATACCCCCTTCATTATTTAGTGTATATTATTAGCATATTAACAGACTCTTATATAGAAGCAGTGGTGGTTTCTCTCAGCCCCAGTCATGCTGAATTAATGTGAACGGGTCTGACAGGTATCCAGTCTATATCTGTGCTAAATTTGATTTCAGGCCTTTTCCTCCTCCATGAAATGAAAACCAACATTCAAATTCCTCCTCCCTTATCTCAAATCCAAAAGGCTCATGTCTTTGTGCAGCATTCACCTGGATTGAACAGGTGTGGAAGAGGTGGATAAACACTGATTAATGGTTGATTTGATGATGTGCCATATGTAACATCTATATTTGTTAACAGGATTTTTTTTTTCCATCATGGATTTTACTTTAATGCACGAATCCATAAATTATGAATGACACGTGGCTGCTGTCAATAATTCATCAGCTCTCGCAGTGTGTTACCCTCATTTCAAGGTAATGTTTACTTTGAAATTGTGCTCATCTTGAAGATCCTCGTATGTAATCTGTGTTTACAGAAGTACAAGTTCAATTTAAATAAAGGTGGATGTGTTGTTAACATTTAGTTCTCTTTCTTCTATTCTCAGATTTCATCATTATCGCACAGCTCTACAACAGCTAAGGAAGGTTTGAGTCTGGGGGAAAATCTTTTTTGAGTACTACGGTGGCGGGGCAGGAGTGTTCAGCTCAAGAAGATGGCATCACCCTTCGTGCCTGTCCCTGTGCCCATGGACAGAACCTTGTCAGGTGGTAACAACAAACTGAGACGACCACAGCGGGCGGCATCGCTAGGCAGCGTCTCCAGCAGCTTGGAGGACCACGGAAAAGGATGTGGAAGTTTAGGTTCGCAGCGTCAATCGCGATGCATGGACAGAGGCGGCCGCAGTCGGACGCCGCCACCTGCCCAGAGCCCTGTGACACGGGCCAGGGTCAATGGGAGTCTAGGGCCCTCTGTTGAATACTCCAGCTGCCCCCGCTCCATATCTGATCCTGCTGCAAACCAACAAGGCGAGGAGAGGCCGATCACCCCTACCGTACTGGGTTATGAAGTCATGGAGGAGAGGGCCAAGTTCACGGTATAAAATCAACTCATACAATATCATGAAAACCTTCTGGAACTCGTATAGTATCATAATGTGACTCTGATTATAGTTGTTTCATCCATAATAGTCTGACTGCATGGGAACTTGTCTGTCTGCCTACCTGCTTAGTGTTACAGTTACAGGATAATGCTTTAATAAATGGGACACATATTCAAATTGAAAGCTCACATGATGATGCATATTAGATATTAAAAACCTAATGGCAACATTTACTCAGCATACAGACCTTAATTATTTGAGTCATTAGCAAAGAGGTACTAAAAGCATAGAGGAGCAAGTTGTTCTGCAGTGACTGTACTGCGGCTATCAGCAGTTTTTATTCACTTTAGTACAGAAGCTGGACTTTGGGTTATAGCGCTGGTCTAAGAGGATGACAGAAATTACATTTATACGACAACATAACAGGTCAGCCAAAAGCCTGTGGGTGTCTTTCTGTCATGTAAGCACAGGAGAAATTATGATTTCACTTGTGTGTGTCTGTGTGGGTGTGTGTTGTCGTTTCTCTGCTGTAGGTTTATAAGATCCTGGTGAGGAAGACTCCTGACGAGAGCTGGGTTGTTTTCAGAAGGTACACAGACTTCTCCCGGCTCAATGACAAGGTGTGTTTGAGTGTGTTGTCCGTACGCGAACGGCACATGTCCACAGCACAGACAATGTTTTTCACTCAACTCTTTGTTCTCAGAATGCTTTCTTTTGTTTTTGAGTTCATTGTGGAAGTGATTAGTGCCACACAAAGAAGCCTACTGTTCCCGAGCACCCATCAGGCCCAAGCCAAGTAGGGGAGCGGGTCTCTCGTGGTTTCAGGAAGGACAATCTGGTCACAGATTACAGAAGGGAAAGATATTAATCTGTGTGATGATGTTATATGATGAGAAAGTACAGCGAGAAATATGATTGCAGGTGAGACGGATCTCTTCAGACTTGCAAAATATTCATTTAAGCACAATGCACAATTTTAAAACAGGTGGAACTCATTCACAGAAATCCCAGTCAACAAGCACACGAACATAGGAGGTGGTAACACCCTGTATTAGCACACAGAGAGGGTGTGGACATCCTGCCCTCCATTCCTGTGGCTTTTCCACAGCTGTAATGTTCATGCTGTGCTGGATGGTCCTTTGTTGTACATCTACTGTAACTATAGAGGCTTCGTTTGTCACATTGTTTGGAAATGTTTCAACCTCATGGGCATTTGTAATCACAGAGGCACATATGCACAAACACTTCACTATGATCAGAAAGGCTTCACATGACAGAAAGGCCAAACACTTGCATGTTATTGAGAGAAAGTCCAGAGCAGAAATCTAACATGGTCTTCAATACGCAGCACTGCCTCCCTGCTGTGTAGCTGGCACCAGACATTGTTTTTGTGGAAGTTTGGACCTCACTCAACATTGACTCAACACTCAGAGTCTTTGTACATGGCTCAGGCTGTGTGACAGCAAGTTCATGTGCATACATGCATACACCAACCCAGACATTCAGGCTTACAGTACAAGATGAACTTTTTGGCCTGTGCAACAATGGTTGGGAAACTGAATAAGTTTATCAGCCAGACATAGAACTGCATAAGTCAGTGACCATGCAATGTGAAAGTAATTTTGTGCTTGAAACTTATCATTTGAAGTTGAATTATGTTACAGCCAAGTCTTGAACAATGATATAATGACAACAGATATAATTTTCTGGATCTTCTGATTGTATGTTTGATGTGTTAAATTGAGACACAGATATACATTTTGTCCTGAGAAAGCAATGATTAAGATGGGAAAGACTTTGTTGATCTCACCCGAGGAAGTTAAATTGTTACAGCAGCACATAGGTTGTCAGAAATAAATCAGTGTGAAACACAGAGAAGTAAAATAAATCAGAAGTGAAACCAGTGTGCATCCACAGCTGTTTTAGTCCTTGTGATCAGACCCTCCAAGATGCATATACGAACAATGGTGCATTGTAAATCTTAGCGCTAGTGTTGTAGTTTCTCAGTGTCTGAGAAATCAGTTCCCAGTTGTTGATTGTTGTTGGGGGCAGATATGATTAATGTTGACGGCTTCACGAGAGTCAGTCAGTCCCGGAGAATCATCAGCATCTGACATCTGTCACAAATGAGCTAAACAGCAGCTTGGTAACTTTATGGGATTTCCAAATGGGATTTTAGCAATATATAGTCATTGAATACAATGAGTTTTAACAAAAAGTGACCCACATGTTGTTCTACACAGTCAAAAGTTTGAACAAAGCCTGGGCAACATTAAGCATGTCTGAAAAAAGAACCAAGAAACTGATATTATTGGCCAGTGTTGGTCATTGGTCATTTGCATGGACGTTGCCCAACAAGTAACTGAAAATTATGCCGAAGGGTGAATGTTCTGAACATCCTGTGTCTTTTTAAGAGACAAACTGTTTTGCTGTTACACACTTTGTCCACCAGACAGCACTGAAGTATATTTTTTTGAAAATGAGGCCCTCAGTATATCTCTTGTAAATTAGTCTTAAAACTCAAATTTAAGATGCCCAGCAGTACAACATCTGCTTTATATCACAGGTCAGTAACACTATGAACACAACATAGAACTGAATGAGGAAAATATCTCTTTTTTACAACATACTAACATATGAATGACACAAATTTGGCTCAGTTTTGATGAATTTATAATCGGCGATATCACTGATTTCTGAAGAAGCACGTTCAGCTTATTGATTAAAATGTGTCTTTATATGTGATTTTATAAATATGTGATTGTCTCAGCCCATATGCCACCACAGCACAACATGTAAAGCTCATTTTCACTTTTATCTCCTCTCCTTTCCAAATAAAGTTTATATGTAATTTGTAACAGACGAAATGATTTTAACACAAAAAATTGACAAGTGGCTTCAAGTGTGAAGAGATGATTAAACGTGACACCGGTTAGAGGTGGAGACCAGCACACTGTGAGCGCCTCAGACTGTTTCCACTATTACATAACACCTCTGTTTTGTGTCAGTAGCCTCATGTTGTCAGTGAATAGTTTTCTTTTATTCTATGTGATATTTTTATTTTACATGTGATATTTACTAATTATGTATTCGTATGTGTGTCCAGCTGAAGGAGATGTTTCCAGGTTTCCGTCTCTCGTTGCCTCCTAAGCGGTGGTTTAAAGACAACTACGACAGCGACTTCCTGGAGGACAGACAGCTGGGACTACAGGCCTTTTTGCAAAACCTGGTTGCACATAAAGACATTGCCAACAGGTGTGTGACATGATTCCATGATAAAGGGGTCACTTTATAACACTTTATCTATCCCGCACTCACTTACCAGGTATCTGTGTTTAGTGAATTAGTTAACACACACATGTCAATAATGTTCATATTTCTTTGTCCTCAACAGTCTGGCAGTGAGAGAGTTTTTATGTCTGGATGACCCACCAGGACCCTTTGACAGTTTGGAGGAGAGCAGGGTAAATGTGTTTCATGTTTCATATTAGTCTTGTGTTATCTCTCTGTATCCAAGTTTGTTACACTGTGTAACTTTCATGTGCCTTAAGTTTGCTGAAACTGAATGGGGGAAAAAAATGAACCTTGTGCATCTGACGTGAGCTTTCCTCCCTAACTGCTTATTTCTTAGCTGTACAGAAATTCCTCTAGACTGTGGGCTCGTCTAATCCTTGAGAGAATGGGTTCAGGCCAGTGTGTGAGGATGAGCTGTAAAGACTTAACTTATCTTTGCTGAAGGGTCTTTCTGTTTGTGAAGACCACAAGTAAAACTGTCCCCTGTGTGTATGTAAAAGATAGTGAAACAAAAGAGTGTACACTAGGAGTGTGCAAGGCAGTATGGCTTAAAATTCATATTGCTGTATAATTTGAACCATATTGTGGAATACTTTGGTATGTAAATTTCAATATAACCATTCTTTAATGGCTACCATATGCCCATGGTAAAGGTACTGTAGCAGGAATTTGTTTTCTAAACTATTAATTAACATAAAATAGTCAAGAATTTTACTTCCATAAAATGTATTGTGCAAAGCAACTATAGAAAACATTATGAAAAAACTTTGCGGGTAGTATAAAATTAGAAGTTCATCCAATCACCAGTTATAAGGCAGGACATGCAAGTGAACCAGAGTAGAGGCCTCTTGCCTCTCGTCCAATCACAGCCTGTAACCAGACAGGAGACAATTTTTGACCGATAACTGGTCACAAAGCATCCTGGGAGATGTAGTTGTTTAATCCACAGGCATTATCGCTGTGGATTTATATCATTCATGATTGCGTTTATCCAACGGTCTTCGGTTGCCTGTTGCAGTTTTTGTCAGATCTTGATTAAACTGGTAGTTTTAGAATCTACCTAATCTGTCTAATCTAGACCTCCGCAATCAACAGAAATGCAGGAAACGTGGTTCACAACAAATTCTACAGATTTTTCAAAATGACTCTGTTGTTATTATTCAGACCTGGACATTTTTCAGGCAGATGCATCAAACCCGTGTCTGTATGTTTAAAGCAGGTTAAATATAGATGTAATAAATTACTGGAGACCTTGACCCGTGATGACCTACAGGCTTACATAATTATCATTATCTTCTCCTGCCATTTTTCACTGCCTGTTACTTTGTTTGACCTACACCATTTGTTTCCATTTGTCTACAAATGTCTTCAGTCCTTGTTTACTCTGTTTTTCCCTCCTTCCAGGCATTTTGCGAGACTTTGGAAGAGAGTAACTATCGCCTCCAGAAGGAGCTGCTGGAGAAGCAGAGGGAAATTGCCTCGCTGAGGAGGAGGCTGGAGGAGAAGGAGAAGGCCATCCTGCTGCTGGAGAAACACATCAAGTCAGTGGACATGAACAAAACATGTACATGCATAAATATGATGTGATAATGGGGATTAGGCGCAGAAACACAAGTCACATCTGGTTCACACTTAGGTTGCCACACTACTTAGAGGTGCCAGTTACGATGACAGTGTTGAGTTATGCTTCGATTATATAACTAAGCTGCTGGCCCCACCATCTACTGTCATTTTTTTTTTTTTATTAACAATAAAACCCAGTAGGTTTACTTCACTGCACCTGTGTTGATCAAATTAAAAACTTTGTCAAATACCAGTAATCAGTGATTAAACAGAGAGGCGTTTGGTTGTTTTGATTTGATGTTTTGGATTTAAACCCAACGAGAATCTGATCTCATTATGCATGCAGTCTGCACTCTTTTTCCAATGAACATTATAGCATCTGGAGTAAACATCATCTTCAATAGTCAAATCGGAGCCTGCCGGAAAATCTCAACTCTCAAATCTCAAGCCAGACACACAGCCATCCATAAATGGTGTTTTTGCACTATGCACTAAATGTAAGGCCAGTGAGAGGTGGAATGTGCCCACTAATACTGTGATGTGAAGATCTAACGTTGAAGATCAAAGGAAGCGGGCTGCAGATACTGAGCTAACACATGTCTTTCCTCGTAAAATGACCCGTGTAATCAGTAACACCGGTGTTGTCGCAAGTTTATGGCTCAGTAAGGAAATTTTCCATAATGTGAAATCCATACCTCACACCATGTGGTGCAAAGAAAAAGATTGTAGAAGGTAATTTGCCTGCGGGAAATTGCGAGAGTAGTGCTGTGTGCTGCAGCAGTCGCTACTGCAGGAGTTGTACTATGTGCGTATGTGAATTACTATGATGCTATGATGCTATGATCTTAGCATCGTAGCTTCATAGCATTGTGCAATTTTCCACTTTTTCCCTCATCCTGTCTTTCTTCCATAAAGAACTGTTGATGACTTGCTATAATGCTATGATTTTGGCGACTGGCGTCACCAAAATTTCATCATATAGCTTTACTATAGAGGAGTAAATAATGGGCTGTGGAGCACAGCACCACTAATTAAGCTCTTGGAGCTAAAATAGCATTGAATGTTGTAATTAAGTCGATATGAACTGGCCTTGTTGTGTGTTTGTCCCAGTGGTGAATGTGTGAGCCCGGAGTCTCCTTGCGGTCTGTCGGCTCAGGGCAGTGAGAGCAGCGCAGATGCTGATGTGGAGTCGTCTGCTGCAGAGGCTGATCAGGACATGCCTGATGACACCAGGTAAAAGAAACACACACTCACATAAACACAAACATAATAGTGAATAAGATTAGTACATCCAATAACAAACACCACAAATGCAAAGTCAAACAGTAAAACTTTCTCACTCGAGTGTTTCATCAAATATGTACTTAGTATTTAACCTTCTTGGGTAAATCTCACCACACACTTCCCACAACTTGCTCAGCTTTACTCTTAACACATTGCACCTAATGATATTTTCCTAATTGGTTTGTGTGTGTTGTGTTTAGGCTGCTGCATAAATAGAACCTAAAGTTAATTTTATAATCTCAGGAAGTAGTTTATGGGTCAAGGGAAAGGTTAAGTGTAAATGTAATATAGCACATAAATCAGGTTAAGGAGTAGTCACGCACCAAGACCCGAGATCCTGTTTATCCTGTCTGAGAAGCATCCGAGGGAACATCAGCCCTTCATTTTTTTTCATCTTGAAGAAACTAAATTATTTATTGTTGTGGTTTTTGATACTAAATGCCAATGGTTCTGGGTGGAGTCAACACAATTGGTTAAATTGTTCAGCAAAGTGAGACAGACAGAACTGATGTTAGATCACAAGTCTTTGCCAGATCAGATGCTCGTCACTCAGTTATTAACCCTTGAATATTATCTGATTCTTTAAGTGATACCTTCTGTATTTGAAATTTCCTCACCTTCCACCAAAATACAAAAAGATGAGACAATATAAAAATATAAACACTTTATATAATATGAACACTCTTTATCCAGTTGACAAACAAGTGTCATCTAATACTGTTTTATCTGAAGATGGTTGGAATTTTTAGACAAATATTCAACCTGGCAACAGTTAAGGTAAATGGTTTTTTTATAAGACAATATCAACAAAAACATAATGCCTTGGACAACAATTAATAAGAATAATTCAGTAATTGTAAAGACTCTTAAACTAATGGCCATAATAACCCTGAACACTTCTGAAAAAGAATCAATAGGATAATTCAAAGATCCACTAAAAGCTTCTCAAATTAGATCAGTAATGAATGTGCTAGTGATGCTTCTATAACCCCCAAGGTCTTCAACCAGCACTTTCCCTCTCTCTGTCTAAGGAGAGGCCAGTTAATTCTTCATCATCTACCTCAGACGCAATTTAACTACTTTAACATCGACTTTTACTTCTACTGCGTTTTAAAAATGTAATGATGTTCTCTTTTAATTGGACAACAGTATGCAACAATAACAACAATATGCCAACAGGAGTGATATTTATAGATTTCACTCCTGTTGGCATATTGGATTATTTACTACGTTTGAACTTGCATCTCCACGACTGACATAAGTGTCTCTATTCAACACATTTAGATTTCATTAATGTGGAAAAAGGTGTACCACAGGGGTCATCTCTTGGTCCATTGTGGTTTTCTGTTTTTTTTTTTTGATTAACGACCTGATTCTGTGATGTCATCCTCTTTTTAAAGAATTTAAAGATATTAGATAAAGAGACCGTTCAAAGCCTCATATTGATTCTGTCAGAAAATAAATGGCAGACATATTTTATTGTTCTTTTCACTCTGCTGAAAATAATTATTGATAGTTGGTCTGTTATTTTGAATTATCAGAACGCACCAGTTTTGATTTGAGATGCTGTTTTATAAGCGATCATTGTAATGTGTGGTTGCCCATTAATTGGTTGACATTTCAGTCTAGACAGTTTCATTGGCTGCACTTTATTTGTAAATGTATTCTTCTACCATCTTTCTTACTTAACACAAATTTAGTTATGGCTACCACAGACTTTTAGATCCCACCATGTATTATCTTACTGGCCGAGACAAACCAGGCATCGTTTTTCTTCTTTGTTCCTAAACGGTTTAAAGAAATTGTACGACATGCTGTTAGATTTATAGCTCCATCACAGTGGAACAACATGCTCATTTCACAAGGATCTATAACCTCTTTTTATGATCACATCATCAGGCAGCTTCCAACTCTTCCTTCTATTACATGCGAGACATAGAAATCATTCATATCATATATGCAGGCGTGTGTGTCAGTGAGTGTGGCCAACGTGTAGGCGAAGGAGAACTTTTGTCCTGAATGTAAATGTATCGATGCTCATTTGTTTTGTGTTGGTTTGCTTTGTCTTTTCGATTTATTTTTGTTAAGTTTTTAAAAACCAGATGGTTCATATCAAGAGGCTGATCCTACTGATGAAAAATGTTAGAGACTTAATCACTCTCGCTGCTGGTTCTGGTGGATTCTACTTTTTTTTTTTTGTTGGTGTTAAATTGCTACTAATGAAACTCAACAAATCCTTTTTAGATGCCTCTCATGAAGGATAACGTGAACACTCATAATGTGAACCAGATGGGGAAGAGTAGAGTTGGCATTAAGAGTGAATTCACATGCCAAGAGGGAGCAGATCAAAAGACCTGGAGGCTTCTTAATAAAATGCCATATAAATAAATCTCATAAAAATAGCAGGAGGAAATCAAGGTCTTTCTTAGCAGACTGGATCTCTTAGTGGTTGACATAAATAAGACCGTGGCCAACTGACTTGATTATCTATGGCAGTGAATGTGATTTATAGGTGCTGAACAGTGTGGGCTTTTCCTTGGCTCGATCTCCACCATTTAATCAAATTACCTAGGAGGACGTATTGATCTATAACCTGACACAAGGCAAATGTTTTTAAACCCCGAACACTTGTCCTACATGTGACAAATGAAGCAGTAGAAAAATGTAAATAATACTGGTCCTGTTATGAGTCATCATGTCATCGGTTGGCATGGTGTAATTTTCCCACGTATTAATTATTAATTATATTATCGATTATTAATCAATTATTTAAAAACTGGACCACACAACTCTGCTCCACTCATACTACTTGTCGTTTTAATCCTAAAACACGAAACTAATTCTAACTATTTCCCTTTGTTTGATCAGTCTTCATCAACTATCAGCTTCATTTTTGCATTAACCTGGTTTATTAGCTCCGACCAACTCATCAGCTTTTCTTCTCATGAAGCACAGAAATATCAGTGTTTATTTCCAGCAGATGATCAGACGATTACTGGATATTTGGTGGGTTTATGTCATAAACCCATAAGTCTCCGATTAGTGTTTTCACACTGGTTATTTGAAAATGAAGAAAATAATTATAATCATTATATTTATTGTCATAATTATTATTTCCATCACAGTCACGCCTGTTAGTTTGCTTTTTTTAAAACTGTTTTCCCTTCCTTTCTTGTGTTTTTTTGCCCTTTATGTTTCACAGCAGTGCAGCCCCACTCTGATAAACGAGCCCAATAACATGTGAGATCTTTCATATACCAGCTCAGCAGGCTAACTCTATAGCATGCTGTCTTCATGATTTCTTTCTTCTCAGTAACATGCATCCCACCGTTAACTACCATACTATGATGGAGGTGTATTGTTTTTTTTTGTGTCAGTGTACCAAAGGATGGGTTCGGATTATTTTCAGGTCTGTTTTAACACAATACTCACATGTTGAATGTGCGGTGAATTGTTGGACCCTTGCTGCACAAATGACATGAAAGTGTTGTGTTTAAGATCTACTTGAAAAGAAACCTAGACCTTTCTTTTGGGTTATTAAAGTCAAGATGTTTATCACTGTTGGGGTAAGTTCACTTTCAGGACACTGAATTTATAAAAAGTGATATGTTTTTATAAGATCTTAAGGTTACAGTGGCCTTACGGTGTTAAGCACCAGAGTTTTTGTCGTTTATAACATCAAAAAATGACTTTTTTGTGTCATAAGAGTTGACCAAATGATAGACAATAAAGTGAAGTACAATTTCCATTTTATGTGATCTGAAAATGACATATCCCCAACTCTCTATTGTCTATTAACGTTACTGCAGGGGTCTGTGCTCCGTGTATCTCTTTTTCTGTTACACTTCTCTCCTGCATCATATGTGACTAACATACGTCTCCTTCACATGGTGGTGTTTGCTTACACTCAGTGAGCACTTTATTGCGTATGCCGAACTGATACTGGGTAGTTTTTGTTGACGTGTTCGTGACATAGTGCATTATCACATTAAATATATCCATTAAGAGACGATATACTATACACACAAGCCATGTCGCCAAGTTAGGTTGGGTCCATGGATTCATGAAATTTGATGCCACATGACTAACCACCTGCACGACTCAGAAATCCATCTTGATCAGTCCAGGTTTTTTTTTCTGGTCTGTGTCGTTGGTGAGCCTGTGGCCACTGCAGCCTCAGATCTCTGTTCTCAACTGACAGGACTGAAATCTGATGAGATCTTGTGCTCTCCTGTCATAAGCCATCTGCCTCAAGGCTGTGACACAATCTTCATTCTGACAATTTGTTGTTGAGTTGTGTCGCCACAGCCGTTCAATTGGCTCTAATCCAGTGTTGTCATTCTCCTTTGACCTCTTTCTTCAACACAACATCTCAGTTCACAGTACTGCTGATCGCTGGATTAAGTTTTTTTTTTTGGCACCACTCCTGGAGACCAACACTGGAGACTGCTATGTTAAAATCCAAGGATATCAGCAGTTTCAGAAATAAACCAACCCATCTGGCAACTCCTGACCTGTATCTGCAGGATTTTATGCACTGCACCGCTGCTTGGCTGATTGGATAATTACAGAAATAAGCTAGACATTCCCAGTAAAGTGCTCAGTGAGTGTATGTGGTTATTGTAGGTTCTGGATTTCAGGTTTTCCTCTTTACTCTCCTCATCTCATGTTTTGATAGCCAGGAAAAAGAAAACTTTCTGCCTCAAGCAGTATTAATGACCTGTCTAGAAGTTTGAAACTACTACACCATTTGAATTTTCTGATGTTTCCTGACAAAACCTCAGGGAACAACCTAGATACTGATGTAGGTTGTGGGGATTGCTAGTACTTTATACAGTATAGCGTATATACATGTTGTAGGGATTTAGACCAGTTATTTTCTTTTTTTGTGATGCTTTGTGAGATGTAAGAGATTCAGAGAGAAAACCTGTCTTCCCACAGTGTTGTTTCAAGTGGATTTGTACTTGTAACATGTCTCTTTCTATATGGATGGTTCCTTCAGGGTGTTGGCATCTCTTCTCTGCTGCACATTTCCTCTTGGGATTGTCAGCCTGTCTGTCTTTTTGTTGTCTGTCTACACTTCTCAAATTGCATTAATTTAAAACAAATGCTGAATGTCTTTCTTCTGCTGTGATCTTCCTTTTACCAGTGGCAGGTGTGTGGTTCAACCGGTGCGATCGTCTGCCTGTTGGTGCGGGCCGTCACTCAGCACCTCTCCTCCGGTCATCCAGGTCACCCAGTTTTACCACCAGAAGCTGGAACACTGACAGCAAATACTGATTTCATCCAAGTTTCCCTACGGTCTTCTCCTCCTTTATGTTGAGTGCTGTTCCGTACCAGTTGTTTTTTTTTTTTTTTTTTTGCCCCCTCTCTGACCTGACCACTCCCAGCATTATTTTATCTCTCAGTGAGATCTGCTGCAGCCTTTCCCTAAAGATCTGTATATAGGTTTAAAAGGGAAAGGTTACATACAGAAACAGCCTGTTTCACTTACATTTTCCCTTGTACAATTAGCCATGGGATATATTATCTTGCGTCCACAGAGGATCTCAAATACACAACCTTGTCCAATGTCCTATAAGAATTATACCTGGAATTACATGGCTCTACTTGGAGAAACTGGATATTTCTTAGTCCTTCTCATTCACTTTTGAACGTCCTACTGTGGCCTCAGGTCACAAAGCCAAAGTTTGGCCTTTTGACCAAAAGAATAAGAAATGACCACTGGACGGTTTGATGGCTTTCACACTTGTGACAATCTGAACAAAATCTGAACCATCATTTCGTCGGATTCTGCAGACGTGCATTGCCGAGTGGCTCCACACCTCCCTAACCAGAGAAACAACGCCCCTGTGTGGTTACACAAGAAAAAAAATCTGAATAAATAAATGTCTCAGGATAAGCATTGGTAGCCAGGTAGGTATCACAGAGGATTAATAACTTTCTGTCCGCAGGTACTTCCACGTCACCACGACGTACTGCCATCGACTGTCATTGGTATAGACAGGCCTCCTTTCTTGAGAGACTTTGTTGTCACTTACAGTAAGAGTCCGAATTTGAATATAAAAGCTAACATTCCCTCGTAGTTGTAGTGCCATACATCATTTGTCCTGCAAGAGACCGTAAAATCTGTAACATAATGAACCAAAACAGCCAAGACATGGCTTGTTTTTGCTTTTTGTGGAATGTAATGGGTGATATGTATCACGTCATTATCCACTTATACTGCAACGTTGCGTACACACTTACATACTGGCTTTTGTACAGTACCTTGATGGTTTGCTTCTAGGCATTTATACCATTTTAAGTTAAGTGCATAAATATTTACAACACTGAACCTCTTCTGGCGCCTTGCCTGTCAATAAGAGTGTAGCCTGGGCCTGGAATCTAGTTCCTCAGGGTCTATTAAATATTATGAGTTGAGTTTGAGAGAGAGAAGGGTCATTTCACACAATTGGCACAAGGCACGCATTCATACTTACCTCTGTTGCGGTGCCTCCGTGCATAGTTTTAGTTTAGATACCCACTACTACGATTTCTGCATCTGTTTCAACATGATTGAAATGAATGGCAATTCTGAAAATACACAGATCAGATTTTTGATAATTTTCCCTAATATTATGGTCAAAAAATAGTCCTAATTGAAACAATTGGTATTCTGAGTAACTATGTGATCTGGTGTGATGGTAGACCTGTCAGAGCCAGATGACTGAGATCCCATCAAATAACTATATAAAACACAGAATTTTCTGCTCACGAGATACCCCAAAGAGTGAGTAAGTGAAAGAGTCTTTTGTAGTTTTGCTGAAACTCCCCCTGTAACGGACTTGATGACCATCGGTCATCTATTTATTTGAAGATGATCCACAGCTTCAGGCAGAGAAAACACCCTCAGCTCCATTATACCACTGTGGTGCTTATTTACCTGATGAAATCCAGAAGTTACGACATGATATGCCACAATTCAGAAAAACTGGTGGAAATGTGATTATTAAGGCCAGTGCCTGTTTGCATTTTAATGGCATAACTTTGGTTTTAACAAATCAAGGCCACAGGACTGGTATTTTACAAAGAACTGGGCGATTCACGCGGCTGTTAAACACTACTGAGCTTCGTTGGCGTAGTTTCATCACCAAGACTGTTGCCAGGCTAGTATGTCATCTCCAAAAGCCATATGTTCTAACCCAAACAACACTTGAGGGACAAAGGTTTCACATGTGGTAGCGTGTACTGACCAGCTGTTATGTCTTTTTTGTCAATCTTTGATGAGTTGTGAAGTATATTATAACCCCAGCTGATACTGAATTGTCTCAAACAAGGCCTGGAAAAGGTCCTGTGACGCACTTTATGTATGAATGGTATCGCATGTTTGCTAGAATATGGTTTTTAACTACTTGTTTTGTTTAAGACAGAAAAAGTGCCTTTTCATTCACTGAATCTGTCTTGCTTCCCAACTGGAGCTAATTAGTTCTAATGTGATTAATTATGTATGGAGTTATGTTGATGTTGTTTCACTCTGGCAATTCCTTTCACGCATTCTTATTCCAAGTGCCTTGAATATCTATCACTTAACTTTTTCTTTCGATGTGTTTGAATAGCTTTATAGATTTGCATACAGTTCAAACAGTTTCACCACCTTCCTCTGAGGGAAATAATGTTTTAATTGACATTCATATGTATACGTCATGCTTGAATTGGACTGAATGACATGTTTTGTTTTTTTTTTTTTTTTTGTAATAATACAATTGATATGGAGTCTTAGTTCACATATACACCTATAGTTGCACTATAAGAGATTTATACGAATAACATTTGGTATCACTATTAATGCCCTGGCTTTAAAGGGATAATTCACTGCAAAATCTGGTCTGAAATGAAACCTGTAAATACTGTAACAGTCTGAAGCAAAGATGTTTATTAGAAATAACTATTTAATTCACATGTCATTAAACCTGGAATGATATAAAAAAAAAAGAAAAACATCATGTACTTGTTTTCTCACATTTAAACTCTGCAGTCAGATGGTGTGATGGTTTCCTATGATGATAAATTATAAGTGGAAAACTGTGAAAGATGTGAGCTGCTTCTTATTTATGTTCTCTGACACAAACATGAAGTGAAAAGACAAAAATAAGAAGACATGACCAGATTTCAGACGAGTTATTTGTTTTTCATGGCAGAAAACTTCCTCACTGCCAGAGTTTGGCCAAATACACTGCTTCTGACTCTGACCTGAAACGAGGATGAACACACATTTCATGCATGCTGTAAACACGACTGCATTCTGTTACTTTTGACACTCCTGTGTAGTGGTAGAAATAAATAGCTAACACATTTCAAACAGGTTGTGTAATTTCACAGTTGGCCCATTAGTCCATTCAATCTGTTAGTATGTACAAGTCTGTTTATATTATCCCAGCCAGCCACAGTCGTACTTACTGTAAATGTACTGTATTCACAGAAAGTATTCTGACCCCTTCAAGTTCCAGCATTGCACTGAAAGAACAATTGACTTTGCACATACTTTGGATCTGGCTATTTGCTGCTACCAGAGATGTTTATTCAACATTAGTTCAAGTCTGGTGTCCATCTGAGACACTCCACAGAGTTGTCCCCAAATTTAGTTATGTTGTCTTGACTAAGTACATACAGTCTCTTCTGGGCTGTTGTCCCAGTACAAAGTCTTGAATCCTCCCGACCAGTTTTCATTAAGAAAATCTCAGTTTTTATATTCAACCCTGACCAGTCTCCCTGTGCCTGCTGAGAAATACCCCACAACACAATGCTGCCACCACCACCACACTTCACAGTGGGGAAGATGTAGGTCAAATGATAAACTGCGTCCAGTTTCTTGACACTTTCAATTGACGACCAGTTCAGGCTTTGTTTCATCTGAACAGAGGATCTAGTTTCTCATCAGCTGCTTTTTATTTTTCTTCTTCAAATTCCAACTGGAGTGTATAAGATTTAGATTAGTGGAGCGTTGCAGTCTCCCCTTCTGGATTGTTTAATGGTGGGCAACTAAAAAGTAGTATCAAGTGTCATAGAAAAGGGTCTAAATATTTTCTTAATTTCTGTGTTGTTCCAATGTATGAAGTGCACATTGACCAAGGAGAGTAAAATTCATTTGATTGCAACAGAAGGCTGCAATTTAACCTGTGCAAATGTAAAGGCATCTGGCTATTTTCTGAATGCACCATAGAATAGGCTGTATAATGTCAGAAAGCAATGAGAGAGGATTACATTAAAACTTACTTTGGCCATACTGCTCATACTTGACACAATGAAAATACCATCAGCAGAATTCACTACATTAGAGAGGCAGAGTCTCTCTGTGTTCTCCGTGACCTAATAAGGTTGTTGGGAAATCAGTGAGCTCATCGTGCAGGTTTTATTTTTCGCATGTTCCTGACTTTGGGTGGATGACCGTTCTTCAACAAAGATGAGGTAAAAAAACGTTTTTTGATTCTCTGTCACCTTTGAGTTAAAAAAAAAAAAAAAAAAAAGGTTAAGCCATCCTTGCAGTATTCTTAGAGAGCTAATTTTTAGGAATTAATATAAAAAACTTAGTTTCAGACAAACTAGACAGCCACATTATATCTGCCTCTTGTTACATTTACTGCTTGTTACTTTGTTTTGTTTTGTTTTATGCCAACACTGATTAAAGTCTGCTGGTACATTGAATAAGAAATAAAGGGCATGCTGGTGTGTTTAATGTGAAATTTTATGTATTGTGTTTACACCAGGTTTCATTATGGACTATAAAGTTAGCTTTGATTATATCCAGCTTCCACAGGAACTTCTGCATTACAGGCGATTACTTTGTCCTTTAAATGAGGCCCAGCAGGATACAGGTTATGTGGGCTACAGGGACAATATTAAGGTCTAATAAGGAAGCAACAAATTAACTTGTTTAGAAGCTTAAAAATAATAAATCATCAGTATTTATTAAACTGCTTGAAGTGAAAGACGACTAGCACAGAAACAGAAAAGAAAAAAAAATAATAGTAACAAAAAGCTGTATAAAAATGATGTTTTCCACTAGTTTTACTTTGTTATCTCCATTGAAATGTCTAATTAGATATTTTCTGCTTTTGTCATTATCAAGCTGCAAAGCTGCTGATTGCTTTTGCTGTTAAATGTGTCTGTCAACAGTGATTCCTGAGGTGAGATGAATGTGTTCGCTAGATAAACTGGGATTTAATTTTTAGCCCCAAAATAGGCATGAATATGATCACTGTGCTAATCTATGGTGGACAGGTGATTTCTGGTTCTGTTGGATCCAAACGAATTTAATGCTACTCTGGTTAAAGGGCATCAAAAATCATAAAAGAGCGTCTATTAGCTCTCATCATCCTCATCCTCATCATCCTCTGGTCTTCATCCATGTCTAAATGCAATAACAGACCCTGATCCCTCCTCAGATACTCTCATATCACTGGTTAGAAGAGTTTCTGTTTATAATTTGCAGTAATTATTTGTGGAAATAACAAGTCTTTGATTTCAGAGAGAAACGTGCAGCTTTTACCTCATTTCTTTTTTCTAATTTCATTTCAATCAGAAGAGGTGTATAAGAGTAATGACAGAGGATGAGGAAATCTGAAGGACAATTAGATTTATTGTGAACAGATGGAATCTGCAGGAAGTAGATTACCATGATTTAGTTAGTGAAGGAATCTCTTCTCTTAGAGCCTGAACACTTTTTCAAGTGACTGAGAGTAGAATTCAGGGTGGTACATCTTGATCAAAGGGAATACCTGTCATGGTTCTCAGTCAAAATCTGGACATTTCAGACCTGAAACAAGTGTCCTTTGTATAAGAAGAGGAATGTTGCTCGGTCTGTTGATGATTTCTTTCTTGTCCATTCTGTTGTTCCTGGTCTAGATGAAAAGGATTTCCTTACATGAACTGAATTATCTAAGAAACTCTAGGATCTTCTATAAACACATCTCTATTCACTTCAACACTTCATTTTACAGAACAACATGGTGTATGCAGTCCAGAGCCAGAAAGAATCCACAGATAACATCAGTTAACATGGATCAACACAAGAGACACTTCCTCAAGTCAGGACTCTGCGGTCTGACTACAACTCAAGAACAAAGGCCGCTTGTTTCAGAGCTAAAGTTGGTTTAAAAGAGTCATGAAACAAGCCATCCTTGTTACAAACATCAGTGAAAAGAAGAGGTGGTGTGGATCTGAGACACCATTTATCAGCCACCTACACTGCAGTCCTAGGTTCACTTCTCATGTGACTGCAATAACTCACCTGATGGGAGACTCTAGTTGCTACACCTTCTCATACCGAACCTCCAGTGACCCTAATGACCCACAGGGCTGGGAGGGTCTCTGACCCATGTGGCCTCAACCACTCTTCTAGGGTTGTTTTGGTTCATGAGAGGATAAATACCACAGTAGAAAGTCTGAACTGAAGAAGTCTTTTACATGTTTCACCAGAGGGGGAATGTCTTCAAGGAATTCAAACAAGTCCAGTTACCTTCTCGATGACTTACAAATAACCATGAGAGGGAATGGTTGAGGTCGTTAAGGAGTGGATGTCAGTCAAAAAGTCGACATGGTGCTGAATGACAGTAGAGAGAGAGAGACACTAAAATATTAAACACTGAAAGTTTGACAGCCTGAAGTGATTAGCTAAAAGTGAACATGGTCACGTTTTGGTTGGAGGAAGGTGAAAAGATGTCTGCAAGAGACAGACATTCTGGCTGCACGTTCACTTCTATACTACCAGACTGAATACAAATCCAGCTCAGTGTTCTGTACAAAAGAAATCTTATTTATTCTTAGTATTTATTTTTTCCAGAGTTTTCTTTTTTTAAAAATGATCAAACATCTCTCTATTGTAGTCACTATATGGTAAACAAATATGAGATGTCATTAACAACACTGACACTTTTCTCCATTCATCTTTAAATAGAATTTAAATAGCTGAAGTGCTCAACTTCGTCAAGCCTGAAACCTGCTTGTTGCTACTTGTGGCTTTAATTTTGTGGTGATTGAGCTGCTTCTTTCAGTTGAGCAGCTATTTGTGTTTCACCTAAGTGTTTCTTTGAGCCCTGAGGAATAATGTCTTGACAAAGTCATGACACAGAAGCACGCAGGGTCTATAACCCCATATTATGATGGATTGAAATCCTTCACTGGTTTAACCCAATATCCTCAAGGGAGTAAAGTCCCTTTTTTGTTCTTCATTGTTTTTTTCATTAAATATGACTTCCACCAAAGGTATACGTATATGACTCTTGCTGTAAAAAGACTGATTAGACATGCAGATGTTCATTATATTTCCCAGTAGATGAACGCCACATGTTGCTGCCCAAAATAGGCCATCAGTTAAGATGATGTGGACACAATGTCATTTATGTGAAAGAAGATTTACTGACCTGTGGTGTTTAGCGTGTCTTGCAGTTACAACGGAAAAGCTCAAATATCCATACACAGACACACATGGTGCAAATGAACTCAATGAATCAAGTCTAAGCTAAGCTTTTTAAGCCGTTGTCATTACCACCACAGCCAGTGTTGCTATGGCAAGGCAGACACCCTCAATAATAAATGTACAACATGAAATTAACACTTAAACAGTTTTTGTTTTTTCGTTTATAAACTTTGTGCTAATCATAAAGCTATCGCCAGCAACAGGTTAGCATAGCTTTTCATAGAGGCTGGAAACACAGGGAAAAACTAGCCTGACTGTCCAAAATGTAACATTAATGAGAACAAGTATGTAAAAAACACAATACTAATAAACATGTTATAGCTCAACTAAAATCAATTCTAAAACCAAATACTACATCGTACCCAGCTACTGGATTTAGCTTCATATTCAGCATACAGACCTGACACAATCTTATTGTTTAATACTGAATAAGAAAGTAGATAAGTTCAGTTTCAGTGTAATACAACCTGATGAAACACATGCAAATAAATAAAACCAAATTTAGAAATCATCTTTAATAATTTGACCTCACAGGTAAAGGTTTTAAAAACCAAAAATACCATGACATGAGAAAACACTGACAAAGACAGATTTTTGAGTAATAAGCATGTTTGTGTTCAGGGGGTTTAAACTTAAGAAAAACAATAGCGATGCAACATTTTTTGATATGATTCATCTTGACATTGGCATGTGCATAATCAAGAAGTTTATTTTATGTGGAAAACCTAAATAGAACACATACAGTATGTATTAACAGTACATACACATGTTAAAAAGCTAATTTACACATCAAAATAATAACAGGTCCAACTTGGCCCAACATGAATGTGTGGATCTAACTAACTGACTGTGCTAAATGATGGCTCTTCCACTTCCAAAAGAAATCAGTACAAACAATGAGGCTCATGGTAAATGGAATATCCCCAATTACAACTTGACCATAATTTCAATTACCCATACATGGTCCAGTCATGCACTAGCTTTTTACCTGACTTGTGACTTGTTTTCTAAGCGGTATTTTTAAAATTTATCTGTGGTTTGTATTGTTCTGCTTCGCTGCCATGTTTCATAGTGACACCTCACCAGAGCACAGCCATTTTTAAATATTCAGTAAAGTAAAATAACAGTAAAGCCACATGCTCAGAATCAAGTGAAGATTTTTCATACAAGTATCTGGGTCGAATTTAGGTTGACAGCTTTTTTCGATTTCTGCTGAAAGCTATGACCCATCAAATATAACTGAACTGGACATTTTAAAGTAAGAGTGGTGGATTTCCTGATGGTTCAGGACTGCATGATGTGTCTTTAGCTCACCATGAGATATCTGGTTCAAATGCTCAGCTGAAAATCTTTAGCAATGTTTTTTTGTGGTGCTAACTGGGGTTTTTGTTGGATATGTTCATTATTTTACCACATATGAGCTCAACAAGTGCTCAGTCCTTTTCATTTGTTGTCTCATTAGTTTGTATGTGTAGCAAAGCTTTTAGAATCAGGATCAGTTTCATTTTAATGACCACTTCTACAAAATCAGTAACAGTGTCAGTAACATCAAACATAAACAGATGCCAGAGTCACATTGGGTATATTAAACAAAGACTAGTAAAGCAGACAATGTTTACAACTTGGTTTAAGTGGAAGTATCACTGACAGGATTGTGTCAGGATGAGTTTAGAATGAGCTCAGGGTCCTGTTTGCAAGGGGGTTATTTTTGGCTCGTAGCTGAAAGAGGTGGTGAGTAGTATGAGAGAAAAGCTGTTTGCCTTATGGATAAATAAGGTAAGTAATACATGTATATCCTCATAGGATGCTGGCTGTCCCTTCCGTGTGTGTGCTAGAAATGTTGTGCTACCATACAGCCCTGGCTCTGTAAATGGTAAATAATGGCCTGGACCAAGCCATACAGGGCTACTCCAGCCAACAGAAGATATTTGTGCATGTAAGCACAAATGGGAAATAAAGAGAGGCAGTGACACCGGGGTAAGGTGGCAGTGGAAGTGACACACTGTAAACCTGTCTTTCTTCCATAATGAATTGTTGGTGACTTGCTATGATGTTATCATACTATTTTTGTGAATTATGTCATGAAAAATTCATTTTTAGAGAAAAAAAGTAATAGTCTGGCCAAGATGCACGTTTATATGTATAATTTGTCTTGGTGCAATCAACCATCATGGCGTTATTAACATTCAAAGTTTTTAATAGGAAAAGAGACGGACAGAGACTCTTAGCTGCAGATGCTCCTTCATTAACGAGTCACACACACACAGGAAAAAAAAAAAAAAAAATTAAAATTTCTGCTTTTTTCATAAAATGTCTCTGTTGATTAACATTGGCAAGAATAGACCTGTACTCTTGTCGCTTAGAGGCTTCTAATTCAAAACATGTAAATCCTATCGTTTAGCTAGACACATTATGTGAAACATGACAAGTGTGACTACAACTTTGGAGAAAATCTTACGTGTAGAGTGTAATTTGTGGCTGTGAGCACTGTGTAAAAATAAAAAAATCAGAGCATTTTGTGAAAGCTATCTCCACTCTGAGCTACACTCTAGCATGAACATTCCATGCCACACACATCCATTATGAAGTCTGAATTTCTCCAAAATTGTCCATCATTGACCATTATTGATCTGTGATCAAAAAGTCTACAACCTAGCAAAAAAGTTGAATACCACATCAACACAGGAGAATTTTATTCTCAAACTACTGTCTCTATAGCTTTGCTATAGAGGGACAGTAGTTTGCAATGCAAGGCACTGCATCACTAGTTAGAGGATTACTAAGGGAGAAGAGCAGTCCTGACTGATGTGGAGTTTGGAATGGAACTGATTGGAAAAATAGACGTGAGAATGATGGAAAGGAACGTCTACTGGAAACGAGTACTTCACAGTGTCATTGTCAAAGTAAAGATGAAGAGAAGGATAAAAGAAACAAGGATGAAGAGTCACATCAACATCAAAGGCTGCATCAATTGGACTGGGAAAGACTGGGCCACACCCCAAATAACAGACACTGATGCAGCTGGTAAAAATTTGTCTCACTAGTCTGGATGGCTAATTCCAGCTATGGTAAGAATTGAAAGGCTCAAGAGATTATTCTTGGTAGCATTTGAAACAAATGTGAAGGCTTTATGTATCAGTTTTTAAGCATAGCCAGCTAGGAATGAATCTGTTGGATGACCTTTCTCAGAGTGTGTGCAGCATATTTTGACTTTTGTTCACGTGTTTCTTAAAATTATGCATCAGTCAGGAAAATCAATTGGAAAACATGTAGAAATCAGAATTTATCACATTCCACATCAGATATGAAACCGGCATTTTATAGTTTTTAAAGATGTTGTTTTAGAAAATGCATCCATGTGATTTTAACAACATAATCTTTAGTGTAGAATATAATTCAACTTAGTTTTCAGATCAATTTGTGGTTTCTTTGGCGCCAGATGACCAGTTACAACTGGCCTTTATTTTCATATCAGCAGAAGGAACATATGGAATAAACGAGAAATCCCTGAAACGCACAGTGTATGTGTTTTTGATGAACTGTTGGCCAAGGATAACTCCCATCATCAATGGCAGTTATACTGTTATGAGCACAATGTAAAGCCAAAGTAATGTGCATATTGTTACTGATGAAGTAGGTACCAGTAAACATGAAGGAGATTAACTGCCTCCTGTACTATACCCAAGCATTTAGAGAACATTCCACATGTATTCAGCACCACAACTGGAATGCAATTACCAAAATTGGATAGAACATTGTTCTTATATAATACTATCCTGCAGGATGTGTATGAGTCCAGAATGGGTTGAAAATGGATTAGGGTCTAAGAGAAAAGCTTATTCTCACAGGAGACAGCTTTATACATAGATTATGATGAAGAACTGCAATAGCAATAGATTTACCACCATTTATTAGTCCATTTTTTTCTGCCGCCTCCAGAATTATGTGACCTATTAAATAAACCACATTTGGTGTCACATTAACTATGTATGTGGTTATGGTCTTTGGTCTTGATACTGCCTGACAAGCGATAGAGTCACAGTAGTCTTTAATGTGGCTATGCATTGAAAGATTATCTTGTCAGAATGTGTCTGAAGAAGGGTTAAATCAAAGCACCAGGATTTGAAAGATTTATGGCTTGTACTGAAATAGCAGCAACCAGCCGCACATTCTCAGTTGTCCGCCTTTGAAACTTGGACCACAAGCCTTACCCAGGAATATGCCATAAACACATTCACCGTTTCGTCTGGCGCTGCAGCATCTTGGTTGCAGATCATGGATTTGACCCTGTGGTTTGTGGTTTAAGGAAGATGTTGATAGATTAATACATCCATAATGGCAGACTTAAGTAACATGAAAAATAAGTAATGGATGTTAACTGCTCAGTATCTTACAAAGAACTTATAAACTACTTATTATTTAACTACTGGGTACCTATTATGTGATAGTGGGGTTTGTATGGGCCACTGAGCCAAAATGTGGACATTCCAGGAAATTCTGCATCATTTTGTAAATCAGATGTGATTTTATTTCAAACTTACCTTTTGACCAACAAACAGATGAACCACCTTGTTCCTTTATGATTTGGGGTCCCGGAAATTAAATAACTGGGTACACATGTGCAATAACAGGAAAACAAACCCATTAGTTAAAGTAATAAATAAAGTAATAATAATACTATCTATGGTTATATTCTTATTCCATCATTTCACATCTTGTTGTACTTATGTTTACAAGCAATCATACGCACACACAGACCCTGTACTTCATTTTCACTCACTTGATTATTGCCATTTTTCTTCCTCCTGTAAGGATGATTTCGATATCTAGGGAACAAGACAGTGTTCCTTGATTTCTTGTGGTGTCATTTATCTTCATTAGAAGAAAAAAAAACTTGCTTCTCATGTGTAATTCTGAACAGTTGCAGATGTTCCTTTATAAAATACCTCACTGTATAGAATTTTTTGGAATGAAATTGGAAACGTAGCCCTGTAGTTCAAGATTAAAAGAAGTCTTTCAGGTTTAGAGATATGTTACATTAGGAATGACGAGTGTCCCAATAATATCATGTTTGAAAATGATGCAGGTTGTAACAATGTGCAATGAACAGGGGAAAATCTTTTCTGGTAGGAAAGACTTTTACACACAGTGATGTGTGATGAAAATGCTAAATATTCAGAGGTGGTTATATCAATGTGGTTCATGATGACATTGTTAAGAGCAGTTTACACTGAAAAAATATTTTGTCAACTTTGTCAACTTCGTGTGTTGAATTGTATATGTCCATATTTCTTATATTCAATTGCATTTAAACTAGATTCATTTTTTAATCTGGTTTAGAGGAAATTAAGAGTGAAAGCAGACAAACCATATAAATGTTGATGTAATATAGTAACTGAGGGAGTTAAATGTGATCGTGTTACACCATTTAAAATCCTGCCAAATGTCATCTGATGCACCAATCAAATTGGTGCGTTTAACTAGTTACTTAATCCAGTTAAACGTTCACGGCTGTAGCAAGGCAATTTTTAGAAAAGGTCTTTCAGTAACTGCTGGAATTCTGGGTTTGGTCCTGTCTTCTGATGCTCTAACTCTGATGCTCAACCTTCTTGTGTATGTCCTCTTGTCTTAGTTGTTTTGGGACTTGTGAGTAGTTCTTGTCTTTCCAGGTCCTGCTCTGCAGTTTATAAGCCCAGATCCCCTTCATGAGCTGCGCTTCCCTGTCCATGGTTTGGGGTCTACATGGTTTCTGCCCACCTCCAGCCACCCATCATCCTCAATTTGAGTCTGTCTCTTGTCTTCACTTCCTGCCTGCAGGAAACCATGTGTTATTGACTCAGGGTTATCCACCAGTGTTTTGCAAGCTTGGTTAGTGAGTTGACCCCCACCCCTCCCCACAGGATCTAAGCATTGGGGAATTTGGAGTAGCTCAGTGGGAAAACATACGTACTATAGTAGGAAACCACTCCTATAATAACAAAACAACAAATCTCAGTGAGTCAGCTAGTTAACCAAATGAACTAGCTTAGGGACCTTTGGACTGGGACCTTTTTTTCTCTCACCCAACTACACATCTGTTAAGTTTTATTGACTGCATCTTGCACAGCTGGAACACCATGATGGTGAGAAAATCAGCCAGCTGGTCTGTAGGTTTGTCAGCTTTTGCAATCCCACTGCAATAAGTAGTTTTCAGTTAGGAAAGACAAATTACACGTGTACGACTTTAAATAATGTCAGCTTTAAAACCCATATATTTTTTTCTACAGTGCACTAAAATGTGTTTACAATAAATAGTGTCAATGTGAGTGAGAAACCTTTCGCCGCGGGTGTTCTTGATGCTGAGAGACTTGAGGACAAAGAGGGGCGTGTACTGTGAGCGTGTTCGCCTGCCTCTGAAATAAACTGAAGTGGAGTGGAGTGAGACAGAGACAGATCAAGGCATCAAAATATCAACTTAGATTTACAGGTTAAAGCTGCGAGCGCAACACGTGTTTTTTATTTTGTTTTTTATTTATTTATTATTATTATTATTTATTAATTAGTTAATTAATTTATTTATTTATTGTCGTTTGTTCTCTCTTTGGACACTTTTTTTTTTTTTTTTTTTTTTTTTGTCATCGGAGGAGAACCAGCTCCATGGACACGATCAGGATGAGGCTGGTGCTCTTGTGTTTCTGTATTTTGCATGTGGTCTTCGTCAGTGCTGGGATCTTCACCCGCAACGATCTTCAAGCCTCCTACAGGAGCGCGTCAGTCAGTAAGACCCAGAGCTCCCGGAGTACAGGTGGGTTTGAATGACCCGTCACGTAAATAACTAAAATAATCATTGAAAGCTCACAAACACGACATTTTAATAAGACATTTAATTCATTTTTAATTGTAAAAATCTCAAAAGTTTGCTCCTGCAAAGAACAAACTATGCTGTGCCAGTGAACCCTAATGCGGGCTACTGAAATAGGTTTTATTGGTGTTAAGGGTTAATTACACTTTAAAAACAACAACGATATTTTCACAAGTGGGCACGTAGAATACAATTTAACAAAGACTAATGGTCTCAGGATATTTCTGCTCGTGTCACGGACCCATTTGTCCACGTGCGCAAATTCAAATAAGATAAGAGTCTCATCACATGTATGACAACACCATATGGGCTATATTCAGTCTGAATATATACATTTTGAAAGTTATAAATGCTCTTTGTCATCAAAATTGAACACTAATTGTGTTTCACAAATTGTTGCAGAGTTTAACTTGAAAGGTTCAATATGTGAAAAGGGCAAAAATACAATGATCTGCTTTTTCAATTGTGTAAATTGGGCATTCAAAATGCCCATATAAAGCTTTAGCAAAACACATGTGATCTGTAGCTTAGTTTCTGACGAATCATAATTCTCCTACAGCAGTCATAATAAAATATGATAGTCCTGGTAATTCCATACCAACCCATCTAGGATCTTTTCTTTCCATGATGGATTTTCTGGAAAACTATTTCATCTGACTCTGCAAAATCCTACTTCTACTCCAAATTTCTTATCAGAAGTTAAGGCTCTTCCAGCTACATTTAATAACTTTTTTTTTTTTTTTTACCATCCTTTGGTAAATTCTGTAGTGTGTTTGTGGACTGTTTAACTGTTTGTGGACTGGGTTGAAATGTGTAGAAATGTGTTTTCACTTTCCTGAAAATGATTTTTTGATTTGTATAGTGTGAATATAGCCCTGGATTAAGCTTGTGTTACACTCTACTGCTATTGCATAATACAACTTCAGAGCTGTGTAACATATGTAGACTGTACATTCCCCCAGAATGACCCTTTTGAATCATTAGAAACTTTTTTAATGGAAAAAAGCTAATATTTATTGTAAATATATATATATATATATATAAAATTAAGATATCTAGATATATCACACCACCATTTGATATATTCAAATATACCACGTGTCTTATAGTTTTGATAGCTATAATATTGCATTCAGTAGTTTTATTATATTTGTGCTCTGCTGGCTTCAAGGTTTCAAGGTCTTTTATTGAGCCTGTTTTCCATTGAGTTCAGGAAATTTGCAAATTACAGTTTGTAACGCAGGAGCATATTGAAGGGTGGGGGCTGTTTGGGATCAAGTACAGTTTGTCTGATAGTCTTCAATGCTACTGGACTAGTTCTGTTAAGAGCTGATTGTTCTGCAATGTGTCACATATATAGACTCCCTGAGCATCAACTTAAAAAAAACATAATAAAAAAGGATTTGAGCAATTATTTGAGAATTTGAAAAGTATGGTTCATCCACATCTTTAAAAGTTAAAGTTATTTATCATCTAGATTGAATTGTGTGTGTGTGTGTGTGTGTGTGTGTGTGTGTGTGTGTGTGTGTGTGTGTGTGTGTGTGTGTGTGTGTGTGTGTTTCTGCGTTGTCAATATTCATATTACTTTTATATCTGCCATGAGATGAAAAAAGGAGAAATTTGGTAAATACAGAGCAGTTACCATAGTTTCTGGCCGAATATGCTGCTAACCAGTTATCAGTTACTAGTTATAAACAGAGAATAAGGCCATGGTGTTCCAACAACAGCAGAAACATATTGGCACTATGGAGAACAGCAGTGCACTACTTCCAGTGGTGGAAGGACACATCTAATCACAGACTAAAGGCGGACTGATCACAAATGGAAACTGGACTCATCATGAAGTTTCTCTCTGAGTTTCACAATAACAAAGACATGGTGAGTTTATTTATTTATTTATTATTTGTTACTATTGGTTGTAACTTAGTTGTTAGTTAAGTGCCACCTAGCTAGTTAGCTAGTTAATCAAGAATAGCCCTAACTTGTCCAAACATGTTGATGTGGTATGTGAGTTTTTTGTTTGTTTGTTTGTTTTTGTTTGTTTGTTTGTTTGTTTCTTTTTGTGTTTCATGAATAAACATCAAGGATGTTATAATTCAACACTGAGCTGATAAAAAAGACTATAATTAATCAAATAGATTAGAATGCATACATTAAAGCAAACAAGCGGAGAAACTGTTTTTTTGTTCACAGTGCTATTCATTCTTTAACTTAATAACATTCTCTGGCACCACAAAGCAGAATAGATAGTAAAAAAAAAAAGAAAAATGGTTCAGTGCCACTTCTTCTTCTTTTTCTTTTTCTTCTTCTTCTTCTTCTATTTTACATTTTTCTTTTATTGATTCACATTGTGCCATACCATCAACAGATGTGAAGCAAAACATTTATTTGAATAATAGCTGTAATTTTTTTTGGGATAGCCTCTGTGCTGTGTGCTACAATATTGACACGCTTTTGTTTGTTTGTTTGTTGACACTCACCAGTTTGTGTGTTTATTTGTCTGTTTCAGAATATGCAGTGTATTCACTCAAATCTGCTGCAGTCATTCCTTGATGGTCTAGATCTGTATAAACTATTGTTTCAGGAGGTCGATCCTTAACAGAGTTCTGTTCCTGTGGCTTCATACTGTGGTATTCATACAAAAATTTACTTATCAGTGTGTTTTTAAATAAGGATTTATTTACAAGGTATTGCATTTAGAGCACCAAGTTGTCATTGTTCACAAATGTATGGCATGTTTAGAAGAATGATTGTACGTAACATTCAAATGAGGCCTAGATCTGTCCATCTGTTTTAGGTTAATGGTGAAACCTTGGATGTTATAATGAAGGATGCATGAAGGACTCTTGGATTGACATGAATGTTGAAGGATCTTTTCCTAAATGAAGCTACATTGACTTTTAACGTAAGAGACTAACAACACAAAACAACCACAGTTCATAAGCATTGGACAACAGAATTCTCAGTCATACCTTCATCTTCTTTACATTGATTTCGATGTTCTAGTCTAGTTCTAGTCTATTTCAGAGTTCTAGATGTTCTGAGATAGAAAATGCATCTACAGATATTGAATTAGACATTGACTGCACCAGCATTTTAAAATGTTTTAAACCATTGATGGATGTGTTCTCCACAGCTGGAAACTGCCATGTGACTGGTCCAGACTCCACTCATGATAAACTAATAAATGTCATAATTTTAGAAAGGTGTGCTGTTTATTTACATTGTTTTCAGGTAAAAAAACTACTTGGGTTTGTTTAGAATATTATAACAACAGGTAATTTAAATCATTCATAAGAGTACTGAAGCTTTAAATGAAAATTTAAAAAGGCAAGGCGAGTTTATTTGTATAGCACAATTCGTACACAAAGCAATTCATAGTGCTTTACAGAGGCAAGGAAAAACATCGGAAATTAAGACAATCAATAAGAATATAAAAGAGAAGCATAAATTTAATTCAAAAATATATAGAAATTAAAACAATAATAAATAAAACATATGAATGTCATTTAAAACCATTAAAACAGCAGATATAAATACAATTTAAAACATTAAATAAATCTCAGGATTATAATTAAACAAAATGGTTTTTTTTTTTGTTTCCCACGAATCTTGTAGATATGTTTATACAGTTGGTAGTATAATTCATTTTTCATTTTTCATTTTTCTGTTTTTCTTTAATAAGTATGTTGTTTCTCTAACATTGATGTTGGTTTTGTCCCTTCAGCCTCCACCACTGTTGAAGTTTATGTAACATTTTTCTTGTTCATATAAATGTTAAACTTTTCAACGCATCTGTTGTGAGTTGCTTTAATGTGAAGTTTAAAGAAACAGATTACAGAATACAAGTAGAAACAATAGACCACTTCTTCAATGTTCAGTATAAATATACATGTATTAACTTGAAATTGTGAGTCACAGTAGTGAACCATTGGCTCTTTTCTCACTCCTGGGCATTAATGTTGGACTGCACTGAAAAAATAGGGTGGGGTTTACATATAAACAAACCATTTTCCACATATAAATAGCTAGTAAATTCAACAGACCAGATTTTCAAGTGAATTTTACTCTTGGCAGATTTAATTAGTAATAGCCAAGTAAAGTTTACTCCATAAAGCAAGTAGTTTTTACTTAATTACATTTGAAGTAAGAATTACTTTTAAAAACCTAAGAAGAATTTCTGCTTTTAACCCATCACACATGAGCAGGGGGCAGCAGTAGAGCAGGGGAGTGTGTGTGGGGACGGTACCTTGCTCAAGGGTAACTCAGTTTGTGGATTTGAACCTGTGACTTGGCCACCACATCAGTTTGCTAACAACTCTAACACCAAATCAGCTGTGCTTCCGTTAATATTATAGTTTCACTCGACAGCATGTCCCAAACGATTAGTGTATAGTAGTGTTACTAACTACAACTAACATGCTGTTGTGCTGTATTAACATGCGGCATTACTAATTGAATCCATCAAGAGCTGCAAGTAAATTTTACTTGAAAATCTGATCTGTTAAATGTACTATCTATTTCTGCATGGAAAAAAGTTTCCTAGGTTTTTTTTTTAAGTAAACCCCACTCCTTTTTTTGTGGTCTATCCCCTATATTAGATCAAATAAGTTTCACTGACTTGATAATGTAACATAATATAATACTCATGTTTTAACTTTAATATTCATGAAATAAACAAGCTGAATAAATTTTCCAGCTGACAAAACTTGACTTCAAGCTGAGTTTTGTTGCTGCTTAAGTTTTAAAGGAGCAGATGAAGTTAAGTCTAAGTTTAACCAGCTGAAAATGTATTACAGTGTAGGCAACATGTTGGCTGTCACAGATACTCATACCCATATATGGAATAGCATTGGGCACTTTATTCTATACCCCCAAATGCAAAATGTGCTCCAATTTTGGGCACTACCCATATATACTTACAATAAAAGATATTTTCACACATTTATAGGCCTGATAGATACATAGACAATCAAGTCACCTGTATAAAGTCTAAAAACTTTAAATACATGTGCTGTATATTATTTGTCCCAGTGGTGTTGGAATTGCTGGAATACTCAGTTGCAACACAATATCTCTAATGTATCACTTACTGTCAGGTTTCACTTTCACTTTTCACTCAACCTGACAGTAATTCGGAGAATTGAAATTATATTTTCCCACGAGACAGTTTTATCTATATACAGATTTATTACTGCATCATTTTCATTATAAGCAATCTTAAATTGTTGTACACCACCAATGACAGAAATAAGCGGTAGGTTGATGGTCAGAATCATCAACGTGGCCATAAATTTTTTTTTCCATAATTTATGGCAGACAGCTCACATGACTGATCCCCATAATATGATCTGGAGCTGTGAGGCCCCCTGCTCCACATAGCACAGCACAGTTCCAGTCACAGTTCACAACATCCTATGACGCTAAACATACCACATGAACGTGGGGACACAATTTCATTTTAACAAATGAATGGTCAGGTAAACAACAAGAACAACAACAATAATAATATTAATAAATAAAATGAAACAAATACATCCGTGAAGTTTGAGATTGACATGTGTCTGGTACAGGCAACAATTGAAGTTCCTTATGTGTGTTACTTGATTGATATATTCCAGAGTGGCTGTAAAACTGCTGATATGATGTTGAACCAGGAACTCAGGAATGAGGGACACTTTAGGAGCCTCTGTTTCCTTCCAGAACTGTCTGCCCTTGGGCTCATTCATTATCTTGTCAGTCTGAGTGTTTCCTCATTGAGCTGCCTGTATAGTTGCTGGAGCTGCGTATCTATGGAACTCTTCAAATTTTTGGGTTAATCGCTTCACAATAAAATCCCAAAGGGTTTTACAGTGGCTGTGTGTGATGAGTGACTTATTTCAACTACAACATTACACAAACTTTGTATTCTTTAACCTGTATGTTAGTGTACTTTTAGAGTCGTGTGCTATGAATTACATTGATGTTTTCTGTAAAAGCTCAAATATGTGACCAAAGGCTTGTTATTACCTGTTTTCAATTACATGTACAGTCATACAGGAAACATGCCACTGGGGGATTTTAGTTCCTATGAAAAAAAAAAAATCACATTAGTGCCCACCACCCCTAAAAATACAACTGTGCAGACATGCTCCAACATGCAATATATATTCAATAAAAACCATCTGTGATTCTGTAATTTTATTTATTTTTTTAGTGTGTGCTTGTGTGGTGTTCTCACTCCATTACATTGAACCTACTGAAGTGTGGCTAACCACAGGTCAATGGAGCATCCATGATCTAATCAACATTACCTCCCTCAACCTGTTGAATTGTTCCAATCAATGTAAACAACTCTGACGTTATTTTACAAAGACATTTGCTTGAAGGCTACATTTCTGAAACTTTAATCTCTGATATATTTCCTGTAGCATTCTTACCTACACACATTATTTTGATGTTGTTTCAGGATCTTTGAACCAAGTCAGACAGAGACCACTATTTGCGAGGAGGGGACAGTATGAACGGCAGAGTTTTCCGGTAAGCTGAAGATGTGCACAGCTGAGTTTTTAATTTCCTATTATTCACAGGCAGACCAAAACAAAAGCTTAGATGCTGAGAAATTGAACATTTTCCCATAATAGTGCCTGTAGTAGAGCCATATCAGATTCAAACAGCTCATGTTTATAGATTTCAGTAAACAAAGCCAAAACTTTGTATTGAAAGAAAAAGTGAAACAAAATTACTGTGACTCTCCAGACGAGTCTGAAAGACTTTGAAGCTGAAATTGTCCAACTCTATTTTCTTCACACCCTCCAGAGACCCAGAGTTCCTGTTATTCCAAACAACCCTCCACCTCCTCCTCCTTCCATTAATCCTCCTGCAGAGATGCCCAAACCACCTGTGAAGTCTAAGTGCTCTCAGCTCGGACAGAGCTGTTTACCCACGTCTGGCTGCTGTGAACCGTTCACCCTGTGTCACTGCCGCTTCTTCAATGCAATCTGTTTCTGCCGGAGAACAAGCTCACACTATAACAAGGACACATAAAACATTACTTGGGTGCTTATGTTAGCCTTATGTAACTCTTGGTGAAATGTGGTTTTCGTGGAAACAAGCTAGAACAGAGAGGAGATATATTACATTCTTATAATATTAGTAATGTAATGACAGTAATAGTGACAGATCTGGATCCTGCAGCTCAGCAGTCTGAGATACCTGTAAAATGAAAACAAAGAGAGAACGTATTAATAACATGCAGTAGAGATATATAAATGTATGTATACCTTAAACACATTTTCTAAATATGAAAGTGTGTGCAATACCACAAGGTTTTTGACATACAGGAGGCATTGTAATTTGAATCACTTGGGTTAGCTGTATACCTTTATTACAATGTAATAATATCTGTTCATACATACATGTAAGAAAAACAGTACCAGGATGGTGCTAACCGTCACATCAAGGAGGTTCTGGTTTCAACCCTGTGTTTAGATGTCAGGCTTGTGATTGACCTACGCCCTGTTCAGTTCAACCCCATTCTTAACCAATTTCAGCTCGGATTCGCTGCAGCCCCCCCGTCCCCATGTTAGTAAGAGGAATACCTAATAGTTGGTCTTACATATTAACAAAGATTATGCATGTATCTCTATTTATTCATGAATGTATTAGATGTGTATGTTTTGGCATAGTCCTGATGTTTTAAACACATATTATACCTGTTTGTCTATTTGCACTTCTTTTTTTTGCATAGTCTTTATATTTTTTTAACAAGTTGAGGTTTTAAATGTTGACATACTCGTCCCTATTCATCAGTCATTTAAAACTCAGTTACCTTCTAGTTAAAGTTGGGACATTATGTTAAAGTATATTTCAAAGTAAAAACAGTGTATATTTATTTTTGACATGTAGTGCACTGAAAGCAATACAGAAACACATTATTTGATTTTGCACCGTGACTTTATTGCCCTTTCAAGATAAACACTTATTTCCACTGTGTGATATTGCCATTATTTTGTTTTTACAACACTTAAAAGACATCTAGGGATTAAAGGCACCAAATGATGGTGTGTTTAATATGTGGCAGTATGTGGTGTTACATTGTCTTGTTGAAATACATGAACATCCCTTGAAGAGATGTTATATTCTATCCATAATCTACATTTTTCTTCTGGCAAACATGTTGTGTAGATGATTCATACCGACCATCAGTCTTGGACAGATCAATAAAATTAGGTTATTATTAGTTTCAGACTGTGAAAATGCAGGAATATTTACTTACAAAAGACACATTTATGATGCAGACTGATATAAGTATATTGTGTACATCAGGACAATTAGTTTTGAATATAAGTGAAGCAGTCTATATTGAACAAGATCAACTAAAAAAGTCTTTCTTGCAGTGCCACCCTGAGTCCAGTCACTTCGTCAAGGTCGAAAACGTGGTTTACCACTGGTATGACTTTTACTGAGAGAATGCTGTAAGAAGAGAGGGTCCTGAAGGAGAATGGCATTTGTAAGCTATTAAATTTACTCGGGTGTTAATGTAAACCTCTTAACTGGTTACAGCCTACCAATAAAACTCAGCACATGCAGGTTAACTGGGGCTAACTGGGGCAATATGTGTCAGAGAAGAGAAGACAGCTGTCCACCGCACCCAGGCCTGCAGAAGCACTCTACCCCTGTGAGCTTCTGCAGTAATACGGAGGTTCCTCACCTCTTGTAAACTAAATGTTAGAATATGGTAAGATTATTTACAATAATTTTGGAAATGTGTTTTGCCCCGAATCAAAAAAGTTAACGATGCCATTCTGCAGCCTTTTAATCCAAAGTAAAAACTATCCATCATGCACAAATGTGTATCATATAATTCCTTGCCTTAAATGACATTCACATTCTGCACAGAATCTAATAACTTAATTAAATAAAACAAACACACATATGTATGCACGTGTACTTTTGACTGGCTTGCACTTACCTTTAAAGTAAAAGTATTTATAGTCCTGTATGTCAGTGCATCAGTGCCCCTCTTTGTTGTAATTTGCATGTAAGTGGAAGCGCCCTGCACTTACAAGGTATTTATAAATCTATGAGATGCCCAGTTTAAAACATGAGTGGAAGAAGCTGCTCGAAAGAAATGGGAAAACAACTGAAATTAATTGAATAACTGCACAAAAAAAGGTGAAAAGAAGATTAAACGTAATCTCCATGGTCATAAAGTAAAGTTAAGCCAATGTGATTCATTTGACCATTTTAATGGCAAAAAGTGGGAGGTGGGGGTTCTTCTATTGAAAGGTCCAATGTATAGAACATACTGTCTGAATGTCTGAAATATCATGTTTTCATTAGTAGGACTCTACCATGTTGCACAACAATGTCCCTACAAACAGTGGACAAACTAAAGACTGGCTCTACAGAAGGCATTTTGATATTTTTACATCACCTGAAGGCCACTGATGGTTTAAAGTGAAATAAAGGTTTTTCATTTGGTTGTAGTCTTCAACCACACACTAGACACCATCTAATTTTACTAAGTTTCATTTTAATTATAATGTTGTTTTGCAAGTACAAGTAATTGATAGGTCATCCATAATTTGTATATCAATATGCAATTATCTTGTATAAGCACAACTTATCTTAAAATTCAGGTTTATCTTTTCTTAAATATTGTCTGGTGATAGACTTGATGATAGAAAACAACTACAGCACCAAGCAAGGAAACCTTCACCAAGAAGGAGCATGTGTGGAAACAATGTCAAGTCTTTTATATTAAATGGGAGTTAAAAAGTCATATCTAGAGAGTTTAAGTTTACTAAAGATCTCTGATGCTTTTATAACTGATGGTACATTTTACATCTGGTAACTTAAAGGTTTGCATATAACTAATGAATGATGAAAGTTTAAGGTGAAACAGATCACTAATGGTGAGACTTCTGAGCCAGGCAGGCAGGTCTGGACCTGGCAGGGTCGAGAGAAACAGGAGATCAAGTTTAAGAATGAGTGCTGGAAGGTTCTGCATGGAAATGAAAAACAATCTCGCAGTGATAGAGAGGGCAGGAGTGGCTTATATACTGGTTTGATTGGTATTGTAGTTCACCTATGTGTCCAGGTGGGTAGAGTTGGCTGATGCACAGACAGGCTGAGTGGAAAAATACCAGAGCATGTGATAAGGAAGAGGGGAGATGTTAAGCATTGTAAATGATGCTTCCATACTTTTACACATAATGTCAAACAGACAAGGAACGCTTTGTACTTAATACTGCAGGCTTGTGACTGTAAAGTGTTTCTTCCATGAGAAGACTTGACATCTGTCTTTTTGATGTATTATCCCCAATTAACCTCCATGTGCAGAGTTTTACTAGCAGGTCATTGCTTGTTTAGAGGTTGACATTAATGTCAGACTCAGCCCATTCACCTCTACCCCCACACCAGTGGCGGCTGCTGGTCTTTCAAAGGGGAAGCTCATTGTCGGCTAACTTAATTCTAAGGTTCTCCACCAAGAAGTTCCGGTGTAAAAGCAGGGGGTCTGGAACCTTTTCAGGAAGTTCCTCCCTTGTGGCCCTTTGCAGCATTGTGTCTCTACTGAGGGTAAAACCCCGATCAGTGACGCGACAGGGGGCAGGACACACTTTCCAGATCGTCTTCTTCAGCGTTACTATTAATAAACTACATGCTGCAGTAAAAGAGAAGGAGCGAGAGGGGGGCTGTTCCTTTGTTTTTAACATTGTGTTTCGTGTTGAATTTGTAGCAGCCAGTGTTGATTCTGTGGTGGTCCGGCACACATTGATCATTAGCCTATATGTGAAACCCTGCGATTATTTTGTGACTGTTTCAGCTGTGTGGCTTTGTTCACTTCCTCTATTCTGTATAAGATCAAGATGGTAGTGCTGCCAAGAGATTTAAAAAAATGGAGAGATTAATTATGATCTGTAATTAATTGATCTAATTAAGCTCTTTTTTAATCTCACCAAAATATTACTGAGAAAAGCCCTCGACTTGAGATATTTTAATTTAAATTCAATACATTATTGTGGCAGATGTGGCAAAAGATTAATATATAACAAAAAAAGTGGCTTTATAAAGTCCTTTATCGTTTTTAACAGACTTGTACAGGTGCAGTCATAGCCATTTACATTCTGCTGTATCACCAGGGAGGTAATATTGCTGTTCTTTTGTCAATCTCCAAATAATTAGAAAATATGCGTTGATGTGGTATGCTAAACTTGACCTGTTTCGATGGTGAGCAAATTCCTTCTTACAAAGGAGGCACATCACTCTATCTTTATCGTGGAATTTTTGAAATGTAAATTTTTCCGTTCATTAGACCGACAACTCTCACGTGCTCCTCCATTTTCACATCTCCTCACCGCTCTTCACCCTGTCCTTGAACCCAAGTTCAATGAGAGCCTATCAGTTCATGCTAAACAAGCCCAAACACAATGACCAATCAATGTCCAGTTTAGGTGTGACTGACCATTGTTTCCCACCCTCAACAACTCAAAAACAAAAAGCTCAACACATAAAAATGGATTTTTATAAAAAGGCAACTCGCATACAGAAACAGTAAAGTTAGAGGTTAAAAATTAGATTAACGTGAAAAACATAACACGTTAAATATGATTGTAATTGATGTGATAATTTGACACCCTTACAAGATGGCACCATGTATGGTCGCCTCAGTGTTTTGCTCCGTAGTAGTTTGTTTTTGTTTATTTGCGTCATTTTAAGTTGTCCTTCCATCATCCAATACACTCGGGAGGAACTTCTAAGGACTGAGCACTCAACTGGTCAAACTTTTTTGCCATTTTTCCACTGATTCTGGCATCTTTCAGGAACTTTTAGTTGGAGGAGCAGCAGCTCTCTATAGGATATTCAGGAGATGCAGACGGGGCAAACAAGAAAATGGACAAGCTGCTGCTTCTCAACAGCAGAAATACGGACTTTTGTAAATCGGCCGCCCTGTGTTTCACTGAAACCTGGCTCAATGAACACATCCCGGACACAGGACTATATCTGCCGGGCTTTCATCTTCTCCAAGCGGACCACGTAACTGGTCTTAACCCCGTAACCCCAGGTCTGTGTCAGTGAAGCCTTACAACACCTGGCCGACCAGATAACATGACACGGAGAGAAAACATCCAGACTTTCTGCTCATTGTTCTTGGGGACTTTAACAGAGCAAACCTCAGCCTTGAACTGCCCAGATACAAACAACATGTGTCCCACCAGGGACAAAAACATTCTGGATCATTGTTACACAGTTTTAAAGGATGCATATCGCTCTGTCCTCCGTGCAGCCTTGGGACTCTCTCATCACTGCATGGTTCATCTTCTCCCAGCCTACAGGCAGACATTCAAATCTGTCAAGCCTGTAGTGAAGACTGTGAAGAGATGGATCACTGAGTCAAAGCTAGAGTTACAGGCCTGTCTTGACTGCACAAACTGGAGTTTTTTTGAGGTTGCTGCTACAGATCTAAAGAAACTCACTGACACTGTGACATCATACACTAGCTTTTGTGAGGACATGTGTGTGCCAACCAAAACCTTCTGTAAATACAACAACAATAAACCCTGGTTCACTGCAAAATTCAGGATGCTTTGTCAGGCCAAGGAGGAGGCCTACTGAAGCAGGGACAGAGTCCTGTACAACAAGACCAGGAACACGCTGATAAAGGAGATTAAAGTGGCAAAGAGGCGCTACACTAAGAAGCTGAAAAACAGCTTCTCAGCAAACGAGCCTGCATCAGTGTGGAAAAGTCTACAGGACATCACCAGCTGCAGGAGACCAATCCCCCCAAATTGCAGTGAACTGTGAACTGGCTGATGACCTGAATGCCTTCTACTGCAGGTTTGATAAACCAACATTCACACCCATCCCTCACTCCATCAGACAACCCTCACCTCCCCCTACTGACCACCCACCACCACTCAGAATCTGTGAAGAGGATGTATGTCAGCTCTTCAGGAAACAAAAGGCCAGAAAGGCTCCAGGTCCAGACAAGGTGTCACCCTCCTGTCTGAAAGTCCGTGCTGACCAGCTGGCCCCCATCTTCACCCAGATCTTCAACAAATCACTAGAGCTGTGTGAAGTCCCCTCCTGCTTCAAATGCTCCACAATTATCCCAGTCCCCAAGAAACTAGCAATCTCAGGACTAAATTACAACAGGCCCGTGGCCCTGACATCTGTGGTCATAAAGTCCTTTGAGAGACTGGTGTTGAGCCACCTGAGGGACATAGGCCATAGGCCACAGGCCTCCTGCTGGAACCCCTGCAGTTTGCATATCGGGCAAACAGGTCAGTGGATAATGCAGTCAACATGGGTCTGCACTACATCCTGCAACACCTCGACTCCCTAGGGACACATGCAAGGATCCTGTTTGTGGACTTCAGCTCGGCCTTCAACACCATCATCCCAGACATCCTTCACAACAAACTCACCCAGCTCTTCGTCCCAGCCCCCACCTGTCAGTGGATTACAAACATCTTGGCAGACAGGAGGCAGCAGGTGAGGCTGGGGAAAATCATATCCAGCACCCCCACAATCAGCACAGGCGCCCCCCAAGGATGTGTGCTCTCCCCACTGCTCTTCTCTCTCTACACCAACAACTGCACCTCAGGAGATCCATCTGTCTAACTCCTGAAATTTGCAGACGACACAAGTGTTATTGGCCTCCTCCATGATGGTGATGAGTCTGCATACAGACGGGAGGTGGGACAGCTGGCCCTCTGGTGTGGTCAGACCAACTTAGAGCTGAACACGCTCAAAACTGTAGAGATGACAGTTGATTTCAGGAGAAGCCCCCCCCTGCACTAGCCTCCATCACTATCCTCAACAACAGTGACCACGGTGGAAACCTTCAGGTTTCTAGGATCCATCATCTTCCAGGACCTAAAGTGGACACCCAACATAGACTCCATAATCACAAAAGCCCAATCAACCTGCCCCAGGAGCTGCTGATCCAGTTCAACACCCCAATGATCCAGTCTGTTCTCTGCACATCTATCATTGTCTGATTTGGTTCTGCCACCAAACAGGACAGGAACAGACTGAAACGGTCAATTAGGACTGCAGAGAAAATCATTGGTGTTGATCTGCCCACCATCCAGGACTTATATACATCCAGAGTCAGGAAACAGGCAGGAAACAGCTCTGCAGACCCATCACACCCCGGTCACAACCTGTTTGAACTTCTCCCTTCCAGTAGGCGATACAGATCACTGTACGCCAAAACAGCCAGACATAAGAACAGTTTTTTTCCCCCAGGCCATCACTCTACTGAGTGAACACTACTGTACCCACCTAACTCTAACACATTGTACATAACTCTGCCATTCTGACTGTTGGATCTGTAATTTGCACTATGTACATAAAAAACAATACACTGTGAATAATTCATATTTATATACATATACATACACATAAATAAATACATATAAATATATACTTAATATGTAAATAGACCAGACAGATCGACACACTTCTATTCACTATTCACATTCATTTATATTTATTCTATACTGTAGTCCTCCAGCTTAATGTCCATATGATGTTTATATATTTTATGCATACAATGTTTATTCTATGTTTTAAGTCTGTATGTTTAAATTACACTAGAGCAAAGGAAATGAACCATAGCCAAATTCCTTGTATGTGTTTACATACTTGGCCAATAAAGCTGATTCTGATTCTGATTTATAGAAACTTTAACTTTAACTGGGTTTTTGCTGCTACCGCTTCTTCGTTGACTGCATCATGCACTGTATTCAGTTACAACCAATCGCCACTGAGTCAACCTGAAACCCCACATACGCCCCTAAAAGGTTCCTCGGTCTTGCCTCTCGGGAACTGTTCCTCTGGTGGAGACATGCACCAACAACTGAGTTACCATATTACCTGACGGTTCCTGCAGTGGAAACAGGGCTATTGAAATGCACAGACGCTCAGCTGCTACAAGCAAATGCATTGACTGTATGAGAAGTTAACGACATCGACTCAGTGTGATAAGTAGCTGATTCTGAATGAACTTGTCTTCGAGATTAATGTGTTCTAACGCATTTGTAGTCAGTGAAATGTTAACATAACTGTACATATTTGACCTTTTAATTTTTGACATTTTAGGGGAAGCTGAGCTTCCCTTGCAGTCTTGGAGAAATCGCCTCTGAAAGGATATCCGTATAGAGGAGCTGGACTGTCGAGTTCAGACTTAGCTTTACATCAAATGGGATCATAAGCTAATGTTATAATAGTGGTTAAATAACATCAATTGACAGCTAATGTTAGACAAGAAATCCAGCAGTGGTTAGACATGTTGTTTGTGTTTCTTACTGGTAAAATAAATAAAGTATGTCAGTATTAACTCTAAGTTATCTTAGCTGACGTTGACTTGTAAAAGTAAACGTCTATTTATGTTCCAGTTAACGGTCACATGATACGAGGAGACGTCACCCAAGTCAGTCGTGTGTTAGGCTTAATGATATATATGTTTTAAAACAACATAAATGGATAATAATATGATATCAAAAGTCGTTTTCAGTTCAGTTTGTCTGGGCTTACCTTGCAGTCTGTGAACCTCCACACAGTCTCTGTGGAGGTTAGTGAACATATTTAACCCTGATCCACCTGGATCACCGGAATGTAAAACATTTATAAATATTTACTCATTGAAATCAAATTAAATCATTTACTGTTCATGAAAATAAATACTTGATCGTAATGGTATTTTGGGGCTTTCAATAAACTTGTCCTTGCTTGTTGTTTGTTTTTTTGTTTTGTTTTGGTTTTTTTTGTTCATGTTTAGTATATATTGAGATAGTGATGATAGTAGGTATTAATTCCCATGTGAATTCATTTATTGTATATTATTATTTGAGTCATGATTTGCATTACAGTTTTTTTTTGCATTGCAGCAGCCTATGTTTTTCTTTATAACAAATTAGATAAATAATGATCACACATTAGATTAGAATTGATCTGTAGGTGCTAAGGCAGGATAATTGGACTTGCTTGAAATTCTTAGGGATGTCTGATAACATGTTTCTAAATGTTCTCTCCCCTTAAGGGTGAAAACCTCAAAATGTCAACACGTAGCCAATTTGTTGTGAAGGAAAGGAGGTAGGTTAGTGCCTCGTAATTCCCTCAGTCCTCCTGCCCTCTAGCAAGGGCATAAAAGATTCACTTCCTGGCAAAACATGTCCTGTAAATCACTACAAAACCATACCATATGGACTGAGCTCAGCAGGTGAAGTGTAGAGAGGACTGTAAATATAAAATAGATTTTCTAATGTGGATTTAAATATTGTGTATTTTCCACTGCTGGTATATTCATTTATAACTTGTAACATTTGGAGCTCATGCCACTGAAAACATCACATACATCACTACCTTTATGTTGTTTTGTTGATCAATTTCAATCCTCCTTGAACTCTAGTTTGTTGTACAGAGGACTTCATAGCCACGTAACATGTGTGAACACTGATTCTCCCCCATCATTTGGTATCACATACTCATTGCATGACCCCAGAATGATTTTAAGTGATGTGTGAGTATGGTGATTTGATGAGATGAGTATACAGATGCTGACAGACTGAACGGGCTCTAATTCTTCATCTTTTTATGCAGCTCTGAAGTACAGCCAATGTGTCTTGTTTTAAACATGATCTAAACGTAAATGAGGATTAGATGGGATTCACTGCCAATTGAGGATTCCTTTTTTAAGGTCACTGCCGCCACAGCATTCACCGCCTCAACAGGTGTGTTTTTTTTTGTTTTTTTTTTTTTTTTTTTTTCAAATCTGAATGAAGTGTAGGCTTGTTCATAAAGTCCTTAATAGTAGCAGTTGTAAATTGCTTTAACCACATGGTTTGGTTTTTTGCTCTTAACAATCCACTTAACAATGTAAGGCAAAGTTCACTCTGGGACAATTAAAGGCTTATCTTAATCATGTGTCACTACAGCTATGGATAAATTATCAGTCAAATAGATATGAAATACATAACAAAACAGTTATGTTGAACCTTTGCAGACACGTGATCATGATCACGTGGAGTCGCTATGATGGACGGAGGAAGTAGTGAACATATAGTGAACAGAAATACGGAACAAGAAGGAATTTGAAATAAGCGATTATTTTTCTGTTATATTTACAGTTTGCATTATTATTTAGTATATTATTTTAAGGCATGGCAGGTGCTGTCTGTGAAGGTGGATCATCTTGTTGGTGCTCAGAAAGACCAATATTTGGAGAAGTTGTCCTTAGCAGGGTTACAGAGGTTACTGAGTTAACCAAAGCAACGAGCCAGTCGGGTTTTGATCATTACAATTTGTACCATTATGTGGTAAACACAGTATCCCCACACACGGGCACTGATTTAAAGTGTGTTTGCTGAGGAACAGCCTGTTGCATTCCAAACATTGTTATTTTTGTTGTTTTTTGACTTGCCATGCTAGTGATTAGGGAACCATTAGATTAGGCAGCTTGGAGACATTGCTATTTTAAACCATTAAAAAAGCTCAAAGTAGCTCCACACTTCCTTGCTAGTATAACAAGGGTCCTGACATTTAAAATGCAGCGCTGAGAACTTGTGTGTAGTGTACAGACTGTTCCTACCTAGCGGTAGTGTCTGGTCAGCGCTATGTTGAAAGTAAGACCAACAAGTTGATTGACGCTCATTAAATATTTGAAATATACACTGCCAATTAGTTTGTGCTCGTCAATCGACTTGTCGAGACCTAGAGAAGAGTGAGGACCACAGTATGGTTCATTTACTGCGTCTTTGAGACAAAATTTCTGACCTGCCCCATTGAGACAAAGTGACAGTAAAAAAATGATGGAGAGGAAGAAAGACTGTTGATGGAAATTGAGGCCTTACCGATTCGGTTGGCAAGTACACAGAAGCAGAATGAAAACAACAACCATGAGAAAATAGACATTAGGTGCAGCGCCCACTTCTGCACCTCTGCAATGGCATAAAGACTTTAAGATTTCTGGTCAAATTGGTGAGCCTGGTCAGAATGAGAACTTGACCTTTTCTAGTTTAGCACATCAAATCAAACAAGGCTTGAGCAAAGGCTTCCTAAAGACTGTGGATGCAGTCATAATAGCAATATCCCCTGGCATGCAACTGTGTAGCTTTTTAGGGGGCAAAGCTAACTTGACCCTGCCAACACTAAGACAAATACTCTGTTCCCACTACCAAAAGAAGCAGTCTGGTCTCCAGTATGACCCTGGGCTGGTGCATAAAATATTTCTTAACAGAGTATTAAGCCGCTTGCAAAATAATAACAACAAGCATGATCTTCAGCCTTATTTGGAGCAAGCTGCCATCTCTAACGAACTGTTACTTGAAAAAAGGAACATAGCATGTTCCTATGAGAAAAAGAGACAAAATAATAAAAATTTAGGACAACAAAGGCCTGTTATGATACACTTAGCCCACTCACCTAGTGCCCCTGTTGAAAAGAACCAAAAAATGCCCACTCAACAGAACCTTAAATTTTCTCCATCTGTTCTCTCTCAGACTGAGGAAATTAGAACAGAAATGTCTCTACTGAAAGGTCTAAAGGCTGAAGTGTCCCAGATCAGAGAATCCATGCAACAGTTGCAGCACGTACCCAGACACCATCAGGCACTGTCAGCAGGGGGAGCTGAGAGCACATCTGGTCTGCAATTCTCAGGTCAGCAAATGTATGATGCACCACAAGGTTACCAATGGACCGCTGGCCCTAGACACAGAGGCGCAACCACTCATTACCGGCAAAGATTTTCTCCACACCACAGTTCCCCCCCATCAAACACACAGATGAGAAAATGCTTTGGCATTTGGCTGTCGAGCAAGGGGACAGAGATGAGATGAGCCTTTAAATGTGGGAACGTTGCTTGCACAGGACAGGGAGTGACCAACAGTACAGCAAAGTCCCAGCAATGTGCACTTTGTGGGCTAAAGGGTGAAGGGGTAATATGTAAGATAGTTCTGTACTGTTCCAGGCCATGCCAAGTTAATAACTAGGTTAAACACAAAGAAATCTGTGAACCTCTCTCCTACATGACAACAAACATCACCATTAAAACACAGAAATGGGCTCCACTAGTTGGGGAGAAGCACATGGTAGATTGTTTTATCCAAGGTCAAAGGGTTCAAGCTTTGTGGGACTCAGGTTCTCAAGTGACCATCATTAATGAGCCACAGAAAGAAGCATTGCAAGACTACGAGACATTTCAGAAATTCTGGACGTCACACCAGCTTTGGACATAAAATCTGCAAATGGTGAGAGCATGCCATGTACAGGTTGGGTCGAGGCAACATTCAGGTTAGCTTCAGAAGTTATTGTTCCCACTCTTCTAATGAAAGGTTCTCCAACCAGTTATTGGCTCAAATGTAATAGGAATCATTACAGACAGAGAAATGAAACAGTCAGACTCTCGTGACAGGGGGTAACTAGGTAAAACAATTAGAGCAGCTTTTCCTGGCCAAGCAAAAGCATTTGTGGAACAGGTGACTGCACTACTAGACAAGTTAGTACCAACCAAGCTAATGAGTACGTGGTCAAAACAACAAAAGAGAGGATCAGTGTACCTAAACCAGGGATGCACCGAAATGAAAATTTGTAGCTGAAGCCAAAGCCAAATAAAATTAAACACTTGGCCAAATACCGAATACCAAATATCAAATGCCATTAAGTTTTCATTTTTTTTTTAATATTGCATAAATAGTCTAGAATAAATTTTAAGACATGTTTTTCAAAGAAAGTAAATGTTTATTGAATTTTCTGACATTTTCAAATATTCAAGTAGCCTTTGCTTTTCAAAAAAGCACAACAAAGTTTTTCATTTATATTAGGACTTAACAAAACAAAACATCCATTCCAAAAAAACTAAAGTGCATTAAAGTGGATAAACCCACAACAAATGAATTATTGTCCTTGGCACAAGTCTGCTTAGCCACAGTAGATAGGCTAATAATGTCAACAGGAGGCTCAAGTAAATCTTAATAAGTGTGTGCTTGTAACCTCATACTATTATACAGGAACACAACATATCCCAGATAGCCCAGATCAGATTAGTCAGTAACAGTACTTCATCTTCAAAATAAAAAGAAGGAAACTATGACATCTGAGAAATCTTAAATTGTTTTATATAGACAAAAACATTAACAGCTGTGCCCGAATGTCAAGCCCCAAATAAAATGCTTAAGAAATCTGGCCCATGATTGAACCTATGCTGACCCCTGCTGTAGGCATTCCAACAAAAAATGCATTAAAGTGCATTGGGAAAACCTAAGTGCAAATAACAAATGAACTATTGTCCTTTTGGCATAAGTCTACTCCTTCAAGAACAGTGGCGGGTTCTTCTTTATGAATAGTAGCTTCTCTGCTTTGTCGCATGTCAGTCTGTTCCTTCTCTCATCAAGGACATTGGATACAGCACTAAACAGCCTCTCGCTATCTGTGCTTGTGCATGGAGCAGCCAAGTACCTTGGGATGGAAACAACATTGTTCACTGTTATCGAGCAATTAAAAAGAAATAATACAGAAAATAAACCTTTCCCTTCAGCTTTGTTTTAAATGTTACTGTACATCACCATTTCTCTTGTGCACTTTCATTGTAGTATTCGTATATTGTTTAATATTGCATTAATTAAATAATATGTTTTTTTTTAACAACTGTAAACCACTTTGTAGTTGTGTTTTGAAAAGTGCTGTAAAACTTATTGACTGTTACTACCTGCGTGCCATCTGTGCTAAATCAGGAAAGCAGCCTCGATCGGTCCTCCAGTATGTTAGAGGATTGTCACTCCTGAGTATCAGGACTTCTGACAGGAAACAGTCCAGCTGTTGAGCAGTTGCACTCATCTGCCTGGAATCTGGGTTGTTTTCCTGGAGGATCTTCTCGAACATGTCAAAGAGTGAGAGCGCATGCACTGCCTCTGTGGTGTGGATTCTTTTTATCTCTGCGCCCTCTCCCCCCTCTCTATGCGTCGCTTCACTGTCTCCACGTGGCTTTAATAAGTCAAATTCAGCCTGGACCATTTCCCTTACCTCCTGTTTTTTCTCCACATCAATGTAGTGATTCTTATATCGTGGGTCAAACACGCTCGCGATGCAGAACAGGGGCTCAGAGTCTGCCTGACAAAAATGTCTGTTGACAGCTTCTAACAGTGCACTTTTAGTGGTTTTGACTTGAGAAGACGTGTGAGTGCTGCAAGTAACGGGATAACATCTGCTGCAGATGCATTAGATTAACTTATCTCCTTTGTTATCTGCTCAAACGGGGGCGAGAAGAGAGCATTCCGAACTGTTCTTGAATAGACTGGAGGCGAGAATAAGCAAGAGGGGAATGCTTAAAGTGCTTAAACTCATGGTTCTCCCTCCTGGATCAGAAGAAAGTCTACCACCAGGGTGTCATGGGAAAGGAGAGCAGACCCATAACCATTTTTGTGACACCATGGGATCCTTATGAGTAGATCAGAATCTCCTTTGGCCTGATGAATGCTCCAGCTCCCTTTCAGCGTTGTATGGATGAATGTTTGCAAGGGTTGAGGGATGAGATCTGCATTCCATGTTTAGATGACACCCTGGTCTTCAGTAGAACTTTTGAGGATCATGTTGAGCATGTGAGAACTGTGCTACAGCGGCTGTGACAGCATGGAATAAAGTTGAAACCATCTAAATGCAGTGTGTTTAAGCTGCTACTTTGGGCGAATAGTCTCCACTGAGGGCAGTGACATGTACCCTGCTGATACTGCAGCAGTGACTGCCTTAAAGGGGGGGGGGGCACAGACTGTGGAGGAGCTGAAGGCAGTTATGGGGCTACTAAGCTACTACAGACAGTGTATTAGGGATCCTGCATTACTGGCCCTCTTTATGCCCTCACAGAGCTGGACAGCGAGTTGGACAAACAACAACACAAGGAAAAGTGAAAGTGAAAGGAAAACAAATAGAGATGCCATCACACAATCCAATTACATGGACTGTGGAACAAGTCAAGTGCTGATACACACATACATCACACACTCATGGACTTTTGTACATGCTTAATGCTAATACACACACAACCGGCTCTTGGACTGTTTAATAAGCAGAATTTTTATGTATAAGCTGTTGTACAGCTGATCCAGCTGAAGCTGTGTTTTGGTGACTGTTATAAACATTGTTAACCTGTTGGGTGAGATGTCGGGGACGACATCTGTGTTGAAGGGGAGTGCATAATGGTCATAAGAATGTTAGTCTAATGAAAGAATATGTGTCTTTATGTGTGCAGAGACAATGAAACCATGCTAAAATATTGCATTTCATATCACTGTAGTTTCAAAATGTTTTAATTTGGTGTTAAAATGTGTGTGTTGTGATGTTTTCCCAGATGATTTTGAGTTTATGATTGATCTGGTTTTGATTGCCTCTGCCTTGTCGAACCTGTGTGAGGAGACGGGTGGCTTACACACATTCACAACAACAGTGAGTGTGACTCAGGCCAAATCCTGTCCGTCTCTCTGTATATTTCTCACCTTGTCATCAAGAGTGTTATCATGAGGATGTTGTGGTGAAGTGTATGATTTATGGGTTGACAAGCTAAATGTACTTCTCTGCTTCACAGGGGTGCAACTCTGTCAGTTGACTACAACAGAAATGACTGCCTATATGGGGAAAAAGTATGTTTAAGAAAGTGTACTGTGGTGCCCTCTGCTGGTCCATATGCGTGCGCACATGCACATACACACATACGTACATTTCATATATTCTAATTTTTGGTGGTTGTAACATTGCAAGCTTCTAATGTTATCTTATTCCCTTATCTTCTTACACCATCACAAATGTATGCCTAACCCTAATCCTAATTCTAATGCTTTTATCTAATCTAACTCTAACCATTAAAGCTGTTGGACCACTGCTGGCTACACCATGGAGAGAGTGGAGAACATCAAGTTCCTTGGAGTACAGTACTTGCACAACCTGGACTCAGGTATTGTGAAACGAGCCCAGCAGAGACTGCACTTTTTGAGGAAGCTGACACAAGCCTCTCTTCCCACCAACATTCTCAAGACCCTCTTTAAAGTTGTGGTTGAAAGCGTCCTGACATACTGCGTCTTAACATGGCTCTAAACATGGCAACTAAACATAGAGTAAAATATTATTGCAGGACTGATATAACTTGTGTCTACAGAGTCTGGACTTGAACCCATGATTCCAGTCACTGGAGGTGGATGCACCAGCAAAAAGACCAAAACCCTCACGCCCAAAGAACACTCACCAACACGTTCCTTCAGGATTTGTAAGGGAGGTTTACATGCAACACAGAACTGTATGTGCTGGCTACTGTTACACTGGGCTGCACTGAGGACTCATGAGATAAGACTGACAAACTGTGTCAAATATAATAAAACTACTGTAATGAAACTACCTCATTTTCAACCCCTTAACAACATGTAATTTATTAGAAAGTTAATGGCCCTTTTATAATGACTATCATTATGATAATTCATTATAATAATAGTCAGTAGGTATTGATGATGTACTTGGTTATACTAGTGAAATATTTGCAGATTGCCTCAGGGTAAGTGTTGTAGAAGCAAGATGTTCTGGTTTTACTACAGAGTCTTTTAGATGAGATGACTGAAGAGAGGGTATGGCATTTGTTAGACGTTGCCAATGATTGAGAATGTGCAATTTGATGTTGTTGAATCCAAGACAACTTGACAGTTGTAGTTACCAGTTGAGCCTGTCAGATACTATGATGATACTATGTTGAATTAAAATCACCACAGATGGAATATGATATAATTCAGTTTCTTACTGTAGCATTGCAGTACACTGAAAAAATAGGCCGGGTTTTACTAAAAAAAAAAACCTAGGAAACTATTTTCATACAGAAATAGCCAGTAAATTTAAAAGAACATGTTTTCACGTGAAATTTATTCACAGCTCTTGATGGATTTAATTAGTGATACTTAAGTAAAGTTTACTTCATAAAGCAAGTAGTTTTTAATTACATTTGGAGTTAAGAATTACTTTCAAAAACCTAGGAAAATTTCTAACACACATGAGCAGGGGGCAGCTGTACAGCCCCTGGGGAGCCAATTTCCTAGTTTTTTAGTAAAGTAAGTAAACCGCACTCCATTTTTTCCAGCTGTGGTGTGCTGACAGAGGTCAGTGCCTCCTCTGCCCTCATTTGTCAGACTAGTATATATGGTCAAGCATCTTGTGGTGGTCTGTCATTTTGGTCATCTTGGATTTAAATATGCAGTAGCCAGGCATGTGGTATGATCCTAACAGGATACTGCAAGGTAGCAATATTAATATATATTAATATAAAAATACAGCCTGGGACAGTGCCATACATGGGAGAAGGTTCTCCTTAGCTAAAGTTTTTAATTTCATTATGTCATTCAGTTTTTTACTTTCATTTATTCATTGATTTTCTCATTTCAGATGCTAATCAGTACTTGGACAGATCTACTTGTATGCTAAGAAGATACATGGTTTAAAAGGTGGGTAAAAAAAAAAAAAAAATGAAAAACATCCCAGAGAAACCATCCCTCAACAGAGCAGATCTGTGACACCACTCAGCCCCCACATACAACACAGTCCTCACATCACTTCCTAGAAGTCATCTGCCACAGGAGAGAACAACAAGTGCAGCCATTTAACTTCAAATGACAAACAACTGTTGTTACAATAACCAGAAGCTCCCTAGTGACGGTTAATAATCCTTATGGCCACCGTCTGAACTATTTGAGTTCCTTAACAACCGCTGTTAATACACAGTTGAACACTGGATCTATGTTATCCACACAGAAGATTAATTCTGCAAATCCACTGCGCTCCATTAGAACTGAAGAAGCCTCTTGGATGAAGCTGAAATGTCTTGTTTTCACAGCCTCAGCTTCTCTTTGTTGCTCCTCTGAATTTACAACAGTCTAATTGTCTTAGATTCATCAATGTCGCAAACTATGACCTGGATGAATGAGAATCTCCATAGACACTAATCACAACTGTAATTTCCTGCCCTTGTGGGTTTCTCATCTGTTTGCCTGAACCTTATTAGTTTTGCCTGTTCCTCATTATCCTTCTCTCCCTAGTGAATTTACTCTGTGTGTTTGTGTCCGGTATCAAGCATTTCACCAATTTTCCTAGTGTTTGGAAAATGAAGGTGGGAGCACTTGGGAAGTGGGAACTTTGACAAGTCTGACACAGAACACAGAATGTGAAGTAAAACTACAATCCTTCTGAGAGACTTAGTGGAAGAGCCAAAGGATTAATCACTTTGGAGATAAGGACACTAGGTAATCAACATTCTGTTCATTTCATTATATCTGAAATATTTTAACCTCACTGAGTCTGACAACATCTTAAGTTCCTGTCAGATTTATCTGTTTTTTATCCATTTTTAGTGATTAACTGTGTAGCAAGAGGTCCTCACTTTTAGAAATGATGTGTCTTTGAATCATGCTATTAAGTCTTTTTTCCTGTTTTTCACCAGTTGTTACAGTAGTCTTGTGGAGTTTTCAGTGAGAGAAACTCAAAGACACCAGCAGTTTGGCACAGCTGCAGTTACAAGTTCATGGACACTTATTGTTGGTGAAAAATCAACATCTAATAGATCTTGGTAGAAACTGTGCTTTGTTCTCTTGTAAATATGTGTAAAAATTTCTATTAACACGTTAGAGTTTGTATACAGTTTGTACCTTCACATAATATTCAAGGAATATTTCAGAATGAACTACAGATTTTTAACACTTATCTTTGCACCAAATATTTACTGCATAAAATAACATCACAGTATCAGGTTTAATTGCATTGCTTATCGCCATTATTGAGTCATCATTTGTAGCTTTTTAATTGTACTTTCCAAACTGCTCTCAGATCAGTGGTATGTGTGCAGAGAGGCTGGTGGGGCACAATAAGCCCTAACATACAAAGTACTACCTCAATGAATCCAAATACAAATGCATTTCATTAATTAAATCACAAGCATGCATTAATGTAACGAGAGTAGTCGTGAGCAGACATGGAGACAGAGATATGAACATGTTGTTATACAGCATCAAATTACAAACACAAACTTATTAAGCTGTCAGAATTACTGTTATTACACTTCTAAAGCAACATTTCAGAACCCATTGCTGTTATTAAAAACAAACATATAATATTACTGAATTAAATCAGTGACATTCACTGTTTGAAGAGAAAAGTTATATGAAAATATTTCATCAGGACAAACTTGTCAATCATTTTTCTGTCAAAGTTGATCAGTTCACAAATGAATTTTTCATCAGTTGATTGTGATAAATGCCTCACTTGATTAATGTCATTGTTCTATTAGTGACTAAAAAACTGATGAAATGGATGAGCGTTAGATCTGGGTAGACAAGAGTAATGTACAACGTTTACCATAATCTATAAATACTTAGTACTACAAAAAAACTATTTGTTCGATTGAAAAGTAAAGTAACAGCACATCTGGCCTGAAGCCATTACTATGTGGCTGTTATTGTATTGAGTTTGCTAATACATTTGATTTAATTTGTCACCCCTATTAAATCAATTTATATATAAATTATGGGAAAAAAAAGCTTTGAATGTATTTACATTAAATAGAGTGTGATATAATCATGATAAAATGTTATTATACAAGCTAACATATCAACCCACATTAGCAGACTAAGTCTGAACATCTTTTAGAGTAGTCACAGTGTTTACTGTTACATGGAAGAAAGATTGATGACGCTGAAGCTTCACTTTATTTCTTCCAGTCTGATATCGTACTTTGGTCTCTCGCCAGTGAGTCTGCTCTCAATACCACATCAAAAATCTCTGTCAATATGTGCAGAATTATTATTTATTTAACACTCACAAGTTTTAGCTGAATGGACTGGTTTCTTGTAAAATGAGAGAAAGACAAACGATGAACTAAGACATAACGATAACTTGACCTGTTTAGTGATGTTCACAGCAGTTATTTTCACCGACCTGAATCATTAGCGTCAGTTCATTAAAACAAAGTGGTTAAAAGTTTTGTTCACTGAATTATTCAGTCATCGACCGCAGCTCTGACTGACTGAAACATGGCTGAACAGATATAATCTTTGTGATTCCTCCAGAACCAGAAGTGCTGTTACTTTGACAAACTGTTTTATGCACTGGTAAATATTTTTATTTATTTATTTGAAAGATTCCTCTCTGAATGTTAGAGATGAAATCTTTAACTGATCTACAGTTTGGAGTTTTCCTTGAACTTGCTGAATCACTGAACCTGCACTGTGCCCTTGTAGTGAAAGGATGTGAGAGCATCTGTGAGAGCACTGTGTGCACGTTACTACACAGTGAACATGATGCTTGTGCGCTGTACATCCAGTGAACAAATCACCGTTTCCTTGCAGTGAAAAGATCTGAAACACTCCTCAGTCAGAGTCATCAATATGAAATTATATCTCATTCAGTAGTTATTAGATCAAGAAGTCTGTAAATAAACTCTTAAAATGCACTCATTTGACTGGAATTATTTTACAGCTACACAACAGATTAAGCCCAGTATCTGTCAGACTAAATGTGTAAATCTCACTGTAAACAATGGCTTTCAAATCCCAAACTTGTTTATATGTGAAATTAGAGCTAACTCATGTTATGTTTTTTGTTGAAAAACCCTTAAACGTAATGATAAAAATAATTAGTATCTAGGTAAACTGTGAATAATTCAATCAAAGAGTGATTTTACCTTTACCTATCTCAGATGGTCTCACTAAAATGTTTTTAAAGCCTGAGTAGGGAACAGTGTTCAATATTTCATTACAATAAAAGCCAAAGTCAGAGGGAAAAGGTCAAACAATGCCCTTCAAACTCAATTTTAGGCGACAGAAGTTCATTTTCTTTCTCTCTCTCTCTCTATATATATATATTCATTTTGAGATCCCTGTATGTTCTGACACTGTAATGAATAGTCATGAACCACAATTTGTAAAGTCAAAGTAACAGGGAAACAGGCACTTTAAGGTGATAAAATACTAGGGAACAACAACATTGCTGCACTTGAAACTAAATAGAGGTAGTTTATTATGAGAATAAAATCATAAAAACAACCGATGAGAGCTATATTTACAGGACAACAAACGCAAACATGCTGACAAGTGAATAAAGCTCAGTGTTATGATCTGTGCAGAGTAAAATAAAATGGCTCATAATGACACTTAAAAATGTGTAAATGATGTTCGCAGGTGTGGTCTAACGGTTCATTAAACTGTCGCAGCAGCGGTGTATTGCAGTGGCAACATTACACAGACCGTGTATGTAAAGTGTTGATTGGGGGCTAAGTCGTGTCCCGTGTTATTACACAGCAGTATTAGGGGTGGCGCGCCTGTCGCCCGGCTGTTCGCTGCTCGGAGGCTTCTGTACAGAGATGGCAAGAGAACTGTAGCAGACCGAGGGGCCTGTTGGGTTAGGTGTCTTACCGACAACCGTAACGTTACAGAGCAGCGGAGACACACAGAGTGGAGACCGAGCGGGACAACGGGCAAAGGTAAAACACTGATACTTAAACCGCTAACTTTTCCGACGACTTTCTCTTCGTGTCATCGTGAATAAATGGCAAGTCTGTCTTCACATGAATCAAACTGTTTGACTAGCTCTGTGATGGCGGACATCTAGCACGGCGGCTAAGTAGCTACGTTAGTTAGCACGCCGGCTAGCTAGGAGCAGTTGGATAATAGCTAACTTGGCTGAGTTTGTTACGTTAGCTGGCTAAACTAGCCGGGTTTGTTGCACCGCTAAAGATTAAACCAGCACATCGAGTGTTTCATTTGTGTACACAAAGTGTCATATATTTAGACAGCTGACATTGTAACGGGAGTTAGAGAGACAGTCAGCTAACGTCAAGCTAGTTACGCCAACAAACAACACTTACTGGCTAGTTTATTGAAAGCTGAGCTACCTGATTTTAGCTTAGGTTGTTGACTGGTTCCAGTTCATGGCTACATGGTGTTAGCCAGTCTTATCTGGTAGTTGATGCACCTTTTACAAACATATGTTTTACCAAACTTTAGATAATATTTTAGACGGTTTCTACCCGAAGGCTAGTGTAGTAGTGTAATGCCTGATAAGTTAGTCTGAGTTTATGAGCTAGCGTTACCATGTCAGTGGATTATCTAGAGTTAACCAGTCTGTCTTGATCATAACAGAGTTTGTGTTTTAGTAACCAGCGTGTGCGTTTACACTAACGAGCTGTTGTTGGCTTATGTTATTTAGAAAGTGTGAATGTGGGCACATTTTCTTATCTGTTAATATGTGGTTATGTTTACTGAATGTTGTCATTGGAAGAGTTAAAAAATACTGATCACCCTTGCAGTTTTATAGGCATTGACATGAAGTGTTGGTAAGATGTTTCTTAAGTCATGACCAATACCTGAGTCCAGACAGGTAAACACAGGCCTGTCATAAGCCAGACACACTGCTATTTAATACAGCATTGCTACATCATATCAGTATATCAGTAGCATCCATGCTATAAATACTGGACAGGAACAATGTAACACTTTATACTGTACCAGTCTCAGATAGAGAAGACAGGGTGTTTTGAGCTTCTTCTGCAACATTGAGAACATAGACTCAGCTAAAACCTGATGGAAATACTTGTCAATAAGTGTTAGGCCCAGTTGTTTTCCGTTACACTTTTGTTGAAATGCAAAAAGAAATGCTGAAACAGGACTGTTTTTGTTTCAGTGGCTGATGAAGGTTTTCTTTACACTCTTGGCTATTGTATTTCAGGGCCTTTTGACCCTGTGTTAACCTGTTTCTGGAGTGATGTAATCATAAGTGGACTGGGCGTTAAATGCGTCTTCACATACATCTCAAGTAACTACAAGTGATTGGATCTCACTCCCCTGCTGTGTGCAGATAAACACATACGTCATGTCTGTTTGCAAATATTACATGCACTGTTGTTTTTAACAAGTGGGAGACAGCAGCGCACCAGAAGAAGGACTTTATTACTTTTGTGTACCAGACAAACAAATCTCCCAAGATTTCCACTTTAAATAGAAGATGTCCATTGGGTAAGTGGCCCATGATGCATTAGTGTACACTCTGCTAAAAGACTGTGGCCATATACAGTCCAGACCACCTCTAAATGTGGTTTTAATGATTGGATCTTGATACATCCTTAATGCATCTATGGTGCATTCACACCTGTGAGGAGTAAGCAGTGATCAGATTACCCAGATGCATGTTAATTCCAGGTATGAACTAGGCGTCAGTAAGAGTCCTGTTTTGGCAGCTCCGGCTGTCATATAGCGTGTATGTTTATGCCACTATAGGAGGGAGCTATTTACAGGAAGCTGCCACTTGAATAGCAACTTTTCCTGACTGGCTCTGACATATACTCGTTTGTGTTCTCTCTCTGTGTTTGTCCTCTCTCTCTCTCTTACACACACACACACACACACACACACACACACACACAGACACACACATAGAAACAGACATACTATGACCTTTGAACAGCAAGAAATCAGCTGTGCAGAAGTGCAGTGTAGCAGCAGTTGTAGCCTGTCATCACTGCGTGAGGTTGATGTGTCATACTAACATAAAAAATAAAAAGTTATGAGAATTAAACACAGCTCCTGATTGTTGTGACAAATTAGATGTTAAATCCGGTTAAAGATTGTTATTCATTTAACCTTAAAACAGTCTTTGCTGTATAATTGGAAGCACAATTGATTGTCTAATTACCCAGGCTAAGCTGTGCAGTTATCTCACATTTGAGGTAGACTACTGCAGTGAAGCCCTATGTGGTATAAATGGATTGATCAAAACCTTCTCATTCCTACTGCTGTTACAAATTTCGACTTGTTTTTTTCCCCAGTTTTGTGGACCTGGGGTTTATTTTTGATGGGGGGAGTTCAGTTCAGTCCATGTAAGCGAACACCCCCTGATGACATGGCCTCCCCAGATGTATTCCAGTGCAGACAATGCCAGTGCTGTGTATGTTGACCGGAGTGGGCATGTTGGTGTATAAATTGTTATGTGTGTGAAATTAGAGAACCTCAGTACTCTTTATATGAGCCCATTTTCTAAGGTCTGTCAACAGTCTTCTCCCAAAGAAGCTGTGGCATCAGGCAGACACACAAATGCACATACACCACAAATATAAAATGTGTTTTCCTGCTGTAAGACAGGTGCAACCTTTTACCCATATATTACCGCTGCTGGCTTCTCTTCTGCAGGCTGACCTGCACTGCATTAAACAGGATAAGCAACCGCACACTATCATAAAAAAAATCTGTACAGTACAAGTGAAGTAAGCCCAAATCTGAGATACAAGGTCAAAGGTTATTGTTCAGCTTTTTATTGAGGTTTTGTCACATGGACATCCTAAATATTTAATGTTTATTATCTTTTGGACCCGAGGCAGTTGAAATGCATCCCTCAAGGGCAAACAGGTTTCTGACTTTCATGTATACTGACAGAAAGTCGGTGTCATTTGATTTGGACTAGTTCTGGAGCTAACAAAATTGTGTTTTATTTCAACGAAAGCTGCAAAAATAAGTACTTTTTGGTCTTGTGTGATCAAAAATGATTGATTTTTATTATATTATTTCTTCTGTCGACTGATGACTAATTCATTTTTTTGTGTTATGTCTGAGAGATAAAGTGACTAATCACTGCAGCTCTTTCTCAGACATACTGTCATTAGTGTGCGAGGATTCACCTGTCATTCATCAGCAAGTTTGTCATTTACCAGCGCAACCTTACGGCGTGTTGCCATTTGATTATTTGTTTAGGATTCCTTTAGGGCTCATTGTTCATGAAGTTTTCACTGAGATCCCACTGGGAGGTCTCATCCTCTCTAGAACACACTGACCAGGTAATTAAAACTGGTAAAAACACTGAATGAAGCAGTTTCATGCTCAAAAAAAAAAAAAAGAATCAAAATTTCTCTGGTGTTTTTTTTGGGCAGATACAAGATATCAGGGAGAGATCTGAGAGGGACAGTTTGCTCTGCTCGTTTCTCTGATAACTTAAACTTCAGATTTCTGATCGCTAAAGTCTTTTGTCTGGTTGAATATCACAGTTACCAGGTTATAATAAGTGGCAGTGACGTGACTAAGAAAGTAAATGGCTGAAAATGTTTTACTGTCTAGCCTCCAGCCAACTGGTGGTGCTTATGGAAAAATCTTTGTAGTGTATCTTTGTAGTGTGTAAATCTTTGTAGTTTTTTTTAGACATTTTCTATATTACCTAATGGAAACCATCTTTAGTGGAGTTGTTTCATATGGCTCATGTTGACAGCGTACAGAAGTCTTTCTTACATAAATTCATCATATCCAATCTCTCGACACTGTTGGTTGTTCAGGAGACTGAGATTATCCTGACTTAACCATCTGCCATGAATTATCAGACGAACACACAGGGAGGTGAAATGCCTGGGTCCTCTGTTGTGGGCTCTGTCTTGTTAATTCAAATAGTTTGAAAACGGCAGTTAAATAAATTATTACTCATTGATAAAAAGGCCCATGTGACTTTGTAGTTATCGTCCTTGAATGTGATGAATGTGTTTGAATATGTGCAGAATTTAAATGTTAAATTTCTTGTTTCGGTTCATGTGTTTCAGTTCATAGTCCACTATTTATGCTGAAGGCATAATTTAATGACTTCAATGAGGACACCCCAAGCTAATCTGCCAGATCAATAATTACTAAATGAACTACATTAACAAATATGTGCAGGACACTGGCAGCTGTGATACAGTCTTTAATTCTTAATGCAGAGCTACTCAGAGATGAAGTACACTTAGATTGGTTTCCATGTGCTTTAAGTGTGGAGGTTTTAGTTCTTTTACTCTGTTAGAAAATACAAATATTTGTATTATGATAGGCATCAAAAAACATGATTAGGACATCTCTAGTCTGCAGCACTTCTGACTGTTGATTGTGTGAATTCACTGGAACGTCTGAATAAAATCTGGATGCTCCACATCCCACTGCATCTTAACATCATTATGATGTTCTTACATTATCTTCAATCACTAGTGTCATCGTGAATGCAGTCTTTTGATAATTCAGCACACAGCGTCTTCCTGTTCAGTTGATAGTTGCTGTTGGTAACACATGGGTAATGTGAAATTTGCTGTGTTATGTCTAGGAAACTAGTCTGCTGACTTAAGCGGCTAATCATATTTGAATGTGACTATTATCTAATTAGATGTTCATTTCTGTATGTGTCAGAGCTTTGACTGAACAGAGCAGCACTGAGTCTCCTCTCTCCTGATAGGAACAAGTACTCATACGAAGGTTGATGGTTTGATTCTCAGCTCCTCCAGTCTGCATCTTGAAGTCTTGGGCAAGATGCTGAACTCCAAAATGTGAATGTGTGTGAATAAATTGGGAAAAAAGTATAGATGCTTTGTGTGAATGAGTGTGTGAAAGAGATCTGTAGTGTAAAGCACTTTGAGTGTACACAAGAAGACTTGAAAAACATAATCCAGTCGATTTAGCCAAGTACAGATAGAAGTTAAAAGACATAATCAAGCAGCTTGTTCTTCATGAGTTTGTGTATCTATATTCTGTGTAAAATATTTCCTCCTTTTATGGCTCTGACAGCTGCCATTTTCAGTTTCTTTTTTAAAATATGATATAACCATCAGTTTTATTTAAAATGTAACAATGGTTAATTCCCCCACTCTCTTGCCATTACAAAATCTTCAGCAACACTAAATTAAATGCCATGAACACTTTGTTGAACAGATATTTTTAAAAGATAGAAAAAATGTCGTATGGGCCGGGTCCACATTTTTTCACCAGCCGTCAGGATGCAGAGGAACCATATCAGATTGCAAATAAACTCATTTGTTATGAAGTAGTAGCAAGATCTCAGTCCTAGCTTCGCCTGGCACTGTGTTGCGGGCATGGATACATTTTTTGTCTCCGTCTGCCCTACAGTCTGCATACCAATCAGTCTGAACTGTCCCTGTCATCTTAATTGGTTCTTTCTAAGCTGCTTATAAGCTGCTCTGAGTTTGAGTCAATTTTGTGTGATCACAGCAGCCTACGTGTCAGCACGCTGCTGTGATCACTCAGTCATATATACAGTGTGTGTCTATCTATATATATATATATATATCCTTCTTCCTAAATGGGACTTTGTATACAGGATCAGGAAACAGTGGGCGTGCTGATTGTTGTGTCTGGTGCTGAGACTCTGGCAGTTGATGGTCATGTTGTTTGGAGCTGGTTGTTTTCTTGTTTTCTTGTTTTCTTTTGGTTCAGAGATCAAATACAATGACATGTACAGTTTAGTATCTTTAACTGGCAGATTTTCTACCCATTTACTTAGTTAATCGGCATCTAGTTATTTGCAGTCAGATGTCTGACTTCAAATTGTTATTATACAACCATCATTATAATCCATATAATATTAGTGTAATGATTATATTCACACTGTAACCAGTTTACATGAATGAAACTTAACATTTACGGCCACTTGTCTGATATGAATTAGTCTGTGTGTGTATTTTAATTCATGTCCTCTGTAGCAATTTAGATTAGCTTGACTTTATCTGTGTAGTGGAAGTATTCAATGCTCCTATTACAAAATAAAATAACATCACATACATAATGCTATATCACATAAAAGTGCCAGCACATTTATTTTAAACTGTAACTGTGCTGTGAAGTGCAGGTCTAACTGAACAGTGGCAAAAACTCAGCGTGCGCAAAACTGATTAAAGTAGAACCAGTAAACAGCACACACCACTTGTGTGAATGCTTTATGAATATCAAAGGGACTAAGTGCAGTTCCCAGAATTTGTTGTATAGTGTTTACATTATGGCAGACTGAAGCGAGTGCTCATAAATTTGGCTGACCTTAACCAAAGACTGTCATGACAGTAAAATGTAATCACTGTACGAAAATAATTTCACTGAAAGAAAGAAGCCAAGTTATTTTTGTGAGCGAGGAATGCAGAGAGGAATGCTGATCACTGACAAAAAACAGACATTGTTCATTAGAAGTTATGCTTGGTGATTCGTTATCATTGAGGATCTTGGTAATTTTGCAGCTGTAGAACTTAAACCTATATTTAAGAAAAATGTGTGACAGTAGAAAAAACAAAGCAAGATATTGTACACGTAATGTTCTCTTTGTTGTGTTGTTTGTTTGTGTTTCAGAGGAACCATGGGACACGGAGTAGGCTGAACCAGGGTCTAGCAGCACGCACCAGTTGTGAGTATACATGACTTTTTTTTTTCTCATGTTATGTTTACAAATCAGTTAAAATGTTTTTGACATTTTATTAAAATGGATAAAATAATGTCACAAATTACAGTGATATTAATGAAGCACAAACTGGAACATTGACCCAAAGTGGCATTGGGCTGGAACTGAGGGTTTACTTGGTCTTTATTGTTATATTTACCTGTTTCATGGCTTGTGTTTCTGATTCTAATTTCAGTTCTTCTTAGACATACATGGTATTTTTGAGGTGATTTTAAAGCCCCTCACAGGACTGCATCTTTTAAAGGTTTTTAATGATCTTTTACTAGCTACTGACCAGGGGTGGGCGTAAAAACAGAACAGAAAGTACACAGACATCCTAAGTCTCTTGATACCTTCATTGGGCCACCTGGACCACACCGCTTACTCTACCAGTCAGTGGCAGTGACCTTGAAGAACAAAAGCAGCTTGCACCTGTGTATGGCCTCTCCATCAGCGTAGCTGCTACTTACCTCTTACAATGGCCATCAATAGTACTCATCCGTTGAAAATGCAGGAAGCTCTTAGAAGTGGACTCTGGACTTGTGGAGTCCCTCAAGGCTCCGTACTCAGACCAGTACCATTTACCCACCTTTGAAACAGGTGGCTGTGGTACCTGCGATGCCGCTCACAAGGACCTCCACCTGGACAGTGATTTTAAACATGGATACATTCACTGATAAAATGTAGCCCTTTGCTTGTATTTCATCCTGACTTGACTCTACTGTAATATCCTTTATATTAATGTTAACGAGCCACTCCTTTCATTATGTTATTGTGTTTTTAAACTGGTCCTATAAACTGTTATGATGTGATTTGTTGCTTTATGGTTTTCACTATTTTGGTCAACTGTTGTTTGTCAAACACACTTTATAAATTAGCTTTGACTTGACTTACTGTGTGTGTGTGTTTGTGTGGTTTTGAAGGATTCCCACTGTGGTATATGACATGGCCACGGCCTCATCCAGAGCAGAGTCTAGCCATAACCACAGAGGAACATCACAGCTTCATGCCACTGGTGAGTCCAAACACAGCAGGTCTGTAATGGGGCATAGACTCTGCAGTATTTCCTTCAGAATTAGATTCTATCTGTTGTGGTACTGAGGGTGGGGGGCGGGAGGTATTGTGATTTACCAACAAGTGCTCATGCGAATGACAAATGACAAGTACACAGAGAGTTTGGTGTTATTTCAAGTTCGGTGTGCCTGCTGAGAGCTGCATGCTGGTTGCGGAAACGTGCAGAGCTAAAGTGGAATCTACTGGTGTTATGCTAATTTTCCGTGCCTGCCAAGGGTAGAGAAAACTTTATGGATTTTTTTTTTTTTTCACAAGCAACAGGATTTCTCCCAGTGATGATGGACAGATTTTACCTTTATAAATTAGATAAATGAATATTTTATGTTGATATAATGACAGGCTGACACAAATAAATCAATGTCTGAGAAACGCTGCCTTGTCTGTCCCTCAGAGAACTCACACTGAGTCACTGTGTGAGTTGCTAAAAGAGTTTTTTCCTCGTGCGATCAATATCACATTATTTAATATGAAAGTATGAATTGAGCGCTAGATTTTGCAATGAAAATATAAAATGTTGAAAGTAAACATTATTGCTTGTCCCTGCTTCCTTCTTGTAGTTTCCTGTGCCAAAATCAAGAGGAAGAAGAGCCTGTTTGGGACCGCCATTTATGTGGAGGTGACAGCGGAGGGGGAGTCGCGCCGCACAGTGAAGTCTCACAGCTCCTCCAGTCCTAAATGGGACGAGAGGCTCATTCTGTAAGAGGCAACAGTTTGCCAACTCTGTGTGTCTGAGAGTCTTTGTCTGCTGGTGTGTGCGTCGTTTCTTCATCTTACTGCCACATTTTCTCGGTGTTCCCACTCCATTTATCTTCTTTAAAATCTGCAAATAAAATCGAGACGCGATGATCGTCGGGCTCACCACAAACATCTGTCTTCTCTTAATCCCCCTAAACTGCGGGGGGAAAAAAAGTGTTGATTTCTAAATGGCCTGTGCTCATGTGAAACACTCTTGAGAAAGAAAAACGGAACGACAGATCTTTCCTCCGCTCCACATGATGTTTTAGTCCTATGTGCTGTAAATCTTATCTAACAGCAGGCTGTTAAAACAGTTTTTTAAGAATACTTTTTTTTCAAATTCTAAATATAATGACCATCAAACCCTCAGGTGGCTCATCTGATAAATGTTAGAACAAGGCAGAATGCTCAGCAACACACAGAGCTCTTTGTATCATTTGAGACACTAGTGGAGCCAGCATCCTGAACATGGCAGACGTTTTCAGCTCTCCCGTTGCCAAATGCCAGAGACATGTCATTGCAATTGCTAATTGTCTTGATTGGGTAATTATTGCTGACAAGCCAGAGTGCTGCTTTGTTTGTGGTCTTGTGTTTTGCACCATGGATCTTTTGTAAGCCGCTATGGGTCCTACACATGAGGCTTAGACTATAATCCAAGTTATTTCTCTTTAGGCTGATGTGCTCAACCATGAATACAATGACCCTGCCTGTGTAGTGTTCATTTTGTGTAAGAAACACAAGGAAAAACAAGGAAGCAGCATTATGTGAGTTGAGTACATCAGTCGCCTGCAGCGAGGACAAATTACTCCTGTTTTGAGGGAGAGCAGATGTTAAAAAACAGAAAGTGGAAGAATGTTTTTTTTTTTTTTTTTCTTTTTTCTTTTTGACAGATAGATAACTATTGTAGGAGCTGAGGTGGTTTTATTTGTTAAATGTAAATATGGCCAGAATTATTCACACCGGACCAAATTTTTTGTTGAAGAAGTCAAACTCAGTGACTTGGCCTTTATTTACCATCACATTAGTTAAATGGTTTTTATCATTGCCAGCAAGCTTTTTGCACATTTCCTCTGGGATATTGGACCAGGTCCTTTTTGGAAGATCTCACAGTGATTGAGGTTGGAAGACTCTTCTCTGGTCTTTAGTCCTGTCTAAAGACTCTCAAATGGATTCAGGTGTGGACTCTGACTGGGACCCTCCAAAACACTGATTTTGTTTTCTGCTAACTATTTATTAACAACTTTGGGTTAGGGTTAGGGTTATGCTTTTTATTGTCTAATTGTCTTGATGGATGGGCCGTTGCTGCCCAAGGTCAAGTTTTTCTGCAGGCTGGCAAATGTTTTCTTTTCTTCTGAGTCTTTATGTTAAATGTAGCCCCCGTCTCTCATGATGCGGTCTGGTTTGTTGTCCGTGGAGGCCACCCTTGTGCAGGGTCCACAGGAATGTGTGAATGTCTCAGATTATTCAGGACAGTTTCTGTGGTAATTCTTGGGTTTTTGGCCTCTTGTGCAACTTTTCTTGTTATTTCTGGGGCCATTTTTTGTTTTGGATAAACAAATGAAAATAACCAACTAACATGTTATCTTGTTTTATGTTGTATCAATCTAGAACAGACAGAGAAACAAGATGAACCAGTCTGTGCTTTGATAATGCTATTTTTGACCGTGACTGTTTGTCCTCTTCTTACTTGGTGTGTGTGTTTGTTCCTGTATTTCTGACTATCTAGGAATGTAACACCGCACACACAGGTGGATTTCAAAGTATGGAGTCACCACACCCTGAAATCAGACGCTCTGCTGGGCAAAGCCACACTGGACCTGATGAAATCCTTGGAGCAGCATGACAGGAAATGTACGTTTAAGCTTCATCAAACATACAGAAATGTGTATTAATAGAGGGCGTTGGATGGACACATTTCCACTGTTTAACTAATACAGATGTAGCACAGTTACTGTAAGTTTAGTATAGTATATTATAGTGTAAACAGACAGACTAAACACAGAATGCAATTCTTGGAATGTCTAAAATAAACGATAGTTGAGTTATTTCATCAAACTTGTTTGTCTCAGGTTAATTTATAATAGGAGCATTAAAGTTGTTTTTCACTGCCAGTGTGTTGTTCAGATTGCCTGGTTTCCCACACATCAGATTAATGTGTCTGTTATCCTAACATGAACATTAGTAGTAAAATATTTACAATGGATTGCTGTGTTTTTTTTTTGGAGTCTGTTTATTGTATCGTCTCCATCTGCTTTGGCTTCGACAGTGGAGAATGTGAAGGAGGTGTTGAAGCTGAGCGTGGAGCAGAAGGGAGCGATGGTGCCCACAGGGGAGCTGACTGTCATCCTAGATGGACTGACCGTCAGCGACCAGGAGGAGCTGGCGCCGCTCACCAACGGCAACGCTTCAAATGGCTCCAGTGAGCTCAGTGTTTATGTGTTAGGGCATGTAATTAGTGAAGGGAAATCAACAAAGACGCACAGCGAGGAAAAACGATCAAACCAACTCATAACTAAATATACACTTGCACAAAGTATCTAACGTCATATGGTTTTCTCCAATTCTTTCCAGAAGTCCAACAGAATGGTGATGCCATCCATGAAAATGGAGATTCATCGTCCTCTTCCTCAAGGGCTGCCAACAGGTAAAAAGACTAAAAAAAAATAATCACTGTGGGGCATTTAATGTTGGTCTACTCATTTCATAAGGAAGCAGATCGTGTCTATCTTTGATTACTCTTAACCGTTCGTTGTTCCAGTTTAGAAAACTCCTTCAAGTCAGGAAGCACACTTATTCTCAAGTACTGGAAGACACTGCTAACATACTGCAAAGAGTTGTGTGTTAGCTCAGGTCCCTATATGTAACTTATAGGAACATATGAAGTTTAATATACATTACTGTTGACACTCAGTCTATTGTTTTGCACTAGCACATTTAGCCTTTGTTACGTTTTAACCTCTGAGACATCTGCCTTTTGTCTTTCTCCTGCTTTAACTACTACTGGCCTATCTTTTTGATCTGTCGCCCTTTTCAAGTGCTTTTCATGGAGGTTTAAATGTGTTTTTATTTGAAGGGCGCAGAATAAAGCAAGTCTGCTCATTGCACTAGATGGGAGGTTGGTGTGGGGGATTTGAGGGGGCTGTGACTGCGTGGCTCCTCTCTGCATTGCAGTTGCTTAGAGAACTGCAAGACATAAGCAGGGGGATATTTAAAACTAGGTGTTCCCCCTCCCTGGAAGTTCCCCAACTGTTTGTATGATCATCTATACAGGAACAGTGCCCAGCTGAGGGATATTTGTGGTGGAAAAACATCACGTTAAAAATGTCATATCTAAAATAAAAGATTTGCTTCATGTTCTTAGATGGGCTCATAAATTAACATTTAATACATAAATTTACTTTACATATTGTGTTGATTATACTGTAACATACGGTACTGTGTAAAAGTTATGGGCACCCCACATGTTTTGTTTTAGCAGTGCAGTAATGACCATACATATTTATCTCTCACTTTCTTTATACAGATATAATAAGAAAACACAGGAAATTTGCATAAAGTATTGAAGAATACATAAAATGTACTAATGATTCTGGATTCAGAATCATTAGCACTGCTGGGGCAGAGGCACTGCCCCAGCAGTGCTTCAGTGAACAACCACAAGGGTTAAGCTGTTGGCCGAGTGACTGTTCCACACTCAGATCACCAATAGACATGTGTAGCCTGCCATAAGCTGTTGGCAGATCCAGATGTGACAGGGGTCTCGGGATCAGCTGCTGATCTCACCTTGGTCAAAATGGGAAAATCCAATTGCCATAGGGTCAACTCATAATGCCTTACTAATATCCTTGTCACTGCAGCATCTCTTCTGAGTGAGCCAAAGTGAAGTCAGCAGTTGATCCCGAGACCCCTGTCACATCTGGATCTGCCAACAGTTTCTGGCAGCCTAGACATGTCTATTGATGATCTGGGTGTGGAGCAATGACTTTGTTATCAGCTTATTCCTTGTGGTTGTTGGTCACTGAAATACTGCTGGGGCAATAAATCTGGGGGTTGCCCGAGTCTGAATCCACTTAAATACTTTGTACAAATGTTCTGTGTTTTCTTATTATATCTGCATAAAGAAAGTGAGAGATAAATATGTATGGTCTTTACAGCAGTGCTAAAACAAAACGTGGGGGTGCCTATAACTTTTATACAGTACTGTAAATCCCTTCTGCCTCTCTTGAATTTCAGCTTTTTGCTTTGAAGTATCTCATTAAATATTCATAATATTAAAATACAGTAGAGTAAATCAGCAAGTTTTGAATAGGAAAAAAACTATTAATTATAGTATTATAGTAGAGTATAACAGAATGAAACTCAGCTAATCTGCTCCATATGTATATGTGTGTGGTTTGTGTGTGTGATCAGGTTTCACTGACAGTACTGTTGTGGTCTTATAATAGAAAAATCAAAACTGGCCAACTTCATCTAACAACCCACTGAGTTGGCCGGCAAAATGCTGAATGTGAAAGTGTGCACACCAGGTAGAAGCATGTAGTCCACTGCGCAAACCCTGGTGGTTGTGCTGCAGTTGTGCAGGCACAGAAAAGATTAATGGTGTGATAACTTTGCAGAGTTGTTAAAGCTCACTGTGCAAGAGTATAAACTGCTGCGCAGGATCCTGGCTTCTGATTCGCCTGCGGAATTGTGGATAAAACTGTGGATCTTTCTGTTCTTCCCCCAAAATGTGTCTTTAGTCACCGGATATAAAAAGCAGAGTTGGTTTGCAGTTTTATAATGTGACCAAATGACCATATATCCCGATAGAGGTAATAAATATAGTGTTAATATAAAATGACATAGAAGTGCCTATTTTAAGTGACTTTTTCAATTTTATACTTGACTGATGAAAGTTGTTTATCTTAACCCTAAAGATGAAAAATAGGGCTATATAGTGTGTAATATGCAGCAAAAAGAGGTAAACTATAGGATGTAATTTGAAAAGATTTTTGTTTTGTCACAATGTAAATTTCCATGACACAGGCCTACTTGTGCCTGTTTGTGTGTCTTGTTGTTCACAATCTTTCATATTTGTCATGTTTGGGTGTGTCTTCATATCTTTGCCTCCCTTATCATTTCTATTTATCTCTTTCAAACTACCTCCCATCTTTTATGTGTTGGTAAGATTGTAGATTGCAACTGAATGCCATTTTCCTTTAGGTGAACCTATGGTGGCCCTAATGAAATTGTTCAAATAAAGTGTGGTAATAGAATAACCATCACTGGAAAGATTGTTGACGCTGCTCAGCTGTATGTTAATGTGGGTGGATTTGGTGGGAAATTTGTTGATGCCGTTTCTTGTACAGCGTGAATCACTAGACTGTGGTTATTGGTATAGTTAGTTTTTATGGTTGTGGTTATTTTGACTCATAAAATCAACATTCTTTAAAGTTGTTTGCACTTGTGATACTCGATAACTTTTCCCTCATCATCGCTGCCGTGCCGGTCTGTTGTTTTTTTGTGATTACCTCTGGTTCAGACAGAGCCTTGACTGCAGTCATATGGCAGATGTTGTATTGGTCATAGTGCAGGCACATCTGTGGCACCAACTGAACTCCGCTGGCTCACAAAAGGGCCCCTTCAGCTTCACCCATTACATCACCACACCATCCTATTATGTCCTGTCCTTACCCCAACAACACAATAGTCTCAATGTTACAGTTAAAGTCAGTCTTTTATCTGACACTCCTCAAAAGTGGAAACATCACACATTTAGCACTGTAAGACTATTTTTTTGACTAGCCTGTAGTGTGTCTAGTTGAAAAAAAACCTCTTCATCAACTCGTTCATATTATGGGCAAACGTGAACTGAATGTACGTACGAACAGAACGCGTTCGTTCTGGCGTTTGTGAACGGTGGGTCTATCACAGTTCAACTTCGTTCAAGAGAGTGCCAGATTTCCAAAGAGCCTCCCCGGCGAACACCTGGCTAAAACACACCGTGAACAGGCCTTAATGTGTAGTGTAAAAAAAAACGTCCAATCTAGCAACACCAGCCACAGAGACGCATCGCCGCATGCATCATCAAAATGCGAAGCATGGAGGCAAAAACAAATGAAGGCAGCAGCACTAGCTCAGACCCTGACAAGGATTCAAAATTGAATACGAAGACTATACAATCCAAAACTGATAAAAATAATTGGTGTCTGGTTTCTATATGGGCTATAGCTATAATTTTGAAAAATAATAACTTGCAGTAACATATTGGGGGGAAAAAAAACTATGAACTAGTTCATTTTTACATTTGTGAACTGAACTTTGAACTAGTTCATGTACAAAGTGAACTTTCCCAACACTGTTGCATATATATAAATTCTATTTTATGTATATTTTATACATTTAGAATGTGTTTGTGAGTTAATTAAAGAATGCTTGTGTTGTCTCTTAAAGCACAGTGAATGGTACAGACTTGGGCCCGAGGTCAGATTCCTGTTCAGCGTCCAACGGTGTGGATGCTCAGGTGCCTTCCAGCTCCTGCAGCCCGGCTCTGGGTCATGTCGTCAACGGAGACAGCACACCCAACTCCACCCCAGTGCACCAACCCTCAGACAGTGACACAGAGAGTAGGGCAGGTGAGTTTTCATTTGACAGTGTGTCAGTCACAGTATCTTTGATGGATCAAAATAGAAATTTGAGATCCTCAGGTTTGAGTGGTGTGTTTTTTTTTTTTTTGTTTTTTTTAAAGGCTTGGTGGTGTTTCTCTTGTTACAGCTCTTGACAAGGACAAAACATTTCCTGATGTTCTGATGTATAGAATAGATCCTGAATAGGCTCACGTCAATGATATAATAACCCATATCATTATCACAGCATCGCAGTTATATTTCTGCAGGGATGCATCATGTTGCTTTGCCTGCTCACTTCTTACATGGTCCACTCCTAGAGAACCATAGTGAGGAACAGTTGATTCATTTTCATTAAGTAAGGCCTGTAATCTCTGCTGCTGTCAGCACCTCTGTGCAAAACTCCCCGGGGGGATAGACAGACAGAGAGAGAAAGTAGAGTGCAGTGTAGTGAGGGTGGTAGCAGAGCAGCAGTAGCACACTGATAACACTGAGCTGAGGCTGGGGAATAATCATTCTACACTTCAGTGTCTAAGATGAGTTGCCACATTTTGGAAGTTTAAAATGCACGCCTCTCAGACGTTTTGGTGTCATGCCATATTTAAGAATATTAAAGTCTTTTTATATGTGAATGTTGAGTTCGTGTTTCAAATGAATGTGGAGGAACTGTAAAGCATCCACTCTTAGTTGATGTTTTTTTTTTTTTTTTTTGACGCAGAGACCAAATCTGCAATTTGCGAATGTATTTTTTTTTTTTTTTTTTCATAAATTAATTTTAAGTTAGGGAGTTGGATATCTTCTCAACTCTTGAACAAATTTCAACAGTTTCCTCTGAGTGGATATGTTTACATTCAGATGATAAACATGATGCATATGTGCGTATGTTGATTACCAGACTAATGGACACTAGTTGTACAGTCAGCGTTTAAGATGCAGTTGTTTCCCATAAGAAATTACACATGAAGTCATGGATGGAGAAAGGGTTAAGTCCATTCATTTAAACAGCACTGTCTTTGTTTAACTTGCCTGCAGTCAACGGGGAGTCCTGTGATTTTGGGCCGTCATCTGCCACAGCAGGTGATGTGCTGCCCCCTGCAGAAGACCAGGAGGACTGCAGTGCAAATGCCGCTCCGCAAGACTCTGCCACAGCACCAAATAGCACATCTCAGTCCCTGCCACCCACCACACAGGCTCCAGCCTCCTCTGCTGCTAAGCCTCCTGATGGCACTGCAGCTACTGCTGCTGCTGCTGCTGCTACTGCTGCCTCCACAGTCACCTCCCCAGCCCAGGGGGCAACCGCCACGACAACCTCCTCCTCATCATCGTCTTCATCCCCGGCACTGGGAGAAGTGAATGCTTCAGGAGCTGCTGGTGGTAGCAGTTGTAGTAGCAGTGCAACTGCAACCACAACTACAGATGGGGCCAAGCCCAGGCAGCAGACTCCCAATGCTGGAGCCTCCGATCCTTTGCCGCCAGGGTAAAAAACAAATTCTCATTTTCACAAAAAAACTAAAAACTCATTTTCTGAATTCACTCTTTAATGTCTCCAGTGGGTTATTACATTACACAATATTTACCTCAAAGTGACATCCCCGTTTTGATTAACACACACTCAATGAAGTTTTTTCTTTGCACTTTGCATATTTCAGATGGGAGCAGAGGAAAGACCCACATGGCAGAACATACTATGTAGACCACAACACCAGGACTACTACCTGGGAAAGACCACAGCCACTACCACCAGGGTGAGTATCTCTGCCCCTTTCAGAATCTGAATCTGTTACTTTACTACATTCATCTGTTTCTTTACACTTAAATCACCTAAACATCCCAGTAATACAAACTTGTTTTTAACCGTGTCAACTAATAAAAAGTCATCCTAGACCAGTTATATTGTTAGAAAGCTTCAGTTTATGTTTTCTTGCTTGCATTTATGTCTCCATAGATTATTTATGCTTGTGATACTACTTAATGAGGTGTCCTGATATGCAGTATAGATTTAATCAAAGTTCCAAAGATCAGTTTTCGCTGTCGACTGAAGTTTATGTTCTGTTTGTTTGAGCTGAGCTTTAGTTGAGTGATTTGGTTAGTTACAGTGACAGTTATTGTCTGGTACATTTTTTTTTCTATTTAGAGTCAATTTGCAAGTAGTGCCCCTGAGTCCTTTTGATCATTTTGAATTGAATGACCCATCAGTCACTGTCAGGCTGGAACAACAAAAGAACCTTTGATATTAAAGCTGTAGTTTAAGGTTGAGTCTTCTGGTTGGACTAACTCCTGTTTAGAGAGCTGCATTTGCATGTCTGTTAATTGTATTGTCCATCTCATTCATTGTGCCAGTTGGGAGCGCCGAGTGGATGACCGGGGCAGGATCTACTACGTGGACCACAACACCCGGACCACAACGTGGCAGCGTCCCACCATGGAATCAGTCCGTAACTTTGAGCAGTGGCAGAGCCAGCGCAGCCAACTGCAGGGAGCTATGCACCAGTTTAACCAGAGATACCTCTACTCTGTAAGACAATCATCACTACACCCACTCTGTCATCTTCTAATGTGTCGTCTAATGTCAGGTGTTTTATTTGCACCTTTAGTCTGACAACACTACTTTTTAGTTTTAGTTAACATCCCATTTGATGTTAACTGAATGGGTCACATCCCATTTCCAGAAATGTAAAACATACATCATGAGTATATGATGTATGTGTTTCTTTTGATAACTGGTGAAATTGAAATTACTTTGTTATTAGTTTGTGGATTTGTATTCTATAGTCTAATTTTGATGAACAACCTAACTCAACTCTGACTGTCATCGAGTCACGTGACAACACTGGATCTTTCCTGCTTTTATCAACTCGTCAACTTTAACGTGTGTATTTGGCTCAGACCATTCTACTAGAGCTGCTATAGAAAACAGAGAGCTGTGATTGAAACTACTTCCTAAGGCCTTTAAAAAGCTTTGAAGATAATTAAGTTCCTGTTCTCTTGTGATCTGTGATGCCAGTGATCATTTTCTCTTTTCTTTAGTCTGCATTGGCTCAGATATTAGACATATTGATATGATCTTCTGTCCTCCGTCATTATCTAGTGCTCTGAAATGGCTCAATAAACATTTTAAAGAATCTAAAATCATCCCTCTTAAAGTATCCAAACCATCAAGTATCCGAAATTAAAACATTACAACATGTTTGTATTGTATTGTCCACGATTTTACTTTCTCACCCTCATGATTTAATGTTTTATTCATCTTCATCGTTTAACTGGAATAACTAGGTCATTATCTTATCATCGTGATGAGCTTATAAGTCACAGTGGCGGCCTCTGATGGTGGTTACAAACTGTGTAACTTGAAACATATGTCCTTTCCATCCTTTGCATAATGAATCTCAGCCCTTTCTCTGGGTGCATTTGTTTTGCAACCACACTCACTCAATACGCTGTTTGGCATTTAACTCTTCTTATTTAGCCAAGAGTTGAGAACTTTACTTGCCAACACTTCAACTATGCACACTCCCTTCCCCGCCTTAATCTGGTTTTCTTTGTGAGGGTCCATTTCCCTAGTCTTTGATCTGAGCGGTGATGTCATCTTCACTGATGATGATTAGCTTACAGCACAAATCAAAAGACAGACAACTTGAAGTAGTAAGTAGTGAGTAGTAACCAGCCAGTAACTCTTGCCAACATATCACAGCAACGTTTTTTCATTCTCATTCATTCTCTATTAATTGGAAATTTATCAAATTTTCCTCTGAAATATATTTTCTTGCTTTTTTTTTTCTTCTTTTTTTTTCATTTTCTATTTTATTTTACATTTGTTGACAACCTACACATCTGGAATATTTTTGTCAAGATTTTTTGTCAGTGTTTCCTAAATGGAAGTGTATGTGTGCATCCCTCGTTTCCAGGCATCCATGATGTCTGCTGAGAACGATCCTCTTGGCCCGCTACCTCCTGGTTGGGGTGAGTTCACACTTTATTATGAATTTTATTCACATGTTTACTTGGTAAGTTATTAATAAGGTATGCAGTTTAGGTTGAGATGTATCAACATGAACTGTAAATCACAAATTTGTATCAGTGTATCAGTGTAAATGCTTTACAGAGATTCTGTTTAGAATTAGACTGACATTACATTGACTTGATCCAAATAATTTTGTTGTTTACACTTTCCGTCTTTGCTCAATGTTGATAAAGATCGCAGATGATGGTTTGTCTAATTTCTTTGTGTTTAGAGCACCAGTCAGCAGCACTGGTGATAATCTGACCCGTGGGTCACAGTTTACATTCCATCATCTAACATACAAATTCCTACGTGTGTTTTTATCAACTCTAGAGAGACGTGTGGACTCTAATGACCGAGTGTACTTTGTCAACCACAACACCAAGACGACGCAGTGGGAAGACCCCCGAACCCAAGGGTAAGCTAAAAAAAACTATATAGTCTCACTGTGGTAACGTTAATAATAATGTGTGTGTCATAACTCATTGAGTGTATGAGCGCACTAAGCTGGCTGACCCGTTGTTAATTTGATGGCATCGGACAGGAAGAGAGAATGTGTAATTAAAGATCATAGTTTTAAATGTAAAAGATCATCTGGAGATGATGGACTTTTCTTGTCCTGCACCACATTAACATCATACAGTTCTCTCTGTCCACTGACCTCACTGGCTTTGTATAGATTCGCTCAAACTTTATAAAATAAGAATATAACATTAAAAGTTCCTGTTCCGAGCAGCATTAACTAGTTCTAGAATGTTCCGACTCACACGTGTCAAACTCAGGCCTGTGCTCACATCCAGCCTGTGGTCTGATTGTATCTGGTTTGAGAGACAATATAATATCTCACGTGTGTCAGAACTGTCCCGCTCAGTCTGGATTCTTTGAACTGATTATTACTATGTTTTATATTCTGCTGAGACACCTTCAGAGCCCTGAACATTGCGTTTGAATTGCTCGGTAAGTCTTTTGTGATTGGGGAAAAACAGCAGAAAAATGACTTGATTAAACGGAAGACGTCAAGAAATCGATGCCACTGATCTTTTATTTATACTAATTTGATTTGTCAATTTCTTGTTAAATCTCTAAGCTTAGTTTGTTTTAATTATTCTATGAAAGTCCTCATTACAGCAGTACATCCAAAGACAAAGTCAACTCGAGTTGCCTCAAGAATAACAGTCCCGCTCTGTTTCTGACACCTCTTCTCACTCATACACAACAATTAGGATTGATCAGGAAGCATGTAGTTGTTTTTTTTGTTTTTTTTTTTTGTTTTGTTTTGTTTTCTGCTTTAACAAATATGAAATATGTAATAAGAAGCACATCACTGAATGTGATGAACAAAAACATCACTGTCAAACAATTATACACAGTTACATGATTTAAGTCAGTAGCCATATAACACGTTTCTAATCTAAATTCACTTTCAGGGAAACATTAAGATTAGTGTTCATAGTGATATGTAAGATTTTACTCTTAGAGGGTTTATTTAGAGGCAAAGACCACGGCTGGTTGTGATGTACGTGGCCTGTCTGAGTGCGAGAGCATGTATAGTTTGAGAAGAACAAGGTCACACCCCAGTACGAAGTGAAGTGTGTTGAGATATTCTAAACATCTTTGCTGACTGAAGCATTGTGTTGCTGTCAGACGTTGTTTAAAAGAAAGAACTCCAGACTGAAGCAGGTAAAAAAAAAAAAACAAAAAACAAATAAACCTTGTGGGTTTGGTTTTGTTTCATTGTTCATCAGTTCATGTATGTTGTACCATGTATTTAAATGTGTGTGTGTGTGTGTGTGTGCGTGTGTGTGTAGGCTACAAAACGAGGATCCTCTGCCTGAAGGCTGGGAGATCCGGTACACAAGGGAAGGGGTTCGATACTTTGTGGATCACAACACCCGAACCACGACTTTCAGTGACCCCCGCACCGGAAAGTCCTCCGTGTAAGAATATGTCTTAAATGAATTTACTCCGTTCATGTGTTACACATTACGCGACACGTTACCTGAAGCCATCGTCTGAATCTGTGTTTGATCATTCCTGAAGAGCTGCAGCTGTGTGAGCTTGTGTATAGTAAAAAAAAAAAAAAAAAAAAAAAAAAGACATTTTTACTACAACCAGATGGAGTTTGAGCTTTAAATTTGCCTTTGTTCATATAACTGAAGATAAGTGCAGAAAAATGCATTTTGTTTCAGGAAAAAAAAAGTCTCCCACTGATATTTAATTTTCAGGTTGTAGTTCATCCTGAATTGTTCGTGGGAATTTATACATGTTCTCATTTTTAACTTCATGTGCCGTATTTTTCAGTGGCAAGTTTTAACCCCTATCACACCAGTCGGCTTAACCTTGCTGACCTTTGACCCTCTGACATTTTTTCTTTTATTCGTCACAGCACCAAAGGCCCTCAGATCGCTTATGAGCGCAGCTTCAGGTGGAAGCTCGCCCATTTTCGCTACTTGTGCCAGGTAAATGTTTTTTTTTCTCCTACTCCGTCTTTCTGTTTTCTTGTTCTCAGTCACAAACCTCAATTCTATTTTTACACAGCCTCTATATTTATATACATATGTTGTTCTGTCTCTCGTCAGTCCAATGCTCTCCCTAGCCATGTGAAGATCACTGTCTCCAGACAGACGCTGTTTGAAGACTCTTTCCAACAAGTAAGAGGACCAGAACATATACATGATGTAATGATAATAATGATAATGATTTTAGCTGATGTTGTGTGTTTTCTTTGTGGTAGATTATGGCTCTTAAGCCTTATGACTTGAGGAGAAGACTCTACGTCATCTTTAGAGGGGAGGAGGGTCTCGACTATGGAGGCCTAGCTCGGTAATGTAAACAATAAGTGTGGATGAATGTGAAAATTGTTGATTTTTTTTTTTTTTTTCTCCATTTTTTTGCTGGATTTGGGAAATTGTAAGAAGCAATTAATCACGCAGCCTTTATCCCAACCCCGTCATGTCACAACCTCCATTATCTCTCTTCTCTTTTCTCACGTGTGTCTTTTTGTCTCACACTTCACTTTTCAGAGAGTGGTTCTTCTTGTTGTCCCATGAGGTGCTGAACCCCATGTACTGTCTGTTCGAGTACGCCGGCAAGAGCAACTACTGTCTGCAGATCAACCCGGCCTCGGCCATCAACCCGGACCACCTCTCCTACTTCTGCTTCATCGGCCGCTTCATCGCAATGGCAAGTTCACACACTGTCCACACACACGTTAAGAAGGAAGAAGTTCAACAGGCTGATATTTGATGTGTTTAGATTCAGATCCAGACTCAGAAAACTTAATTTATATCCAGTGTGGCAGTCCAGTTGACAGTACCCAGTTGCAACAAATAAATAAATACACGCATATCATGCATGACCTTACAACTATAGAAGTCAGTCACTACTACATATGGTTTTCAGCAGTGAATATAGAACTATATCAATTATTCAACGTTGTAAAATATGTTTTCTCTCTTACATTTATTCCCACAGGCACTTTTCCACGGCAAGTTCATCGACACGGGGTTCTCTCTGCCTTTCTACAAGCGCATGCTGAACAAGAAGCTCATCCTCAAAGATCTCGAGTCCATTGACCCAGAGTTCTACAACTCGCTCATATGGATCAGGTAACTTGTTTCTTCTGCTCATTCATGAACGTAACCAAGCTGACGACAGCGACATGGCTGTGAATTCGCTGTGTTTCAAGTCCATAGAAGGTGAATACTCGTCTCTGACAAAAAGAAGTTTGTGTTCAGTCACATTGGCCAAACTATAGGCAGCCACCCTCTGCCTTTTTATATGAAAATAATCTTCTTGTAACACAGGACAGTTTGTTTTGACACTTTTTGATAAAGTGTAAGGGTAAACGGGGGACACATAAACTTAATGCTTCACTTACATTAACTTTGCAAAGCTCAGCTTGAAGTAAGATAGAAAAAAAAAAACCCAAAGCCTGACAGAAATGTTTGGTCTGAACAGGTCTGACCTTCAGTGATCACATTAGTGTCAAGCATTTGAGAGGAAAAAAGGTTTTCTTATTGTTGATTTAACAGTGTGACAGTACTTCACTCTGAGTGGAGCGTCTGAGTCAGCATCCATCCATTCATTATCTATACCACTCCTCCCGTTGAAGTGTGGACAGACAGTTCTGTGTCTAATATACAAATATGTATGTGTGAGCAACAAAGCAGATTTTAACGGAATGAGGACAGAGTACATTTTACACACAAGAGGCAGCTCAAGAATAACAATAGCACAGAGGTCCAAGTAGGGCATGACTTAGTTAATTATCATAAACAACAAGTCCCACTGATTCTGTTCGTCTCGCACCAGTAATCTGTTCAGTCTTTGAGATTCTGTAACAGCGGGACGGCGTCATGTCTCCTCAGGGACAACAACATTGAAGAGTGTGGTCTGGAGATGTACTTCTCAGTCGACATGGAGATCCTGGGGAAGATCACGTCTCATGACCTTAAACCTGATGGCGCCAACGTCCTGGTGACTGAGGAGAACAAGGAGGAGTATATCAGGTTCAGTAGAACCACTGTTTTATCGCTGTTACCAGAACACTATTTACGTTTTTTTTTTTTTATGCTTATTAAAAACATTTTTGCTCCTTGACTTGCAGTCTAATGGCAGAGTGGAGATTCTCTCGTGGGGTAGAAGGTCAGACCAAAGCGTTCCTCGATGGTTTTAATGAGGTGGTTCCACTTCAGTGGCTCCAATACTTTGATGAAAAGGAGCTGGAGGTGAGTGCTGCTGTGCACTTTAATCCATAGAAACTCCACTCCCCTGTGCTTTAATCAATTAACCAATATGCTTAATTAATCCTCGCTTGAATAAGATAAAGTGGATTTGTGTAGAGAGGAAAATTTTCTCTCTTTTGTCTGTACTTGTGTGTGAATTCCCCAGTACACATATAAATCTTCTTTTTGTTTTTGTGTTATTTGCCGTGGTTTTCTGCTCGTTACTGATGTACGTTCCTGCGCAGGTGATGCTGTGTGGCATGCAGGAGGTGGACCTGCAGGACTGGCAGAGGAACACAGTGTATCGTCACTACACTAGAAACAGCAAACAGATCATCTGGTTCTGGCAGGTACAGTCAAACAAGCACAAAAAACACACACTTAAGATAGTCTCCATTTGTGTCGATAGTGCTCGTCTGGTCGCTGGTCAGTGTGTTTGCTGACACTTCTTCTTTGCAGCTGGTTAAAGAAGTGGACAATGAAGTGCGTCTGCGGCTCATGCAGTTTGTCACGGGAACCTGCAGGCTTCCCCTGGGCGGCTTCGCTGAACTCATGGGTGAGTGACAGACACATACATTCAGCACACACACACACACACACACCGTGTTTGTTCTCCAGGGAGCACAAGCACATTCAGTCTGAAGTAAATAAGTACAAGTGCCAAGACTCAAGGAACTGTGTCCTTTAAAACGGCACAGAGGCACATGAAGTCAAAAAAAAATGTCCTGTAAAATCCTTTGACAGTGTGAGATCGACACTGTGGTTTAGTGCGGTCCTCATCATAGTGGATTGATGCTCAGTTGGACAGGATATTCCTCCATCTCACCAGGAAAAGCTCTTAGTTGATTCGGCTGCATGTGTAGGACCATTGTCCTGCTGAGTGGGTTTTGATGTATTTGGCTGAATCTGATCACAGAGAGCTTCTTTAAACGTCTACATTCCTCCTGTTGTTTTCATCATCAGTGAAACCGTCAGTAGCAGTGACAGGACCATCGTCAGGTTTGATCAGGCGGTAACGTTTGATCACGTCTGATCATTTCTCTCCATCACTTTGATAAAAGGTTGTTTGAACAGTTCCAGCTCTTTGCTGGTTTCTCTTTTTGTGTGTTTTTGTTTCGAGGTTTTGCCTCTTGGTGAAACGTCTGTTGCTCTGGTTTGTCGACAAGGAAACTGGCCCATGTTCTGTGGAGTCATAAAAGGGTTTTGCTTCACCGGGACAAATTCTATTTGGTCTCAGTCAGCTCTGAGCCAAGAGAGGGATTGTTTTTTTTTTTTTTTTTGCGTGATATTGAAATGACTCTGGGCAAAAGATTTAGTAGAAAAGCACCAATTACTTTTGAATCCATTAAATTTGGCCACTACGCTACAGCGTTTTATCTCCCACACTTCTTTCTAGACTGATGTGTCCATAGTCAAATTAAAGCCGAGACTTTGCACTAACAGTTATTTAGTTTGAGTCCAGATACTTTCAGCCTGGAGTACGTCTTTTTTTTCCCACAACTCTTCGTTGTCTTTTGACCCGCAGGAAGTAACGGGCCCCAGAAGTTCTGCATTGAGAAGGTGGGAAAGGACACATGGCTGCCTCGGAGCCACACATGGTGAGTGTAGCACTTCACCTCTGACGTGTCTGTGCACGTGAGCACATCTCACGAAGGCTACGTGTTTTTATTATTCATCTTTCTGCTTCATACTGAGCTCTGTCCCTCCCTCTCGGTCTGTTTTCAGTTTTAACCGCCTGGACTTGCCTCCCTACAAAAGCTTTGAGCAGCTGAAAGAGAAGCTGCTCTTTGCCATCGAGGAAACAGAAGGATTTGGTCAAGAATAGAGGGACGAGTCCCCTCGTGTTTCTCTCCCTCCCCATCGCTGTTTATACAGTCAAGTAACAAACAAAAAAAAAAAAAAAAAAAAAAAAAAAATATTGCACAAGATAACCACCAATGTATATAAGCTATTTTGTCATTTTAAACCAAATCTTAATTTGCAGCATCATTTGTGCTGCAGTCCTGTTCCCCAGCCCCCATATATTATATGATACATCATAAAATATGCAAGCATTTCAGCATTTCTGTTCCTCTGTTTAAGAAAAAAAAAAACAAACAAAACAAAAAAAAAAACAGAAATCATGGATATTTTTTTAACCCCCCGCCCCCTCCACCTCACTGCTGACTGGCTTTTTAAAATAGACGTAGTGTTTTTGAGAGGATTTTATAGTAGAAGCGCCATCTACTTTTAAAGCTCTAGTTCTATAGAGCATTTAAAAGGCGAGAGTAGTATTGGGGTCTGGTGCCTGAATTTTTTTTTTTTTTTTTTTTCCCCCATTGGACTCGTAATTGTTGCAATTTCGTGCGTGCTTGCATGGCTGCCTGTGAAGATGAGAGGACTATTGTCAACCACAAACACACACACGGACACATTTTAGCATCGATAGCTTTTTTTTTTTCTTTTTTTTAACTCTCATCATCTAAATGGAAAGTGTCCAAAATGGACTCGTGTGAAGCAGACGAATCAGAGAATAATCCTCTCATCCAGATTATGGACGCCGGCCCAGAGGAACAAGCATCATCATCCTTTCAGTCAAACGTTTGGAAACAAAGACTGATGTGAAATTCTTGGACAAATGATGACCGCACCAAAAGGAATATGGGGACGAAAAGGAAATAATAATAATGCTAAATTTGTGTGTGTGTGTGTGATAGACAGAGAGAGAGAGAGAGAGAGTGTGTGTGTGTGTGTGTGTGTGTGTGTGTGTGTGTGTGTGTGTGCGTGTGTTAATGAGTGTGTGGTTCATAGTTCAGGTGTTTAAGCCAGAAACACTGAATGTGTCCCAGGTCACCCACACTGCAACCTGCTGCTTCAGTTGGTAAAAGTAGGATTCACACAATTCAATGATGGAAACTTTGAGCTTTGTCACAACAAAAAAGATAAAAAGATAAACAAACAAACAAATGGATTCAGTGGCTCAGCAGTTGTGTGCTTGACTGATTCTCTTTTTGCTTTTTTTTTTTTTTTTTTTTTGAGTTTTGACCTCGGCCTGTTCACAGTGACTCCAGTCTGTGAAGCCTCTGTGGTTTACGGCGTTCCAGATGTGGTTACGCTTATATAGCAACATGCAAATCCCATTCACTTCATTATAGTAGATAAATGATAACTAACCTTTCAACACGTCTACACGCGTAGTGAAGGGAGCTGTTGTGTCCGTTATCACCAACCGTTAATTAGTCACAACTGAAGACAGCTGCTCAAAACTCTCAGCACATTTTAACACTGATTATCATGGCAGCAAATGTCCCATAGACAGCGTTTGTTTTAATATGGGAAATCATTATGAGGTAGATTAGAAGTAATGCACTAAACAAGTATCAGACTTTTAGCTCTTGAATGACTTAAAAGCAACATATACCAATGTATATGAAGACTGCATACAGGCAGCACAGAGGGAGGATGAAAGAGTTCAACATGTTCAGGAGAAAGTGAAAGTATTAATGGGTGATAAACCTGTACCTGCACAGTATTGTTAGAAAAATAACAATCCTGTCTCATACAGTGTGTATCTGCTGTTCTGCTGTACAGTCAATGGTGTGACTTTCATGAGAGCATTCGCTTTCATTTGTTCAGCTCACGTTCAATATCAGTTGCAGGCTTTGTGTTGAAATAAGATCGCCTTAGTTTTGAGACTGTTTGCAGAAAAAAAACTTAATTCACATACAAATAAGAATTAGAAAAGTCCATTAAAGAAACACTAATGTGCCACAGACCACAGTGTGGAAATAGCCTGAGGTCTGTTTGGAGACTGAAGCAGCAGCAAACCTGATGATGCACTGCACTGCTGTATGTTTAGTATTTTTATTTTATTTTTATTATTATAATTTTTTTTTTTTTTTTGCACCCCGCCCACCCCCTCCCACCCCTTCTGATTTTCTCGCCTCAAAGACTTCAGGGGACACGCATTTTTTTTTTTTTTTTCCCTTCTAAATGTCACATCTGACTCCATTGTTTCGGAAAAAATGACAACTCTGGTGCTTATTCTTTCAGCCAGTGATCTAAACGCAGGTTAAAATAAAAATAAAAATAAAGAAAATAAAGAAAAAAAAGGACAAAAAAAAAAAAAGCTTTGGCAGTGGCAGGCCATTCTTTGTTTCCTTTAGCATCGTGCTTTTTTTTTTTTTTTTAAAGAAATTTTTTTTCTTCAGAGAACTGCGAACAGCAGTGAGCTGCTTTAGACTTGGTTTTGGGGAGGAACTTGTGATTAGTCATCAGTGGTGTATATAACATGGATCCGGCTGTCCCTGTGGAAGAGCTGCGACGGGGGACGACTGTATGAAGACAAAACATTTACTGTAGCGAAAGGAGCTGACCATTACCAGAAGTCAAAACTGCATAACTCTGTGCTTCCTTTTGAACAGAAACTTGTAATCAAAGAAAAATCAACTGTATGTGAATATTCATTGTATAAAGATAATGAAAAGTAAATAAAGTACTTAAATATAATAATTAATTACACAGAGCTGCCGCTCCATTGATGGAAATCTGTGATGCCTTTGTTCTTATCAAAAATAGATGGAGCGTTTCAGGTTGCCTTCTTCGTAGCCAGTAAATAAACATGACCGGGACAGGTGTAAACGCTGGGTCATGATACTGTTTTATCAGTTCAGTGTGTGATGGAGCAGCAGGTGACTTGGGGAACTGTGCCGGCTGCGGTTTTGGCCGCCTGAAACGTCTCCAAAATGTAACATATCGCGTGTAGATACACACTGTAAACACTACACTGTACAGAATGGCCCTTTACTGGAGACGATGTGTATAGAAGATTCATTTTTAATCTGCTTTCACCCATTTTAAAAAAGACAGATGGATTTATGAGATACAAATAAATAAGTGAATGAACCCCCCTCCATGACCAGGCTTGCTTTCTTTCTGTTGTGCGATTATCTCAGGACTCAAAACCATTCAAATCTTTTGTTCTGTTCTGAAAGGGAAAAAAAAAGATATTCAAAATGTGCTACGTTTATCATTTTTCTTTGTTTTGATGGGATGTTGCCTTTGGAGAGAATCGTATTTAATAAAGGTATTTGACCATCTTTACAGCTGCTTTGAAGTCATTTTATAAATTGAAAGTCATGTTTGTGTGTGACGTGGTAACTCCGTCTGAGGCAGATTTCACTGATAATTATTTTTTTATTGAAAATTTTTCATTTGGCTTAAAGTAAAACTAACTAAAACAGAAAGATCAAACATCAAGGTAGCGACACAGAGGTGAGCAACATTTACACATTTGACATGTTACAGTTTGGTGAAGGAAAATGGTCACATTTCACTAGAACATCTAAAAGTACAGTAAACCTTTTTAATAATGTAGTTTTAAAATGACTACAAACTGGATGGTTTGGAAACTGGCCTGTTGTCTCTAAGGCTGTGTGAGTGATGTATAGTAAGGTGTAAGGTCACTTTTACAAAATCCTAATAAGATAAACTTATCGTTAGTGATTATTAACAGTCTAAAGGAAAATGCACAGTGAGGCACAGTCCTCCACTTCAACCCAGCTTCTTCAGCAGGTCAACAGCTTCTTTATGGACCTGCAGAGGAACAAACACACTGTAAACCACCAGTTCACGTCAAGATCACACCATCTTCTTCACATTAAAGCGGCAGCCCAAGTCGCGAAAGTGCACAAACCTCTTTGTCTTCATGTGTGTGAGCGGGGTACTCTTTAGCTTTGGTCAACCACAGCACTGCTTTCTCCTTGTCTTTCATTCCCATATAGGTCTTCCCCAACATTAGCAGGTTTTTACTATAGAAACCAGGATCAACTGTGAGAAAAACGATAAAACAACAACAAAAGAGTGAGAAGAAGTCATTTATATGCACGGAGGAGTTTCAGTCTGAGCTGCAGCCAACAGATCAGACAGTATTTTACCTTCTTCAGCTTTGAGGAAGAAGCCCAGAGCCTGAAAGAGACAGAAAAACACGAGTGAATCTGATGAGGCTCAGTCGTGATGTGCAGTTTTGATGAAGACGGAAGGTTCCTCACCTCCTCATACGTGGACACGGGCGGCGATGAGAAAATGACAGCCGCCACTTTGCGCTGATACCAAGGCAGCTCAGCAAAAGCGAAGCACCTGAGACGAGACGTGAAGGATCCGGTTGAAAAGAAGCCTTGAAGTTACCCTCTGCTGTTTCCTTGTAAATAAACGTTCGTTTACACACAACATTTCTAACCGTCTCAGTCTGTCCTGGAGCCGTAACAAACATGTTAAATATATTTTAAACCAGTTTAAGAGCCGTTTTGTTTATTTTACACTCTGGATTATTTACATCCAATTAGTAGTTTTCAGTCGTCAGGTTCCCTGCAGTACTACATGAGGAGTGAACAATATCAAGATGTCAACGTCTACAGGGCTTTTTTCCAACAGACGTTCTGATGTGTCAGTGTAATAACGGTCATCTATTGAAGTGAACTGGCTTCAAGACACATCCCATGATGTGTCTCTAAACTATGTTTTATTGTAAAATCGCATTTGAGAAGTGATTCCAGACTTTAACATAGTTTCTCTGATAAAGACGTCGGTCAGGTTGAACTCAAGCTTTGAACTCTCCAAAAGTCTGACCCTGACCTGTCAAATCTTACAAACTAATTTTTACATCTGTGTTTGACTCATAAGACAGAAAAGTCTCACCAGAATCCCAAGATGTGTAAGGAAGTGGCGTCTTTGGGATTGAGTTCAAGGGCTCTCTGGAAAAAACGAAACAAAACAAAAAAGAAGCACGTTTTGCTTTAGATTACAGTATTAATACCAGAAATACAGAGGTTATACCGTGTTGAGTCATGTTCTCTCACCTCTAAATGTTCTCTGATGATGTACGAGTTGCCAATTTTCACCTTGACTCCCTCGTAATCGCCGATATCACTGAGACACACAGCGTACCACTGCGTCAGGAGAGGAGCAAAGCTGAGTTTAAAAGTTCTTTTGAAAACATCAAAATCATTTGTTAAAAAAAAAAAAAAACCTACTTTGTGTGCTGCGAAACACTTTTCATCTTTCTCCAGAGCTTTCTTGGCATAGTCGAAGGCCTCGAACGTCAGCTGCTTCTTCCTCTCGGGCTCCGTGTTGGGCTGCAGGGCCATGTCACGAGACGCCCGGGCCAGTCTCCACAGGAAGTCTGCATCATCACTGAGTGGACACGAGAAAACATGCGTAAACTGTATGTGACCAAGCTACAGGTCATTGCTGTATTTTATTTTAGCCCATGTAGATTGAGTTAAATATTTGACTTTGGTGCCATCTGCTGGCACAGTTCACTGTTTTCAATAAAACACAAAGTGAGGTCAGATTTATCAATAACAACTTGAAAATGTGCGAATGAATGAATGTGCGTGTCCTCACCTGTTCTTGTACGGCAGCAGCAGCTCGTAGAGTTTATCCGTCTCTGCAGAGCTGTACAGGTAGTCAGCCTGCTCCAACACCTCCTCTACACAGCCACAAACACAAAGCAGCAGCAAATTAGTAACATATATTATATATTCTTCAAAACTCCCCACACAGTCATCACAAATAAATATAATGTGAATTAAAAAAGTCCTATAAGTAGATTACTACATAGTCCATGTGTGAGAGCGATGCTTCAACATATGGGAGCTGTCACAATGTGTGTATATCACAGTGAGTAAAGTAGTGATCCATACTGTTACATTACTGTTGTGCTGAGCTGTGACTTTTGAGAATGTAATCTAACTTTTAAAACTAATCAAATGAAAAATGCCGGAGACGAGTTTAACAAGCACCTTTTCCTACAGCATGGACCACGGCTGAACTCTGCATCCACAGATAAGCTTCATATCCCAGACAGGACAGAGCAGGGAGGCCCAGCAGACATGCAGCTCTTCCACTCTGTGCACAGGATCAGGAACAGTGTTTATGTGTGTTACAGTTAAAGAGACTGTGAACTCGGTGCTGCTGCTGTGATCAGAGTTGAACTCGGGTAACATGACAGAGCAGCAGTGAGTTGTAGAGGACCCAGGTCACTGCACTGTCCAGGACAGTGTGTCCACACCAGAGGCTAATAAACCGACATTAAACTCCAGCTGAATAACAAACAGTCCTCACTGTTAAAGCCGATGCCCTTTCACCTACATTAGCAATAAATGAGACAAAACCTCTTCAGCCTCTTGCAGCTGTGAGCAGGTAAACAACGTCCAGTATGAGAGAGTAAATGAAGTGTTTGGTTATTTACGGTGAGAGCAGAGACAGTCCTCCTGGCTGAGGTCCCGTACGACCGGCTGGTCCCCCGGACCGCGCCGCCCGTGACACCGGACGGCCGCGGTAAAGTCCTGCACAGCAGCCGTGTCAACGCTCTTCCAGCCATCGAGTCCGTAGTTCAATCTCTCAATCATCAGGAACCTGAGGTCTTATAGCAAAGACAAACAGGCTGCGTTCAAGAGCGCAAACAGGAAACGTTGCCAAAGGATCGTAATACAAATACTACAACAAAGTTGTGTACTTTACATTTTACATGGTTTTAACAGTAAACATTGTAACTTTTGCATTTTTTTTTATAAACTGCTATAAATAAAACTTGTTAACAATGAGTAAATAATACCGACCAATAAAAGTGAAGAAAACACAGAAAGATAGATCATTTATAAAAGTGTTAAGTTATTCACGAGGAATCATATTAGTGGTGTGACATTAATAAATCTTGTGTAGACAAACTGTTAAACTCCACAATAATGAGACAACGACAGTTTAACATCATTCCCTTTTAATATCTTTATATTATAATTATTGTTATTGTTATTATTTGGAAAATTATCAAATCAAAATATGACATTTTGAAATGATTCCCAAAAATGTTTTGATGAAGAAAAATGTCCAACTTTATGTTTTAAATTTTCAATAACAGAATCAGAGCATACATTATTAGACGTCTGTAATCAAATCATAAACATGAAAACAGATAGATGTATCATAATGATACATAATATTATTATATATGATACTTTCAATTGCAGTTTGTGTTTCAATAAAAATGTTTATTATGTTTAATTATTATTTGTATTATGATCCATATTTGTTACTTTGTGTACACTGTTCAGGAAACTGAACGGCTAAAAACGTTTTGTTCTTGAACGCATCCCTGTGGAGTGTTTCCTGCAGAACCGGTCGATGAGAAACTACCGAGTCTCGATGTAGTTCCTCCATAACATAATTACTCAGCGTATGTCTGTCGCTCAGTGTCACTATAAAGTGTGTCTTCGTTTATTTTAAGTGTGGAAACCACAGACAAACACATACGAACACTTTAACTTTGCCGGTTAAGTTCCGCGACTTGAGCGACTGAAGCGGCCGGGGGAGGAGGAGGGTCGACGGGCTGCTGCTGTCCGGCAGCTCCGCCCCTGCGGTTCCGCCCTAGTTGCCCCTCTCAGCTGTTCTTGTCAGATAAACGCTCCATACTAATCTCCCTCTACCACCGCAGGCGGGCGGTAAAGTAATAATTTCACCAACAACTAAACAGGTAAATATGACTGAGTGAGCTACCGGACTAACGGACTCGTACCATGTTAGAAAACTGTTAAAGCTGCTGGTTTTAGTTTGGACGCGCTGGGCGACGCCACACCCAACAAACTAGTAATGAACCTAAAATGTGTCTTAAAACAGACTCTGTCTCTTTAATTCTATTATTGACATCTGATAGTAACTTTCTGTTGATCAACATATGATGAACAGAAAGAGACTACGTGTTTCTGTGTATGTCAAGTTCAGTTTGTGATTATAACGAGTGTTAAACTAAACTGCATTATTATTATTAGATATTATTATGTTATGTGATAACATATGTTATATATTGTTACATTATTATAACAACTTGAGTGGTTGCATTTGGATGCGTTACTTCGTTTTGTCAGTGAGACAAGCTGCCATGGCTGCATTTGGAGCTGCGGTGCCTCCAGCCACACACTGGACCACCAAGGTGGAGCTGACCATCTCCTGTGAGAACCTGATGGACATGGACGTCTTCTCTAAGTCTGATCCTCTGTGTGCCTTGTACATTAGCACTTCAGGCTCCCATTGGTATGAGGTCTGTATTTGATTTTCAGGCAGACCAGTTAAGGTTTTAGTTTTTTTCTGTATGTAGTTTCTGATTTCTTATTGTTATGATCGTTATTTTATCGTGGATCAGCTTGGGCGCACTGAGATGATCCTGAACTGCCTGAATCCAAAGTTTGCCAAGAAGTTTGTCATCGACTACTACTTCGAGATGGTGCAGAGGCTGAAGTTTTGTGTGTACGATATTGACAACAACACCTATGACCTGAGTGATGATGACTTCCTGGGGGAGCTTGAATGTACCCTGGGTCAGGTGAGCTTGGCCTCATACGGCTTTAAAATGAAAACTTTGTTCAGTTGTTTCTCCATCTTTTCACTGGCGATGCTCTGTGTGTCCAGATTGTTTCCAGCAGACAGATAACTCGACCTTTGCTGCTAAAAAACCAGAGACCTGCAGGTCGTGGCACCATCACAGTGAGTGGACTCATTACTCTTTATATATAGAAGTGATTAGCTTTGCTTAGATGTGACTGAAGCACTCTCTTTGTGGACATAGACACACTGGACAGCAATGTGCTCAGGTAGACAGCACCTGTAATAACTGATCAAATGGATCAGCGTTGCTTTGTTAAGCATAAAACGCAGACTTCAAGTTGTGCTCAGATGTGTGGTAACATCCTGACCTCAGAGCACATGAATGTTGGTCCATGTTTTTTTTTTTTTTTTTTTTAGCACAAACTCAGCTTCAGCTTCACATTTAATTTAAAGAGGATAAAGTCGCCATTTTGTGTCTGTATCTGGTGCTGATTACGCTGATGCTTCTCTTTGTCGTTAGCGTAGTACCTAATGGGTCATCATTGGGTAAAAGACATGAATCTGTTTTGTGCTTTACTGATTTCAATTACACAATTGAAAAAGTACCTGTTGATGTCACATGTCTTTTTTCTTCCTTTCTTTTTTTTAATGACTAAAGATTTGTGCTGAAGAAATCACAGACACCAGAGTGGCAGAGTTTGAGGTATCATCTCACAGACTGGACAAAAAGGTACAGAAATTGTTTTTTTTTTTAATCTGACAGTGTTGTTCTTTATTATTTAAACTAGACGATAATTTACTTGATGTGTGCTGTAAATTCATATGTGGTTGTCTCAGTATTTGTGGTGGTCCGACCCTTTCCTGGAGTTCTACAAGCAGACAGATACTGGATGGCAGCTGGCTCACAGGACAGAGGTAAACACACTCACCAACAGCTCATTCACCTGCTTCCACTGAATTACTGAGCTTTTATAAACGTGTGGTTCATGGTTAACTTGTGTATGTAGGTTGTATACAACAACCTAAACCCAATGTGGAGACCCTTTCGCATCTCATTGCGATCTCTCTGTGGAGGAGATGTGGAGAAACCCATAAAGGTAAATGGTTTTTACCTGAATTTTTACCTTTAAAAAATGAGTTATTTTAGCTTCGTATTAACGTGTCCTGCTTTGTTAAACTACCCCGAGTAAAACCACAGATTCATTTTTTCCTCGTTATTTTTTTTTTTAGACCAGCTTTTGTTGATTTGCTTGATTTATTGACACTGCTCTAACAAACTAATAATTCATCGTGTGTCGTGTTTCTTTTTTTTCCCCCTTTCCATTTTTAAAATGCTCCCAGACTTACAGGAATGTTTTCAACGTGGCTGGATAAGTGATGTGTGTGCATGTACAATTAATGACATCACCCCACGAAGGTGTGTCTTTTTGCTGCTTTGTTTGTATATATTTTTGTTACTGTTACATAACTGTTACTGGTTATTTGTTTGCATGCGTTGTTATGAAGGTCAACTAGTCTTTGACCAAATTCACATTTATAATATGTTGAAACTTTCTTAATGACCATTTTTACAAGCTGACAAAGGTACGATTTCTTGGAGCTTATATAATAATGCTACTAATTTAGAATAGAAATATATGTTACGATGAGTGTGAGCTGCAGTGTAAATGTTAATGTCTTTAGGTAAAATGTGTCACCTGCTATAGGATGTTTGTCCTTCTCAGGTCGACTGTTTCGACCATCGTATCAACGGCTCTCATGACCTCATTGGGAGCTTTAAAGCCACACTAGCAGAGATGCAAGTGGGAACACATATTTCTCCGGTGAGACTTCAACGTGTGTGTGTATGTGTGTGTCACAGTTTGTTTACTTGGGGTCTTTAGAGCAGACGCACATGGGTGAGTGTCACCATCACACCGTGGGTTGATTTATTAGTGTTTTTATTAAAGTGAGCAGTGAACGCAGTGAGGAAAAGCAGACTGGATCCAGTGCAGAGACAGGGTGGCAGCAGGTGGAGCAGGCAAAGTGGAGACACAGGAGACAAAGGGTGATCCAGGGTGAACAACAGGAAAAAGATCTACAATAGAGATCAATAGAAAAACAGGTGGAGAAGAAAAGTGGCCGTGGCTGTGACACCAACTCCACCACATTAAACACCATGTTAATATTTCTACTGGATTTCAACTGGTGTGTAATATCACATGTTTCTCATTTGCAGGCTGAATTCCAGTGTGTTAACCCAAAAAAGTTAAAGAAGAAAAACTATAAAAACTCTGGGGTCATTTGCATCAAGCGCTGCCAGGTAATGAATTTTTGGACATAAGATCGTATTCTACCTTTACTTTATCAGTCAATATATTTTAATGTCTGTGAGCTATATCTTCTCATTCATTTTTTAAATTCAGTTCAATTCAGTTTCATTTGTATAACAACAAATCAGATAATGACAATGAAAAGAGATGAGTAAGAGGAAAAGAAGGGCATAGTGTTACTGATACTGATACTGTTATAATCATTCACTGTAAGACTGATCTCACAACATGAGGCAGCACCTATTAGTATAATCATTAATATCATAGCAAGTGATAATATTAGTCATTTTTTGACCATGTATTTCACAGACGACCAGTACTAACTTCATACATACACTCCCTGACCAAAAAACAAATCGCCACCTGATGAATTGATGCTCCCATCATGCCTAGTGATACTGTACAAGCCTGTGGGGGCAGTGCTATGATCTGAGGTTGCTGCAGTTGGTCATGTCTGGGTTCATCAACATTATGAGACCAAAGAATGAGGTCAGCTGACCAAGAATATACTGAATGACCAGGTTATTCCATCAATTTTTGATGAGTTTTTCTTCCCTGATGAACGGACATATTCCAAGATGACAATACCAGGATTCATCATGCTCAAATTGTAAAAGAGTTGTTCAGTGGCTCAGGGAGCATGAGACATCATTTAACATCATTTAAACACATGAATTAGCCACCACAGAGTCCAGATCTTAACCCCATTGAGAATCTTTGGGATGTGCTGAAGAAGACTTTGCGCATTGGCCCGACTCTCCCATCATCAATACAAGATCTCGGTGAAACATTAATGTAGCACTGGATGGAAATAAATCTTGGTGGCAACTTTTTTTTTTTTTGGCCAGACTGTGTATGTAACCACAATGCTGATGTTTATTGATTGTATCTCAACACACAGTTGAATTGATGCTTACTGTTTCAGGTGGTGAAGGATTATACCTTCCTGGATTACATCATGGGAGGTTGCCAGATAAACTTCACTGTGAGTTTTGAAACCTGCTTTTATTTAGTGTGTGTTGATATTTCAGAAATCAATGCAGAAAACACACTGACATAAATAAATGTATAATTTACGTATACATGTATTTATACTGTGATACATGTCTCTCAACCTCCTCATGTCCTGACCTGTGTCCTCTCTGGGATCTGGTCCAGATCGCCATCGACTTCACAGGTTCTAACGGGGACCCTAACACCCCACAGTCCCTCCACTACATCCACTCAGAAGGCTACAATGAATATGAGTCAGCCATCTGGGCAGTGGGTAATGTCGTCCAGGACTATGACAGGTGAACACAAACTCCTACATTTCTCATTTTCACTCTCTCTGGATTAATGATACAGAGACGGAAGTTTTTTCCATAAATGTTCAATTATTGGACATAATTGGACATAATGTAATGTGTTATGTGGAAACCGCTTTGAACAGGGACATCATGTGTTGTACTTATAATTATCTGTTGTCTTATTTTATTGTATTAAAAATGCTAAGCCATGAGTCTTTTATAATTCAGTTACTTAACAATACATTTATCAAGCTAGGCAGATGAAATTTCTTGCAACAATTCCACTTTACAGGGTTTAGATTTTAAGCATATTTAGTCCTCTGACTGAGATGCTTTATTTAATATGTGTTTTTTCTGTGGCTTTATTAGTTCATTCTTTACTCTGTCGTTCTTTATAGCAACAAGATGTTTCCTGTCTTTGGATTCGGAGCCCAGATTCCTCCCACGTGGCATGTATGAAACAGAAACCCAGACACCAGACAATCCTCACTGTCGTTCTATAAACTTGAGTTTTATTTTGACTTTATTTTGATTTTTATGATATCAGAATTGAAGTTGGTTGTAAACTTGTCACAAAGCTTATTTATTTATTTTATAAATGTGTCTATTAATCAATCTTGCTTCCAGGTTTCACATGAGTTTCCTATCAATTTCAATCCAACAAATCCATTCTGTGCAGGTCAGTTTAAGTTTGTCACAGTATTTGAATGTGTTAAGTGAGGCTACGTTGTACTCACATATGAATATGTTTCAGGCATAGACGGTGTGATGCAGACATACCGGCAGTGTCTACCACAGGTGAAGCTCTGGGGTCCCACAAACTTTTCTCCAATCATCAACCACGTGGCTTGCTTTGCCAGACAAGCTCTCCGACAGAATATGGCCTCAGTAAGTTGCCAAAGAGCAAGTGTTGAAATATTGATCGCAGTCAGTGTGAGGATGCTCTTAAATCAAACAGCCGTTTCAGTATTTAATCAGTTTAGTCTCTCTGGTGGTTATTTTAAACACCTGTCCCAACAGTATGTATTATTATTATTATTTTTTAGTATCTGACTGTTTTCTCTGTTCATCTGCAGCAATACTATGTGCTGCTGATCATCACAGACGGAGTGATCACAGACATGGACCAGACGTGCGCTGCGATAGTGGAGGCCTCTCGTCTGCCCATGTCCATCATTATAGTGGGTGTGGGCGGTGCAGACTTCAGCGCAATGGAGTTCCTTGACAGCGACGACAAATTGCTGCGTTCGCCCACTGGTGACGTCGCATCGAGAGACATCGTTCAGTTTGTGCCTTTCAGAAACTTCCAAGTAAGCAGCTGGTCACATTCAATGTTGTATACAAACACAGTAATAATACATAAACATACATAAACAACTGTATTTAAGTCTGTTTTGGGATGATCTGTAGCTAGTAGTTCTTAGTTCTTTTTATCACTGTCAACTTTCACTTTTATTTCACTACATTCCCTAAATTCACTCCAAGTCTACCTGTGACTGTTGACAGTCTAAACAGTCACATCATAAAAGTAAAATCTTAAAAAAAGAGAGAGAAATGTAGTGAAAAAAGAATAACTTTTGTTCTTCAGTTCAGACATACATTTAATTATAGGTGTCTTGTCTTGAACTTCTACCAAGTCATTTTGGTTGAGTATCTGTACCTCTACTCAGCTGTCACTTTTAGGTACTTTATATATATATATATATATATATATATATATGTATATATAATTTTTTTTCTGATAATCTAGTTGTAACTGTAGAATGGTTCTGAGCTTGATTGTGTCATGTGCAGTATTTATATCAGTGGGAGTGACAAAATGTCCTCAAAAATCAGTGAGCTCTGATAAACCACACAAGAAGGCACAAATACTGGTAGTGTGGGTGTCTGGGACGGACCCCAAGACAAACGCTTATTCTTGTGACTTTGTTGTTTCAGGGAAGCAGCGTGGCCCTCGGCCAGAGCGTCCTGGCAGAGCTGCCTGATCAGCTGGCCTCCTTCTTCAACTCTTACAAGCTGAAACCGCCTAATAAATTCAACGTGTCTGAACCGTCCTAGGATTGTGCAATGAACCCGAAACTCAACTACTTGCCTGCGTCTCCTGCACCCTCTTTCAGTGTTGATGGTGTAGAATGAGACGAATCAAAAGTTCTTTACTGCTTGTGGTGTCATGTGGGGTAACAAAAAAAAATCTAATTAACCTCAAACTGTGACTGGATTTATAGTTGTGAAAGAAGAATTCCTGTGACATGAATGTCTTGTAAAGCATGAAATCAACACGATATCACAGTATACGTAATAACAGTCAACGGTGTGTACTAAAAATGGATCACGTGACATGTTTGTATGACTGTTGTATGAATTTTCTTTATTTCTTGTACTTGTTCTTGTAATTCTTCATTCTTTGAATGTTTTCCAGTCTTTATCCTGTATTACTTTTTACCTGCTGTTACTTTATACGATCACTCTCTTCTTTGTACCTTAACCTTGAAATCATCCTACGAATCACTGTGCTTGTGTCAGCACCAACTGAAGTTGGCATAAGTTATGTATATGAAAGCAAAGTTTATTGAATATATAATTCTGGGACTGAGGGAATAAGGGAGGATGGGGTTAGCTGTATGGATCATGCTGCAGGAAACACAACAACGAAGATAATCAGTGAAAAACATCTGGATTTGAGCCCTGGACATCAATGGTTCTCCTCTCAAAGCCCATGTATTAGTGAGTTATGAAGATGGTGCTCTGCTGAGACATATTTCTATCTGACTATCCCCAAATGTTTGTTGCTCTTAAGTCCAGGTTTTGTGGATTTATGACTGGGGAAAGAAGACCTTTGGGTTCACTGCATGACTTTATCAATGTGTAAAAAAAAAAAAAAAAAAAATTATATAAATATAACAAATATTAAATCAAAATTTAACTTTTTGTGATACTGTGTTTGTGGACATCTACACACAGAAAATGATGGTTAATATTAATTCACCAGTTCGAGTAGGTTAAGACCAGGCGGTGGAGGAAGTAACCTAGTAAAAGTACAAATAACCAGACATATATGTACTTAGGTAAAAGCACCACATCAATAACCCTGCTTATGTAAAAGTAAGTACTTGCTTTTAAATGTACTTTTAAAAAGTGCTTCACATTCACATACTGATTTACATTTCTGCTCATGACTAGTTATCAATTATAGATTAAGGCATTAAGTTAATATCACTGACCATCAAAGCAGACGTGATATATGTTTAAAATATTCATTGAACTGTAAACTATTCAATGCAAAGCATTATGCTGTTGATTGTAGTGTAAGAAAAAAACACAACAGTGTCTGACCCAGGACTGGACAATGTAATATATAAATGTAGCAGAGTAGAAAGTACAGATAACAGCTGCGAAGTGTAACGATGCAAAAGAAAAAAAATACGTATTATTACTTAGTATAGATGCGTGGACATTAAGTGCAGTAGTAAAGTATTTTTTCTTAGTTACATTCCACCACTGTTTTCGACGTACAGCACGAGGAGTGCCGCGTTCTGTGTCTGCTGCCGCCTGGCGGGTGACCCTGTCAGTGAAACGAGCGCACCGGACACCGCCCACCGCTGAAAGGTTGTAGCTATGCTGCTATAGTCAAAACACAGCGGAGAGCTAACAGAGTAACAGGTAAGAAGACAAACTGAACTGAAAACGACTTTTGATATCATATTATTATCCATTTACGTTGTTTTAAAACATATATATCATTAAGCCTAACACACGACCGACTCGGGTGACGTCTCCTCGTATCATGTGACCGTTAACTGGAACGTAAATAGACGATTACTTTTACAAGTCAACGTCAGCAAAGATAACTTAGAGTTAATACTGACATACTTTATTTATTTTACCAGTTAATAACACGAATAAAGTGTCTAACCACTGCTTGACTTCTTGTCTAACATTAGCTGTCAATTGACGTTATTTAACCACTATTATAACATTAGCTTACGATCCCATTTGATGTAAAGCTAAGTCTGAACTCGACATCCAGCTCCTCAATCAGCCGAATCTCCAAAAACATCTCAACGAAGCATAAAATGTCATTTAAAATGTATGTTGTAACTGCAAAACCTTTATATTCATAAATCAGTGAATCACCAGATGTTTTTTTAAATGTAGTTTGGTGTGTTTTGTTGGTTCTCTTCACATTAGACTTCACTCATCTTTTTTTATTTTATTTTTTTCAAAACCCTGTTGGAAACTTTGAATACACAATCTGCCTCTTAATGTATTAACGTGTCTGTTACTTAAGTGTGTCATGATTTCATGCAGGAAATGGTCACTTGATTCCTCAGGGTGTGGTTGTAATAAACGTTACTTTCCATTTCTTTGTAAGACTGACAATCTGTGTTTGTTTGTCAGTTTTTGTGTGTGTGTGTGTGTGTCTTTGTGTGTTTGTGTGTGTCCACAAAGCTGCGATGGCGAACTCTGGTCCAAAGCCCACTGACTGTGTGACCAAAGTGTCACTGAGCATCTCCTGTGAAAACCTGCTGGACATGGACACGTTCTCCAAGTCTGACCCTCTGTGTGTGCTTTTCACTAACACCTCTGGGTCACCCTGGCTTGAGGTAAGTTGGTAAAAACACATGTAGTATCAACTTGTCCCTCTGAGTTCAGCAAAGGGAGATTCATGTTTTATCTAAAATCTATTGATTTAAGAGAGAGCGAGCGGCCCTCATCTTTAAGATTTTACACTATTTTGTAAAGTGTTTTCATAATCTGGAGGCAAGAATGAAGTCAGAAACCAAGGATGTGGTTGGTAAATGTCCTGTGTAAATGTCATTGCCTGCTGTGTGTCAAGACTGTCTGACTGAGAAATCCTTGACTCTGTAACATGTCTCTGTGTTAGATTGGCCGGACAGAGAGGATAATGAACTGCCTTAGTCCCAAATTCTCCAAGACTTTTGTCATTGACTACTACTTTGAGATGGTACAGAAGCTGAAGTTTGAGGTGTATGACATTGACAGTGAAAGCTGCAGTGTGCAAAATGCTGACTTCCTGGGTGAAATGGAGTGTACTTTGGGGCAGGTAAGATCTCTTTGATCGATACAATAAGTCATTAATCACACGTAGACATCATGCTCCTTCGTGCTGTATTTTAGACTATTATCATGAATGGTGCTGGTGTTATGGCAGATGTACCAATAGCTAAGAAAACAGTGATGTGATGTGAAATGTGGTTTGGAAAATTTGTTTTTCTGTTTAGATTGTTTCCTCGAGGAAATTCACAAGAACGCTTGTCATGAAGGACAAGAGACCTGCTGGAAAGGGAACCATTACTGTGAGTTACTTTTATTTAGGCCAGAACCTTAAAGATATTTCAGGTGTGTTTGTACGTATTCGATACTTTAACAACTTTGTCTTTTTTTGTAGATATGTGCTGAAGAAAAAACTGACAACAGGGTGGTGAATTTTGAAGTTGCAGCCAGAAAACTGGATAAAAAGGTTTTTTTTTTTTTAATACTACATTTAGGTTTTGTTGAATGAATGAAGAAATATCAGTGCAGATGATATTACTGGTGTTAAAAAATCTGAAATGTCACTGTAGACTTCAGGACTGCAGCAGCCATGTCGACAGCTGTGTTTATTGTAATTTTAGGAAGTTTGGGAAAAAAAGGCTCAGGGACCTGAGACGTGATGAACTAAATTATTATTTTTGGCCAGAGTATCCATGCTAAGGTGCCATCTGATTTAAAATAATATTAAGTAACTTAAGTGCTTCAGCTTCAAGTTATTTTCATGTTTGTTTCCAGGACTTCTTTGGGAAGTCAGACCCTTTCCTGGAATTTTACAGACAGACAGAAACTGGATGGCAGCTGGCTCACAGGACAGAGGTACGTATATTCTGATATTTTACTGTGCTGTCAACCTCACTGTGGCTCTTTTAAGGCATGTCCACACGGCAATGTTTTTAGGTCGAAACTATAAAGCATTTTATCATTATGGCCTTTTATCCACATGGCTCTGGCATTCTGATCTTTGATTGTGTGAACACTGGGGTGTTTGGCTGCCGCTACTCACCGGTAACTTTTAAAGTGTATTTATTGCTTTACGGCCTGATGGTCTCTGCAGTCATGCTCAAGTGAGAACTAAATTTTCCTTGGGTAACCTACGAATGGTGTTACTCCTGTATGTTTGTGTGTGAGCGGGCTAACATTAGCTTAAAGTTACCTGTCTGACGCTCCACCACCTGGTTGACGTACCACCCGGCTCTACGAGCCAAATTCAGCTGTCGTAGACCAAAAAGTGGGCCGGCAGGCTTCATGTCTGGTCTGCCCCAGTACACGGCTGCTGAGCTCCTCCAGCTCCGCTGTTACCTGTTTGAGCCTCCGCCGGCAACGCTGCACCTCCACCCGGACATCGCTCTCCTCCCTCGCCAGAGATACATCCATCGTGGGTCTCGCCGGAATCTCCTCTCAGATACGCTGCCCGGACTGTTGATCACAGCCTGTGTCTGTGCCTACATTCAGTTTACTGGAAAGCATAGTGTGTCAACTGCCTGGCCCCATTCCCACCATCATCGCTACAGCCTATTGTCCCCCTAAGCCACACAATGACTTTTTAAATGGTTTTGCTGCTTTACTCACCCATCTATCCACTCTCTCCAAATGTAATATTGTTGTGGGACTTCAACAAACATATGAACAATAGCAATCTTCCTCCCACCAGAGACTTTTCATCATGCCTTGAGAGCTTCTATTTTTGGATCAATTTGCAGATTTTCCCACCCATACTAAAGGCTATACTCTGGACTTCTACTGTTCTGGTCTCACACCCTCCGGAAGCACAGCTGTTGAACTCCACATAACTGACCATTTCCTCATCTCTTTTAGTGTTACACTCTGTCTCTCCATCACCAAGACACCACGCCTCATCTCTTTTTGGAATATTAAGGACATTAACATGGATATCCTCTCCTCCTCTCTTGACAATATCTTGATTTCACACCATTTTCCCAACTCAGATGATCTGGTCACTCAATACAACAACGGACTAAACAGAATTCTGAACCGTCTTGCTCCAGTGAAAACCCAGTCTGTCACCTTTTCAGAAACTGTCCATGAAAGTCAAAGGTCGACAACTTGAGTGACTCTACAGAAAAACTGGTCTCACTGTCCATAAAGAAATGCACAAAGCTCACTTATTACATTATAAGGACTCTATTATTTAAACCAAATCTGACTATTACTCTGGCCTAACCTGCTCTAATCAAGACAACTCCCTACTACTGTTTTTCAATGAGAAAATTCGCAAAATCCACCAGCATCTCAACTCCAACTCTCCGCTTCCCCTACTGCCAGCCGTTCTTCAGTTTCCAACTCCCAGCTGCTTCAGAAACACAGACCTCATCCATAAATCCAAGCCCTCCATGTGTCATCTTGATCCTCTCCCTACAACTCTCCCCTCTCTGCTCCCCCTCATATCTGCCATCATCCACTCCTCACTCACCACTGGAATTGTTCCTTCACTCTTCAAAGCTGCAGTTGTCACCCCAATACTGAAAAAACTTGATTCAGATCCCAACGACTACAATAACAACTGCCCCATTTCTAACCTACATTTCATTTCCAAAATTCTTGAAAAAATCCCTCCCACCTATCCCACAACTGCCACAACATTTCCAGTCTGGTTTCCGCCCCTGTCACAGCACAGAAACTGCTCTCATAAAAATCACTAAAGACCTCCTCCTGGCAGCTGACTCCAGTTTACTCACCATCCTCATCCTTCTTGACCTGAGTGCAGCCTTTGATACCATCTCTCACACCATCCTCCTCAACAGACTATCCTCCATTCAGTTCATCCAACTCAAGTCCTTCAGATCCCAGCCCTCCCCCGTCACTTCCTCCTCTTCATCATTTACCTCCTTCCCTATAGTAATATATTTCATAAATTCAATATTCATTTCCACTGCTACGTGGATGACACCCAGCTCTACCTCTCCAGCAAACCAAATTCCACCCTCCTTCCTCCCTTACCACCTGCTTATCTGAAGTAAAATCCTGGTTCACTTCAAACTTTCTAAAACTAAACAGTGATAAAACTAAAATCCCCCTCATAGGAACAAAATCCACATTATCCAAATGTGACATCCTTGACAGCTCATTCATCATTTCATTTTCACATCAATAACATTACCCAGCCTGCTTATTTCCATCTACATAATATAAATTGTCTCCATCCCTCCCACAGCCCCCATACTACCTCCATCCTGGTTCACAGCCTTGTCACCTCTCGTATTGACTGTTGTAACTCTCTCCTCTTTGGCCTCCCCCACAAATCCCTCCATAAGCTTCAATTAGTCCAGAACTCAGCTGATTGGCTGGCTCCCAGTCAAATTCAGAATTGATTTTAAAATCCTTCTGCACACCTTCAAGGCCATCCATAATCTCGCTTCTTATCTGTCTGATCTTCTTCACATTGCCACCTCCTCCTGCTCCCTCAGATCCTCCTCCTCTATCCACCTCACTGTGCCCTCTGCTCACCTCAGTACTATGGGGAGCAGGACCTTCAGTCGCTCTGCTGCCCGACTCTGGAGCTCACTCCCACCGGACATATGTAACATTGACTCTCTTCCCTGTTCAAATCCAGACTACCTGAGTACCTTGAAAGGCTCTAAAAAATAAAATGTGTTATTATTATTATTATTACTTTAATTCCACCCAGCTGCTCTTTACGAAAGGTATGAATGTTGAATGGGGCCATTGTTGTTCTGTCCTTAAGCTGCTGGTAGAGGTAGTTACTGCGCCAAGACAGTGTTGGTGTGAAAGGCAAAGCCGACATGCTGGGACAGATGCTAATGCTGCTGTGTCTTTGATTGCATTACACTGGTTTTGTTTGGTGCAGTGTAAACAAGTAAAGCTGGAATAATTAGACCTTAATGTCACTACATGGGCGTTTCTCTTTAAAAGAGAATTCTGATTGTATTTCTGTGTAACTCATCACTCTGTAACATCTAAAGACTAATATGGATTAGAAAGATAATTACTTAACTGACCTTTCTTGTGAATGAAACAATATATGAACAATGAATGAGAAAAATACATACTTATATGGACACCATAGCTAGCCCTCATGGAGTAGATAGTCTCATTACCTTTGTCATGGAGATCATGGCAGACACTATTAATCTGAGGCTTTGTTCAGGTGGTGAAAAACAACCTAAATCCAATATGGAGGCCATTCCGTGTCCCGCTGCAGTCACTCTGTGGAGGAGATGTGGAGAAATCTATAAAGGTACATACACACACACACACACACTCACTCTCTTACACTCAGACACATTGTAACAGCTACAGATTGATTGACAATCAAATTTTTTATAGTTATTTACAAAAATGATGATGATGATGATATGATTATTTTCATTATCGATTAACCTGCCAAGTACTTCTTGGATTGATTTAACAATGTTTTGGTCTGTTGGGCTCATTTGTCATCAAAATGTGTGTAGATTCATTTTCTTTTATTCAGTTATCAGAATATAATAGTTTACGTTAGTACATTCCTGTACTTAAAATCAAAATGAAAACCCTTCTTATGTTTATTGATTGCCTCATGTTCATACCTAAGGATCTGATGATCTTGGTACAAAGAAGGAAATGTGTGTAAGCTTTAGTTTACGTATGTTGTTGTTTTTTTCATTCTCTAATCCCGTTAATGCAAACGTATCAGGAAGAGATCATTTCCAGTCGTCAGTGTCAGTCAAGTGAGTTCACTGTCAACACCTTGAGTGCTCTTCACATGAAGGCTGCAGTGTGTGTGACAGGACAGGTCAATGTCCTTGAGGCATTTGTATCTATCTTAAGAGAACATGGAGCATGTGGAGGCTGACCCATCGGTGAACTTACTGTCAGATGATGAAAGTGATCCTTGGTTGATCACTTTGTTAGCTGATAGGAATATATAGAGAGAATTCACCGTCAAAAAATGTATTGTGAATATGAATGAACTGACTCTGTAAGGGTGCAACTATCCAGCATATTCATTCATTATCAAAATATACATACTTCCACCGCTGTCAACAGGTAAGATAACCAGTGGGTCGGTTTCCCAAAAGGTAGAGGTTTTCTGTTAAGATAGATCACTCTCAGTTACCCATGCTGTTATCATAGCTGTTCATCTCCTAGACTGACTGTAGCATCATAGTTTGTCTAATCTCTCCTGGTCACTCCTTGTCTGGATGTGTTTGTCTTCTCCCTGTTTAATCAACTATGAAGTTCCTCAGTGTGCAGTTTGTGATCGGGTACTCTGGAAGGATTCAGGGTCCCCTACTTCTTCTGTCTGCTCTGTGGGAGCGTGTTGCTTTATATTCAAAGCCTTACTCCCATAGCATGCTTTTGTCCCGTCTTATAATCACACACTGGTGTTAATCTGTCAGTAGAATAGAAGTAGATGTGTTGCTCATTTAACATCAGAGCGAATGGTCTGACATCATCTTGTGTGTCCTGAATGTGTGTGTTTCCCAGGTTGATTGTTACGACTACAACAACAGTGGATCTCATGACTTTATCGGATCCTTTCAGACCACACTCTGTCAGATACAACAGGGAACACAGGGGTTTGCGGTGAGCTCCATCTCTTTAAGCTCAAAGTGGCGCCTGTGACATTTTAAACATGAAAATCAAAAAGAAAAAAATTCCTGCATTTATTGTTTTTTAAACAATATCTCATGAACGTTGATGTTGATGATGATTTATTCCTGTGTGATGTTTGTAGGCTGAGTTTGAATGCATCAATAGCAAGAAGGCACAAAAGAAGAAAGGATACAAAAACTCTGGTGTCATCATCATAAAACAGTGCCAGGTACTGTCGTTATATCATGTTCATTTTTCTCTCAGTTAAGTATATGAAGTCAGATAGAAGATAGATGTTCACTATAATGTGGTATAGTAGGATAAGTATAAGTATTTTTCTGAATTTCCTGTTGTCAACATTTATTGACAGGTAGTGAAGGAGTACACGTTTCTGGATTTCGTAATGGGTGGCTGCCAGATTAACTTCACCGTGAGTCCTCGGCATCTGTTTTTAAAAATGTGCTTGAAGAATGAAAATATTAACCTCATTCATACATGTAACGATTCTTCAAAATAAGCGTAATAATGGTTTCATGGGTGAAGGAAACATTTACCATGTTGTCGGAACATTGTTTGATTTGGTTTTCTTTGGTTTATCTGTTCGCCCTTTCGGCAGATTGCTATTGACTTCACAGGTTCCAATGGGGATCCAAAGTCCCACTTGTCCCTTCACTACATTAACCCTCACGGCTTTAATGAATACCTGTCAGCTATCTGGGCCGTGGGTAATGTCATCCAGGACTACGACAGGTGAAAAAAAATGTGGATTCTTTGTTGCCTTAAGTTTAATCTTTTTCCAGATCAGTTATCGGTTTAGTAAACTATGAAACAAAAACTTAAATTGAAGAAAACCTGGTAGGACCACATTAATAATAGACTAACACTCTTTTTTGTTTTTGTATTGCATAAAGGACTGTGGTCTAATCACTTGTATGTGTTACATTACTTCAACTGAAACATGATTTGCTTTACCACCTTTACACAGCGACAAGATGTTCCCTGCTTTTGGGTTTGGAGCCCAGATTCCCCCGACATGGCAGGTGATTGTTTAAAACACATTTTGATTCATGTAGGTCTAATGAAACATGAAACCGTTGTCATCCTCTATGGGACCTATATTAATGACTGTTTATGTTTGCAGGTCAGTCATGAATTTCCCATCAACTTCAACCCGTCAAATCCGTTTTGCGCAGGTAATAACAAGATAAAGCTCATGAGAATTCATGCTCTTTAATGCAACAGATCGGGACATTTTTTTTTAGGTCATCAAATTTTCACAATTTAGAAGCAAACTGGAGTTTGTCTAATGAGAATTTTCCAGTGAACAGAACAGCTGCTGTCATGTTGTCACGCTGCTCCTGCGTTTTTGGTTTGACAGTATGACATAAGATCAGTATCATTTGTCTGTTCCCACAGAATTTGTAATGAAATGTTAAAAACATAAATGTAACTTAAGCAACAAGCAGATAAATGATGGATTTTAGAATCTGGAAGGTTTTACTTTGCTGAGCACAATTTGATTTGCAGCCCGTTTCTGTTTTACATTGTCGTCAATAGAATGAAATGATTTAAAGTGATTGATTGTTTTGTTTTAGGTATAGAGGGTGTGGTACAGGCCTACCAGCAGTGTCTGCCTCAGGTGAAGCTTTATGGCCCCACAAACTTTTCTCCAATCATCAACCACGTAGCCCACTTCGGCAGACAGGCCTTACAGCAGAAAACTGCCTCTGTAAGTTGTTGGACGTCTTCAATCAGTTCACCTTTTTTCAACCAATAACAAGCACCAGAGATGAAAATAACTGTTTCTCTGTGTTTCTTGTGTTGTTTCGTAGCAATACTTTGTTCTGCTCATCATCACCGACGGAGTGATCACAGACATGGATCAGACCCGTCAGGCCATCGTCAACGCCTCTCGTCTGCCCATGTCCATCATCATAGTTGGAGTAGGGGGGGCGGACTTCAGTGCCATGGAGTTCCTGGACGGAGACGACGGAATTTTACGTGCTGTTACAGGCGAGGCAGCCATGAGGGACATTGTGCAGTTTGTGCCATTCAGGCAGTTCCAAAATGTAAGCTTAGTTCTAAACACAAGTCTTTGTCTTCATCTGGCACCTTGCAGCCTTAAATGATATCCTCACATCTTATTTCAGGCAGGTACTGCTGCACTTGCACAGAGCGTACTGGCAGAGTTGCCTGATCAAGTGGCCTCCTTCTTCAATTTATTTGACCTGAAGCCCTGCAACGAACCAAGTCCCTCCTAGAAATGTAGGAAGCTCCCCAGCTAGCTAACTAATACCTTTCTCCTCCCTTCTCTATGCATGCAATAATATCGACTGGTTTCCAGTCAAATACACAACTGATTTTACATTACCTTTCATCTACAAAGCCTTAAACCCTTAAGCTCCTCACTGACTCTCTGAGCTCCCCCATTTCTCATCTCTTCTCCTCACATCTGACAATATTATCACTCTGAGGACGAGCTGTGCAATGTGCAAGTGTACTGTACTGTAGCGTACTGTACATCAATTTAGTGTATAGTTGTAGTGTAATAGCAACATGCCAGTTAAATGTGACAAACTCAAATTAGTACTCAAATACTAATCATACATAAAATTTGCCTATAGACATCTCGTCTGCTTCTTTTGTTTTTGTTTTACCATTTCTTTTGTGTTTGTGTTGTGTATATACAGTGTACATTATGTATCACAGTCACCATGATCCTCTTGCCTCTCTCTGTCTTCTAGAGTCCTCCAGAAATGCTTGCTCAGAGTGTCTTGGCAGAGATCCCAGGTCAGGTGACGGGCTTCTTCAGTACCATGGGTCTGAAGCCACCTGATGGCGACACACCACTCCCTGACCTCTCAGCATCAGCACCTCCTCTCAACTCCTCAACATAGAAACTGCACGTCCATCTAGATATTAGATACCTTTTTGTATAAGTATATAACATGCTGCCTGATTGTCATGTTTTTATTTGTTAACAATATGTAACAATAGTATAAACCCATAGGTGACAACTATATTACAGAGATAGAGTCAAGCATTCCATAACATTTATTAACTTGCATGTAAGTTTAAAGACATTTAACGTGATGGTAACATATGATTATATTTGACTCAAGTGCCAGAATTACTTGGGGAGAATAAGATATTAAAACTTGACTCAAGGTCTTTGGTCAGTCATCTGATTAGTCTGTCTAATTATCAGTTAGAAAGTGTCATGAAAGGGCTGAATACGTTTCCTGCACTACTTTCATATTACAGACACCAACAGTGCATAGAAATCGTTGACCGTGGTCAAAGTTATGGCTTTACCAAACACAATTCAGGAAGACGTCAGTGATGTTTACATATGAGAAGTTAACAGATCAGTAGTCAATAATATGTGATGATGCACTACAAAATGTATTACATTGTCTCTATAGTGCTATTTTGTATTTTTCTCTTTAAATTCAACAATATTTACTTCAGTACTCTGTTGAAGTAAAACCGCTTAATTTGGTAAAAAGCTTGTTTACACCGATAAACACTCTGAAGTTCACTCTGTCTTTAAAAGATGACTGTTATGAAAACGATCTCATCCATTTCATTTCATTAAGTGACATTTCATACATTTGTATGATCAGTACATATGTTAAAAGTTGTTTGCAGATTGCTTTGTCATTGCCTTATGTATCATACCTGTCTGTAATTTTACTTTTATAAATGTTTTATATAAATATGATTATATACAATGGAAGAAAAAATGATTTACCCAACCTTGCCATTTTAAATTTAGTAGATATTTATGGAAAATTATAATACAGTCACACTTTGTTGTTGTTGTTTTTAAGTGTTTTTTGTGCCACAACATTAAAAAGCATACATGCTTTTTTCAGTTCAGTAGTTCAGTTTCAGTCAATTATGCACATTCTTGTAACCTGTATCATAAAAGATAAAAAATATTACTCATAACATTGTAACGTAGGATAGAAATTTCTTTTTCTCCATAATTAAACATATATTTCAAACCTATAACAATAGCCTGTCCATTTTATGTTTTTTAAAACCTTTATTTTACTGCAGCCACAACCCTATAGGTTGACAACCTGGCTACAATATTAATATGAATGGGATGTGTATATCAAGAAAAAGAGTATTTTATTTTGAAAAGTCTGAAAGTAGCTTCAATGGAGACATGACAGCTTATGTCTTCCGATGTGTGTCTTCACACACACACACACAAACACAAACATGTATACCATGGATGTAATAAAAAGAACTGGATACAACGTGGGGGGCGGAGCCTCCATTCATTCCTATGAGAATCGTGGATGTAATAAGAATAAATACATATTTAACAGACATACAACGTACAAACAGCCGGGGACCACTTCAAAATAAAAGTTCAAATAACAAACCTCGATGCAGCTTCAACATCAACACGACATTTAACTAACCCGACTAGTAGAAGTATATAACGTGAATGTGAAGACTTGATTTTGAACACACAAGTGTAACATTAGAGTTAGAGATATTGGAAACAGATGTTGTTTTCTAGTGGCTGCTACAGTGGGTGGACTTTACTTTGAGGTAAAAACGGAGCCCAGCCCACTGAGTCCGGATAACGCTGGGGCTGGATCCGCTAAAAATCCAGCTCATTATCGAGGTGTTAGAGAAGAGCTTGTGTCCCCGTGTGTCTTTTATTATCGTCTCTGTTTCAGGGGTGAGTTTGACTGTATTTTATCATGTTATTAAAAACGCTAAAGTTGTAGCTGCCTGTGCTTTAGCGCTCAGGTTATTAGCTTCGTTGCTAGCTTGCTAACGTTTGCGTCAGCCCGTCTTGAGTTAATGCTCCACACCCACCGCTCCTCATCGACGCCTGTGTCATATTTTCCAAAAGACTCTTACTCTCACAAGACCCCCTCACTACCTCAGTAGGCTGAGCTTGAATAGTAAAGTTAACACCACTGGTTAGTGTAGTTGTTTGAAGCTTGACGGACCATGTTAGCGCTACATTAGGTTACACTGCATGTTTGTAGGGTCATATAACGATAGCAACCAGTGGTAGCAGTGACAGTAAAGCAGGTGAGTTCACTCTTACTTTAATGACAGTAAAGTTTACAGTGTGTAATGTGTAATATACTAAAACACATTTAAAATCCTACTTTTTAAATGACTGTTTACCCCTGCTAGCTAACGCATATTAACGTACTAAGCTAACATGTTTGTACTAACCTGTGTGACTGACCATCCCCTCATGTCTACAACAGTGACCTTCTTGACTGTGTTGTGTTGTGCGTCCAGCTTCAGACATGGCTGCCCAGTGTGTCACCAAAGTGGAGCTGACTGTGTCCTGTGACCATCTCCTGGACAAAGACATCGGCTCCAAGTCAGACCCTCTGTGTGTCCTGTTAATGAACAGCTCTGACTCTAAGTGGTATGAGGTCAGTGTCCTAACTGGATCTGGAGTCATTTAATATCAGTGTTAATGTTTTTTTTTTTTGATGAACTGGAGTAAAGTTGCTTAAATCTGGTAGATCAGTCATAAAACAACCTCTCCTGATGTGGGATATTTGAAATCATACATGTTCTTAGGTGTGGCATTTATGACAAACTCAGAACTCTGTAAAACGTTAACCCCAAGGTGGAATAGGTATTATGTAAAGCAGCAGCAGCCACATCATGTCTATTTCCTTCCTCTGACTCTCTCACAAATCAGTCCAATCTTTCCTCATAGGTTGGACGCACAGAAAAAGTCCAGAACTGCCTCAGCCCAAAATTTGCAAAAAAGTTCCTCATCGACTACTACTTTGAAATAGTGCAAAAGCTGAAGTTTGGGATTTATGACATTGACAACAAGACTGTCGACCTGAGCGACGATGACTTCCTGGGAGAACTGGAGTGCACCTTGGGACAGGTAAAGTCTCTCTCTCTTCCTCTTAAAGCACGTGACTCAGTGTAGACAAATTATTCAAGCAAGGTCATGTATAAGCCTCTAGGGCTGTGTTGTTTTTTTTTTTTTCATATATTTACTTCAAGGTTTTTGCCCCCCACCTCCTCTCCACACACACATACCCACCCCCTTGTTTAAAGAATAAACCAACATGTTGATCTAATCAGTGCAGTGAGTGTAGCGGTTGTTAGACGCACAATGTGGTGTAACAAGATGCCACTGTTTCACCCTGACAGAGATGAAGCATCAACATATCTGATAATCAGTTGCTGTGTACACACTTTGTAGCGTCATTTAATTTCAGTTCGTCCAGATGTTCGTCCTGCCCTTTTTTTAATGTAATTTGTTTTGGAGCTACTAAGCCACTATGTTCTACTCATCTCATTCATTCTTCCTTGTTCAACTGTTTTCGTTTCTTATATACATTTCGTTAGATTGTGTCCAGTAAAAAACTGACCCGACCACTCGTCCTGAAGAACAAGTCGCCTGCAGGAAAAGGGACCATCACAGTGAGTGGCAGAGAAAGAGAGAGAGAGGCTTTTCAGTGTTGTTTTTGTTGCTGTGTTATTTATTTTCTACTTATTGTGTTGTAGATCAGTGCAGAAGAAATAAAAGACAACAGGGTGGTGAATTTTGAGGTGCAAGCAAGGAAACTAGACAACAAGGTACGCGTTCTTTTTAAGATCTTGAGTGTTTTCATCCTTTTTTTATTATTTAGACAATTGGGTACATTTGACCTGTTTTGTTTGCTTCATTTCTTTATTCAATAACAGGATTTCTTTGGGAAGTCCGACCCTTATTTGGAGTTCTACAAGCAGACAGAAACCGGGTGGCAGCTGGCTCACAGGACGGAGGTAAACACGCTCATTCAACGACAGCGCCGACACAAGCTGTTTAGCAGCTGTAGAAAGAAAACTACAATTCTCATATGTGTATGGAAATATTAACGTACAATTCCTGTTACTATTAAGCCTTCCCTTTTTTTCAAAGGGTGGTAGTGAAACAATTAGGATATGGTGACTTTTTCTTACATAGTTACACTACATTTCTGTTTTTCGCTCAACTGTCCGTATGAAAAGAGGAACCTCCAGTGGTTTTAGCGGGGTTTCATCACAGCCTGTGTGCAATATGTTTGTCAGGCTAAGTTCACATTTATCCAGTTAGATAAATCAAAATGTTGGAATCACTCCCTCGAGGCACTGAGATCACTGTAATATAAATAAAACCACTGTTCTCTTTTAATAATCTACAAGTATTGCATGTTATGTCAGCATGTTATTCAGAGCAGGTTTCACACACGTTACGACGAGCGCAGCTTTGACATCATATCCGGGCTGTAATGTCAGTAAATTCCAGTAAAATATAGACGCTGTTTATCCCGTGCGAATGCACCGCAAGAAACACAGACGTGAGGGGTAATTTACAGATTACCAGACGTCCACAGGTAAAACTAATCCCGTGCGAATAGGGCTTTTAAATCAGTTTCTGTTCATGAATTGGTTGGTCTTTCTTGTAACAAGAGGATACAGTTACACACATTAGTAAAGTTGCAGTTATATCAGACAGTCGTACTGACAAACAGCAGGACTACAACCTGACATGCAACACTACAACATACAACAGCCACTTACAAGAAACAACAAATCATCAGCTGTCTTGCTAAAGTCTCCTTCTTATCTAATTTACACATATGATCACACACCTTGTCCTGCACTTCAGCTGAACTAGTCACTAGTCACACACTACATGTGTTGAGTACATGTGTGAACGAATGTCTAAGTGAAGTGACTGTACTGAACAAGTCAGTGGTGTTTTTTTTTTTTTTGTTTTTTTTTTTAAAGAGAAAAGATCCTCACTCAGACGTGATTCACAGTCATTAAAAGAATTATGAGACTGCAAAACTGACCACAGACACCATCATAATAACTCATTTGAAATAATAGGCTGCTGAAGCAGTGGCAGAAAAAAATCAAACAACTCCAACGTTTCTAGTTCAATTCTCCGCAGGAAAGATAACACATTGTTTTCTCCTGTTAATAATAGGTGTTAAGATAATTTGCCATTATCCCTGACTGGGGAAAAAGGATGACTACATGTGATTTCAGTTGCACATATGAATTTGTTCCTAATAAAGTAATCTGTGTTTGTGGACATCTCAGGTGGTGAAGAACAACTTGAATCCAACATGGAGGCCATTTCGAATCCCCTTGCAGTCTCTCTGTGGAGGAGACATGGACAAACCAATAAAGGTAAAATTGATTCCTTTTAAAACACAAACTATTTGTACAGCTGCAGCTGCCACTTAAACCTACGTTTAACCTTGTTGTAAATTACAGAATACAATCCTTTAAGATGTTATGGATGCATATCATTTTCCAGAATAAACTGGTGTTGGATCACCCTCTCAGACATCTGGAAACATATGGAAGTCTTCTATTGTATTTAGCGCTAGCTTGACCATACATATATATTTTTAACCTCCAAAGCAAACATGTCAGGAAGGAGGCTGTTATCGAGCGTATGGGACAAGTGAGTTACTCAAAACGTCACGGTGTTTGTCTTGTTTTCATCTCACCATCACTTAACGCGTGCAGTGTGTGAATGCAGTAGCTGGGGGAGTAACACAAGACTCCTCCTCAGCAGGACGTCCAGCGAGTTTCCTTCATTTCAACTCGATCTTCTCGTAGAACACATTTGTCTGACGGCTACATACACATTTTCTAAAAAGAATCCGTCCCTGCCAGTGTCTGTGTAGTACAGCTGTTTTACAGAGTTATACTCGTTTTTGCATGTTGTTTATCTCTGTTTTCTACATCTCCAGTTTATTAATAAACTTAAAGGGTCAGTTCACTTAAATTGCAAAATGAACCGTTCATCTACCGTTAATGAAAATGGGTGCAGTCTGAATTGTAATTATTATTATTATTATTTTGTAGTTTGTGTGAACTGATTCCTTAAGAGAAGTTTTTTCTTGGCGTGAACGATTTAATATTTTTTCTTGCTGACCAGGTCGATCACTGAGTGTTTTTACCTGTTTCCAGGTCGAGTGTTACGACTACGACAACGATGGTTCACATGATCTTATTGGAACCTTTGAGACCACAATGACACGTCTCCAACAAGCATCACACGTGTCTCCGGTATGACTTTGGGTCTGGCTGTGTTTACAGTGTTTACTGGTATTTAATATACCTCGGCTGTTTTGATCAGTTTGTTATTGTTGACAAAACAAATCTAACAGCTATTTCAAAGACTGCCTCTCTATTAAAGTATTGTCACTGGAATAATCCGCCAAACCACTTCCTGAGTTAGTCACTATGAATAAGAGTATTGACTTTTGTTCTCACTGTAATGCCGTGTTGTTTTTGCTTCTCCAGGCGGAGTTTGAATGCATCAACAGTAAGAAGAAACAGAAGAAGAAAGGCTACAAGAACTCTGGTGTCGTGGGCGTGAAGCTGTGCCAGGTATTCAACTGTGTTTGCCTTATTTTCCTAAGCGGAAGCTGTTCGTACTTGAGTTGTTGAATTTGTGACAGAACGTCTTGTAACTCTTTTAATTCTGCATCTTCCTGCAGGTGGTGAAGGAGTATACGTTCCTGGATTATATTATGGGAGGCTGTCAGATCAACTTCACTGTGAGTTATATCTTTCCTCATCTTTTCTTCACGTGTGACATCTCCATTTGTTTGTTTTCACACGTTACTCGCACATCTACCGTACAGGTGGCTGTCGACTTCACGGGCTCCAACGGGGATCCCAGGTCTCCTCAGTCTCTGCATTACATCAGTCCTCAGGGTGTTAACGAATACCTCTCAGCTATCTGGTCTGTGGGAAATGTCATTCAGGACTATGACAGGTGCGTACGTCTCATTCAACATAGGCTAGTGCACTTCACATGCTACAAGATTTCCCAGTCACATGGAACAAACTGTCTCTTGTTTTTTTTTTTGTATTTTCTTTGTAGCGACAAGATGTTTCCAGCTTTTGGCTTCGGAGCCCAGATTCCTCCCACATGGCAGGTAAAGCCTCTATTTAAATAAAAGACTACAAACGTACGCAAAAGTAAGACTATTATTTGCATTTTAATTTGAAAACTGAAAAAAGTCAAGTGGATTTGCACAGGAGAAGATCTCTGACATCTGGACTTGTTTTACAGGTTTCCCACGAATTCCCTCTGAATTTCAACCCGTCAAATCCATTTTGTGCAGGTGTGGTCAGACATCCTATTGTAGGATAATTAAAATGCAATTTAATAAACAATAATCGACTTGAAGCATGTTGATACAAATACGACTGCTCCTGTGTGTGTGTGTGTGTGTGTGTGTGTGTGTGTGTGTGTAGGTGTTGAAGGGGTGGTGGAGGCCTACAGGGTGTGTCTGCCCCAGGTCAAACTCTACGGTCCCACCAACTTCTCCCCCATCATCAACCATGTGGCCTGCTTCGCCAAACAAGCCCTGCAGCAGACCACCGCATCAGTGAGTATATGAGTGTTTAGCCACTGCCAAGTAGTATGACTGCACGCTCTGGTAAACAGCATGAACATATGCTCCTGATATTTAACAGATAAACCAGTAGATAATTGCAAATGGAGACAGTCTCCCTGGTCCAGTTCACCAGTTTGACGTAGCAGGTCAATCCAACAAACCACAAAGTTTTACAAATCGTATTCCCTTAAATGTGTAACATATTTTAACTTCAGAAACTTGGGTCATGTCATGAACAAGAGGTAGAGGCGGTAGCACCTCCTTTCTTACACAGACGCAAAACAAATCCTATTTTATTTGTTTTTGGATTAAATATGAACTTGTTCATCTTCCAGAACTCATTATCAGCCACTGCCTGTTGCATGTGATTTAACTCCTGCAGTGACTATGTGTTGTCCCATCAGGCAGAATGGAGGAAAAAGACTTTTGGCATTTCCTAATTCCTACAGAGTAATTGTATGTAATTTTACTTACCAAGATGCAGCGAGATGATTAGATCATTTCTGGAGCCAGAGCATGAAAAGTACTTTTATAATCACACTGATCACATTTTGAGTTTATTTTTAGATGCCAGGCTCACAGATATCAGATCTGTATGGTCGGGATAGGGATTAATGTGAGTTGTATGTAGGACAAAGCTGCTGTTTGAAACTAGAGTTCTTTAAACCCCTTTGGTTGTAGTTACAATTATTTTTTTTTATTAAAGGTGTTGAATGAAGTAAAAATTGACAGATGTATTGGAGGAGGAACAGTAAAAATACAGTTTCTTTTCTCCTGACTGTCTCCCCAAAGCAATACTTTGTTCTGCTCATCATCACCGACGGGGTGATCACAGACATGGACGAGACCCGGAACGCCATCGTCAACGCCTCTCGTCTGCCCATGTCCATCATCATAGTTGGTGTAGGAGGTGCAGACTTCAGTGCCATGGAGTTCTTGGACGGAGACGACGGGCGTTTGCGTTCTCTAAGCGGTGAAGCTGCCATGAGAGACATCGTTCAGTTTGTGCCGTTCAGGCAGTTCCAAAACGTAAGTAACATCTCGTCTTTTTAAGAAACTTAAACTCTCCTCGCGAAATATGGACGCGTTGGTTGTAATTTCGGCTGATTTTTCTCATTACGCTGACTCATTGCTATAAATACTGCATGTGCCCTTTTTTTTCCCTCTAAGAATTTTGCTGCAACAACTTTACTTAAACTGTCTACAAATTTGCAAAAAAAAAAAAAAAAAAACTCCAACCCATGGATTCCCAGCCCCTCAACTTAGATCACGTAGCTTATGTGTTTGCCTTGTGTATTTATTTTTTTTTTCAGGCGCCCAGCCAGGCTCTTGCCCAAAGCGTATTGGCTGAGTTACCCCAGCAAGTGGCTTCCTTCTTCAGTTTATTCAAACTGAAGCCTCCCCACGAACACAATGCATCATAGGGGTACCCTTAATATTTCAGTTAAAACGCTCCCGTCACCCTCTTAGACTTTGCTTGCCCCATATGAACATAACTGCCTTTATGAATCACTGCCTGAATGACAACATGCAGTCATTGCTGTCTTCTTCCAACTCTGTTTTTGCTCCACATTCATCACCAGTGCACTATATGCAGTAGTACTTTCTCATACATGTGAAAAAGGAAAACTCCTTTTTAGATCAGTGAAATCATTTTCAGTTGTAGGTTTATTTGATTATTTTGTCTACACAAATTCTGATCCATGTCAAGATACAAAAACAATTTTCACGTGTTTTCAGCAGTAAAATGTTTTAGTGTGAGTCACCAGGTTGAATGTAGACACTCATCACTCTGTTGAAATATTCAGTGGAGCTGGTTTGTGTTTATATAAAATAGAGGAATCTTCCTGTTCACTACTTCCATCTGCATGACTTTCTACTTCTCATTCATGCTTCTCTCATCCAATTCATTCAGCAATCATGATAATCACATAATGAATCATTCATATATATAATGATGGTCATTTGCTTTTTAAAACCCTTTATTACTTATCCCTTTGACTATTAATAACCTTTGTTTTTGCGCTTCAGGCTCCTCGTGAAGCACTGGCAAAGAATGTACTGGCAGAAGTTCCTGGTCAGGTGGTGGAGTTTTTCAATGTCATGAAATTGAGTCCACCCAACTCCAATCCTGCTGCATCCAACTCCAGTCCTGCACCCAACCCTACAGGGACCATCTGATACTACTAGTGGGGCACAAGAAACAAAGCACTCATCATCTCCTGCAGCTGTAAATCAGATCTAGACTTCACCTCACCATGTTATTTGTCCTCCGCCTAGTACACCAACACAGTCCACATCTTCCATAAACCTCCACACTGTGTGGACCAAGTTACAGAATAGATCCAACCATTATCCGATACTAACGTCCATGTGCATGTTGGCAGTAATTCAGTGCTTAAAAAGAGCAACAACTACCACATCATTCCATTATTTTAAAAGAACAAGTTGATAAACTGGGCATTGAACGGAAAAGTACAATAACAGCACAATCATAAAGTCACTATAGCAGCTATGGAGTCTCTATAGCACTTACTGAAACAGGACTCATTTGTTAAAAGCCGTCGCAGAAAGTCCACACTGACGTAGGAACTACCCTGCTTTGTTGTCTAATTTTTTTTAAAGAATTAACATTATAATTATGCAATTTATTGCTATGCCTGTTTGATGACTGCAGCCTCAAGTTACAATTATTCAAAACGCTTTTACACACTAAGATGACAAATGTCAAATTGGTGTGAAGAAGCATAGAAAAGGTTAGTGAAGCCAATATCTATAATGTTTACACTTTCAGAGAATTAGCTGCAGGATGACTGGTAGCATCATGTTTATATATAAAAAGCTTATATAGTACCATATATATAGCCTTGTAGTTTTTGCTATAGTTATGACATAACTATATATATGAATATATATATATATATATATATATATATTTGCATTAAAGTGTATTGTTGCACATGGCTCTTCATCTATAAATGCCACTTGCCAGCAAAACTCCAAAGATCTTGTATTTCAGTATTTGATCATTTAACTTGGTGAAGTGCCAAACTGTGTTAATGTACTTTATAGCTTCATGAACAAATCTGAAAATATTGTACTTACTGGAAATTACTGGAAAGTGCTCTCATAGTACATTTGATTGTGCCACTTTCATCACAGACAGTCATTTATTTGCCATCTACCACTGTGCCACTTCATCCTCACATATTTTGATAAGCACATACTCTTTGATACTCTGACGGAATATCCATTGAATTTTATTCAGTTTATTCAAAGTGATAAGTCTTGTAAAATGAAAGAAATTGGGTTCAAATTCACATATGCTTAGTTGTCAGTATATAAGGAAAACCCAGCAGTCTAACCAGACAGTCCAGTTGTAATTGTCCTTTATAAAGATTGTGATGTTCAGTTGTTTTAAATTGACTGTTAGAGGTGTTGATTTAACTGCGTGATCATTTTAAGAAGATGTAGTTTGTGGTGTTTGTCAACGTTCCTAATAAACTGACAACTGAGTTTATATTAGTATTAATAATTGTTCTCCCTTGATACAGTACAATACTCTTTGTTGAACTTTATTCCCATTGTGAAGTGTTTTTATTTTTATGTTTTTAATTTTTTATGATTATACCATGAAATCTATAAAACACGTGTCTGTTGTTTCATGTTGTGGATCAGCTGTTGCTGCGACCAAAAGGTGCATCAAGTTGCAAATAAAGTTCCTCTTATTCAGTACAAATCCAAGTGAGTATTTATTTATTTAACACTTTACAAGTGACTCTTCAGCTCCATCTGCTCTTTGTGGTCATTCCCGACTAGAACATAACAAAACCTGAAGTCACATTTTAATTATTATAAACAAACTTTGTACTTTGATGGACCGAGTTTCATTTAATTCATCTGCTGTTTTTGTTAACACACAACTTTGTGGTTTGTTTTCAGTCAAGCAACGTGATATTATTTCAAATGGTTGATATAATGTCATTTTCTATATTTATATAATGTCCAACAACAGACGTCCACTACCAGTTACCACAATCAATCAAATGTTTTATTGTGTAAATGAGTCCAAAGATACATTTTATTCACTGAAAAATAGTGACAGTTGTAGTTGTGACCTTAAGAGACTCTTGACATCAGACTAAAGACCCGTACTCAGGCACTTCACATTTTTATATAAAAATAGACTATCTGTCACTTTCTGACTAATAAATTAAGATGTTCGACGTCTCCTGTTAAGATTAAAATTATTTATCAGAAGTGACAACCTGATGTGCTTTACTGAAGACTCAAGAATCACCTCAAGACCCGACATCACCTTGTGTTGATGAATGCACTTAAGTGCTAAAAACCTACTGTAAGTCATATCAGTCCAAACATTCCCTTCTTGTGGAAGGGAATGTGCAGAAATCTTACATTTCTAACTCCCACCGTGACAAAAGTAGCTAGTACTACAGTATTTTTGACATTATTTTTGATGTCTGTGGGTCTGGAGCAGCTCGGCTAGCTGTACTTGTGTGTCAGTCGGTGAAGAACTTGAGGTAGAGCCAGATCCTGGTTGTAGCTACATGCGGTGGATGTTGTTGTGATCCATGAACTGTTTGAGGTTCTGCAGGTTGTCCCACCACTTGAAGAGGAAGGTCTCTGCGATGAGGCTGAACCACGGTGTGATCTCCAGCTCCTTGCGCTTGGCTTTCTCCAGCATCTCCTTCAGCTCCTCCTTGCTCACGTAACAGTGGCTTTTGATCTCGTTGGGGTCGGGGCTCAACTCCACGTCCTTTGAAGAAACAAATGAAAAAATGGTTATTGCCCGAACAAGTGTGTAACTGACTCATGTAGTACTACTTTGTTTATAATGACCATTCATCTAAAAATAGTGATCGGCTTTAATGTGATTTAGTTGAGATTTTGAGATTATGGATCAATTATCAAAGACAAAGTGAATCCAAAGTCCCTCAAACAGGGTTTTCGTAAAAACATGTTACCACTCTTATTGTTTTGCTGCAGCCTGTAGGGTTCACAGTTGAATTATACAGAAAATCCGTTTGACCAGATTAAATCGTATCCATTAGTTTATTAGAGAGCATCTAATTCCATCTTGCCTCTAAAAAACAGTGCATTCCTAGAGCTGAAAAATCTTTCTTACTGTGTCTACATTGGTACCAAACTGCTGTGTTTCAGTGTCACAGACTGGGAGGTTTATGTTATATGTTAATTTGTGTTCACATGGAACACATTTATACATGAAGCTCTTCTAAGTCTTTGATAAAGCTGCCATGTGTGCTCTGATTGTAACTTGAATGTGGCAGGATTCAGACACAATGTCCCGATAATCCCGATCCGCGTTATCATTTCTGACCACTTGGATAGGAAACATTTACAATTTAGGAAACGCTTGAAAACCTTTCTCACATTTGTGTTGTTATGAGATGAAAAGATAGTCACAAATCATGATATCACTCAGTCTAAGACTAAGGCTAAGATGTTGCTGCGCTACCTTCTGCATAAAGAGGATGTAGTCAATCTCATGTTCTCCCCAAACACCGTCTGATTGAGCCTTGTAGTGGATCCTTGTCAGATATGTCATTTCATCTGGAGTCACCTGAAACAGGGGGAGGACATGCAAAGTTTCTCCACTGTCCTCAATAATCCTCTTTATTTAATGTAGCAGCCATGACATCATAACAAATACACACACACTGTATTACCTGTTCCATGGGGATACCCAGCTCAGCTTCGAGTCTCCTCTGAGCAGCTCTCCTCACTCCTATAGCATCCGTCTCCTCCAGTTCACTGTCTGTGTGTAGAGGATGACTGCAGCATGTGTTTGTGAAACAGCCTGTGCGCACACACACACACGCACACACACACAGGAGATAGTTAAACACACTGTGTTTTACTGCTGGCACTGCTTACAGGAATTCAAACTGTGAGGTTTAATGACGAGCTGCTGACCTGGAAAAGTGATTTTGGCGTCAGACCGCTGTTGTAAGAGCAGCTTCTCCTCACTGTTGAAAATAAACACGCTGAAAGCTCTGTGTAACAAACCTGGTCAAACAGATAAAGACACAATGTTTAGTATGAAATTGGGGAAAAAATACAAATTAAATGTACTTCAGAGGTGTGTGTGTGTGTTTGATCGTGGTAAACATGGTACCTTTGTCGATGTTGGAGTTGAGGTGACAGTTTTTCTTGGTATCAGCTCCGATCTTGCGGTCGTTCTCATCGATGAGGATGCACATTTCAGCGAGCAGCTGCACCTGCTTCTCGTCCAGGTGATCTGTGGTTATCTCAGGCATTTTGACTGAAGACTGTAGGTGTCTCACCTCACTGCAGCGCACCACAACGACCAAGTACACACACAAACAGGAGATTAGCGTGAGAGTAAATCAGCGCAGAAGGGTTGCATGTCCAACTCTGGACAAACTTCTTCTAAAGACACAACTGAAAATCAATCTGCTGAGGAAAACTGTGACTGACTTAAAATAGGTCATGACCTCAAGTTTAAAGATGACACCTTCAAATTGTTAAATATAATTTCATTTTTTCTCACTTTCTTTATTTCTGAAAAAAAAAAAAGATCTATTATTTATATGTTATGCTTAAAAAAAAAAGTTCCTAGTGGCCAAAGAGACACTTTGATTTGATCTACAAACTAACATCAAATATCATTGAGTATCAATGTGGAAAGTATCAGTGGTCAAATATCAAATATATCAAATATATATCATAGAGGACTAATATCAAAATATCATTTTCTTGACAATGTTACAGGACCAGATGAAACCTCACCTACATGATGTGACCTACACTACTGACTTAAAGAGCCACATATTAAAACAATACTGTAATAAGTACAGGTTCTTTTATTTGGTATATGCAGCATTGAAGAGGAGACACTCAGGCTCAGAACCGCAGTTATCATAGTTTGTGCATCAAGATAACACAAGTTGAAGACATTTAAATCAGAAATTAATATGACTTTATTTCCTTAAGAGACAACGTCACGTCTTCAGCTCCTACTGACAAACAAGCAGCAGTAAGCTCATCTATCAATAGCACACACGGTCACTCGGCTTAGAGTCAACAGGCTTAACACTGCTGTTCTGTCTTCACCCTCACACCAGGACCAGGACCGGGTTCAGAGACCGGCCTTACCTGAACAAAGCTCTGCGGCAGGTAGTGATGGGGGTGCGGACTGTTCTGCTCCACCTGGTCGCGGTTCTCCAGTCTCCAGGTACGTTTGATTTCAGCGCTGCGACTCCTTCCCAAGACACTCTCCGAAGCACCGCCCACACAGGCCGCACCATCGCCTGACAGAATCAGGAAACCAATCACACGGACCGAGGCCGAGGGTGTAGGGAAAAACTGGAAAACGGAGTTTGGACAGTCTGGATCGGATGAGCCACAGATAGAACCTGGGGTTGAAGATGAGCCAATGAGATTAGATGTGAAGTAATTAACTATTATTATAATCAGTGTACAAATTATCATCTAAAAGGTTTCTTGTTCACCAACACTATAATGCACAAAGGTTTCACGTTTACACAAATACAAAAGAGCTGTCAACTGTCAGGCAAAACCAAAAAGGTTCCTGCACTAGATTATTGTGATTTTTTGTGTGTTTTATGTGTTTTACAGCTTTGCAGGCAATGCAATTTAATCTTATTTTACATTTAAGTAATATTCAGTGACAGAGGAGGTGTTTACCAACATCTTCAAAAAATACTAGGTTTGCCACTAATGATTCATTTTATTAGATGGTTAGTCTGTAAATTCACATAATTTAAAAAAGCCATAATCCAGAAATCCTCAGCGTACTATGATCAGTCTGTAATAAACAATAAATATTTGACGTGTAAACAAATTAATTATAACTATACAAATATAAAGTACATTTTGAAGTGAAATGGATCCTGTGGGTGTTATATTATTGGATTTTATGTTATTAGCATAGTTGTTGCTGCTACATTGACATGTAACAGCAATTAATAAATAAAAAAATATATCACCATAACTACAGTGTATATGATGCTGGGTAATTTACACAAAAGTTTCATATGTCAAGAGCACATTGTTTTTGGTTAAGAAACTATAGCTATGAGAAACATTTTATTCTGTAAAAAAAAAAAAAAAAAAGAAAAAAAAAGTAATTTCTCTCTTTATTATTATTTGCCTGGAAGTCAAGAGTATATTTGAGTTAATTTACTTAGCTGCACTGATAAAGTCGGTACTAGAGCCCAACTCAGAGAAGAGCATTATTAGGAGGCTTGTAGTCCCGGTCCAGTGGATTCAGCTCCGGGTTTTAATCTGAACACGCCATCAGACCACAGCACATCCCGCACCACCCAGGCCTCTGACAGCTGGACATTAAGTATGCATTGTCTGCCACACACACAGCCTACAAACAACCCGACACCACGTTGACTTACTTACAGAACTATTCTCCTGACTCCGCTGGATAAACCGCGTTTCTAACGTATTCTTCGTTTATTTACGGCGACATTTTGCAGCTCAAGACTGTAGTCGGATGACTTAGCTTTCACTCCCTGTTACTGACGTCACCATTTTTCATTGGCTCGCTTTACGGCAGCGTGACAGCCCATTGGCTGAAAAAAGGACAAACACAAACCACGTGATTTGATATAAAAATACGTCGATGTGTCGAGAAATATGTTAAAATTGTCAAAGTTGTCGAAGTGTAGCTGCAAAAATCATACATCGACAACATGCTTAACATAATAAATTAACAGGTTTATATATTCCACATCGTTGACCTTGGTCAGTAGATCCACTCGCCACCTGCTGGGTGATGTATAAACGTTTGACGCCACAGTGACGGTGATATGTGGCAGCTAGCCGTGTTAGCACGATGCTAAGCCCGTTTTCAATCCTCCATGCGGGACGAGTGTGAAGTCAGAGAGGCAGTGACAGCGGTGAGTGTCGGTGCAGAGCCGTGCATGAAAGCTGCTGGGTCACAAGTCATGAAAACACGCAGCGAGTTGTAATTGACCGTGTTTATCTGCTTAGGACAGTGATGCAGCACTCATGTAAAAATAAATTCAAATGTGTCCTGGCGCTCTACAGTACCACTTTAACTACTACTTGTGTAACATTATCTACACTTTTAAAGGCATTTCTCAGCTGATAATGTCGCTATCTGCGACGCTACACCTGTATAACCTTTCAACACGACCCCGCTCTGCTTTAAAATGCGTCGTCATAACGCGTAAGAGGCGCGAGCGAAACTTCATTGAAAAAACAATGAATTTGAAATACAAACGACTTCTGGTAAACGTAGGTATATGTTAGCAAGAAACTCAAGGTCTGCCAGGATTAACCGGCTACCGATAGTAAATTCGGGTTCAGTTTCATCAAGAAACAATCTTTTATGACTGGATGTTTAAATTTGAAGTATCTGTACCCGACATCTTCATCTTTCACTCAGTGGCTACGATCGTAGAAAACCTATGACCTCGAAATTAGCTTCTACCAAAAAATGCTTATATTTTGCTTTTAAATTATTTATATAAAATATGTTCTATACAGTACGTTAGTGTTGATGAGTAAATCAGCAGTAAGTTACGGGATTTTTAGATGGAGTTCGGTTCTAGTTGAGCTCCCTCTTCAACAGCTGTGAACCTGAACTAAACCTCCTTTTTATCTGTAGGTAGGTGGTGATTGCACACAGACCTAACTCACCGTATCAGCCAACCAGCACGCTTTGTTTACCTGCTTCACAGGTAGGAAGTGAGCGGGGGGCAGGGCCACCCAGCAGGTAGAAGGGATGCCTGTGGAGGGCGGAAGCAGCAGCGGCTCTGCTTCAGCTGGCCGTCACCCCAAACAGAAACGCAAGGCTCACAGTCTGTCCATCAGACGCACCAACAGCACAGAGGAGAGGCCACCGGGCATCCACAGAGGAGACATGCTGGAGGGACAGGTGGGGCGGATGCTTTCTCTTTCACGCAAACACACACACATACACACACTCTGACACTCTGACAGCAGCAGACAAACATTTTACTAGCACGTACCTTTTAAAAAAGAACAGACATAGGTGTGACTAGTTTTTAAGGCATCGGTTTAAAGAAATGCACCAGCAGTTTATTATTTGTTATTTAACATTGTGTTTGTCACTGGTGTTGTGGTGTGTGGCTGTTTTTTGTCATGATAATACAGCACCAGCCGGTTGAGCAACATTGCTTTTATTTTCTATCTGGTGTTACAAAATCCGCAGTGCACCCTTCAATGCTACAGTGTAAATGAGATGTGGTTCCCCCCAGGGATAATTTTGTGTTTTTTAAGTAGCTATATGACTGATACTTGGTTTGCTGAGTGTGACCTGGATTTTACATCTTAACTCTCTCAACCGCAGAGCTTTGTTCTCAACTCTTAACTTCTCTGAACTGCCTGTGGATGTGGATGTTGATTACTGATTCTCTCTGTGTTAAAACAAAGGACGCTACTGTGACTTTTCAAGCCGACTGTTGCTGTCAAGTTAGTGATTAATCATCCCCAAATATTTGAGTTGGAGCTTCAATTGATTATTCTTACAGAAAGGGAAGACAGTATGCTTTTAATGAGAAGGCATTTCCTAATGCAAACCAGTTATAACAGACTGTCAAGCTACTTCTCTATAGAGATAATAAAAACAGTTTCTGTTTGAATATCGTGGTTGTAAACTTTTGGGAGTGGGTGAAACCGTATCAACTGCTGTCTGTCAGACAAACCACATAAAGTGTTTTGTGTTTTAGATTCTATGCTAATGGATTTTTGCACTGAAGTACTCATCTCAAAATACGTGTTGTGATGCTTGGTTTTTGTCAGTATATACAAGACCGTGGAAGCCCTTTTACATTTACTTTCTCTGTGTTCACATTCTCCGAATTATCAGCCTCTAAAAGTAGAGCTCAGCTTGCACTGGCCTGTTGTCTCATCAAGTTTTAATATGGGCTGCTTGTTCAGGTCTGATTAGTCTTTTCACCAGGCTTTTTCTCTTTCGCCAAGGCACACTGCCTCTGTTTATGAACCTAGTTAAGTTCCACATGCACAGACATCTTTACAAATCCACATATAGCTCACAGAATGAATGTTTTCTTCTCTGCTTTCAATGCTGTTATTATTAGCCAGAGTACGCTGCAGGATTAAGGGCCATAACTAAGCAGCTTTGAATTCATAAGGGCCGCCTGTTGTTTGCTAATTGACCCCTTTAATGATGCTTTTTTTCCCCCCTTTTTACAAATGTGTCGACATGTGGCTCTGACAGAATGGTCAGGTGGTTAACGTCACTGTTGGTTTGAACACGTGTCAGGAAAAAGAGAGTGACAGTGTGACAGTTAAGTATGTTTTTTTTTTTTTTTTCGTCTTTCACATGGCTGTAGAAATTAGAAGCAGCTCTCGAAGCGAGCTGTCGTCTGCAGACGTTGCATCACTTTGCATGCTAGTCTGCTGTAGACTGGTAGTCACCTGATAACTGTGTACATCCTAGGGCTTTGTGATGGAGGTAAGTCTATTGAAATGTTACATCTGACTGGTTGGACCCCTGCTGGTGTGTGGTTAGTCATCTGCTGGTAGGCTTTTGTTCTGTAGCTTAAAATGTAGCTGAATATAATATTAAGTGAAGTGCAGTCGGTAGCAGATTAAGTCAGATTAATATACAGGTTGCGTTTGACGACGGATTTGTGTGGGTTTGTCTCAATTTGTTTAAACGTTGTGTATTTTATGAGTCACACTAACTGTTCTCGTAGAGGTGATTATATAAGACATTAGATACCTGTTTGTCATTGTATTAATTCATTCCAGCGACAGTATTTTCCATTGTCAACGTGATACTGTGATACCTGTATTACAATTTGGTCTGAGGTTTATATTTTTTTTTGTCCTTTTCTTATTTGTCTGTGCAGGACTCCAAGCTGCCCCTCTCCTTACGGAACAATCTTCTTGATCTTTTTGGTCAAATTGAGCGCGAGTTTGAAAATCTTTACATTGAGAACCTTGAATGTGAGTAACTGTTGGGAAGACCAACTTTCTTTTTACCTTGTTGTGTTGGTCTTCAGGTGTCGATAGAGACAAACCAGATGGTTTCAGAGCGCAGGCTGTGTTTGCTCACTGATGCCCTGCCTCTGTGCTAACATTACAGTACGTCGGGAAATTGACTCCCTGAATGAGCGTCTGACTGGAGAAGGACAAACTGTTGAGGGAGGAGACCCCACCAAAGGAGCCCTGAAGACAAAAGGTCCATTATGTCTTCACATGTTTTGTACTTCACTTTACTAAATTCATCTAACACATTTATTTTTGTTGGAGATATTGTTCTGCATTCAAATGAAGCTGTATACGTTATCTCAATGCCATAATATCTTTATCTTAATCAAAACAATGTTACAAAAGGCTAAACATAGCAAGCAAGTATGGTGGTTGTAAAAGTTGCATTACTTAAACATGTAAAAGTGCTACTTAAATTTATTGTATTGTTTCTTTATTATACTGATAACAGAGCTTTAAAAATGGCAATAAACTTTGCTGATGGTTATTGTTAGAATACTAAAGTGCACTGGAAGAGATGTTTGACATATTCTCTAAATAGACAGTGTAAACTCTGTTGTGTCATTCTTAACCAGCTGGCTCCACTTCAGCTGCTACAATCAGCTGATTCAGATAAACAGCAGGCTGCCTCACAGTCTTCTTCAACATCTCTGATATTTTGGATAAACATACCTGAGATCATGTCAAATCACAGAGAGGAAAACTGACGTACAGTCAAAGCTGGTTGTAACTAGAACTACAAGACTGGATTAGTATCTGTTTTTGCTTGTTGAGATAGAGTACATATGTATACACAATCATTTAGATGCAGAGTTGTCTTTATAATTTGTTCAGCAGTCACACAGAAGTTTTTTTTTTAAACTGTAAATGTTCCGTACATATTCAAGACATATTCATCAACAATTCATTTTGCTACTTTGCGCTCTGTATTGGTCTGTGCAGTGTTTACAACTGTAAACACAGAGAATGTGCACTTCTTTATTTGATCTGTTTGTCTTATTGGACAGATCCTACAGTAGTGACATTTCTGGTGACAGATCACTACATTCAAGAACTGTGAACTGCATCTGTGTGCTAATATTTCACTTAACAACTCAAATTTAACAACTTCATTCATCTTTCAAATTTCCCCTCAGATTTGAAGGATGAATGAAGTACTTTGAACTGAAGTGGATCTTTTTTTTTTTGTTTTGTCTCGATTGTATAAGATGAGAGTGTTGTTGAAATTCAGAAACACGGGTCATCTGCTGTGTGTGCGTCTTTCAGTTCTTGTAGAGGTCAGCGGTGATTGGCTGCCGCATCGCAGGTTCATGCACCTGGTTTTACAAACACAAGTGCATGCAAATGTGTCTCTGCAGAATGGAGAAGACACATGCAAAAGCAGTCTTTGCACAATGACGTGAATACACATTGATGAATTATCTTGTGTCTTTATGCTGAAAACAGTATTGCTACCGGCTACTGGAAGCTTTGTTAAAAACTGGGATACTGACTCGGTATTAACGAGATGCAGTCCTTTAATTTCAGGATCTTAAACAGTACACAATGTATGTTGACTGGAAAAAAACAGGAGTTCAGGACATGTGCACACAATAAGTGAAACCCTACTACCTTTTCGAGGGGAAAAAAGAACAACTATGTATGAACCTGACAGATAGATTTGAAGACAGGTTATGTCTGACGTGAAGTGAAACCGGAACGCTAACCTTACCAGACTAGTTTGAAGGGTAACTTTCCACTTTAAATTCAGTCAGAAGTATTTAGATGTTAACTACATGAAAATCATTTGCGTCGTTGATGTACGTGATTGCAAGATTTGACACCATTTTTTAGGACATGTCTGCTGCAGTGTAAACAACCACTCATCTGTTATTATTTTTTTTTGTTTCTCCATCACACAGCCAGCCACAGCACCAGTCAGCTGTCACAGAAGCTGAAGACCACCTACAAAGCCTCCACCAGCAAGGTACCTGGTTCTATCGAGCGCGTAAGATTCATTATATGTATAAATGTCAGAAGTGTTGTGAGCCTGGGGTAATGGTAAAAAACCATCACTCTATCAGTGACAGGAAGGAAGTATTTGTGGATAAACAAAGTAAAGTGTGACCAGACATCATTATTTTACAAGTTATTAACTTTTGTTGTTGAAGTGATGACAGATTAATATAAAGATGTTTGGGGTTAATCAAAGTCTGTGTGATCTTAAGCGTTTACCACAAAATGATATCTCCCCTGACTTCTTCATGTTTTAATCTCTCGCCAATGTAGGGTTTGTACACTTTACACAGCAAAATAGGTGGACCTCGCAACTTCAGTGTGGCCACATGGGAGTTGTGGGGCGGAGATTCATGGGTAACTTCCTGAATGCTCTGTTTGTCACTAAGCATTGTGGGGGAGCAGCTGCGGGCTGAGTCTCTTTTTTTTTTTTTTAACTAAAGTCTGACCTTGACTCCTCATCTCTTCTCTGCTCTGCACCCTGCCAGGGCTCATTTGAATGAACGGCTGCATTTGTTCAATCTACAAAACATGTTTGCCTAGTTTTTTTTTTTTTTTTTTTTGGTCTATTTAATTAACTTATTCATTACACTAAGTATTCTTCTGGTAGAATTGAATCAGTTTTAAAATGTCAGATTGTTTTGCCCCCATCCCAGGACAGTTTTATACGGATTAAAACCATTGTAGAAAAAAAAAAAAAAAAAAACGAACCTGGGGAGTTAATATTCTGTGAAAACATCCCCATAATTTCTGAGATTTGAACACTGAGTTTATGCGTAATCCTCTGAGATTATAAAGACATAGTTTGCGAGAAAATCATCAGAAAAATTGTGTCTAGTTCACAGCTGTCTTCAAAGTCTGGATGATTATGAGAGGGTGATGATTCTGAGCGTTTCGTCTCTGCTGAATCAAGTTGATGTAATGAGATTGAAGCGATGTGGTTCTTTGACAAAAGAAAACACAATTTTTCTGAGTTTTTTTTCCTCATAAATTCGTGACTTTAATCTCAAGACAATTTATGAGTTTTTTTTTTTTCTCACAAATTTATGCCTTTAAAATCTCAGAGTGTTTGAGGTTTTCTTTTCTTTTCATAATGTTTCTGTTGAGGCGTCAGATGTGGCCGGACGACGTCATTTATTCGGGTTTTGTTTCGTCCCATTCTTGTGAATGTGATCTCAGAAAAGCTTTGAGAGAATTCTCTTGAAATTCGACACAAACATTTACCTGGAGCCAAAGGTGAACTAATATAGATATTTGTGGTCAAAGGTCACTGTGACTTCACAAGTCACATTTTTGGCCTGTAACATCCTGTGATGATATGTAGGGAAATATAGCTTTCAAACATGTTTGACCTCTTCCCCAGTCTCTTCTATTTCACTCTTTCTCAAAGCAAAGAAACAACATGAATGCAGCCTCAGTCTGAGCTAGATGAAGAGTGGGGTACCATCCTCTTCTAATTCCAAAGATGGATAAAAAAGATACATGGGATCAAGGAATGACTTCTTAGATTAACCTCTCGACAGAACTAGTTGCTCTACAATATACAGCTAACCTCTCAGCTGGCTAAGAGACATGACCAAAAAGGGAACTTGGAACTAATGATCTGTACTAACTATATCCTCAGTTTACTGCTGGGATGACCTTTACTGGAATGGGCTATTCTTCTTGTCGCTACCTGCTCTTGTGTTCTAATGACAGCAAACAAGTGGTATTGTATTGTAGTGTAATGTGAACGTTAACACAGCAGACAGAATTAGAGCGTATATTAACACAGTATGACACATGTGAACCAGATGCTTCGCTGCTGCATCTAATGACGACCAGTGATCTGAGCTTGTTCCTGTGGTCAGCCGTCTGCTTGCAGCAGCATGTACAGTGCAGGTTGTGACTGCGCTCTTATGAGTGGAACCACGATTTCCCCTTTAGTTTTGTTTGTTTGGAATCCTGCAGCGACTGAAGGCCATGCATAAACGGACCCCCGGTTTGTCTTATTTTAGAGGTGCACCACTTGTAGAAGTCCACCCGCTGGTGCTTGAATTGGCATTTGAGCACTCCTGATATTAATACTCCACTTACACACAGTTTGGTGCAATTTGAAACCGTAAACCTTGTGGCATTTGAGAAGACATTCATGTTCTCAAATAAACCCAGTACTTGTAAACGGGATGTAGACACAATTTGGATATTATAGGCTACTGTTCTAGAGGCCTGAATCACAAAGAAAGCTCAACTTTGTCTGGCTTCGTCTGTTAACCTGCCTTCTTTGAACTTAACATCTGAGTGAGTTACAGCACGTAAAACATCTCATGATAAACATCTATTATGAATAAGTGATGAAAGAAAGACGTTTTATCCTGCAGCCAGAGCAAAGAGGAACAGGCACAGATGTTTGTGTAGAGAGGAGCGAGGAACAGAAATGCTGCATTTATAATTAGGTAAACAGTGTCAACAGAGGAATTAATATGCAGCTATAATTGTTTGTAGTGAATTTTATGTTTTATGTATGTTTCAAAATCTACAGTAGGCACATCTTTGTATTTTATGAAAGTATTTCTGACATTGCTAGGAGCTGCATCTATTGGTCATTTTATTTTGAAGAATTTTATCCTCGTCCAGACTTTGTAGGAATGAGTTTATTCGACACAGCTGAACACAGGTTGTGATCTGATCCTCTGAAGTTAACCTGCAGGTTATCCCTACAGTTAATAAATTGGTTTCATATTACTGCAAACCTGAGTTAAGGCCAAAGAAGGAGGCTAACCCACTAATCTCACTCTGTGATACAAGCCCCAGAACCACCATGTACCAAACTGTGAGCAACAGTAAAATGTGATTATTTGTGTAAAAAAAAAAAAAAAATCAAGCTCCTGTTATGTCCTCTAGTCTACAGTGAGGTTATCTAGCCAAATTTTATAGATCATATATCCAAATATTTCTCTTGTTTCTCTGTCATACTAGTCCTTACAAGTCATGCTATGCACATGCTGGTAGTTAGCTCGTCCCATTTTATCAAAATAATCTGCATTCCTATCAGTCCTGAAAGCTTTGTATGGGTGCACCTGCTTTTACTTTAATGTTACTTGGCCTCCAGTTTAAGCAACACTGTGTTTAAATCTTTGGTTCAGAACCAGGACTGATGCTCATGTCTCTTTTGTTTTTTTTGTTTTTCTCTCTGCAACACTTGCCTATTTTTCTTCCCATGCTCAGATCGTTTCCAGTTTCAAAGCCACTACAGGGTCCCGGGCTTTGTGCCAACTGCTCAAGGAGTATGTGGGTCACAGGGATGGGATCTGGGACCTGAGCGTCACCCGAACTCAGCCTGTGGTCCTGGGCACCGCCTCTGCAGGTACACCAAGTCATTTCACTGACTATTAACATATAATACGTTGTTTATTTATATTGTTTTTTTTTTACACAGCTTACATAGCGTTTTTCAGTAAAAACAATCAGTCAAGAATATGTAGCAGAGATGATTGATGGTATCTATTGTACATTAGTAGTTCTAGTAAAACAAATCTCACAAATACAAATCTAAAATAGATTTGTTACACATAAATACTGAGAAAGTTCTTCGGGTAAATTTTTGTGGGACACACGCTGCTTCAGTCCGTGTTTCTTGTTTCATCTCTCACAGACCACTCAGCTCTACTGTGGAGCATAGAGACTGGGAAATGTCTGCTGAGGTATGCTGGTCATGCAGGATCAGGTAATGAGAAAATTAAATGGAAACAGTATATGAGAGTGTGTGTGTGTGTATTAAGGAACCTGTCAAACATATGCTGTACGTTACTTGATATACCTGTCAACATTTGCTCGCTGGGCTTTTTAGTTGACAGGAACACTTGATGTAACATACGCACGTCTCATCATTTATCCACAGTCAACTCCATCAAGTTCCACCCCACAGAGCAGATGGCCCTTACAGGTTTGTATCTGAACGCATGTGTTTTTTGTTGATTTAGCTGCATTCAGTATTTGTGTCAACATGCTGATTCACTCTGTGACTGTAAGTACAACTTTTTCCTGCCTCTGTTGTCTCCGGCAGTCAGTTCTGTGTCCTTGTGAATGTGCTGTGTGTATGTTGATGTGTATTTCTGTTTGCACAGCCTCTGGGGACCAGACGGCTCACATCTGGCGCTACATGGTGCAGCTTCCTGCCCCTCAGCCACCACCAGATGTCAGTGTGAGTAGCTTTGTGCTGTTCTTGTCAAGGGATTCCTTTGGAATATCATACATATTTGACAGATGTATATCTGTCAGAGCCTGAAGGTGAACATGAAGTATATTTACAGATATGTCAGGTCCTGGATCCAAACTGTCCCTGTCTCATCCGTGTGTGTTGATCGTGTTGTTGTGTCCTTCCACAGGCTCCATGTGATGATGACCAGGACTCGTCAGACAGAGAGGAAGGCGAAGTGGATGGCGAGGGCCCGTGTGAGGTCCCCACTGTCCGTGTAGCTACAGCGACCCTGAAGAGCCACCAGGGTGTAGTGATCGCAGCTGATTGGTTGGTTGGAGGTCGACAAGTGGTGACGGCTTCCTGGGATCGTTCTGCCAACCTGTACGAGGTGGAAACGTCTGAACTGGTTCACACACTCACTGGTGGGTAAACAGGCTGCTAATATACCATGGTGTAGAATGATAAAGTTTATTTGTTGGAGAAGGTTCACATTGTTCATGTTTATTATTCATCTGTCATTTGGTTCTTAATTAAACCCAAAGAAACACATGTTTCCTCTGGGAGTAACAATAAATTATTGAGTAAATACACTTTAGTTCAAGCAGATCATGCAACAGGAGCTCCTGAGAGAACTGAAGCCTCAGTCAGTGGCGGATCAGCTTAATGTAGCAGAAACCTTGGAAACAGAGATGTCTAGATTGACTGTAGCCATTATCATTCATCTTAGGGGGAAACCACTCAAACTTGTTTGTATTTAGACCAGTCACACTTGTCTTAGGTGGCACAAGTCCAGTGATAGCATGACAGCATTTGCATTCACTGTCATTATAATGGCCAATTTCCTGCAAGAACGTTACAAAACATTAAAAAAAAGACCTGGTGACTGTGTTATTGCTCAATCCAAGTCTTTGTGATGGGATTTTAATAATGTTAACAAGATGATAGCAAAAGATAAGGAGAATGCTCACACAGGTTTGTACCTGCAGTCTACAATCCATGCCAAAGGTGACTTCCCACAGTCTTTTCATCATCATGATGTTACCAGTCAAACAGCTGACAGAGGAAGTTACTGCATCTGATCAAGCACACATAGGACTCTCTAATATTGCTGGAACTCAGCCATTGGCGCGTGTCTCCACCAGAGGTGAAACTCAGGAACCTTTACGGGGCTGAAAAAAAAGTCCCTGCCCAGGAGTAGGTACATTTTTCATCCCAAGAAGTTCTTGGGCAGGGTTTTTAGGTCGACTCTGTGGTGATTGGTTGTAACTCAAGACGGTACATGACGTAGTTAACAAGGAAGTGCCGTTTTTAAAACCCAGCGGCAGAAGCGTATCAATAGATAGTTTCAATAAATAGAATTGAAGAAGTGAACAAAGCGACATGGTTGAATCAGTCACAAAATGATCACAGGGTTTCACATTTAATGACCAATGTGTGGGCCGCTACAAATGAATTGATTTATTTTTTCCAGCGCGAAACACAACATTAAGAACAAATGGACGATTCCTTCTCTCTCACTCACTCACACACACAGACTGCAGCTTATAGTTTATTTATGGTAACACGATGAAGCAGTTGCAGAGAAGATGATCAGCAAAGTCCGTCCAGGCCCCGTTGCATCACTGATCAGGGTCTTAACCTTGGTGGAGATGCAGATGTTACAGGGGCCAAGTGAGGGGACATTTCTGAAAAGTTCCCGCTCCTATGCGTTACCAGGAACTTATTCTGTGGAAACACAGCTGAAATCTACTATAACATCACAATGTCTAACTTCAGTTTTTGTACAGATGAAAAAAAAAAAAAAAAAACACAAAAAACAAGATAGAACACTGAGGTTTAGAGAGAGCCTTTTGCAGCTAAATGTGTGTGTGTGTGTGTTCGTGTTCAGGTCATGACCAGGAACTGACCCACTGCTGTACCCACCCCACCCAGCGGCTGGTGGTCACCTCATCCAGAGACACCACCTTCAGACTGTGGGACTTCAGAGACCCGTCCATCCACTCTGTCAACGTCTTCCAGGGTCACACTGAGTACGTCTGCCTCACTCCATTATACACGCACTCACTCACACGCAGAGTTCATTCCTACTCGATTCTTCTCTGTTCTTACAGTTGTAGTGATAGCTGGTTGCTGCAGTTTTCATTAGGCCCACAGGGTGGTGGTGTAGCATCTCTCTGGTCTGTGAATCCCTCCAGCACTTTCTGCTTTTTTTCCCTTTTACAGTGCCCCGTTAATTTACAGACCCCGCCGCTCTAAGCCAAATCCTCCACTTGCCACTCATTCATTACTGAGCACTTCTCTGCACTTCGACGGCTCCCTTGTCCCTCTCCCCTCTCTTCTTCTGTCTGTTTCCGTCTCTCTCCGCCCTCCCCCCACTCTCCCATTCATTTATCTGTCCGTTTCTGCGTTAATCCTCCACTCTGTGTAATTTGGCACTTCGCTTGCTGTTAACACTCAATTGCAGCCGCTCATTTCAAAACTGTCAGGCTTGCCTGTGGCTTTCAGTGGCAGCGCTCTTTAAAGGGCATAAGAAGTGTGTGTGAGAGTGTGCGTGTTTATGTGCGTGTCTACATGTGTGTGATGCCTGGCTGTTACTCTCTGGCAGCCTTTGATTGCAAGTGGAGGGATTACATAGAGCTCATTATGTACGACCCAAACACGTATAATTCCTGCAGATCCCACTTTAATTCTCTCCCATAGACAATTGGCGTAATGAGATTAAGCAGCAGTGTTTCACAGTTAACGACCCTCCTTTCCTTTCCTTTGCTCCATTCTTATTTCCTTTACAAATGGCCATCAGTGAGGTTTAAAGTGAAAACTTCCGTCCTTGTCCTTCAGTGGTGCATTAAAAGCATTTAAAAAAAAGAAAACTATGGAGACCTCAGTAAAGTGTAATAGTTCCTCAAACTGGTTCTGTCAAGTTGTGTAGGAAAAGACTGACACCAACTTGAAGCTGTTCACTGTGTAGCTGCAGTGTAGATCTCTTTTAAGAGTGATATTTTCTCTTGACACACAGGAAGTAACGATTGACTAAATTTGTATCGGCTTGTGGTTTAGTAGAAAGTTTATATTTAGGGCTACAACAGACAACTTTATCAGTCCATGTTCTGACAGCTTCTTGGAATTCAATGACTCGCTTGTTTTTAACTAATGTTAAAAAAATAGCATCATCATCATCACCACAGTTTACCATAGTTTCAGGTGACATTCACTATCGCTCCATGAAAAGCTGCAGATTCTCATGTTTTACAGCCCGTAACCGTCAAGTACTTAAAATACTTTATTTTTGCTTGAAAATGATGATGAAAATGATTAATCAGTGATTAAATATCGCACATGAAATTTTCAATGACGGAACAGTCAATTGAAACACTAAAGCAGTCATTTAAGTCTTTAACACAGATAAAGACCATGCCTGTAAGTGTCTATAAAGGCTTTTCTCTGGAGCTTCTAATATGAGTCAGTTTGTAGTTGGACACATCCCATCTCTGTGATTTTCTGGACATTAAGTGTGTTTATTCGTTTAGGGTTCATCTGCATCTGCTTTTTTTTCCCCTGTGCCTATGATGTCTCGCTGCCATTTCTCTTGCCATTTTTCCAGAATTTCTACATAAGACATAATAATGTAGCATCAGTGGGATGCACACAGAGGAAAGGACAGTGTGAACTGTTTAAAAGGAAGGAGAGGTTGAGAGCTGGAGGGGAGACATCCTCTTGATTCCACCGTCTTCACCGGCAATTACAGCTAACGCTCCCTGACAGCGAACCACGGCAGCGAAGAGTGCAGCGTGTACCGACTCTCTCGCCTTAATTGCAGAGTAATGACAACTGCATGTGAGCTAACAACACGACCACGAGCAAACAAGAAGTGACAGCGGACTTGCTCTACAAACGGTTTGATGCCTTCTGGAGACATTTGATTCCAGTTAATAGAAATGCAAACGTGTGTGTTGTTTCATTTATATATATATATATATATATATATATATATATATATATATATATATACACACACATACATACACATGCATAGAATGATAGTGGGTAAATATATAATAATCATTGCAGAAGATACCTGGGGATAACATGAGATATATATACTGTTGAGCTGTTAATGTGACAGTTTCACAGTGTTTTAAAATGACTAATTTTAACTCAAAGATCCCAAAACTACTGAGTGTTAAACTGTGTGCAAAACCAAAATTCTAACCGAAAAGTTGCCATTTTTAAGCTGTAATCATACAAACATTACGTAGTTGAGAGAAGGGAAAAAAAAAATCATTGTGGAAGCTGAAACTTCAGGTGTTACCTGGGCTGTGACTGTATGGTAACACTCGCGTCTTAATATAAATTCTGTGTTAGTTGAAAAAGTTTAGGTAAGAAAAGCAAAAGAGCTGAAGACACAGACGTAGGACAGGCGGAACCTTTAGGTTTCATGGGAGACATTCGGCTCACCTTAACCTCTCATGTCTCTCTTGCTTTCCAGCTCTAAATCTCTAGTTGTAGGGAGTCTTGACCTTGGCTGTCAGAGACGCTGAAGAAATGCCATTAAGTAACACTGACTACTCCCCTCCCTCCTCACCAGCCTTTCTAAAAACCCTTTAACCTTAATCAACCTTTTAATCAATTACCTTGTCTGATTACGCTCCCCACACACCTCCCACCCAACACACCTCCTATCTTTCTTATTCTCTTTCTCTCTCCACCCAGGTGGGCTGTGCCCTGTGGTGCCAGAAGGGGCCTGTAACGATACTTGAGCCCCGGCGTCTCTAATAGGACAAACTTTAGTCCTCTAATTAGCCATTAATGCTGTGTCAATTTGAATTAAGGGGGAGGCCAGTTTTAGCAAGAATAACTAGATGTTGAAACCTAGACAGTGCTGTGTGTGTGTGTGTGTGTGTGTGTGTGTGAATGTGCGTGCTTGTGCATGAACAGAAGAATGAGAAATCCCGTCCAGCTTTTTTTTTTTTCCCCTCTCTCAAATTCCCTCCATGAATGAGCAGGAACAAAAGGGAGGGCAGGGGAACAAACCCTCACAGGAGCGACTGACATACAGTAATAGACTGGAAATATTAATGGTCCAGTGAATGAAAGGTTAGACCTGACCTTAGCACTATCAATGTGGAGCCGTGCATCATTGCTGGTTGGAACAAAAGGGCGTGGGGCGGGGGTGGCGGTTGGGGGGGATGGAGGTGCACTGATACCATGAAGTATCAAATGATAATGTGTGTCTGCCATCATTTATCTTCTCATCCTAACATACCTGGTTGTGTTCTTTCACACCAGTAACTACATCCAACGTGATCAGGACATAGTGACTACTGCAGAGGCAGTAATAGTAACTGCTGGAGGTCACTAAAATCAATATGTTGTAGAAAAAAACAGTAATAGAAAGAAGTATATGAGATATCATAGACTGTTTACGACCTGCAGGTCATGATAAAACAATACATGATAGCATTTCATGCGTGTATAAGCGATGGTTGTGCAGTTACAGTGCATTTGATTGAGAACTACTAAAAAGTGGGAATGTATTTTAATTGATTCATGCTCATTGATTTGCAGCACAAAGTATTAGCAATATTCTAACAGTGATTTCCCAAACACAGCTCCATGTAATCTTCATTAAATTTTCCAATAACTAGTGAGTCGTCCACCAACTTGAGTCAGTTGTTGCTCTGAGTGTGTGAAAGCAAGTTGGTTAATGATTAGAGATTGTTAATTAAAAGTCATGGGTAAATAGTTGCTAAATAGTTAAAGTAATGAAGAGAAAAAGAAAAGCTAAAACTAATGGACTAATGGTTGTTTGTTAATTAAAATAATTTTGAGACAAACTACTTTCATGTATGTTCAGTGTTAACAGTCTGGTTTTGTACTTGACATGAACATGAGCTCATCTGATAGGGCTGATGATTCAGTCTTTTTTTTTTTTCAGCTCTTTATTTGTTTCTCTCATGGTAATTTTGCGATCACACTCATCAAGTGGGTCACACTCAAGACATGACATTTTTTTTGTAGTGTTAACACGAGCATGAAAACATTAAGTCATATAGGAGATGAGGCGTACTATTAAATGTGTAAAGCTGTAGAAGGAAGAGCAGAAACGCAGTGTATCTTTCACAGTGTATCTTCAGCTCAAACACGTTCGTCAGCGTGAAAACATCCAAGTCATCGTTAAACCGGTAAGGTCGTTTCGACACCAACACCTGTGTGACAGGAACGCAACATGGGTGTGATCCTGCCCACATCTCCTGTCTCTGGTGGGGAGGTGATACCTTGTAGGAGAATCACTTTGCAATCCCATAAACATGCAGTGTTAAATCCCTGATGTTGTACCTCGTGCTCCTTCTCTCTCGGTTCGGGTAGTATTGATGCTCATTACACATCCTGACATGTCAAAGTGACACATGAGGATCAGACTCATAACATAGGTGTAGGATTGACACCCGCTATACATGTTAAACTCTTCCCTCCCAGAACTTTCTTGCCTGTGTAAGTCCCTCACTATGTAGTCCCTAAAGTATCTCCTCAGACTGTTGTACCATGAGAAAAACTTCTAAATGTGAGTTATTTTCCTTGCGTAACAAAATGTTGTGTGTTTGTTTGTGTCTGTCTTTTATTTTTTTTTAGCACGGTGACGTCTGCAGTGTTCACGGTAGGCGACAACGTGGTTTCGGGAAGTGATGACCGCACCGTCAAGGTGTGGGATTTGAAGAACATGAGGTCGCCTATAGCAACCATCCGCACTGATTCAGCTGTGAACAGGTAGGTGAAGAGAGGTGTGTAGCTCAGTGAGAGCCATGTAGACACATCTGTTGCTGCATGAAGTCATATTCTTAAGCTCTAAGAAATTTGTGTTTTCATTATTCTGTATCCGTCATATCTTTAAACACTGTACACATTACTATAGAGAACTGTTAGTGTCCTCGTATATTTTCTGATGAAGGTCAGGTGAAGTGATAGACAGACCCAGATTAGCTGTTAAATGGACCTTGGGCCTCAAGCTGCAAAGTGCAATGGCTTGGTGAACACTTCTTATGTCAAGAATGAACTTGGAACCTCAAACTTTAGGACTGCATGGACAACCAGTCCTTAACATGTCTCAAAAATAATGGAAATGTTCAGTTAATGACTTTGAGCCAAAGTCATTAAAAAATATGTAAAGGACATGTACAGTGAAGTATCCTTGAGCTCCATGAATGCTTTTGTACACAGCAAACAACAGTTAAAAACTGGATTAGAATTTAAAATGATGACATTGATCTCACCAGCTCAGATAATGCAGATCATTAAAAAGGGGAAGTATCATTGTTGGTCCTAATTTTAAAGACACAGGAGGTGTCAGCTGTCCTGCACAGGCTTCAGTTTTACTGTTAGTGCTCTGAAAAGTCTTTCTATGAAACATCCTGTAGCTAAAAACAAGACAACTGCATAGATATTTTTGTCTCCCCCGCTGTGCTGAGTGTCTCCATTTACAGTTGTCAGTAATTATTTTGAATGTCAGCAGAGAATACAGACTCTAGGGGGCAGGTAATGTCAGCTGGTTATGAATATGGACTTGTGTGCAAACTAGAAATTGAAATGTGTTGTGAGTGACTTTGCGTTTGAGATCTTTCTATAAATCTAGTGCTGAATTCTACCACTTTTCCCTCAGATTCAACATGAAACCTGTCTGATTATTTCAGGATAAGTGTGTCTGCCAACCAGAGGATCATCGCTCTGCCACACGACAATCGACAAGTCCGACTGTTTGACATGAGCGGAGTGAGGCTGGCCAGACTTCCACGCAGTAACAGAATGGTAAGGAAGCGTGTGTGTTTGCCTTTTGACTGGTTGATCAGTGTTATTGAATCTGATATTTTAAACCTGTGTGTGTCTGTGTGTGTGTGAGCAGGGTCACAGGCGTATGGTGTGCTGTACAGCTTGGAACGAAGAGAACCAGTCATGCAACCTGTTCACCTGCGGCTTCGACCGCCAGGCCATTGGCTGGAACATCAACATCCCTGCGCTGCTGCAGGAGAAGTGATGCCACTGACACGCACGTGCACACACACACACACACACACACACATATACGCACTATAACACACAGTGAAGTAGGAAACTCACCTGGATTTCTCCATGTAAATACAGTCTGGTACAAATAAACACTGTAATCTGTGGACCTCGTACATACCAGTGCGATTTAAGTGTTTTACCTTGTGAAACATGTTGTTGTGATGTATTTCACAGCTTTTCAACAACAGTGGGAACGTGTCAAATACATTGTTCATTATCAGTTTGTGTTGTTTTTTCCATCTGATGCAGCTGCTCACAGTTGACTGATTAGATCATGCTCTTTCCCCATGTTTATAATTTATTGTCATGAGCATCTGAAACCTACAGAGCGCCCCCTGGTGTTAAAAAGACACTCACATGGTTCCAACATCTTAAAGTCTGTGTGTGTACGAGGCCACAGAGCTTCTCTTCTGTATTTGAGCCTTTCACTTATTTAGCATGGATTGTGAATTGTGACCCAGCTAGGCCGATCCGTTCATCCCTAGCCTTTTCTCTTTTAAACGTATATATATTTGCCTCCAAAAGTCACAAGGCTGCTGTTCACATCACTGCTGTTTAGTTACTGCTGAGTGGATGCCTTTGCATGTGGATAAACTTGGGTTCGCGAATGTTACTTGTAAAGTTGTGCAAGAACAATTCTAATAAGGCCAGGACAGTTTGTAGAATATGATTTAATGACGTGTATATATTAAGTTGTGGCCTGATAAAGTGACCTGTATTTCAGGTTGTTGCTCGTCAGTGGATCACTGTCATCCACCTTTTGACTGTGGAGCTCGGAGAGGACGTTCTGGTTCTGTGAAACGTTTTTTAGCCTTTTAGTCAAACTTGTAATAATTCTTACCATGCAAACATATCATATTCTGAAGTGAAAGATGTCTTAAATGTTTTCAGACAGGACCTGCTGCTGTTCTGTCTGAAGGTTTCCAACTGATTGAGATTGGAGTCTTTTTGCCTGTAACCTTTGATGCATTCAATTCACAGCCAGCCTCCGTCTTTAATATTTCAAGCTCATGACACTGTAACTCTGCCTTGTCCCATGTTTACAGTAGGATTTCATGTTTTTTTTTTTTTTTTTGGTAAGTCTTGTTCTGCCTTTCTGTCAGGATGCAAAGTGTCAAGAGCAATAACGGGAAAACAACTGCACTTCTGTTGCTCACAAATGCTCCAGAGGTCTGTGAATGGGATCTGTTCTCCATAAATGTGCCGTACAGTTCACTACATAGATGTTCATGTTTTCTTGGTGTTGGTGTGAAATACAGATCCATCCTCTTCAGCGTGTTGCCAACTCAGAGCCCTGTGTTACTGTCCTGTTGTGTGATTTCCACTCCACTTCTGTGCTTCAGTAACATCCCGTCAGTATCAACTTCTAAGTGTTTACACTTTGCAATATATCCTTAGCCATGTACAACCTCTTGCATCTTGTGTCGTAGATGAAGCTTTTCAGTCTGTGAGAAACACTCTTTGTTCAAAAACAGAAGCAATAACTCAGCTCCTTGATGTTTTATTTTTGTTTTTGTTTTTTTCCTGGAAATCGTGATTATGACCTGACACGTACTGAACCTCTGTTTGAGAAGTATCTGAAACTGGGTTCGACTAGAATCCAGGAAGCTCTTTACTTGTTCTACATGTGCAATATCCCAAACATGAAGTTGTGCTGTAGTTTTTGATCTTCAGATGTTTAACTTATTTCAGTGCTGTAAATCCCATAAGACCATTTATTGTACTTGTGTGATTGGTGTAGATGTAGCTCAGCGTATGTAGGTATGCATTGGCTTCAGACGACACTTCACTGCTGTTTCTACCAACAATAGAGTCGAGATGGAATTTTTTGAAGTAGCACGAACCTAAAAAAAAAAAAAGAAAAAGAAAGAAAATGTAATCAACTTATAGAAATGCCTTACCATTGCATTGAAAATGGTGCATTAGCCTTATCCATCCGAGCATCGGTGCACTTTTCCAAATGCTTGTTAAATAACTAATTGTGTTCCACTGCACAGTGCAGATAGGATTTTACTCCTGTTTCACGCAGGGAACTCAATCTAACACCCACTGGAGTTGGTGTCATTTTAATCTGCAGGTAGAAAGGTTGATTTGCATCTCACATATGAATTCTAACTCGGTGGAAATACGATTTTGGATTGATACATTAAATTACTGAGTGCCAGATTGGAGGGGTGGAAAAAAAAAAAGTGGATAGGCTTCGCTTCATTGTAGCGAATGATATTCACCTCGAACTTCATTATTTGATCCACTTTGCATACTTTATTGTGACGGGTACGTGGTCTCTGACACTTTCCAAATAAAAACGTGTGATTTCCTTTTACAGTCTCTCGTGTCTCTTTTTCACCTTATTTAACACCAGTCCTTTATTCAGTTTAAGAAAAAAAATCTATCATCTTGAATGTTCTTCTCATCTGAATGTAAATCTCGTACCTCGGGATAACGACGTCTCGTGTTAATGACAGTGGAGCCATAAGGTGCATGAATAACAGGAACTTTTTAATTTTACAGGATAAGACCGGTAATGACATATGTAGCATATTTTTAGTTGGTGCAAAATGTCTTTGCTAAATAACACCCAGTTAAAAGGAAACCATATGGCAGCCCCAATAACATATAGTCAAACTTGCACGTCATTCTCACTTTTAGCCTACTCCCTAATGTCAAAGTTTTTTTCACAGCAGATGTTTTGACTTCACAGGAAAAACAACCAAATGAAAATAATTTAATTATATTATCGCACCTGTGTGTGACACGTCAAATGATGAGTATTCTGGGTTTGTCCTGTAAATTTTCAATATCTGACCTAAGATCCAGTGGAAATTGAAGTTTATATATTGTCACAATTTAAGTGCAATGATGTTTATGTTGATGTTGCATACCAACACTTTGTTAGTTACACTCAGCTGTAATGCCTCTGTAGATATGAACACGAACATATGTAGATATCTAATTAGCCACTTTATGACACTTTACTTACCTGCATTGCGGTTTAGGAAGTATACACTTTGGTGAAAGAGGGAATACTTCAGTGTGAACTAACTAACTAATTTACATCGAAAAATCCTCAAAGTGTGAAAGTATTATCAGCAAAGTGTTCTGTACTTTCTCCAGTAATAAATATTTCATCAGTAAAATACTGATGCAGTAGCATTTTTCTGTTTATGCTGGCTGAGTTCAGTGACCTCCATCCCCTCACAAGTCCACAAAATAAATCTGTGGGGTCATAAGATGCTTTAATGGAGAAGAAATCTCTAAATCTCTTTAATCCTGTAGTTGTTGTGACAATTGATCACTTGATGTGATTATGCTTCGCAATATATATATATATATATATATATATATATATATATATATTGTTAGGAACAATGTACAACACAAGTTTTTACTCTCCTCTCATGGCATCATTTTCAACTGCACCAGGCGACTGTTTGCAGAGAGAAAGGCCTGTAATAATCCATTGTCCACTGCCAAACAGCAGACAGGCACAGTTATTGCTCAGCAGGAGGCACAGTGGACAATTTAGCAGCTAAAGATCCACGTTTCCCTCAGGAGTTCACACAGACCAAGGAGAGAGCTAGAGAACAGGAAATACTATCTGATGACGGATCTGACACAAACAACACTCCACGTGAACAACCCAGTTTCTGTGAAACAAAGAAAGAGCAGCTATTGAATGTTATATCAAAATGAAATATGTAATTTAGTTTAGATCATCTATGTGTGTTGGTCTAAACCTACATGTAGAAACTGTCATTTAGATTTCACTGAGAAGCAGCACGACCGGGACCGGGAGACAGAATATTCAGTGGAGTTTTACCTCTCCGTGTTCGGCCATTAGATTATCGCAGGCTGTGCCCGTGACCACACACTGGAGCAAATTGTCAATTATGATGTTTATTGTAAAACCCACAGCCGACTCCATGGCCTCGGGGGGGCAAAAGGGGGAGGGCGGATGCTGCTGTGGAGCCACAGAACCTCAGACTCTCCTCTCCTCCTCCTCCTCCTCCTACTCTTCTTCGCTTCAGTCTTCCTCCGGGCTAATTTGGTGGCTGGTTTGTATGACACCTGCCACCGAGCCTAACAGAGATAACCACTTCCCTATGGATTTCCCCTGAGAGAGACGGGAAGAGGGAGGCCTCTTTAATATTTGTCTGGAAGGTCCTGAGGGGCCGTTGCGGGCTATGGAAAGGTGATTGTGAAGCTAGCATAGTGGAAACGGCCCAATATCACTTCTCATTATTTGATTTTTGTGTATTTGTTATTTGAGGACAGGTGAAACATTACCCATGTAACTTTACCAACCACCACCAACAACAACAACAAGAACATAATATTAATCAGAAATCTGTCAAGACAAGATAAAATTACAAGATTTTGTGGTTTTATTCACATATACAGTACAAACATTCACTTTATTTGTTACTGAAGTGCAATTTACAGACCTTAGCAGCAATTTTTCATATACTTTAATTTACATCATAATTAGACATTTTAGGATCTCTGTCACATCTTTGTCAACATCTTTTATACATTATTTGTACATATATACACTCATAGATACAATATTGCCATTCAGACATGCCTTATATTTATTATCTCTCAAAATAAATCTGTAGATCTGTTTTTTAATGGCTCCTAACAGCCATCAGGAGACATGAGTGTACTGAAACTATGTCATGTCATGGAGTGCAGGCGAATGATGACCATCACATGCTGATGAAAGACAAACACTTAATCTCACTGTTCTGACACACACGGAGGAGATTTACACAAAATCTGATCTTAACCGTCACGGGAAAAAAATCATTTGGGCTTTTCAGTAAATCAGATATGAGTCCCTGAAAACTGACCTCCAATGTCAAATGTCAGAATCTTCTATGCATATGGAACATTTTCACAAAAAAAGACTCCATTAATTAATAAAAAAAAAAAAAAAAAACTTCTGCACAGAAAATCTTGGGTCAATATCTTCACAGCTTTTCCATTTTTATGACATAAAAAAAAAAAAAAAGAAATATCTTTGAGAGTTCAAATAAAAAGGCTCTAAAACGGCACGTTGACCATCACGAGATATGAAAAAAGCAGTCAAACACGTGTCGTCTTCGAAACTCCGACCCACCATGTACTCAGTGTCAGGAGGAAACTCTGGGACACTTTGCTACTAATCAAAAAAAAAAAAAAAAGAAAGAGACAGAGAGAAAAGTTAAGACCTTATTCCTTTTTCCCTCAGTCAGCTTCTTATCATGAGTAATGAGGTCGTACAAGGATGGAGCGATTTGATATAACCTTTTTTTCATGTGTTCTTCACACCAGTTTAACTCTGGGGCTTCGTTTAGAAAAAAGACAATGTCACATACGTTAGCAGATCACTCAGGACTTCACTTCATCTGGATTAGAATCTGATGACAGTTTGGTCAAATGTGAACACCTGATAGATAAATAATGAAGATTTAGTTTTTCCCCAGACTGAATATTAACTATTTTAAAACCATACTTAAATATTAACTCTAATTTGACTCTGTGGTCTGTAGATGCAGATGTGAGCAACACTGATCGGTCAGTAATCACTCATTAAATCAGGAAAAAACAAACAAACAAACAAACAAAAAAAAAACCCAATAAACCCAGATTCAGGTCCCACAAAGGTCAGGTCCTCAGTTCTTGTGTAAATCTACTGTGTGTTAAATCGTCTCCCTCACATGCTGATCTTCACTTCAGGGTTTGTTCTTCAGTCCTACAGTTCACTTGTCTCCTCACTGGAGCTCATAATGTTCCCAGAACATAGAGCTCAGCGGGACCAGAGCTGGAAAAACCAAACACAAGAAGAGAGAGAGAGCCACTAGATGTCACTCTCACTACGCGGATGTCACCACTGACTGAACCCTGCTGGTGGCAGTTTCTAAATTCCTTAAAGAGAATACAGCAGGGACACGACAACACAATCATGATCATGATGAATATAAACATTTAGCTGCATTCAAAAAAAAAACAAAAAAAAAACACACGCACATAAAGGATGTATTTTTCATGATCATGACATATGTAAAGACAAAAACAGTGAGGTGTAAATTTACATGGTAGTAATCAGGGATCACAGTCACTTGACAGCTGTTAATCTCTAACTCCTGTTGGAAAAAAAATGGCAACAAAATATAAAATCTCTCAACCAGCAGGAAGCGAAACTTTCCACCAGCTCGACTATTATCTGTTCAGGGCGGTCATGACACTGAACAAGTCAACGAGGTCAACAAGGCCTCGCTAATGAGTCACGACCGAAATGTGGTGTTAATGGTGATGATGAGCTTTGATTCAGATGAATGTAAACTATCCACAACTCGCTGAGAAGACGAGGGTCACAAGACACAGAGGGCGAGGCGAGGTGTTTGGCGAGCGAGAGAGAGAGGAGGAAAAACAGGAAAATATTCCCTCTCCTCCATCATTGCCTCCACTCGTACTTAGGCGAGCTGTAATGGCTGCGTTTATGTACCTCCCTACATCCCTCTCCTTCTCTCTACCCAGTGGGGTGAAAAGGGGAGGGAAGAAAGAAGAAGAAGGAGAAAAAAAGAGGGCGTATTAACCTGTCGTCGTGTTGTGTGGAAGTCTGCCGCGCTGGAAAGGCAAAGGGGAGGCGGGTGCAGCGGAGGAGAGAGAGACACAAAGAGGAGACGAGGGAAATAGGTGGAGGTGCGAAGAAAATGGAAAGAGGGCAAAGGAGTGAGAGATGGAGACAAAAGGAGAAGGAAGTCAGGGAGTCAAAGGGTGAGTCAGGGGAGGACGAAGATAGAAATGAGGGACGGGAAGGTGAGGAGGGCTGGTCTGTCTTTTGCTCACTCTCTCTTCCCTTCCTCTTTTCTTCTATCGGCCCGTCACCCTGACAGGGCTGGTAATTGGACGTGGACCTCACTCTTTCTCTCTCTCTCTCTCACACACACATTTCTTTCCTCTTTCTCTGTCTCGCTCTGTCTCTCTCTCTCTCTCCCCCGTGGCTCCGCTCCTCAGCAGGAGCCTTGGGGCCCGGAAATAGCTGATGACAAGATAGCGGCTGCCTTTCATTCTGCTCAAGGTTACCCCACCCTTCTCTGACAGCTGAAGAGCTGGGTGTTTAGGTGTGTGTTTGCTTAAAACGTGTGTGTGTGCGTATGTTTGTGCGTTCAAAGAAGTCCCGTCTTTTTTTTCTTTTTTCGGTCCACTTTTCTTTTCAGCTCGTCCCGCTGACCTTCCCCTTGATGCCTCTGTATTAGGTGGGTGACGGTGGTGTCAGAGCTTTTAGAGAAACTGCCTGGTTATGAAGGTGCAAGGCAGGATATCTTGAAGAAACATGGCATTGTCTTATTCTAAAAAAATAAAGGTTAAACAAAACGCTCTCTCTTACACACACACACACACACACACACACACGTCCTCAGACGGCCTGCAGGAACTGATCCTGCTCGGGCGGTTTCTTCACCCAGGTACCGAGGCCCGTTTCCTGCAGAGATCTGAACCACTGCTGCTTCACTGTCTGGTAAGGACGCGCCGCCATCTTGGCCTCGCAGTATAGAAGCTGGCGGTCCGCCGAGCCGGACACGTGGATCCCCAGCTGACGAGCAAAAAGACCAGAAAACAGAAGAGGAAAAAGACAGACAGAGATGTCAGAAGAGAGTCAGAAACAGACGTGAAAAACAAAGCGAGGAAAAAGCCGGGGCACAGAGGCTAAAGGTTTCATTGGGGTGGGTTGGGAGAAGTGGAAGAAGAAGAAGAAGTAGAAGACCGAGCAAAACAAAACGAATGAGCCGGCACAAATGCATTTGGGTGGGGTTGGGAGGTGATGGAGTTGTGGTGGTGGCGGTGGTGGTGGAGGGGCCTTCAACAGCTGTGTAATCTCCCCATTTAAATTTCACAAGCAATTGAACATTCTCTGTGCTTTTTTGTGCGTTCCTATTGTCACAAGGGGAAACAATGAAGATCGGCGGAGAGACAAGTGGGGAGGGAGGGAGAGAGAGAGAGAGAGAGAGAGAGAGAGAGAGAGAGAGCAGAAGTTTCTTTTGGAGATTAGTGTGACTGCTCTTGCGTGGCCCTTATATATGGCGCGCAGGGAGCACTAAGGGTGGGGGCCTCCTCGAGTAGTTCTCCAAATAATTATGGTTTCATAGTCATTATGCTTTAACGGCCGCCATTTGGCGATGCAGGCGGCGTCTATTACATAAAGTTTCAGGATGGAAATGAAAGTGCAGTGGGTCTGTGTGCTGCCGTTAAAGATCTGAGCTGCCAGTTTTTGATCAGCCACGTAGACAGCAGATGTTGCCGGGTCGACAAGTTTATCTACGGCGAAGAGGATATTCTACATAACCTGTATGACTGCTGCCTCGCTGCTCTGTGACTTTAACACACACGTCTGTGCTTTATGACTAAGTGGATACTGGAACAGATCTCTGGTTAATATGTCTGTATTACCATGGCTTGTGTGTGTACCTGATTTTTCCTACATTATGGGGACTTAAACCTGTTTACACACTCACAGGGTTGGGGTCAGGTTTAGATAAAGGTTAGACAAGTGGTACCAACAAATGGGATCTCTAGGGTTTCCAGGAAAGTCTCCAGGAAATGAATGGAAGTCAGAGAAATATCCCCACAAGGCATGAAAACAAATGTGTGTGTGTGTGTGTTTCTTGATAGCAGTGGTTTACATATTGTTTTTGCCTCTTGCTCTCCAGCTGCCAGGTTGAGTAGGAGTAGTGAAAACATTTATTCACATAAAACCTGATTATTATTATTATTATTATTATTATTGTTGTTGTTGATGATGATGAAGCTGGTGTTAATTAAACACAGCATCATAATATTTTTTCCGGCAAATAATAATAATCATGATTTAAAAAAATAATATTAAAAAAAACTACACTATAGAGGGAAGTTTTTAATTAACATTTAAATTAGTGGGACACTTTTCCACAGCAGACAGGTTATAACGAGCAAAGCACAATATAATTGATAAAATGAACGATGCTTGAGTTCCATTCTGTGCTGCTGCACCTCTGTGCTTTTTCTCCCACAACACAAAAGCCACGGTGATTCTGTTTCTGTCAATATTTTTTACCACTCTAGCTCTTATTTCCTACAATATCATCCTCAACATAGAAACACAGGATAATTTAACACAGTGCTCTGACCATTAGTTTGGTTTTAATTAACTCAGCTTTGTTTCTGGGCCACCCCCGTAGCTTGAGGTTACTAAAAAAAGCTCTTATGCACTAAAATAGTCACACCACGTCTAGATTGCTATAAAGAATTACTTTCAAAAAAAGAAAATGGCTTTATTTAGGAGAAAGCTCTTCAAATTCCCATGAGCCTTTACTTCCATTTACATGGAAAAGAAACTGCTGAGACACATCAGAGCTGTGGTAAACGCTGAATGCTCTAATGTTGCAACTGTGACACAATCACAGCGGCCGAAATCACTTAAAATCAAGTCGGAAAAGTCTAAAAATGTTCTTATTCAAATTGTTGAATGTTTAATCAGGTTTTTGTTTGTGCAAACAACGGAAATTTTAAGCCCATGATTGGATATTTTTTTGGCAAAGTGCTCCCTGTGAGTTTTAGTTTGCTACTCCCTGTGGGATTCTTTTTAGTACAAAGTCTATTACCTTTAACATTTTACAAAAACAGATATTTTCTCTGGCTGTTGCTCATTTTTTTTTTTTTAATGTTCATCTTGGAAATGCTCCAAATGCCCTTCACTTAACACCATCTTTGTATTTTACAGCTGCTTTGAACACAATTCATCCACTAACCAGTAGTAATACTCTCAAGTATCCTTTCAGCCTGCTGATAAAAATCAATTTAGCACCTCTCTGCTGTGGTTTTACCTTCTCTGTGGACGTCTGAGGCCTCACCTTGCGGTAGAGTCTGCTCCATCGAGTGAACAGGGCGTGTTTGCAGAGACGTGAGGGCGTCCCCGAGTCCCGTCTCCGCCCCGTGGCGGTGTTGACCACCTCCAGCTGTGTGTCGCCCAGCGTCCAGTTGACGCTCACACACGAGGCCTTCCCTGCCTGTTGATACTCTGCACTGCTCAGCCCTGCAAGGGAGACAGCACAATGGAGACAGAGACAGAGTGACTTTATGTGGGATGTCAGTGGATTCCCCCGCAGGTGATCCAAACTTAAAACATAAAAATCTATCGCGCCGCACTGTATTTGTGTGAAAATTTCAAACTATGCGTTTTTTTTTAGCTCAAACCTCAACTTTGTTTTGTTTAACCTTCTCGCACCCTTTACCTCGTTCTGTCCCCGAGGCTAAAAGCTGACAGAAAGTTTTGCAGAGCTGCAAAAACTCAACTCAACTTGACTTGAGGGAGGGAGGTGGGAACAGCAGGACCGGTGTGTCCCCGCAGTTTACATTGTTTCACTGTTGCCCACTATAAATGCTGTAAATATCTCTTTTTAATCTCTATTCACAGAGATAAACCCTCCCCTTGACTGGAGTGTCTGTCTATGACCCGCCCTCTCTGCCTTCCTCTAAAAATTAATTAGCCTCACTGGCAAAGCACATAAAGCCTCCAGTGGAGATAAAAAAAGAGTGACATGCCAGAGGAAAGGAGAAAGAGGAGGGATGTTTGTAAAATTAGTGATATCGACACCAGTGATATCGTCTGTGTTGAGAACACAGTGTTGGCAGAATGAGACAGGCCTGTGGAGGAAACCCAGCTGACAGTGACGTGGGAAATGAATCAGCGCTTTGGGCAGAAATGTCCTCAAGAGGCCTTTGCATGGCAGTTTCCCAGCATGCTCTAGGTAAGTGAAACGGAGAAGCTTTGATTCAGACTGTACAGCCTGAAGCAGCAGAACTACTGACCCACGTGCTGCTCAGGGCCAGAAGTGCCAGAAGTTTCCCGCGGTGGTACTGATGTATACAGTTTATTTATTTTGTACCATTTGACATTTATTTTTATAGGGACTATAAATATTGATCAATCGCTGCATACATATGTGCCAGTATATGAGCCATAAGGCTGATTTTCAGCTGGTGTCCCAGATGTTTGGTTGGCTGTAACAAAGTTGTAAAAGATTTTTATGATTAACTATAAAACAAACTTACTGCTACAAATTAAAGGAATGGTTTGGGATTTTGTAAAATACACTTTTTTACTTTCTTGCAGGAAGTTGAGCAGGAAGATGGTTTTCGACAGATGTTTCACTGTGTTCAATGTGTATGGTTGAAATGACAATAAAAACCCACTTGACTTTAAACTGTTTAACTCCTATGAATGATCTGTGCTGACTATGTTCTGTTTTACAAAGTAAGAAGTGAAACCAGATACAAAGATTGTGTGGCAATCAATCCATCCATCCATCCATCCATCCATCCATCCATCCATCCATCCATCCATCCAGTTGGGCAAGCCTGGAAAAGACATCTCTGTCTTACAATTCCAATGCTATAAACAAAACATAAAAGTAAGAGAAATATTTACACTCTGAAAACTGAATTTGTGAATTACAGTAAAATGTTTTATGTTTTGTGTTTTGTCACTTGTTGCTGAATAATGTCGGGTGCATTATGCATCACATTGCTACAAATATACTCCTCATGTAGCATCTATGCTAACAGAATGTGACAGCTATGCGCTGCTTGAACGTTAAATCCACCCGAAATCTGTAAAACTGTTTTCAGGAAGGAATCACCGTCTCGGATTTCACCTTGACTTCCAACCCCGTCATTTTTTATATCAGGTAGCTTCATAAAAGATCAGCAGACAGATTCTCAGCGATGGGTGAACAACATTTGCCTCTGATCTCACAGCCTGACAGACAGCTTGTTATAGTACAATACCACGATACATGCCTGCAGATCATCTGCCCCCCCTTACCTCACTCATTTTCCTGTCTTCACTCTTCCATTCACCAATCTCGGCTCTTCTTTTCTGTAGCTCCTTGGAGCTGGAATGAATTGCCTGCCACAGTAACAATTCTCCAAGTCTCTTATTACCCATCTCTCCTCTCTTGTGCAGACGCACCTCTTTGAACAAAAGACCGTCCTATCCATCCTGTCTTTTTCCTTTCTTCCGCTCCATTCATGGCTCATTTCATCCCTTCAATGGACTTGACTACTCTGTTTCTGTAATAGCCAATTTGATTTTTCCCTCATTGAAGACTTGATCAATTTCTCTTCTGGGAAGTGTTTGGCAGACATGAAAAAAGCAGAATTCTTTGGTTATAGAATTCATAGCTATACAGTGAACATATACCCGCAGCTTAATATCTAAGGCTGCTGAAAAGCTACAGTACAACACAGCCTGTGTGTTTGTGTGTATGAATTACATCTGTTTTGTATTATTATTGTAGTACAGCAGAGTAATCAAGTACTTCTTGTGAGAATGGAGCATCAGTGGGAGACAGGGTGTAGCAACAGGTACAAGAAAACACACCTTCAGTACCTACATCAAAGGCAATAACCCATGTACTCCATGAGACAATGAGGAAAATGACTGAAAAGCTGCTGGATCAAACTCTGAAAACACTCAGTAACAGTTCTCTTGGTTCAGCTTCAGCAATGATTTACCCCCGACTGCTTCCAGAAAGTAGTAATACAAACAGTAAATGCAACATATGGAGCAACTTTCTTCCCTAACAGGTGTGCAGCTCCCTGACGAAGTCCTGTGAGGCCAGTGGATCCTTCAACAATCAACCCCAAAATGCTGGCTCACTCTCTACATGCAGCACATGCTGTGGTTGAATGCCCTTGTCAAGGAAACTGGACTGAAAATCTTATCTTCTTAATACATAGTCAGCTTTGTGGAACATATTAGAAATATAGATTTAAATCTATCCTTAAAGGTTATTAATGTAATTAGTCCCAACCACGTTTATAAAGGGACAAAGACACAACAATGTGGTGAAAGTGACCTTCAATGCTAGTCTGAATTCTTTAATATTGCAATCACTCATTTCAATAACTTCCATAATGTCTATTGTTTGTTTTCTGCAGCAACTGACATGGTCATAATAACCTTCACTAACTTGCCACTACAAATATTAAGATATTATAATTTTTTTCTGCAGATATTGCTACGATTTATTAGGAGAGCTGAAGGGAGGACAGAGACGAAACATTTGTTTTGGTCTGAGATGCTCCATTGCGCCATCTAGTGGAAGTATATATTGTATTTAATTTACTACCAGAGGGAGTGAATGACAAGTCTGACGAATATATTTGGATGTCAGGCTGAGTTTTGGGAAGTAACACATTACAGAAATGTGATTATTTTTTTCAGTAATGAATAGTGTAAAAGGATTAAATTTAAAAATTCAGTCATTACATTACAGTTGCTAATCCAACAAGCAATTTATTTGGAATGGCATCAAGGTTTAGCTCTCAGCCACCTGCAAAACTCCAGCAGCGTTGAGAAACCGTTATTATTGTCTCCTTTATCTACTGTTGTTCTGATTCTTCTTATCCCAAAACAACAAAGCCTCAGCATAGTTTGTGTCCAAGCTGCAGTATAAGTGAACAGCAGGACGAGCACGAAGGACAAGTTGGTTCGTCAATGTGTTTGGCCCTCTGGGTTCAGGTGGAGCTGCTTTGGCAGTGTGCGATAAGAGCAGGGCCCTGAGATCCCGGGGAATTTCCTCCTGGGCTGTTGCTTTTAAATAACCTCGGACACACAATAGCTGGGGAGCTCATCAGAGCCAAAGAAAGGATGGAGGGGGAGATGAGAAGAAGGCGGGGGAAGATCTGCACACAGAGATCTGAATGCAAGCAAAACGCTTTCTATTTCTTTATCCTTTATTCTCTTCCTGTCTCACTGTCTCACTCTCTTCCCTCCTGCCTGTCTCTCTCTCTGTTTGAGCTCCATTCAGATTGAATGGCTGTCTGATAAGGGCTGTGATTACATTGATTTGGTGTAAGGCCATCTCCACTGTCTGTCCATCTTCCTCTTTCCTCCCCTTCCTTCAACCTTCTAACCTTCAATAGACTGTTGCTACTGGAGCAGGTGCATCTGTCTTACAGTTTGGGACACAGAGAAAACATACTGTCACTTTTCATGTCAACACAAATAACTCAACACCAAGTACTAACCTTGAAGTTCATGCCACAATTCTCCAAATATTAATTACAAGATGTAAACTCTAAAATTTAAGCTTCTGTTCCAGACATTCGAGGTCAGATGACTTAATTCAAAAAGCCATTGAACAAATGATGAGAGATGCTCACTGAGGCCGTGGTCGGGGGATTCAATGACAAATTCATCCCAGCGATCATCACCAGAGGATGATTCAACACAATTATCAATCTTGATGAGGATAGGCCTCACAAAATATTCATCCTCATGGCAACTAATTACCCGGAGCAGAGTCCTGCAATGCACAGACCTCTGTGCCCTTCAACAAGTAAACCTGAGACCTGACAAAAAAAAAAATAGATTTAGATTCATCCGTTGTGTACATTTGACAAAATGTGCTGTGTCTTCTTGTACATGACTATCACAGTCTTTGTTCTTATCAATGATCCCCAGTAACAAAACGTACCCTACATCTCTCTGCATCTCTTGTCGCTCAGTTTCTCTGACTGGCCTAGATCTGAAGCGATGGCTGATGTAGTTTCAACAAGTGGGATGTCATTCAGATGCTCTTCCAGCATTCATCCTCACTACAAACAAAAGCACGAGATCTCAGCGGAGCCCTAGAAGCAAACGTGCCAGGCGACTTCTTTTGCTGTTGCCCGTCTGTCTGCCACAACAAAACTGTAGCGAAACAGGGGTAGATGGTTTTATTAAACGTGTCTGAGTGTATGTTTTTGTGTGTGTGTGTATACGTGTGACGGGTTTTGATTAATTTGTTTTGGAGCAGACATTTTTTATTAAAAGAAATCTCTGAAAGAGATACTATATGCACATGTCCCGGGATGTATAAATGGGATGACTCTATCTGAAAACAAAGGGTGAGAATAGAAATAGACACAGTTTATCATTTTCAAATAGAAAAGTAGGACAAAATTCTCTCTGGACCACATAAAGGCCATAAAATATCCCATGCAAATGCACAAGTAGCTTAATATTAAATCAGTAACTTATCTTTAAAAACCAATATTTTTATAACAACAATGGATCAAATGACTGTATAATGTGAAAGTGATGAATGCAAAGAGAATTGCAGATCCCATTAGCAGGGATAGGATGTTTAAATCACTGTTTTTTTTTTTGCTCTGATTAATGATTTAGCAATATGAGATCACTAATACTATGATCAAATACTATATTATTTTTGGAAAGTAGTGCTAGTTATTCAACCTGGAGCTGATGATCTACAATGATGATGTAACTTTAGGGTCAAAATTAGTGGAATTACAAGCAAGTTTTATATGTTTGGTTCAAATCTTGTCCTCCATCTATTAAAGTCAAGGACTGGTGACTTAATGTCAATGTATGAACCCTATGCTGATATATTCCTAAATGTAAATCACCTAAATCGCTGTGAGGCATGTGAGACCGTGTTTCAGTCGTACCACTGAGCAGGGGCTGGTTGCGTCTGTATGTGGCAGGCAGCGGGCCGAGCCGTTCCTGCCGCTGGTTCAGAACTCGTCCCAGATGGCCCGTGTGGCGCAGGCTGCCCACCGTCACACTGTGCAGGTACACCGGCTCAACGAAGTGGCTCAGCAGCGCCCCCTGCAGGCCCAGGACATTCCATCTGAGGAAAAAGACGGTGAGAAAGAAAAACGATGGTTTGAAATGTGGACGAGAAAAGGACAATTTGAATTTCGGAGGTGGAAGGTGTGAGAAGATGATGAGAGAGCAACAGTTTTGGGGGAGGTAGGAGGGATGGAGAGGAGAAACAGAATTGAGGGAAAAGAGCAAAAGTGGAGAGATGAGAAGGGAGAAAGAGAGAGATGTGAGAGCTTCAATGACAGGTAGAAACAATTTGATCACTATCTTGATGTGAAACGTGATGAAAACACACACACCACACATACATACACACGTCCTCTTCTCCCACTTTCCCCTCATTCGGAGACACAAACCATCATCGCCACCGACAGCAACAACACTGCCAAAGGTCAGTACATCAGCATTCATTACATGGAACAACACATTACCATGTGTGCATTCATCAGTGCCGTTGAGGTTAATGCACTGCACGGAGCTGTAGGAAAGCTTCAGTCGATCGTTCAGTGTGTGAGGGCTGACTGCCTCAGGGTTTGTTTAGCGAGATCCACGAGTGACACAAAATCACTGTGGGGCTAATCCACAACCACACCTGATACTGTAGCCAGCTGCTCACGGTGCCACCTACTGTTGAAATCACCTCTATTTAATCAGCAGATGCTAATTTATGGATGGAAAATGATAATTACCATGTTTGTTATCATTGCTGCCCTTCACAGAGAGACAGAGAGAGAGAGGGCCTGCTGTGTACCTGAGCTGCGTACTCTCTGCTACATTGGACTAATGAACTTATGCGAGGCAACAATCAGAGACTCAACATTATGCTACTAATTTTTACATCACTGTACTTTTTGTTAATCAGTGCATCTTTATACCCTTGTTTTTTTTTTCTCCTCTTGCTGACTGCCAGCTTCGCGCACCTACACTTTTCAAGAGTCCTGTCCTCTGCTCTCAAACACAGAGGAGCTTTGTTCCAAACGCACACACACACACGTATATTCGCACACAACTTAAGTACTCTACCAAAACAGAAATAGTTTAGCCTGAAATATTAATTTACCCAGAAAGCGACACCGTGAATCAGAAACATCTTCTAATCTCATGCAAGAAAAGAGCCATCTGGCTTGGGTGTGTGACTTTAAAGAGTGGAGAACGGAGAGACTGCTTCTTTCTCTCTCTCTCTCTCTACTCTCTATCTCTCAACATCCATCCTTTTTTTTTTCCCTCCCCCGGTAAACGCCGACCATTAAAGTAATGTGTTCATCTGCATAAAACTGCAGCGGAATGGAGAACATCATCGTTATATGAAAGCCATTTAGGCCCCTCAATTAAATCCAGCTGTCGTCTTCAAATCAAATATTAGCAAAGGAGCTTATTGAGGCCCAGCTTAAGAAAACGAAATGATGATCATCAGGTGAAGCGATGATGGGGTGAGACACTGGCTATTGAAAGAAATGTTTATGATGAGAGCAAAGATCCTAAAATCCCCTATGGTCAAAGCTGAACTAACCATAATAAAGTGCAGGAACTGAAGGAAGAGGGGAAATAAAAAAGTAATGGGAGGTTGCAAAATGAGTGTGACAGAGGACAAAAAGAGTATCCAGGGGATCACTTTAAGATGTGTGTGTGTGTGTGCGCGTGTGTGTGTATGTGTATGTTGAATCTGCAGTCCTAAGCTCCTCTCCACCCTCCACCCTGACCTTGATAAACTGGCCCTTGGTGACCCACTCACTTTTAACGACAGCCACCGATCATTTACAGCGATATAAAAAGAAAAAAAAAACCAAGAGGAGGCTGTGGAGCAAAGAGAGCGCGTCTGCTGTCTGGCCTGGTGGTGTGGAAGGGAGATGATGGTGGGAGGGAAGAAAGGCAGGGTGTCCCTTCTCCTTCCCCCGTCACTCTATTTTTTGTAAAGTAATTGCTTTCACCCCCGTCGGTGACCTGGGTAGATTTAATCACACCATCCCCAACCCTGGCCAACTGAATCAAATTGGTCAAATTAACAGCAGCTCCACAGGAGAAGGGTTCACCTCCCTCTCTCTCTCACACACACTTCTTCTATGTCTCTGTGTGCCTGCGTGCCAATCCACACATGCACAAATACATACACACATACAAATATACATGCACACACACACATCAGCCCAGCTGTGGTCCTGTATGGCTCAGTTAGCACAGTATGGTGCTTACTAAGCCGAATTCATGGGTTCAGTTCCTGTTGAGGCCCAGTCATGGCGGAAAAGGTGATATTATATTAAAAACTGAGTTCAGATATATTAGAACATGTAAGAGGGAAAGTAAATTAATACTACTATCGAGTACCTTGAGTGTGTATTTATAACAATGTTAAGTATTTGCTGTCATACTAGCAGCTCTAGAAATCTGTTAGCATCGTTGCAGACTTTACAACAACTGCTGCTGGTGCTGCTGTGAGCAGTGCAACACATAATTACTATAAATTATTTTATAGTGTAGTTACAAAAAAGTACTAATTCTGTAACAAGTGAGTTAGCACTAGCATTGGCTACCTCGCTCATTTAGTTAGCACAACTATTATTATTGATGGCTTTCTGAAAGGAAACTGTGGATTGCAAAATATTCGCATACTCTCACTTTACGCTTTTCTTTTGGTCTGAACACACTATTACACTGTGTTCTAGTAGTTTCTATTATGCTGTAACACTTGTGACCTGTAATGTGTCTTTTTAGAAACCTTGATTTTGACTGATGTGTCACAGCAGGATAGACTGTGCTCTCATGACTGAATTCATTGTACGTCTTCTTTCTTGCTCTGAATAAAGCCACTGTACCTTTATTCATGGTCCATGCAGACGTGTGGATATCTCCCTGTGCCTGTTAAGATACTCTACTGTTTTCACACTGATGCCTTCACTCTTCACACATGAAGACAATGTGAAAATGGAAGTGGAAGGTGCTGTAAAGCTTTTCTGATACAGTATTGTTGTCTGTCCTGTGCTGGCTTGCCAACATGCAAACAGTGCATGTTACTATAAAATGCTATTCATCATCAATATTATAGAGCCATATAATGTTACAATCTGCCAGTAGATGATGTAACTGTTTTTTAGTGCACATTAAAGGACCGATATAAAAAACCTTGTCCTTATGTTTTCACATGTACAGTCTGAACATAAATAAATAGACTGCAGTGTGTAAATGTTGTACATCTTTTAGCTAGAAGAGAATCAGACCTACAGATCTAGAGATAAAAAACAATGCTGTGATTAATACAGTTAATCATTAGAAGGGGATTAGCTGTTCAAGTCACATATGGGAAATCAATCATCACCAGGACCACAAAAGATTTCACATATAGCATGACTCATGGCGACACACACACACACACACACACACACACACACACACACACACGTATAGACAGATGTACAAAGGTAGATATCAGACAAACCTCCACCTGGGCACATTTTAAAATGCTTTATTTAAACAGAGATCACTCCTTCTCATAAAGAAGATAATCTCCTAATAAAGTTAACTCTTCCATCAATCCTTCCATCTTTCTTCTCTCATGTAGGTCAGGGATCTCTGGGGTGGAAGGATGTGTTCATCACAGGTTTGTCTGGAGGTTATGTTATATTATTGCCTGTACAATAACATCAACACAATCCGTGCAATAATAATGGTCAGTAGGGTCGGCATTGAAAATGATTTTCGGTTTTGGCTATGTGGCTTTTTGGTGCAGATGTCTGAGAAATACATCCGTGGAATGACTGAACTTCACTTTCATAAGTGAGACATATTTAATAAAGGAGCAGTCAGGAAAATAAATATTGCACACACTGTAGTGTGAATAAAATTGCATTTTTTGCGTTCCACGAACAATAGTCCAATGTCAAACCTTCTTCTTCCCAATAAAAAACAACAAGGACAAAGGCAACACTTTACCTGACAAACACAGGTTAGATTTCCAGTCTCAACTTGAACTTGGCTCTTTCAGGTATAAATCGGTTTGGAGGATGTGGCAGCAGCACAGAAAGGTGCTTTTGTTCCATCTAGATTTGACCCACTTGACAAAATAGCTAAATCAACCAGCGAATTGAGGCAGAATATAAAGGGAGAGTTTTAAGTTTGAACAGGCTGAGTGATAAAAAACAATTAAATCTTATACCTAAGACAGTAAAGAATTATCAAGTGAAAACACTGACCTGGTGATCTTGTCGGTGCAGGACATGGTGATGAGCTGCTCTCCTTGCATGATGCCGTCCCATGTCTGGACAGGCCCCCGACATTGCACCGGCACCGTTCCCTCGCCTGACTCGATTTTGGTCCGCAGGTGGTTGCGGTGTTTCCTCATGAGGTGTCTGCTGCTGTGCACTGTCAATGCAACACAATCACAAACTACATCTTCTGACATTCTTTATTCCTACACCTCTGCTGGATACACAGTTTAATTAACTCAGAATGACATCTGTTATTTAAGTCAAAGCTGTTAAATCTAAACACATCTAGGAATCTGATTTATTTTATAGATTAATGATCAAATGAACCTTATTTTACCTAATAACATTCACATTAGCCTTAAGGTGTAGCATTCTCTGCATAATTAGTCATGTTCTCAGCTACTAATTATTAATGTTCATGTGCAACCAGCTGCATGTTAGATACAGAGTTTTAAAGTTGACCTGCTACAAGTCACAAGTGATCTTTCTACATTTCACTGAAGTGACAGGTGCAGCTAATATTATTTTGCTTTCATTATTATTGGTCCAGTGACAGTAAGCATTCTTCAAACAATATTCATCAACCAATTAACTCCCATGAGACGACAAATAAAGTCTTCTCAAAGCAAACGCTGATAAGGTTAACAGCTTCTTTTAGGGAAATTAAATGTATTATTTCTGGACTGCCTAGTTGTTAATGAACCATGTTGGTGGGTGAACGGGTGATTCCCATGGACTGACGTGCTTTGGAAAGTTTACTTTAGGCAGATTATGATGCAGCATAGTGTAAAAAAAAAAACAACACACTGATTCACATGTTGTTAACAGCATTAGCAGGAGCACTAGCTCTTGATCCATTTAAACCTTTCATGTGGGTATAAAGGGCAGTGTGACCTCTATGAGGGATAATCCTGTTAACTAAAACATACAGTTTTTTTAACAGTCTGAATCATGTGGAAGAAAGAACAAAAACTATATTATTTAAAGAAGAAGGAGACAGTGAAACAAAGGAAGTCGATAGTGTTAATAATCGCTACTTTTACGTTTAATAACCTCTCATTTATTTCGGCATAAACTCTCCTTATTTCTTCTTTCCCTTCCAGCTTTTCCTCTTCTTGCTGTTGCTTTAGCTGATGACAGCAGCTACAAACTAAGCTCTTCCCGACTACCGGCTCAGAAATATTTCAGGAAAAGGTACTAAGTCATTTCCTAATCTCCGAGAGCGCACTGCAGAACATTTAAAAGGTTTAATGACCAAAAACGTCTAGTTCAAAGGCTTCTCTGATCTGACAGCATCGTCTTTGCTCCCTCTCTCTTTCCATCCCTACCAGTTTAAGGAAAATCTCACCACGCACTGCTCTGTATACATACTTATGTATTATACATGAAAGATGGGGGGAAATATATACATCCAAATCATGGAAACTGCAGCCACGTTTACATTTTAAAACTTATAAGCGACCAGGAAAAATGCTGGGCAAACCATCTAAATGAATATACATTTTGTTTTCAATAGGTAAGCAATAAAATGTCATTGAGTCAGCACGGCTTGGCTGAAAGAGGCCAAAGATGGAGCGTGACATGAAAAGGATGCCAACTTCTTGACAGTGTTTGTGGGAGGAAAAAAAAAAGCATCTGCCAGAGGAAATGATCTCTCTATGAACCTGAGAGACTGAGTGAGAGAATGAGATGACAGAGGAAATAAGTGTGATTAAATTAAATAGAAATGTATCAGGTACTGAAACAGACTTATTTTTATCAACTTGCGAAAAGGAAAGGACATAGAAAGGCGTATCTTACTGTCAGTGGAGATTTCATAGGGTGAGTTGAGTCTCCCGTCGCCACACGGTGAGGTGCTGATGTACATGTGGAAATGGACGTTGTCTCTCAACCTGTAGCCACACTCCTTGTGCCGCACGAATATCGACTGTTCCCAGTCTTCTGGCCTTTTACTGTGGTGGTGGAAAAGAGAAGGAAAAAAAAAAAAAAAAAAAACAACAAGGAAGAGGGAGACTGATGAGAAAGGTAGCACCATTCATCACAGAATAGGAAATAGATTTCCACTTTTCTTTTCCAGTGATGAAGTGAGGCAGAGACGAAGAAAGATGGACATCAGCCCTCTCCCTGACCACCGTCTATTCTCCTGCTGTCAGACACACCCCTGGAGATTACTCAGGCTATCCAAATGTCCAAGGGGAAACAGAGGTGGGGGTGGGGTGTTTAACCTACTGCTGTGTACATGCTTTGTATTTGAGCCCCGGAAGGATGTTTACAAAGGACTAATGTGTAAGGTGCTCCCATTCTAGCAATTTAAGGATTACTACACAAGCTGTGTCTCCAGTCAGATGCTTTAGTCAGTACATGTAGTACACACATGTAGTACACTGTATACACTCCTGTGATATGACATGGAAGCTGTGATGCCGGGTGCCATTTTCAAAAATGTGAAAATACGTGTTGGTGGTCCAAGATGGCAACTTGTGTAGGTGGAAAGTGTCCAGCAACACCTTCTAGGTATACATAGCGCACTACTCGCATGGACACACTTATGCACTCAAGATAGTGAGTGTGAGTATGGAAGTATGAGAACTGAGACAGAACACAAGACTACCTCTAAAAATATCTGACAAAATTAACATTAATGTTGTGGAAAAGTGGTTTTTACTGACGCTGTAAATATGAGCCACTCTGGAAGTGTTTTTAGATGTGACACAAAAACGCAGAGGAAGTCGCCTGTGAAGATACAACTGTGGTAGCTGATGATATTTCAACTAGAAACAACACTTTGTGTTTATTTTGGCTTCTTGAAAGTTCTGCGGATGTGTCAGTATTTTCTTCAATTAACCAAAAACAAAACACAAATCACTGTTTTTGACAAAACAGAAAAAAGAAGCTTCAGTCGGTCCACTTATGAAGCCAGAAATATGGATGTCATGGACTCACACTTGGATCTGAACAACCATATTAGAGTGCTAACAAAGTCAGCTTCCTCCCACCTCAAAAACATAGTGAGGATTAAAGGGCTCATGTCTCAGTGGGATCTGGAAAAACTCGTCCATGCTTTTATTTTTAGTTGACACGACTGCTGTAACGGTGTGTTTACAGGTCTCTGTAAAAAATCGATCAGACAGCTGCAGCTGATTCAGAACGCAGCTCCTCATCAAGACCAAGACACTGACTCATATCACCCCACTTCTCAGATCTTTACATTGGCTTCTAGTTCGCAAAGTATTGACTTCAAAACTGTTGCTGCTGGTTTATGAATCGCTGAAATGTTTAAGGCCAAAATGTGTTTCTGATGTGCTGCTGTGTTATGAACCATCCAGAACCCTCAGGTTGTCTGGTATTGGCCTGCTTTGTGTCTCCAGAGTCAGAACCAAAATGTAGAGAGGCAGCTTTCAGTTTTTATGCTCCACATATTTGGAACAGGCTCCCAGAGATCTGCAGGTCTGTTGCTCTCAATTCTTTTAAATCTAACTTGAAGTCATTTTGTTTAACATCACTTTTTCTTATCCTGCACTATAAGTTTTGTTCTTGTATTTTTATGCAATGTTATCTTCATTCTATATTTCAACATTTTTTCTGCAATTCAAGTATAAACACACTGAATTGCCTTGTTGTTGAAATGTGCTTTACAAATAAACCAATACTGCCAACTGTTACTTCATAAACAAGATAAACTTGACACAAAGAAAATGTAAAGGAGGTTGTCAATACAAAACCAATCTGATGACGTATTAATAGAAAAAAGTTTTTAGTCCATTTTAGGACAGCGAAACTAGTTTAGAGTTTAGAAGTTTTTCTTCACAATGAGCT